>CM024715.1:28558580-29758580 GCA_014182895.1 Angophora floribunda | reverse complement strand
TTTACTTTTTTGGAAAGAAAAAATTAGGAAAGGGAAAAGTGAAAGAAAATAAGGAAATTCGACCAAGAAAATAATGAAAGTAAATGATGAAAATACCTCGACTAACCAGTGAGATCGGATCCTTCTTTAAGATTGATATAGTCATTTGAGACCCTTATTTCAAATAACGTCAATTTCATATTCTTATTTGAAAAAATAAGGGTACTTCATGCTTCTATTTGAGACAAAGTTCACTTGAAACTCTTATTTGAGAATTTAAAGGTACTTCGAGCTTTTATTTGAAAATTTCCCTATATCTTGGGTGTAGAATCCTGTGTAAATATATTCCAAATGACCGGTTATTGGAAGTAAATTGAATGAAGATGGGGAAATGTTCGTCCAAAGGTTAACTAAGTGTTTCAATTAAAATTTTAAATCCAAGTTTTCTTAATCTTTTTCTCAATTATAAGGGTATTTTAGGATCTAGATTGGACTTTGCCTGAGGTTGCGACCTTAAAACTCACGTTGTGAACTTTTTTTGAGAGGGGAGAGAGAGGAAGAGAGAGGGTGGATAAAAGACGAAAAAGAAAAGGAAAATGGGAATAAATCTTAGCCATTTAATGGGGGATAAAAAAAGGAAACGAGAAAAAGGAAATAAATCAAAGCCACGCGATGAATAACCTAGGATACATTTAAGATGTTAATTTACGCCGTAACTTTACAGGAACGAATAGGGGTGTGCAACCGGACCGGGTTGACCCGGGAACCGGACCGGACCACCCGGAAAAACCGGTCCGGGAACCGGTTCCCAGTGGAACCGGTCCGGGAACCGGTTCCGGCTTGTGGGAACCGGTTGGAACCGGTCCGGGAACCGGTTCCGCAGGGAAACCGACCCGGCCCGGACCGGTTTTTTTATTAAAAAAAGAAAGAATAGAATTTTCAAAGTGCAGCCCTAGCAATCTTCTCCCCATCGTTGCTCTTCTCTCTCGCTGCTCTTCTCCTTGCTCTTCTCCCTCGCTGCTCGCTGTTTCCCTCTAGATCTACGCTCCGCCGCTGCTCAACCGACGAGGCAACGATTCTGGTCGCTTCTTCTCCCCCGAGTCCCGACGACGAGTGCGTTTTTCTCCAGATCTACGCTTCGCCGCTGCTCAACCGACAAGGCAACGATTGTTGGTCGCTTCTTCTCCCCCGAGTCCCGACGACGAGTGCTGGGTCCGCAAAAGGTTGGACGATTGCTGCTCAGTTCTCACTTCTTCTCCTCGAATCGACTACCGTTGCTTGTCAAGGTAATCGATTTTTTCCCTCTCTCCCTCTCCCTCTCCCTCTATGTCCTTGATGTCGATGCTGAGGACTGAATGCCGAGATTCAATCGAAAGAAGAGCTTGATCGTGTGCTTGTGATTGTGCTTGTGGCAGTGAAAGGAATTTCAGCATATTCTCTCTAATGATTAGAATTGCGCAACTCTATCAATCAGCATCTACTTCAGAAGAAAAGAAGAAAAGGAGGGCGCCACTTAAATTGAGATAACCCAGGGCTTGAAATAGTGCCAAAAAAGGCTAATCCTGGTTATTACTCCACAGGATTCATCAGAAGTGCTTAAGTGACCGATTCCCTGCTTTAAAAGTGTGCAATAAGGGCACATGCTGCCACAATTTTGCCCGTTGAATTCTCCGTTAACTCTCAGGTGATTCCTCTGCATGAGGTGATTTTAGAATGGTGGCAAGTGGTGATCAGCAGTGGTCACTGATTAGATCCATCTGAAGTGAGCCAAACTAGATTATGATAACAGTTGAATTGGGTTACTGTGTTGTAGTAGTTGCTGGCCATGTCTTTCGACTTTCATTTTCACGAAAAGACTCGGTTTTAGTCTGTGGATTACTTTTAGGCTATGGATTCATCTGATAAGGAGAGCTCACGTCTTTACCCTGTTAAAAGGAAGATAGTATAGAGGCAGATCGTGCTGTCTATAATTTGATTAGACTCCAGTAGAAAATTCTCGGTTTGACAACCTATATTATGAAGTCCATGTCTTTGTAATTACAAGTTTGAACCACGCTATCAGGTGTTTGGCCATTATTGCTTTTCTATGGTTAAAGTGTCTGGTCAATTATTAAGATATTTTACTGAAAGAGCTCTCTTCCTGCAGTTATCTCCTAACCAATAATGCCTTTGTTGATGTAAGCTCTGTGTTTCTGCTGCTGTTGTTTCCTTCCGCTTGTACTCTGATGCTTTGTTGGGAGATCCCATTCAACATTCACAGTCGAAAGTCTTCCAGTTGTATCCCAATTCTCGAGCGAGGATTGGGGGATCACTTTCATCCGAATCACTCGATCGGAATTATGATTGATTCAATAGCTTAAATAGTTAGGTTCGATTGGATTAGCCTTGGGCACATTAGTAGCTACTTCAATTCGACTTCATTACGGACTATATAGACCCGTCTATAATAAAGAGGTGCGTTGCTCAAGCGACCCATACGTCTTGCCTTAATTATTACTCCTTTATAAAGTTAGGCTAATGTCATGACTCATTAGCTTACCTCCGTCCATATTAACGATATGTCACTGCAAGGAAAAATTGATAACTGACATGTATAAAAGCCATAGATACTGATGCTCTATAGTTCTCTTAGGGGATCGACCTTTTGGCTCACCGACAGCTAGTAATAAGCATTTCTTATTGGCTCACGGATATCTAGTAATAAGTCTTTCACAAATTTCTTGTTTATCAATTTGAACTCACATCTATGATCAGATTAAAAAGATTAGTTTTGTTATTCTTGTGAGATTTCATGGCACTTGTTGTTTATGTGAAATTTGATGGGACCACTGCAAAATTTGGAGAGGCAAATGGAGCCTAGAAACATTTAAACTCATGCCTCTCTATTCTAAATTGGTACAAGTTTATATTTCTGATTTAGTAGAACCTTGACATTGTTTTATAATTTATTTTCAGTCGATGGATCAAGAAAAAAACATATCAATGGAAGTGGATGGACAAAATGAAATGAGTCCACTCATGGAATTGCCATTCCATGGAGTTAATGAAGTGGAATCCACGACTGCAAGTGCGACAAACAAGGTGAGCATACGTAACTCTCGTCCTCCTCTAGGTAAAAGCGAGCTAATCAATCAGAGGTTTGGGATAATTATTCAAGAATCATGGATGAGAAAACACAGAAAACAAGTAAAGTGAAGTGTATTCATTGTGGGATTGAGTATGGGTATAATGTTGATCATGGAACGTCTACTATGTGGAAGCACTTGAAAAAGTGTAAAAAGTATCCTCATACCGACAAGAAGCAAATGTTGTTTGCACCACGTAACAAAGATGTGGCTGGTGAGGTGGGAGAAAATACTACTGGTGATGATAACGTTTTAACAACGTGGAAGTTTGATCAAGAACGTTGTAGATACATGCTTGCTCGAATGGTTATTATTGATGAGCAGCCATTTTCTATGGTCGAGCGAGTTGGCTTTCGTGATTTTATTACTGAATTACAGCCTCTTTTCCAACATCTTTCACGATTTACAGTGGCTAGAGATTGTATGAAATTGTATTTGAGTGAAAGAACTTGTTTGAAAGCTTACTTTGATAAGCTTAATTCTAGGATTGCATTGACGACTGACATGTGGAGTTCCATTCAAAATTTGAACTATTTATGTCTCACTGCACATTTTATTGATGAAAACTGGAAGTTGCATAAAAGAATCATCAATTTTGTGGTGATGCATAGTCACAAGGGTAAAGAGATTGGGAAAATGGTTGAGAAATGCATTTGTGACTGGGGAATAGAAAAGAAGGTGTCCACAATAACCGTGGATAATGCTAGTTCAAATGATGTGGCCATTGGTTATTTGAAGGAAAATTTTTCAAAAGAAGGGTTTTTGATTCTGAATGGCGATGTTTTACATATGAGGTGTACTGCTCATATACTTAACTTGATAGTAAGAGATGGATTGAATGAGGTGCGTGATTCTATTGCACGTATCCGAAATGTAGTTAGGTATGTGAGGAGCTCTCCCACAAGAGCTAAAACATTCCAATCTTGTATTGAGAGTGTGAGGATTACATATAAAGGTTCAGTCTGTCTTGATGTTGCCACTAGATGGAATTCCACTTACATGATGTTAGACACCGCTATAAAGTTCAAGAAAGCTTTTAAAAGGATGGAAGAAGATGATTTATATTTCTTAAGAGAAATTGACCATGATGCTCCTCAAGATGAAGATTGGGAAAATGCCACAATTCTTTGTAAATTTCTGAAACGGTTTTATGATGCAACTAAAAGGATGTCGGGGAGCTCATATGTAACTTCAAATGAATATTTTGAGGGGATAGCTATGTTGTATAAATATTTGAATAATGCGGTGAATTCTTTGGACCCAAAGCTTCAAGTCATGGGTTTAAAAATGAAAGACAAGTTTGACAAGTATTATGGGAGTTTGGATAAAATAAATGTGATGGTGTTGATTGCAGTTGCATTGGATCCTACAAAGAAGTTAAGTTATGTGAGGTTTTGTTTTGAACAAATTTATGATGATGAAGCGATAGTTGATGAGATGCATGATAAGGTCAAGGTTGCCTTGGAGCGGTTGTATAAATTTTATGAGCAATCTTTTATTGGTTCTTCTACCAAAAAAAATGGTGATGGTTCAAATGTAAGTACTAGTAGTACTGCTTCCAATACCAATACTGATGACAATGAGTGTGAAATTGAAGCTTGGCATCAAAGCTTTCTCCATTCGAAGAAAAAAGTGGTTAATGAAAACAAATCTGAGCTTGATCGGTATCTTGAAGCCGAAAGTGAAGATGTCCTTAAACTTGACATTTTGATGTGGTGGAAGAGTAGTGGGTCAAAGTATAAAATCTTATCTTTGATGGCCCGGGATGTTTTGTCTATCCCCGTAACTACTGTTGCTTCAGAGTCGACTTTTAGTACATCGGGACGTGTACTCGACGGCTTTCGAAGTTCTTTAACTCCTAGGGTGGTGGAAGGTTTGATTTGTACTCAAGATTGGTTGAGAGCTGTTCGTGTGCCGATTAATGTTGAAGAGTGCATTGAGAATGCAGAAAAGTTTGAGGCGGGTAAGTTGCATATATTTCTTTTTATCTTGTAATTCATTCATATAAGTATTTATTGAGTAAATGCTTTGTTTGATCTCTTTTTTGGTTTTTAGATTTGGATTGTCTTACCGAGGACATTGTCATTGGAAAATAAACCATTTTGTGGAAACTCCGATTTTGTGGTAAGTAAATAGACTTCATTAAACTATAACTTTGCACATGTCTCTAGAGCATGGTTTCTTGTTGATTTTTCTTTGTACATGAATTGCAGGTCTTTTTTAGAAATTTTGCACAAGTGTTGTGGGTGATCGATTTGCTCGCCAAATGGAGGAAAGGAGTTAGAGTGGGTGTTAGAGCAAAGGAGGAGAAAAAATGGTTCTATGTTCAAGCATATTCAAGTTAACCACGTTGCTACATCGCTGTCCAAGCAAATTAAATTGCTTATTTTTTATGCAAATTAACTGTGTTTGGTGGAATATTGAATGTAATGCAAAGTTAAATTAGTAGTTGTGGGAATGAGTCTAATGTTAGACCATATTTGTTGATAATGTTTATGCAATGTTATGATTTTTGCACTTTTTTGTTGGTCAAATTATGATGATTATATTATTGTTTTCTCGCGAATTAATGTAAAATTTGAAATCGTATAGGATATCGAGTGGTTAAAAAACAGGTTCTAATAAAAACAGGGTAGACCCTGTTCCCGGACCGGAAAAACAGGGTCGGGTCCAAAACAGGGTCCAATGAAAACAGGATCGGGTACAGGGTCCAAAAAATGAGAACCGGTTATAACAGGGTCGGGTACAGGGTCGAGGTCTGGACCCTACCCACCCTGGACCTGATCACCCCTAGGAACGAAGTCATAACCAGAATTGCTAGTCTTTTATGCTTGTATCAGAAGAGTTTATATTTTCCTTCCTTCATTCCTAATAATAAAAGAATTTTCCATAAGTCCTGCCTTTGGTTGTGGACTTATAAATATGGACATCATCCACTTTTAAGATATGTTTGGAAGCTAAACTAGGTAATGGAGAAAATGTGGGCAAAGAAAATTGAAGTGAAGTAATAATTTGTTCCCCAAATTGGCGAGATTTCTTGGCGACAAAAGGGAAAATTACACTTACGAAAATCTTAAATCAATTCTCCCTTTTTTTGAAAAGGAAATGCCATTGTCTTCTCCAACCGCTTGTCGTAGTTCCACGTAAGAGACCAAACTCTCCATTGATTATATCCTCATTTCGTCTCCTCATCTCCTTCGCGACACTCACAAAGCAGCGAAACGTCGAAAAAAATGGAAAAGATCGAGCACGCAACTGTACACACCAACAGCATAAACATGCATTATTGGATGTTTATTTGTAAAATAAATAAAATTGTTTTTTTTTTTATCCCATATAGAAAAGTTGGGAAGAGATGTACCAATTTATAAGTATGAGCCTTTTCTAGCGTATTCAAACAAATGAAATGTGCTTCTTCTTTTTCCCATATAGAAAAGTTAAGAGGAAATGGATCAATTTATAAGAATAAGCCTATTCTAGTGTGTTCAAACAAAAGATTGGTGTGTGGGACACAATAGAAAAGATTCACACTTATAAATTGACCAATCTTCTCCCAACTCTTTTATGTGGGATAAAGAAAAGAATATTTTGTTTGTTTTGCTAAAACGTGGCGTCGATCTGCGATGGCCTGACACAATGCTCTTCCTCCACAGCTTCCCAGCTGGTTCCCAGAGCTTTGGTACACTGGTGCCACCAGATGGATTTTATTTGTTTTACGAATAAACATCTAACAGAATGTGGCGTCGGCTGGTGACGGCCTCGACATGATCCCGACATGATCCTCTTGCTCCATAGCTTGTCGAAGCTTTGGAACTCTTGGTGCCACCAGATGGTGTCCCCCGCGGCCCTCAGCCACCGAGCCATTGCACCCGACCTCCGGGTTAAAGGTGGCACCGACGTGCCACCGAGCATGGAGTTGTGGACGGTGCTCCACGTCATGGTGGGGGAAGGAAATTGGGTCGGGTCGGGTTTTGGGCCAGCAGGTCAAATCCAATTTTACGCATGTCATCGAATTAAAAAATCATAAAATTCTTCATCATCCAACATCTAAACCACAATAAAACATGAAAGTCCAACATATATAATAAGCATAAACAATCAAGTGGACAAAGCACGGTATTTAATTGCCTCCTTTTCATTTTCATTGCAGTTTTCTTTTCATGTTTTAAAGGAAAAAAAGGTTTATCCACTGAATAAATAGTACAGCAGAGAGTTGAAAATATAGTAAAAGAGTAGTCCATCTATTCGTTGAAAATATAGTCTGGTCATTAGCATTAATACAACGTATTAGCTGTCATTTCTCTAAAGTTGCCCCTTTGCTGATGCCATTTAAAGCTTGGCCAAGACTTCACTGTGTTCCAATCTCAACATCTTAACATTTTCAAGAAAAATGCTGCGAAAAAATTTAAGGTTTTGTAAGCTCGTTTTTTTTATGCTGATTAATTTAATTAAAATCAGAACAACAACAACAACAAAAACTTAGCTTTTTGAGTAAGTGATATGATCTTTCCGATAGAGCAAGTGGGGGGCCCATGCACATCATTAGCGAAAACGCGTTCGCGGTTTCTCGAAGGTGGAGAAAATGCGTCGGCGGTTCGTCGGCCGCGTTTGAGGCATGGTGGCCATGGGGCTTCTCTCTCGCTCTCCGCCCTCGCTCTCATTGGCCTTTTCTTTTTCCGACCCTCGATCCCTTTCTCTCCGCCCTCTCTGCGTTCGAGAGAAGGGTTTAGGTGAGAGTTTGTTTATTTGTTCATGGGCCGAACAATATTCTGGGCCTAACCGACACAAAAGATAACCGTTTGCTTATTTTATAATTGTAACCCGAACATTATTAAGATTCGAAATATGTATCATATTTGTTTCGTGTTCGAGTAGTGTTTAGGTCGTGTCTGAGTCGAGTCGAGTCAAATTTTTGGACATCCCTACTTGGTAGGAACTTTGGGAGATGGAAGAGGACTTTGCAAAAGCGGATACTGTCAAACTCATTAAGCTATTCCTCACACGCCGTGACCCAGGCCCACCTTGTGTGCCTAAGGGCCTAGGGTTATGAGGAATGACCAAACCATTCGAGCAACACCAGGTCGACTTGCCCTCTTGGTTGGATCGAGGACGACATCAACTACTACACCATCCAATTCGGCTAGACCGGCTTTACCAGAGGATTCAACTATTGCCATTATTTGGACGCATATCCTCTTCTCAAGTCGAATGTCAGAGATGGCATTGATAAATATTTGAATATCGCATCTTGTAATTGTGCGATTTGGTTTGAGTTAAGGTGAAAGTTGATAGATCTAAGTAATACACGAAAATGGTCTATCATATATGAATAAACGACACCAATTCATGACACATCAGTACATTGCCATCCCATTTTTTCAACTAGATTAAAAAAAAAGCATTTATTACTAGTGAAAACTTTCTGAGCAAAGTTGGTTTCGAGCTAATTGGGCAAGTGTGACAGATTTTGATTTTTCTCGATAAATTCATATCATATTCTTCTGTCATCTCTAAAATTGCCACATTCGAATACATTGACATTGTCCCAATGGTCACGCAGATGGAATATTGAGGAGGAACTTGCTAGAAGGTTAGCCTAAATAGTTCTGATAGCATAAGACAATGGCTATTTTATCTAATCTAATGTCTAAGATTGTATAATAGATGTGACTTTATAGTATTCAATTTAATTAACAAAATTATTTTATTTTCTGAATAAAATTATAAGATTTATATCAAAGGTATTAGTTTTACAGCAACCTCTTAAATCTTTTCCTTCTCGTTCAATTTTTTTTGTCGACTGATAATAACTCCTTTATGAGTGTAGAAACTGGGAGCTATTGGTGCCTGGGCCGGGGCGAATCGAATCGAAGTTCGTAGTGGGGGGACCTGGACCTCAACTATCACATCCTTGGCATGGAGTACATCTACGGCGGTGGGTTCAAGCAGGTGGTGCCCAACCTCAACTATCCTAGGTTAGTCATCATGCACCTTTGGTCGTGGACGAGGATGCCCTCGTCGGCGGCAGAGGGGGCATTCTATCAATTGCAACACCATCACTTTTTTGAAAAAATTGTACTCTTTTTGTAAGTAGAAATTTTTTAATAGTTTTGGCGTCAAAAAATAAAGAGAATTTGAATTTTGGGCCTCCAACATGCCTATCGTAACTGCACTGGGATCAATGTTATAGCATTCCGTAGTAATTTAAAAAAAAAGTCACAGGTCATATACCTTGAGAGTAGAATCCTTAGGGTAAGTATATTCCAAATGACCGGTCATTTAAAGTAAATTGAATGAAAATGGGGGAAATGTTCATCCAAAGGTTAACTAAGTATTTTAATTAAATTTTAAATCAAATTTTTATAAGAGAGTTTTTAGGATCTAGATTTGATATGCCTAATGTTGTGACCTTAAATCTCATGTTGTGAGCTTAAATTCGGGAGGAGAGAAAAAGAGCACGTGGATAAAAGAGGAAAAAGAAAAGAAAAAGGGTAATAAATCAGAGCCATTTAAATGGGGATAGAAAAAGGAAATAGATCTAAGCCACATGATGACTAACCTAGGATACATTTAAGATGTTAATTTACTCCATAATTTTACGGGATCAAAGTCATAGCCAGAATTGCTAGTCTTTTGTGTTTGTATCAAAAGAGTCATATCTTCTTGGCCTAATATCCTAAAAAACTTCCAACTGAATTCTTGTTCCAATTCCACCTTATCTCATATAAAACTTTCAATTTTAGGTCATGTTCCAATTTTACCTTAAAGTTTTTTTGAATATAAAAATCCCTTAAATTTAAATCTAATATCAATTCTATCATAAACATTTTTGGTATCTTAAAAATCCCTCAAATTTAGGTCTAGTACCAATTTTACTATAAACTTTTTTTGTTTCATAAAAAAAATCTTTCCTTTAGGTCTATTGCAATTGCACTCTAAATTTTTTTTGTCTCATAAAATAACATCAACTTTTATTTGAGTCTCAAATCTGCTCACCATTAACCTTTCGTCAAAATCGCCCTTAGGGATTTTGCACTCACTGATCTCTCATGCTTGGAAATGTTTTATTTCTTGTGGTCGGAGAGCTCGTGTTCAAGATGCTCAAATAGCTCATGCTCAGGAGTTTTCTATATCTCGGTTATCTGCTAGAAATTGTAGACAAAGGGTAGATGTAGGTAGATTTGTGATTCAAGTAAAAGTTTGTGATTTTAATAAGACTGCAAATATTTTGGGGTAAAATCAGGACAAGAATTATTTTTCATAGCATAAAAAAAAAAGTTTATGGTAGTATTGGATAGGACCTAAAGTTGAGGATTTTTTATGAAATAAAAAAAAAAAAAGGTTTATGGTAGAATTGGAATTGGACTAAAGTTGAAGGTTTTAGAAACAACAGGCCTATTTTCCTTCCTTCCTTCGTAATTAAAAAGAAATTCTCATAAATCATGCCTTTGGTTGTTGACTTATAAATATGGACGTCATCCACTTTTAAGGTATGCTTGGAAGCAAAACTAGGTAATGGAGAAAATGTAGGCAAAGAAAATTGAAGTGAAGTAGTAATTTGTTCCTCAAATTAGCGAGATTTCTTCTCATCTTTAACCGCAATAATAGGGAAAAATTACACTTATGGAAATTTTAGATCAATTCTCCCTTCCGATGGTTCCACGAAAGAGACCAAACTCTATTCATTATAGAGAAAGCCTCAAATGACAACTTGAAATTGAGTCATTTTCTCAAATAAAGGCTCAAGACTATACATTTTCTCAACTAAAAGTATGAGGTGGCAAGTTAATCTCAAACAAGGGCCAAAATTCATCGGCCATCCACATTTTCACCAGAGGGCGGGTTGCGTGACTGTTTAGGCCACCAGAGCAGGGGTATTTTTGTCCAGAAAATTATGGATAAATATTTCTCTGAAGTAACACAAGCAGAACGAAAAACAAGAAGTAACACAATCCTCTCTGGTTCGATTGTGCGAGCAAAAATAATCACACCTTTCCATTTGCATCCTCAAACGCTCTCAGACTCGAGACCTGAAAGTCACAATTGCGATACCGAGACAATTGCAGAAGACGATGGACCGGAGAGGAAGACCTAAAGGGATGATTCTACTCCCTGCGCTCCATGGTCTGAGCGAGTACAATAGGCTTGAGAGGAAGCCACTGGTCGCTGCCAGCCTCCTCACCACCAAAATGCTCAAAATGTGGCCTCGAAATACAATAATCATTCTAATTTTTTTAATTTTAAAAAAATGATCATTCATGTTATTTGATGACGTAGTTTTTATATCCTGAATATTTTACGTGAATAATCCACGTTATTTTTAGGTCAATCATTCAAACTTACCATATTGAAAGCTAAATCAGTAAATTACATTAACTTGAATAGGATAATATTGGATATTTTCATAATATTTATGGATTAGATTGAATATTTATTAGAAGTTCAAAAATCACGTAAAGCTAATTAACAGTTTAGGGATAAAATTATTAAACTATACTGAATAAATCAAAATATCAGAATGCTATTGCATAATAAACAAAAGTCCGGGGACCATTCCTATAATTATTCCTTTTATTTTTTAATGGCACACGCCTTTTGATAAAAATAAATAGCCCCCGCCATACGTGCTGAACAATGATGGAGACGCGAACGCATTCATGTCATTTTCGTAAAGAGTATGACCTTATCCAGATCCTACCTCGATAGAACCATCAAGTTCTAAGAGATAAACTGGCATTTTAATAATATATTATATGAATAATTAAAAATTTGAAGACGGTGTTTGTATGTTGACATGATTTTGGTTTTATGCCTCTTGGCGTAAAGAATAATCGCAGCTCGCATCTAATGTTCAACAATGAAAGACCACCAAAAACGAAAAGAATGCACTAAGGAAAAGAAAAAGGGATTGTATCGATTAGTTTACTCAATTTGTTGCAATTAAAAGTAACTGTAGAGATTCGTGGCTTCTCAGCTTAATATAGAACTAGAATAATGCGATGCACGTATAGATTTCATAGTTATAAAAATGTATAACAATATAATTATCAAGGGTGAGTGATTCTCGATTCTCAAAATTGGAAATTGGGGATCGGACAAGTCCAATTTCAGTTTGGTCTAATGAAATCGATCACTATTTTTTTTTTTTTAATGTTTCTATTTGGATATCTTGTTGTTGAAAGCATGACCAGGAATAAATTTGGAGCTCAAGACAAATCTCTTGTTTCCATCCAAATATCTTATTGTCCAATTACAAGCTCCTATTTTCTCATAAACAATAAAATAAACCCACAATTTTTTTTAAGAAGAAATAAAAATAATAAAACAATATATGCAATCAATTTAGTCCAGTTCGGTTCCTTTTTGCAATCGAGAGCCACACTACTCCAACACAGGTTCCACTTTTAGGAACCGAGAATCGAGCCAAACTAGCTGGTTTAGTCCAGTCCGATTCAAGTAGTTCTTGATTCAAGCGTTCTGTTTTGCACATCCTTACTTATCGCCATCACATGATACAAAAGAAAGATCATAAAAATTATCTCAATAGTTGAAAAGAAGGATGACAAATCATCAAAACCTCTTCCTTCTTTCTATTGTTATTATATCTTTATGAGAATAGACTATCTATCAATTGTTATCATGATTAAATTAGATTAATTTCCTACCATGTGATTGGAAAAAAAAACTTAGGAGTTCACTATTTAAGTTGCCAAAGTACTATATAATAATATAACATTTTTGTTCGTATCATAACTACTTCCTCCCTCACATTAACATAATTATATTAAATTTGACAAAATCGCTTATCTAAATTTTAAATTGAAAAAATAAAACAATAATCCATAATGCTAAGACAACCACATCATCCAGGCACTAACGCTCACATCTCATCACCATATATATATTTGTAAAATTTTTCGATATATCTCCAAAGTAGCTATCGCATAAAATGGAGCAAAGAGTGAAATGTAAAACATAAACATTGAAAATATTCAAGAAGACAAACGTTTCGTGTGATATAAATTTCCATTTTGTTTTAATAATTTAGTATTTAATTAGGCGAAAAAGTAGGGATGCTAATATAATGAAGAGAGAGAGAGTGTGTAGAGAAAAAATAAAAAAGAGAAAAAATTATCTTGTATATTTATTTATTTTCTGATCGTTGAGGTGTCAATTGTCAAATGGACATTAACCTGGCAACAATGCGAAAATTCCGTTCGCCCTTCTTTGACCGGTCAACGGGGGCAATGGGGAGACATTGCCCGTGCACTGAGATGCGGAAGAGTTGAATTAATTCTCCTTTTTATAAACATGGAAAAGTCAATTCGTCTACTTCCTCTCCAGCTTCTCGCTGTGGTCCCCGAAAACGGCCCAACTCTCGATTCATTACCTGCTCCCATTTCGTCTCCTCATCTTCTTCGCCACACTCGCAGAGCTCATTCAACAGAGAAGGGAAGGGAAAAAACAGGGAGACGTCGGGCGAATGGAGAAGATCCAGCACGCGACGGTTCGCACCAACGGCATCAACATGCACGTGGCGTCGGTCGGCGACGGCCCCGACACGATCCTCTTCCTCCACGGCTTCCCGGAGCTCTGGTACTCGTGGCGCCACCAGATGGTGTCCCTCGCGGCCCTCGGCTACCGCGCCGTCGCGCCCGACCTCCGGGGCTACGGCGGCACCGACGCCCCGCCGGGCGTGGACTCGTACACGGCGTTCCAGGTGGTCGGGGACGTGGTGGGATTGCTGGACGCGCTGGGGATCGAGCGGGCGTTCGTGGTGGGGCACGACTGGGGGGCGATCATCGCGTGGTGCCTGTGCCTGCTCAGGCCCGACCGGGTGAAGGCGCTGGTGAACACGAGCGTCACCTGGTTCCGGAGGCTCATGTGGTTCCCGAGCGATCCGGAGAGGAAGCCCGTCGAGACGTTGAGGGCAATGTACGGCGATGATTACTACGTCTGCCGGTTTCAGGTGAGAACTACTCATGTCATAACAGTCCAGATCTGACTAGGGTTGAGCTTGATCTCGAGTATTTGGAGCTTACTACCAAAATCTTAGTTACTTTCCTGAAATGGTAAATTCTCCGACTCGGTAGAAACCTGGAGAGATTGAAGAGGACTTTGCAAAAGCCGATACGGCCAAGCTCATGAAGCTGATCCTCACCGGCCGTGATCCGGGCCCATTTCGCGTCCCTGATATAGGATTCTCCGGAGTGATCAAGCTACTCGACCAGCACCCAATGGAGTTGCCCTCTTGGCTGACTGAGGATGACATCAACTACTTCGCCGCCGAATTCAGCCGGACCGGCTTCACCGGCCCTGTGAACTATTACCGTTGCTTGGACTTGTAAGTTTTTCTCTCTAACTCCTGTGCTGTCTTACCGTTCGAACCTTGATGATGGTAACGATAGAAAATATGGATCTCGGTCGCTGGCAGTGGTCGTGAGATCTCACTTGAGTCGTGGCGAAAGCAGATAGGGTAGAAATCTGAATTATATATAACGATGATCATAATTGGTGATGTGAAAATATATTCTTAAAGATCGTTGCTGCTGTCACTTAAATTATTTTCAATGGGATTACAAAGCATTTTTTTACTGGTGAAAACCTGTGGTCGATATAAATGAGGTTATCCAGTTTTGAGTGGCGTTCCTTCCACGCCTCTGAATGCGTTGACATTTCCCCCCAACGTACAAGCGGCTGCTTTTCATTAGACCCGTTAAATGGGTGGGCCGAGTCATAAATGATCCGATCCAAATTGACCCATTAATCTGTTTATGATCCATTTGAGTATAGTATAAAATTTTTTGACTCATACCCAACTCATAATCGACTCGACCCGACCCATATTATTAAAACACTTTCCCATCTAACTAAACTTAGGAAAACTTATTCTTATAAAGATTATATTCCTTTAATATTGTTATTTTTTTAAAATCGAATTCTTAATAATTTTTATTTTTAAATTTTTTAAGTTATTTTTATTTTTTTAAAATTACGCACACATATGGGTGAACGAGACTCACTTGGGTTTTGACGGCTAATCAAGCTAGCAAGGCACGGTAGTTGAGGTTGTGTGAGCGCGAGTGGAAGTCAAAGACCAAGAGAGGTTTGACAATGGTGGCGACCGCGTGCAATGGCACCGCCGTGCGAATGAGAGGAGGAGCTCTTATGCGAGCAGTGGGAGAGAGATGACGCGCTGCCATGCAATGATGAAGGTTTTGTTGTTTTAATTTGAGAGAGGATAGGAGAGGAGAGGAATCCTCTTAGAGGACTGAGGAGTAATTGGGTTCTGATGTGTTCTAAATAGGTTTAAACTTTGATTCATTAACGACCCATGTATTTTAGTCTTTTTAGTTTTAAACTCATTATAGGTGATTGAAAAAGAAAGCCATACCCATTTATGACCCATTTAATATTTAAATAGGTCATAAATGGATTATGTACCCATTTTGACAATGGTACTTTTCATGATCTGGAAAATGCGCTGACAGTGCGCATGACAAGAAGACATTGGCTAATGCATCTCATTTACAATATCTGACACATTATAGTGAAATCGACTTGTAAACATTACGTGCAGTCAATTTAATGAAAAATAATAATTTCCTTTTCTAAATAAAATTTTAAGATTCTTTACTGATGAGTAACAATTTAAAGAAAATCACTTCAAATCTCAATCTAAACATAAATATCACAATATGATCAGATAGCTTTCGAGCGATATTAAATTTTCATATAAGATGAATGCAAAAAATTAGAGAATGAGTTTTAGTAAACATAAATTTTTCAATGAACTCTGAAATATAAAATCCATTCGAAGCATGACAAGTACACTAGCTAGTTTGTATTTGCGGTGGATTGTTTGGTCACACTCATTTCAACATTTTAAGTAGATGTGTCCTCAAAGTGATACAAACCAGTGCTGTTCCGTTGGAACGAAGATGGGAGCAAAGTAAATTACAGAGCGCTACTTCAATGTTTTCCTTTTCTTAGGTATTCGCAAGCAAAGTGATATCTTGAATCCATTTCGATCACTAAGATCTTATTTGTGTAACACAGAAGTAGCGAGCTATCGGCGCCGTGGGATGGAGTGCCAATCAAAGTGCCAGTGAAGTTCATAGTGGGGGACCTGGACCTCACCTATCACATCCCCGGCGTGAAGGAGTACATCCACGGTGGTGGATTCAAGCAGGCAGTGCCCAACCTAGAAGAGGTGGTGGTGATGGAAGGAGTGGCTCATTTCCTCCAGCAAGAGAAGCCCCAAGAGGTCACTGCTCACATTCATGACTTCTTCAAGAAATTCTCATCCTCGTGATTTATATCACGCTCTCCTCCGAAATGAAGGATGAAGCTGTTTATTTTCTTCATTAATAAAGGACCGAGCTGATGCTTTTTTTTAATTGTCTTGTTTTTTTATTTTTCTGTCGTTGAGTAGCTAAACTGATCAATATTTGACACTTGAGAAAAGTATGTTACATTACTAAACATATCGATTTGCATGAAATGAGTCATATTTTCCTCCATTCCTTATTAAGCAAAAAAATTTCTTAAATCATGCTCTGGTTATTGACTTAATAATATGGACGTCATCCACTTTTATTGTATGTTTTTAAACAAAAATAGGAAGTGGAGAAAATGTAGGCAAAGAAAATTGAAGCGAAGAAAGTGAAGGTGAAATAAATTACAAAGGCAACAAAATTGTCCAAAAAGTATAAAATCTATTATATTTTTGTTAATTTAGTTATAAATTTTCGATTTTGCCAATTTTATTATCTGGCCAACTTTAGCCAGAAATCACTAAGTAGATGTCCGTCATTCTATATGATACAATTGACGCTGGCTTGGACAATTTTTTATAATATTTAAGAAATTGTCTTTGTATATATTTTTTTCTCTCTATTCTTCATTTTGCCAGTAGCAAGCCATAAGCAATGGCTAGATGGGTTAGCCTTGCTTGAGCGAGGGTCACCCTTGCCCACCAAGCCAACCCTCACTTGGGTGAGGGTGGGGTGAGGTGAGGGCGAGGGCAAGGGCAAGGGTGAGGGTGAGGGCGAGGGCTAATGAGGGGAACCCTCGTTGGGAATTGCCTGGGCAAGGGCTAGCTTACCTTGGCTTTTACAAGGGTCAGCCACACCAAATCTAGCTTGGGCGAGGCTACCCTAGCCTAGGGTGACTTAGCTTTTATGAAGGCTTGAAGGGAAGTTGCCTATACAAATTACTTGGAGGATGAGTGGCCGAGCTCACCAAGATCTGGAGGCTCGGCCATGGCTCTCAAGCTCGCCGTGATCTCGATGGCCACAAGCTCGACAAGCATGGAGGAGTGTTGAGCTGGTCAGGAGGGGGTTTGACGGTGGCAACGAGTTTTTGTTGCACAATGAAGGTTGTGATCAAGAGTGGATTGGTAGTCGACCCTCTCCTGGGCAAAAGGAGCCCTCACTTGCACTTGTGCTCACCTAGGTGATGGCAAAGCCAACCAACCCGGCCATCACTTGTGGCTAGCCATTGACAAAGGGAAGAAGAAGAGGAAAAAAAGAAAGAAAAAAGAAAAAAATATTAATATATTATTAAAAAAATGTTTATTTCAACGTCAACTAGGCGACATAAAACAACCGACATCCATATTAGCAATTTCTTGTCAAAATTTACCAAATGGACTCAACTAGCCAAATGTGAAAATGTTTAGAATTTAATTTGTGAAATTGAAGATTTAAAACTTTTTGGACTTTCTTCACCCCACAAAAAAAAATTGGGTAAAAAAGTTTCATTCATTACTAATTGAGAACATGATTACACTCTGAACCAAAATCATAGCATAATATTGACAAAAGAGGATATGAGGGACAAGTAACCCAATTGGATGAGAGGGAGCTAGCTAAGTGGGCTTTGGATACCCAATCAGCTGCTTGATTCGTGGGTCTGGGTTTGTATACCAACCGGACTCCTTCTAATTGGGCCAATAAAAATTGGCAATCTGTAATGATGGACCGAGAAGCCTATGAGTTGTCCTCTTGGCCCAAGATACTATTCACGGTGGATTGGCAATCGAAAGTCAACTCCACTTTGAAGACAGAAAGCAAGTACACCAGTTAAGCCACTTAAACTGCTTTCCCTTTTCTCTTCACCCACAACAGTGTTCCCTTAATAGCTACGGTTTCAGCGACGATAGCAGAAGGGGCATGTATGGATTTTGCAAACCCATCAATGAGATGTCCGTGATCATTCCTATAAATTCCCACGATTGATCCCTCCATCAACGAGCTCCTCCACGTGGTGTCGATGTTTATTTTGAGGGAGCCTAGTGATGGCAGGTTCCAGGTGACCATTGAGGGGTCCGAGCTTACAGTGTTGTAGCTGGTGTTCTTGTTCCACTTTGCAAAAATCAGGTTCAAAGTTCTATTTCACTCACAATTTTTCCCGGTTCTAGTTTTTGGCCTTTAAATATAAACGTGTTTCTCGCCTTCCATATGGACCAAAGAGCACCTGCATATGTAGCTTTGAACTCAAGAGAGGTATTAGAGGTGAGGACTTCGCATACCTTTTTGTCCATTCAGGAAATATTTGTTGAGGAAGTGTCGATTGCTAATCTGGGGTCCGCCCATGTCATTTTGGTCCAAGTGAATAGAAGGAAAATATGCTATATTGATTCGAGAGTAGATACGCACAGAGGGCACCATGACTCAGGTAGGAGGTTTCTTCTGTGTAAATTCTCTTTAGTGGGAAGAGCATTGTTGCAAATTCCCCACATAAAGAATCTGATCATAGGATAGACTTGTAGTTTCCAGATCTCAGCCCACAATCTTTTGGGATATTGGTAGGAGGTCAATGCTGGTTGTTTAAAATTCGTGTGCCCCTGAGAACATAATTTGTTATAGCTATTTTTCACTTTGTACAATCTCGAATTGTTTGCAATCCATAATAGTTTATTCGGCTCAAGGTTTAGGCTTAGAAGTGTAGCAAGTATCTCATAAATTGTATGTTCAGAGAATGTTTTAGGTAGTAGATAGGAGTTCCATTCCCCTGTTTCCTAGTTTATGAAGTTACCCTCAAACATAGGTTTGTTTTGATTAGCTGGGCCTCCAATTTTCCCTAATACCAGCCATCTATCCTCTTTGATTCTAATACCTTTGCCATTTCCAACTTCCCACTTTATCTCTGGTTCAATTATGTCCCTTCCCATGATAATACTTTGATAGCCCCAAGATGGACTAGGGCCTTTTTTAGCATTCCATAGGCTACCTCTAGGGAAGTAAAGACCTTTGAATAATTTGCTCCATAGCGCATCAAGTGTTTGACTAAGTCTCCAAGCTTGTTTCCCCAACAAAGCTTTATTAAAGTCAACCAAGTCTCTGAAGCCTAGTCCTCCTTGATCTTTCCTTGCCTTAATGAGGTTTCAATTCTTCCAATGGACACCTTTTCGAGTGGCATTTTGTTTCCACCAATTTAAGATTTTCTTTTCAATTGCTTTACAAATGAAAATATGCATTTTAAAAAAGCACATGGCATATTGTGGCGGTGCTTGAATGACTGTTTTGATTAGAATCTCCTTGCCGGCTTTTGAAATTATCTACTCTTTCCATCCCTCCACCTTCCTATCAACTCTTTCTAACACTCGTGAAAACATTTGTTTTTTCATTTGACCCCAATCCGAATGTATCCCCAAGTATTCCCTTGTTTTCTCTATGATAGGCACTCGTAGTTTTGCTGCAAGATTCGACCTCAACCTTGGTGGACAGCTCTTCCCGAACAATATTGGTTTAGGATGTTTGCAAGATTCTATGCCTCTCTAATGGTGCCGTCTAGGAAGAAAATAACATCGTCCGCAAACAGAAGATGTGAAAGGGTGGGACAATGTAAATTCAGCTAAATTCCTTTAATAGTACCATCTAGCACTACTTTGGACATAAGGGTAGAATGTGCATTAGCCATAAGAGTAAAGAGATAGGAGATAAAGGGTCTCCCTGTTTGGTGCCACGTGATGGTTGAAAAGCTTCACTAGATTCCCCGTTTACACTAATTTTGAAAGTGGCTGAAGAAATGCAATATCTAACTAGGGAAACCCATTTGGCACATAAGCCCATCCTCAACATATAATCACATAGGAAGTCCCATTTCACCCTATTATATGCTTTTTGCATGTCTAATTTCAATACCGCCTGAAACTTCTTCTTTCTTTTCCTAACTCTTAGTTGATGTAATACCTCCTGAATAATGAAAATGTTGTCTTGGATCTATCGACCCCCACAAACGCACTTTGTTCCAGGAAGATAATGCTAGGGAGCCAAGGTTTCAACATATTCACCATAACCTTAGCAATCATCTTATAGTTAAAATTGGAAAGGCTTATTGGTTTATATTAGGATAAACTTTATGGATTAGCAACTTTGGGGATAAGGATAAGTTGAGTAGTGTTCATGTCGGGGTTGAAAGTACCTTGGTTGAAGAAGGAAGCCACCATGTTAAAGATATCCTCCTGAATTACTAGTCAATTGCTATGATAAAAAAAGCTATTTAGTCCATCTGAGCCCATTGCCTTTGTAGGTCCCATCTGAAAAACCGTTGTCCGCACTTCTTCCCTTGTTATTGGCCTAACTAGAGCTTCATTCATGTCATTTGTAACAACTTGAGGGCATAGCTCTAATATAGGTTGAAATTGTCTAGGGCCCACTAAAGAACTTGTAAAACTCCATTATGTGTCGCTTAAGTGCAATAGGATCTCGACATCAATTCTGATCATCTATCCTTCGCATAGAGATTTTGTTGCGTTGCCTCCATTGAATAGTGGTTGCATGGAAATATTTTGTATTCCTATCTCCCTATTTCATCCAATTAATTCTAGATCTCATGCCCCAATACATTTCTTCTTGCCGCCATAATTATTCAATTTGTTTCGCAATCCTCTTGTACTCTTCCCCATTTGATACCCCTTCTTCAACATTTGTTAGTTCTATAAGTGTGCCTCTAAGATGATCGATTTGCTGAAGTGCGTTTTTAAAGTTCTTCCTACTCCAACTCCAATTCCCTTGCCACTCGTCTTGTCTTACTAACGATATCCCTTTGGTTGATTGTATTGTCTTCCCAAGCCTTTTTCACAACTTCTAAACATTGTGGCTTATCTAACCAAAAATCTTCGAACTTAAATGGTTTCTATTTTTCTAGTGCCAACTAAATGTAGCGATAGTATAATCAAGCTATGATCTGACCCGATAGCAGGTAGAGCAAAAGCCTCAACGTTCGGAAAAGAAACTCTCCATTCAAGGTCGCAAAGGGCTTGATCTAGTCTTTTCTTGACTAATTGCTCCCCTTCCCTCTTATTCGTCCACATATAGGCACATCCTTTACTTTCAATATCCATTAAAGTACATGAATCCACAAACTCTCTAAATGCAGCCATCTTATACCGATCGGTCTCTCGTCTGCCAATCTTTTCCCAATGATACAATATTTCGTTAAAGTCACCAATGCATGACCATGGGAAGTAATTAGAGTGATTACCATTCCTCAATGTTTGCCATAATGTTAGTATGTCCTGAAAGTTAGAAGGCCCATGGAGAAATGAGATTTTCATTAAGTTACCACTTCCAAGGTCTGCTCCAATTAAAACACCAAAACAGAAATCTACTTCCACCTTCACCTCTTCATCCCACATGAGTGCTAGGCCACCCACTATACCCACTGGGTTGATTATTACTAAGTAGCTAAACTACAAACGTTGTTTTAGACAGTTAACTACATCTTCTTGGTTTCCATGAGGAACACCAAGTTGGGCTTTTCACAAGCCACTAAGGCTCGAAGATACTGGACTGTCAAGGGGTTGCCTAACCCTTGACAGTTCCAGCTTACAATTATAATATTTTCGCTAGTGGCTTATTAGGGCTAGCTACCAAGCCCGTGTGTGTTCTCCTTCCCACAATTGGATGGGTGTTTCCAAGATATTCTCCTCCTCGTTTATAGGCCCCTGACTTCCTCTAATGCCATATGGGGAAAACCTTTTCTATTTTTTTGTAGCTTGGGTTTTCAATACTACCTTTTCTTTTTTGGATGACTCTATGTATATCTTTTGCTATGATGAAGGCAAAATTATGTTCTGCAACTGCTGAAGTCTTTTGCCTCTATTTGGGGAAGCATAGTCAATCTTACCTCCATCTACATTTAACTCACTTGCTACTAGATTGTAAATAACTAGGGTAATTTCATTCAACTGTGAGCTCTCATGGTGCAGGGTTCATCAGTAGGGGGGATTGGTGTTTCAAGCACCATTTCATCTTCAACAACTAATGGATTGATGTCGTCGAAGAAATTTTTCCAACAAGGACTCAATTCTTTTACCTCGGCTTTAAGCCACGAACCATACCTCCTAGGTTTGTCTTGAGGTAAACTTGTCTTCTCATAAGGTATTTTTGGACAAGCACTTGCATAATGGCCAATACAACCACACGAGTAATAGTAATGTGGTTATCTCTCATACTTAAAATCAATCCACCATTTATTGCCTCCCAAAGTTTAATAGTTCCAGTTTTGAGGGGTTTTCACAAGTTCATTTTGACTCTTGCTTTACTAATTTTGCATGAATTGTTATTCCTTGCTTCAATCTTCACATCCTCCACTTCACCCAATTTTCCAGTAGTCTATCTAATTGCATCTTTAGAAACTGCAGCAAGAGGAAGCCCCAATAGGTGCACCTAGAAAGCATAGTGAGTAAAGTCAAGATAGTGCTCTAGTATTGTTGGGTCACCTTTTTGCAAAACTAGGAGGTTGCTTGCAAATGACCAAGGTCTGGATTCTAACACTCTTTCCTTCTCTTCTACCAAATTAAATGTGAACAAAAAGAAACCCTGCTCGATAATTTCATATTTGAATGTTTCTATCTTCCATGCTCTCTTCATCATTCTCAAGAACGCTTGAAAATTAACATTAGGTCAAGAAAAAAACTTTCCGGAAAGTAGAAATTGACTTTCCTAATTAACTTGCTCTGGGATGGCAGCATTCGGGTCTGTAATGTCATCCTCATACCACAGATCTCCCATTCTCTTGCACAAAGCCAGCATACAAAGGTGATTGTCTTTGTCACCTTCCATCTTCATACAAGAATTAGTCAGTATTGAGTCTAAGTATGTAGGATGCGGTGGGATTGAAGTAATTAGGGTTTTCGGGACTATGGAGTGAAAGGGGCTCTAAGACTTGGGTTTTGTGAAGGTTGGATTCAATACCCTGTGTTCCTTTGCAAGTGGAGTGCTTGAGGAGGGTTAGGTCAAGAAGGGCAACAGATTGAAGAAGTTAGTTCGGTGGGTATATACTTGCTTTTGCCATGAGGACTCACTATAGAGAGGGGCGGAGCAAAGTGGGTATAGTGGGTTACATTGTGGACATGGATTGAACAAAAGAAGAAGGTGGGTTCTGCCATGAAGAATCATAACGCAGTGAGGGAATGGAACAGTAGGGTTATATGGTTGAGTCTATCCTCATGAAGGTTAGGATGCACAGAGAAGAAGAGGAGAAGAGAAGGAGGAGCAATCTGCTATGGAAACTCAAGACCCAATGAGAGATTGAAGGATTAGGGTTTTAGAGATTGAGCTACCCACCTCGAGGGATAGAGAAAAAACTTACACAAGGCGAGAGAAATACACAAAAATAAAGTAATTTGTTCCCAAATTCCCAACTAAATTTGAATAATCAAGATTTGACTTCACTTGGGCTTCATCATTTAAACGTTTGCAACTTTAATTCGCCACCCGTAGCAAAACGCATATCAAAGACCATGCTAGCTCAAGTTGAGGCTCGAAATTTTATTTAGGAGTCTACTGAAAATTCGAGAATAATACCGTATGAATTTCTGTAAAGACGTAGCTTAGATGTAAGAAAAATTTCGACTTTTAGGCTCATAATGAATAGAATCCAATTAGTTTATTAGTCTATCTAATTTATGAGAGCTAGATAGCTCACTAATAATTTGACTCATATACACTACTTTGGGAAAAACTATCAAAACAGTCATAAATCTATTGTATTTTTTTTCAATTTAGTCCTAAACATTTTGTTTTTGTGTCAATTCAATCCATTTGGCTAATTTTAACCAACCGATACTAACTTGGGCGCCATCCAAGTATTCATTTTAACCAACCGATGCTGACATGGGCGTTGAATCCAGCCAGACCGCCTTTGCCGCAACATTCAACCATTATCGTCGTTTGGACTTGTCCGTTCCTCTCTCTAAACTTATCCCCTATTAAAGGTACAAATATGAATTTGAATGACGTTGTTAGCAACTGTGCAAATCTAGCTTGAATTAAGGTGAAAGTTGATGGGGCTAGAAATCCGAACGGGCGCATGAAGATGGTCGTCGCGTGTGGCGAAGGGGAACAGTTCATGATCTGTCAAGGAAGACATCGGTGCCATCGCTAAAATGCCTTGTTTTGTCTTTTCTTCCAATGGGAGTACAAAGCATTTCTTGCTGGAGAAAACTTGTCGAGTCATGTTGGTCTCGAGCTTACGGGAGCCGGTTGTTGCGGATTTGGATTTCTCCTGATTGATTCATGTCGTGTTTGAATCGTGCTCCTCCGTCGCGTCAGCAGCAGCCGCCGCCTCTAAATACGTTTGACAATTTCCCTGCCGATTCGTGTAAATGGACTTACGAGGATGAAAACACTGGAAATTCTCATCGCCGTGATTCCGCACTTTCCCAACAATAATGTCGCCGACTGTTGGTTTCTTGAATTTATGTGGCTTGATACAATGGAATGACATATCATAGTCAGGTATTTAAATAGATATATTATATTAAGTGATTTAACATATCATAGGTTGTTGCGGATTTGGATTTCTCTTGATTGATTCATGTCGTGTTTGAATCGTGCTCCTCCGTCGCGTCAGCAGCGGCCGCCGCCTCTAAATACGTTGACAATTTCCCTGCTAATTCGTGTATATGGATTTACGAGGAGGAAAACACTAGAAATTCTCATCCCCGTCATTCTTTACTTTCCCAACAATAAAGTCGCCGACTGTTGGTTTCTTGAATTAATGGCCCAACAATAAAGTCGCCGACTGTTGGTTTCTTGAATTTATGGCTTACTCGTGCAATGGAATGACATGTTAAATGATTTAAAATATTATAGTCAGGTATTTAAATAGATATATTATATTTGACACTTAGTAATAACATGTTGTGGTACTAAATATAACAATTTTGCATCCTAATTTTGTTGATTTGGCATTTATCATATATATATAATTGCTTTCTTGAAAGGTGCACGATAAGAAAAAATTATTTTTACCTCTGAGAAGAACTACATTATTTCTAAAACTTGTGATAATAATTCGCTTCATGCTTTTGAATTTTAAGACTCGTTCATTTATGGTTTCGCCAACTCTGTTCACTTTTATTAGATGAATAATTTTTGTGAAATTTTTTTAATTAAATTTCCCTTTACTTTTGCACAGGTGGCGTGATGTGGCGTTCTTCAGAAAAGACAGAAAATTAAAGGTAAGAGTTAAATTAAGATAATAATAGAGTGAAAAATGGAGATAAGAGGGGCGAGGCAAAAGACACGGTGGTGGCGTTGTCCCTTTCGTTGTTGGAGTAGCCGCCTCGCCCTCGGTGGCGACAGCGGGGGTGGCAACGCCTTCCCCGTGCCAAGTGCAATCACTTGCGAAGTGCGGTCCCCTCTGTTTTAACGAAAGGCTTTACTCTTCTGGATTTTCGAAAAAAAAATTATTTTATTTTCATTCCTTTTAATTCTTCAATCTTTTTCCGAGCTTTCCTTTGTTTTTATCTTCTGGTAATGGGGTTTAGGGTTTTTCTCCGATAAACAACGTTGTTTCCTATTAACAGCCAAGTGTATGAGAAAGGGGAAAGTACTAAAAAAGAGTCATAGATTTATTGAATTTATATCAATTTAGTCACAAACATTTTAAGTTGGCCAATTGAGTTCTAAACATTTTAATATTTTGTTAAATAAGTTAATCCGACTAGTTTTAGTAAGAAATCATTAACACGAACGCCAGCCATCCCACCATATGGCCTTAACATGGACGTCGACCATCCCATCACAGCCATCCCACGTGGGATAAATGGCCGGCACTAACATTGTTAATTTTTATGATTTGAAAAAATTCAATTTTTAATTATTATTTCCCTGTCATTATGGCTGGTCGATAGCAAGGGCCATGGTTCGCCCAGGCCCTTGCCTGATCTAGGTGAGAACCATGATCTAGCTGACCAAAATGAAAAGAAAAAAAAAAAGAAAAAATAATAAAAAGAACATAAAATAAATTATACAAAATTCAAAATATTATTTAAAAATGTTTACATTAGCACTTGTCGTGTCACGTTGGGTGGTCAATGTTCACATTAGTGATTTCTAGTTAAAATTAGTCGAATTGACTTAATTGATAAATTTTAAAAAGTTTAGGTTTTAATTAGCCCAATTGAAAAGTTAATGATTGAATTAAATCAACACTATAGGTTTATGAATTTTTTGGTACTTTTTATCATATTACAAGAATAACCAAAAAACCATCCTCAAACTTTTTCTTCCCCTAAAAGCTAAGAGAGTTGACAAAAGCATTAAAAGAGGACCACTACGACAAATTTTATGACTTAAATACATGAAATTATAGGTTCTAGGACTCAAGTGTATTATTACGATAATTTTTAGAATTACTATTGTAACAGTCTTCTACCTCGTTTTCCTTTACGTTTTAGAGGTGTAGCTTTTAAATTAAGACACGTATCATGAATCAAAATTTCAAAATTATGAATCATGAAATCGAGTTGCACTATTCGGTAAAGTACCTAAATTAATAGTTTGTGCTATAAACATTTATACTTATGTAAACAAATTCATAAGACATTAATGGTCCGCATGGCAACGTTTCTGTTCCCGAGAACTGTTTCTGAGCATTTGAGGGTATTTGATAACTGTTCAAAATTTTTACTCCGGGAATAAAAATACGTTTGGTAAAAATTTCCAATCTTTTGATTCTTTTAATTTTCTTTTTTTCTTTTTCTTTTTCTTTTTTTTCTCCCTTCTTTTTGTTGGTTGCCACCGGCAAGCTCACGGAGCCTCGCCAGAGCCTCGCAGGGCCACCGGCAAGGCTTGGCCTCACCTAGATCTGTGAGGCCAAGCCTCGCTGGTGGCCTTGCAAGACTTGCCTCGAGGCTCGCCAGTGGCCAGGCGAGGCTCGCCCGGCCTGCATTGCCTAGGTGAGGCTCGCCCGGCCAAGCGTCGCTTGGGTGAGGCTCGGCCTCACCTAGATCTGCGAGGCCGAGCCTCGTCGGTGGCCGGGCAAGCCTCGCCCTGGCCTAGTGAGGCGCTAGCGAGCTCGCCGGACCTCGCCCGACGGCGGCGATGGGGCGGTAATGGGGCGGTTGAGAGGTGGGAGGAGGAAGAGGAAGAAGAAGAAAAAAAAAGAAAGAGAAAGAAAAAAGAAAAAAAGGAAAGGAAAAATGTTTTTAAAATTGTTAGGAACAAGAAATAACTTTTTCTTGTTTCTGATTTCTACTCCAAATTTGTTCCGAGGAACAAATTTGTTCCTGGGAACAAAAAATTTACCAAACACATTTCTGTTCCCGGGAACAAAAGAACAAAAATAGTTATTCCCGAGAGCGTTACCATGCATGCCCTAAATTGTGGGAAAATCTATTCTTTAACAAAAAATTATTTCGAATCCATGTGGTGAATTCTATCCATAAGAAGATATGTTTTCCCATTGTTTTATTAATGCACAAATTTATTCATATATTAATAAAAATCTTTCTATGATATTTTATTTATTATTGCAATATGAAGTGCAAAATTTACTCTCAATTATTTAGTTACAATCAAAATGTAACATCCATCGTAAAATATGATTAAAGTTGCACATTTCGATATGTAGACATACAAAACATCGAGTCGTTTGGATCTTAAATATATATTGAATAATAGATTCTTGCCATTCCATAGACTAGCAATTCACCTTATATGTAGTTATCACTTAAACCTTGAATCAAACTATACAATTCGAATAAATTCACCTTATAGATAGGGTTTTGGGACCCTAGAATTTTGTATTGTGCCGATTGGTTTTTTATCATGGGAGTTTAGGATTGGTCCAATTCAAACCAATTTATATTATATATCTAATATATTGTATACTTTTATCTACTCTAAATCTTAGTGCCTCCTCCTCAATTCTCTTATTTCTTGAGTAATTCAATTTGCTGTGTAAATTAAAAGATAGAAAGAAACCCAACCCTATTTCGACTAAAAAAATCAAAAACCCTTTTCGCTTGCCTTGGCCTTGCTCACCTCTATTTGCTCACCTTGCCATTCGCCTTTGTTCATCTCCTCTTACCTCTCCTTGCTAGCCTCACATGTTTTTTTTTTTTTTTTTTAAAGTGATTTGTTGCTTTTAGAATGTGTGGAATTTCTATTTTTACTTTATTTTATATTTATTTTCAATATGTACTAGCATTCATAATTTGGTTATTCAATGTCGTATCGTTGATGAATATGTAATTTGAAATAGTATATTTGTCCTTTCAATGAATACAAAAAATTAAATAAAAAAATTAATCTATTGATCTTGGGTCGATTCAATCTTGAAACTTCTAATCCTCGATCTCAAGCTCAACATAGTCAACCCTCAGCTCCAAAATTTGGCTACCCACACTATGCTAGTTGGTCATTGGATTAATTACTAGACTGTCGAATCCAGACCATACTCACCCTTAGATGTGGCCAACACCCGTAAAGTACACATCAGGTAATTCTTTGAGGCATGGTGATCTATATTCCTTAGGTAATTTCAAGAGAAAGCACAAAATTGATGATTTAAACCAATATCATTAATTGCTAAATAATTCACCTCAGCGCTTGAGCAACTCATGGATTAGCACATTTAGTTAGTAAGATCATATTAACATTTACACAAAACATATATCACGTGATAAAAGCTATGCAATTCAGGAAAAAAAAAATTATCAAGCCAATATCAATCAATGAGTTGCGATCACTCGTTTGATTTGCAAAAAACTAAAAATGGATAAAATCCTCCTAATTAGAGGCTAGAGAGATCTTTCCTGTCCATAATTCTCCAAATCTCAGCACAGCATAGCAGTTAATTTCTTTCTAATCTTTTCCACTGTAGAATTAAATTTTCCCCTCTTCTTTTTTTTCTTGCTTTATTCAGCCCTTTCTAGACATCCTTTCCACTTTGAGGGGCCCGCCACCCTAGACAGAACTTTTTATGTCATCAAGGGAGATAATTAAGTAAAATAAATCAAACCTTTTTTTTTTTGACTTCACTCTTTTTGGGTCGGATTATAGCCTAACTTTAATTACGACAAAAAAAATCATTTCCGTGGCGGCTTTTCGGATATTCAATCCCGTGAAGCGCCTGAACTACCGAACTCAAAATTTGTCGTCTCCAGCAACGGGACAAAGGGAACGTCAACTTTCTTCGTTCATCGTCTTCTTCCTGATAAAGACTTAAAATCTTGTTTAATAGATCGATTAATCCAACGACGACCTCCATTTTCTGGCTCGAACCCAAGCTCGGCTTGAAGCGGAGGAGAAGGGACGCCGGAGCTTCAGAGGAATGGAGAAGATACAGCACGCGACGGTCCGCACCAACGGCATCAACATGCACGTAGCCTCTGTCGGCAGCGGCGGCGACACGGTCCTCTTCCTCCATGGCTTCCCCGATCTCTGGTACACGTGGCGCCACCAGATGCTGTCCCTCGCCGCCCTCGGCTACCGGGCCATCGCCCCCGACCTCCGCGGCTACGGCGACACTGACGCGCCCCCCTCCGCCGCGTCCTACACGGTGTGCCACATCGTGGGCGACCTGGTCGGGCTCCTCGACGCGCTCGGGGTGGAGCGCGTGTTCCTGGTGGGGCACGACTGGGGGGCGGTCATGGCGTGGTACTTTTGCCTGCTGAGGCCCGATAGTGTTAAGGCGCTGGTGAACACGAGCGTCGTGTTTCACCCGAGGAATCCGGTGAGGAAGCCCGTCGATTCGCTCAGGGCGTTGTTTGGCGATGATTACTACATCTGTCGGTTTCAGGTGAGTGATAATTAGAGATGTGATTGCGGGTTGGTTCTGTCATCTTGACTTGATTGGCTGTGTTTATGTGGAGATCTTTGTTGGTTTTGGAATGTTTGAGCGATTCTCTTCTTTGCCTAAATTGATTGCTGTGAATCAATGGAGCTGACTATCTTTGTTTGCTAATAATGACCCGACAGTGATGGAGTTGATGGCTCTGGTTTTTGTGGTTTCTAATAAATCTGGAGTAAACAACTTTTCCGTATAAGGCAGTGGTTGTCTTGAGAACGGAGTTGGCTCTTAAATTGGGTCACCTTTAGTTTGCTGCGGCACCATTTGAGTAAATTTAGAGGTGATACTACAAGAAGACTTTTCGTTTGTTGTTCCTACGAATAGCAAGTGGGTCCCTCAGAATATTGGCTGAAACTGCTATGTTGCTTTGATCTCATTTGTTACTGCTTTGGTGGTTCGATTTCGCTTCTTGTTTCTGCTTTGGATGCTTTGAATTTAATGTCCTGCCCGTGAATCAGACATGAGAGAGTTCCCTTTCTATCATCACAACCAACTGTGTTTATATGGCACGTGTCAGTGTGAATGCAGGAAACCATTTCGCTTGAGATGCTTGGAGTGAAAAGGACCTATATAATGCACCTAGTTTAAGCTTTCGACCCTCCTGGATCTCCCCATTATTAAAGTGTTGGACTTGGATTGCCCCCAGATGAGCACTCTGGCCATTAACTTGTGGACCGCCTCATTATGTAGTTTTTCGCCAGTTTACAGTTGTAGAACTAGAGCAAACGTTGTTCTGAACAAGTGATGTTGACTTCTGTTTTCCGCTATTTAGCGAGTTGAGTTTTACATAGAAGGCTAGAAGAAAATTATCTGGTAGACAAAGTTTGATGTCCTTAGGACTCCTAGCAACGGTAACTTAGTAGACTTTTTGGAACTACAAGGATCTGTGTTCTGGAACTGCACATGTTGTTTAGTGCTCTCCTTGGAAACTTTGCTTAGTGCAGAGAGAGGACATGGAATATCATTCTTGATAAGATCCTTCCCAGGTCTTCTGTGGCTAGAAGGGTCTCCACTACAATTCCAGAACACATCTTAAGCATGTCTTTCAAGTATCATATTCATGTTCTAACCGAACACACGGTTGATTCAATTAAATTTTACTTTTTACCTTTTTATTGCCCAAGTGCCACTTTTATCTTTTCTGGTGCTTCCTTTATCCCTTTCTTTATAATTTGACCATTATATTTTTAATGCTCCTGAAAAGACTTACGATCTGTCTAGGAACCCGGAGAAGCTGAAGAAGACTTTGCACGAGCTGATATTAGAAAACTTCTGAAGCTATTTTTCACATGCCGGAGTCCAAAACCGCCTTGTATTCCGAAAGAAATAGGATGTTCAGGTTTGGCCAGCTCTCAAGATAAATTGCCTCCTTGGCTGTCAGAAGAAGACATCAATTATTATGCCAGCAAATTCAGTCAGAAAGGCTTCACAGGAGGATTGAATTATTATCGAGCGATGAACTTGTAAGTTTCGCCCTATTCTATTGGATTGGAGGCAGTTGTCTGTGAGATTGATATTCACAATATTATGAAAGAACTGTGTCTTCCGAACTTGGGCTAGAAAGGTTTGACTGATAAGTAGTGAAAGGTATGACGGTGGGGCTGAAGTCCATTAGTAACCATTAGCAGTCCTGACATGTACCGTTGAACACGGCCCTCTCTTATGCGTAATTTGGATCTGACGTAGTATTGTTCTCTTTGGAGGCTCTTTCACTAGTTTCGATATATCATCATATGCGGTTTGCTGTAGGACTTGAGTTTAGACCTAGTGAAATTTCAATTGCTCAGTAACTAGCGAAGAGATAATTATTTTCTTGTTGCAGAACCTGGGAGCTGGCCGCGCCATGGACTGGAGTACAAATTAAAGTGCCGGTTAAATTTATTGTCGGGGACCTTGACATCACCTATCATGTACCCGGTGTTAAGGAGCGCATTCACAATGGCAGGCTCAAGAAACATGTGCCATTCCTGCAAGAAGTAGTCGTGATGGAAGGAGTGGCTCATTTTCTCCAGCAAGAAAAGCCAGAGGAAGTTACTACTCACATTTATGACTTCATCAAGAAATTTTGAGTTTTACACCAGTTCGAAACTTTTCTCTGAGGACGGAGAGTTGAATAGTTTCATCTCCGTCTCCACAAAATAACTGGAACGTTTGCTGAGGATGGGCTTTGGTGTTCCAGATGTTGCTTATATATATAAATTTCTCACCTGTATAATGTCGTTCTTGTTACAAGGATAAGCTAGCTTATTATGAACACCCCATAAGTAGAGATGGCCAAGAATTGGACTCCTTAGATCCCAAGCACGAACTCACACGGTTGCACCTTTTCATTGCTTCAACACATCGAAAAAACGCTCCAGTCACATTAAGTTGAGTCGAAGGATATTACCATTGTACAGGGCTCACTTGAGGATACTCAAATAAATGGTTTTTAGAAGTCATGACATTAAAATGATCAGAACAAATGTTGTGATACTTAAGTGGGCCATTGTCCAAAAGTTGTAGTATTTACGGTGTCTTTTTCCCTATTAAGTTGTTTGGACAATGGGAGGTGGTGTTATTCCGAGCCACTCCTTGATTCTTGATTTGTGGTTCAAGACAAGCTGTATTGTATATTAATTTCATATATTCCGGGCAAATGAGCAGCTTTCCAAAACATTAGGAAGCAAATCGAGGCATCATGCTTGTCTGTCCAAATAAATTGAGATAGAGCATTTCTGGGCTGATGAATTGCTGCACGTTCTTTGATTGAGAGGCTCATAACTCGGACAATGCTCCAAGCAATCACGATTGAAATCTATGTTAAGACAAAGAGGTGTTGGGAGCTGTTCTTGTAAATTGGGTCTCCTCAATTTTCCACTGGACCAATTATTAGTAGAATGGCTGACCGATAAAGATTTGATGAGGTGTAACGTGAGATTAAATTGCTCTTCCACCTTATATGAAATAAGGTTTCTCGAAAAAACTGTCCGACCACCGTCTTTTTCCATGGCTATCTTTGTCTTGAAAGACATTCTAATGATCGATGTTTAAAGTCAAGAGTGTGCGTTTGAGAAAGAAGGGTCATTCCTACACACGCGTACACATAAGGGGGGAATCAGGTGGGCTTTTTCATTGGGGCTCAAGCTACCAGCAATCGTTGATGCCTTTTGTTGATCACTCATAAAACCCAACATCTTCCATCAATTATTCCAAGATCAGCCATCAATTTTTTTTAAAACCAAAACCAATTATCTTTGTTCTCTATCTTTACCACAACCCAAGCTATTGGGAACATTTGGTTGTTTCCACCCATTCTAGTTGCAGCCAATGACTCTTCCTTACAAATTTAAACTGAAAACAACATTCCGTTAAACAAATGTCCATCCAAAAGGCAACAATAATCTAAAACGACAAACAACATTATTGCTAAACACATCACCATCCAAAATATAGCAATAATCTCAACCGCTTTACAACAAAATCCTAAAGTCATAGATATTAAAACCTAACAACAAACATAAAAAGATGGCATCTTCCCATCAGTCACTCTGAAAAACCTCATCACTTTTATTTTTCTTCTTCAATGGCTTCATAATATTCATGAGTTTTGCACTCTTCCAAACTGGAACTTTTGGAGGATCCATTATTTTCCTTTGAGCTTCGTGTGCTTCAATGTTGCCCACCGTTGCACATTCTATAATTGGTGTTGGCACTGTGGTAGAAGGCTATTAATCCTAAGATCATTCAATTGAGGTAGACTTGATGTTTAAGGATTCTTTGGTGCATGTTTTCAAGCTGGCCTCTGTTTTGGAGGTACCATTACTTACTGCTTCTCTAATTGTGCTCGAGTTACCATTGGTTGGTTTATTGGTTCTTGCCCTTGGCTTCTTCTTGTAGATGTGGCTGATTCCAAATTTGTCCTCCTTGAGATATCAATACCTTCAAACTTCTCCAAAGCTACAATCATATAAGCTTCATTAATTACTATGCCAATCAAATTGAATACATTATGCATAACAACTAAGAAACTGACATTCAAAACTGTCATTCCGATATTCATATATGTGAATAACCCATAGCCATATTCTCTTATCCTTCTTCCAATTGCACCATGTGTATTTTGTGATGCAAAACTTTCAGAGATTGAAACATCTTCAGTTCTTTTTCTAACTTGCAAAATGACATAACATAATTAATTTATTGCACCAAGAAGTACATACAATAGTAATAGCCATAACTAACATCTTACCTGACATTTACTTCTCCATTGTACACTATTGGACTTGGTTGGCCTTGTGGTTGATTCTACATTGCTTTCTGTGTTGACTGGACATGACCCTGCATCATTAGGTTGCGTCGTCACTTCCTCCTCCTACGACTGTTTTTTAGTTGGACAACCAACCTTGTCGTACCCTTCCATCTCACATTCGAACGGTTCCACTAGCCCTACTCATTCTATTACTGCTACTCTCAATTTCCTACGTTCTTCTTCTTCTTTTTTAAGCCTACCAATTTGCTTCTTCAGTGGTAGAGGTTATAGGGGTTGATGGTTTGTTTTGTCCCAAAACTTTCTATTCCTCAAAGACTGCAACATGAATTGGTATGTAACAAGATAGTTACTTTTCTTATAACAGTCTTCTACATAATTCTTTAGATTGAGTTGTTTCAATTGGATGGCACGCATTGCATGTGAGCAAAGCATTCTAGTCAACTGCCATGCTTGACAAGAGCATTTTTTTCCTTTGCAAATGCACAACATACTTGTCACCATCATTCATGATCTCGAATCCATCGTCCCAATTCCAAATTGGATGACAAAATCTACGCAACAATGTTGTCTTCCAACTTTTTTCTAAGCTTAGGCCCACATTATCCAAGCCACATCGAACATTTGTCTCTATGCTTTTGCAGTCTTGTCATCACCATAACTCTGATGTCTTCAAGTATACTAACAATTGATTTGCACCTAGCTTCTATGATCTTGCCATTGAAAGCCTCGCAAAGGTTGTTGTCAACGCTATCGCACTTGAATTCTTCACTAAAGAACGCTCTACACCAATGCTTTGCTTTAGTTTGGAATAATGCTTCATAAGCTTCAATTGACAAAGCACGTAGAGCTTCTTTATGAATCTGCCATATTTGAGCTCATTGGAATCAATCAAAACTGCTTTTGCAGTTGGTCGCATCTGTACTTCTTCGCTCAATTTGCATATATGTGCCGAGCACACATTCTGTGCTCGGCATATTGCATCAGCTCGGCTTTGGCTGGAACAAGTCCCTGCAAACCAACAAACTTATCAGTACTTGAACGATATGGTAAGACAAAATAATATTAGCAAAACCAACAAACATTGTCAGTCCATTTCATTGATCGCTCATAAAATCCAATCTCTTCTATCAGTTATTCCAAGATCAGCTATCAATTTTTTTAAAAACCAAGACCAATTATCTTTGTTCTCTATCTTTACCACAGCCCAAGCTATTGGGAACATTTAGTTGTTTCCATCCCTCCCAACTACAGCTAATAACTCTCCCTTGCATAACCCTTTCAGAAAGCACCCATCTAATACAATCAATTTTCTATAGTCAGCTAAAAATCCCTTTTTACATGCATCAAAGCATATGTATATCCTATGAAACTGTGTCCCATGATCTAGCAAGGGCTTCTTCGGAACCTCTACATGAATTCTGCTAGGTAGATTTTGAAGTCTACATTCCCTAGCATAGTTCCAAATATTTGCATATTCTTCTTTATAAATATCCATTAACATACTCATCACCTTATACTTAGCCATTTGCATTGATTATGAGAAACATTAACACATTCATGCTCCTTCACTAGTTGTTTCAATTCTTGGCATTGCTTTGATGATGTTGAATAAGTGATTGGCGACACACGGACCCCAGGAGTGCCAAAAGTTGTCACGGAAGGACACTTAAGTGCTAAAAGTTACAAACGGTACACTTAAGTACCAAAATCGGAGCAAAATGGATCATTTAAGTGTCAAATCTGACCAAATTGCCACGTGTCCATTTTCCGGTGACTTCATTTGTTAACGGAGCATTTTTTTCAAAATAAAAAATTCCACATGGCAATTTTAATAAAAAAATTGTCCACGTTAGATTTTAAAAAAATTAAAATCGATTTTATTTAAAAAAAAAGAAGGGGGGAGGGGAAATCGGCGAGGGTTATGCAGCCCTCGCCACCGCCCGCCGTCGCCGCCCCACCATCGCCAGGAAGGGCTGGCGACGGTGGGCGAGGGTCGACTAGGGACGCCGGGCCCCGGCCAGTGGCCGACGACCCCGGCCAGCCTACGGTAATGGCCCGCAGGCCCTCACCCAGATCTGGGGCGAGGATCGCGGCGGGTTGTTGGCCCTCGCCCGCCGGGCCAAAGGCGGCTGGCCGCCCGGACCGCGTTGGATATGGGCGGCCGACGGCCCTTGGCCCGGCGGGGCAAGGGCCGGGCGGGGGGTCGCGACCCTCGCCGGATCGGGCGAGGGGAGGGTCGCGACCCTCGCCCACCGTCACCGGCCCTTCTCAACGATGGTGGCGGCGGCGCGGGCTGCACGCCCTCGCCGATTTCCCCTCCCCTTTTTTTTTTTTTTAAATTAATCAATTTTAAAATTTTAAATTTTTTAATTTTTTAATATTATTTAATCAATAATTTTAAAAATCCACGTCAGCGCAAAAACGATGTCGTTTTGCGCTGATTTTTCGTCATTTCAATTTCCAGCGAGCCACGTGGGCAAAAAAATTAATAAAAAAATGCCACATAGGATTTCCAGCAGGGTTCCAGCGACCTAGCACTTAAGTGATCCATTTTTTTTTAAAAGTGGCACTTAAGTGTACCGTTTGTAAGTTTTGGCACTTAAGTGTCCCTCCGTGCCAACTTTTGACACTCCCGTTATACTTTCCCTAGTGATTGGCCAACCACACACTAGTCACTATTTTATTCCCAAACATAATACCATAGGTATGCTCCTCCTATAGTGACCGAATATGAAATGAGCCACTCTTCTTACTCAATGCACCATATATTTTCCATGGACAATTATCCTGTGCACACTTCACTCTAACGAAATTATTAGTATTTCTAATGAATTTAATAATTCGTTGTTGAGCAATTGAGTACCTAACAATGGCATCTCTAAATTGCTTAGCATCATTAAATGTCATTAATAAACAAAGGGTAGGATTTGTACAAGTTAGATCATAAAAGGAAACCGATTCATTCTATGTTGCATTACACTATCTTCATCATCATTTTCTTGGTTGCTGCTATCATCATGACCACTTTCCCCATGAACAGATCAACACCATCAGCTACATGAGCTCCTACATCTCTATTGCCTTCATTCACTAGCCCGAGTAGTGCTTTTCTCCTTTTTTGGAATGCCTTGATCTCTTCCATTGCTTGTGCAATATCCACATCATCAACATCACTTGTGCAAATAGTATGCTCGAGTGTTTCATCATCTTCGTTGCTAGACAATGCAATATCTCAAGAGCCTAGGGTGATTCTAATCGATTCTTCAACTAATGTATCTTTATCATCATATGTGCTTCCAAGTATCCTCAAGCTGCTGAAATATCTGTAACATGGCTCATGTATGCAAATCTACTATATCATCTACTCTCACATGTCCTTCTAAAACTACTTTCTCATCTTCATCACCATTATGTTCTTCAATATACATATAAACATCATGACCATGAAGAAAATGATAAATAAGATCCCTCACCCCATTATCATCGTGCAGAGATCTTAAACCATCCTTAAGAGACTTATCAAGTACTTGGTAATGTAATTTCCCTATTAAGCATTTCAATTGGTCTACTATATCCCTTTTCAAGTCTGTAAATGACAACTTATTTACATTGACAAGGACAACAACAACATTCCCACTAAAAAATTCCTTATTTTCACCAGTAATCCTAAACTGTCCACCATAGCAAACTTTAATGGGTGTACTAGTATTGTCCATGTTAAAACTGCACCAAATACAATAATTCATTCCTGTATTAGGGGACCACAACACAAATAGATAATAATATTATATCAGTCCCCACAACTCAAACAAATAATAATAGATTAAATCGGTTCTCACAACCACAATAAATAACTTTAGGCTAGTGGACTATGTTTACAACTGTTAGCTAGTGGATACCAACTAGCAAAATCTAAGCATGAATGAACTAAAGCACTTACCTTTACACTACCCGAACCCCTAATATTTGTCTTCCTATATCTTGTCTTTTCTTGCACTTTAACTTTGTCAAACAACACCAAATTCACTTACATTGTCGATCAGTCAACACAAAACAACAAAAATTATAACATTTACCTCTTTGTTGACAACGACTCGTCACGTGATAATTCCTGACTTTCCCCAAATCATGCAAGCAAAGAGGGGTCAAGGATGATAAGCTGGAACCCCACTCAAAGCCCACTGGAAGCCCTAATTTGGGCGTATTGAGATTCAAAGTGGGGTCGATGAAGTGTGGCTATGGGGTCGATTCACCGTGGGATGATTTTGCGTGGGGTCGATTTAACTTGGGTGTGGGGTCGATTTAGAGTGGAGGAAGAAACCCTAATTTGCGAATAGAGAGAAGAGAAACAAAGAGAGAGGTCGAAGATGATATGAGAAGAAAAATGATGTCATTTCTAACCATTGCACGAAGAGAAACAACATCATTTCTAATTGCTACGCGATGAGAAACCACATCGGAATTGAAAAAATCCACGTCGGAAATTGAAAATTATTTTTAAAAAAATGAAAATCATTAAAAAAATCCACATATGACTTTTGGCTGGAAATGGCACTTAACTGAACAATTGCACTCCGATTTGGCACTCAAGTGAGTGAAAAAAAAGTTTTAACACTAAAGTGAGCGCTGTATGAAAGTTTTGGCACTGCTAGTGTTCTTTTGCCGCAATTCCTTGACTATGGAATAGCCTATGCGGCACCTAGCAAACGAAATACACTAGACCAGCCTACCTTTTATAGTTGTTCTAGAGAATAATATTGCAAATAGCTTTTTTATATGAAATCATATCATGCCTAATTTAATTCAGATGTTTAGTCCATCAAACGAGACAGCATATCATTTTAAGCTCAACAATTGGTTTCAATCAATCATGGCCTCATCAAGAGAGTGGCATAAGCTCTCAACCAATTTGTGTACGGGAGGCCAACCTCGCCTTTAAATCTCATAAATTATACATTTTTTATATCTTACTACTCCTAGTTGCATTCATCCCCTTAGCATTACTTGCTCTTTGCTTAATAACCCCTAGCTTCGCTCACAAGTTTCACGAATATGGGAGAATCATGGACCGCGCCACATGCACAATAGACTTATTAGGCAGATTTGGCTCTTGTGTCGAGGCTCTTCAATTTATAGCTTATAGATTCAATGCCTTTCGAGGCTGATACATTAGTTTGGCATACAATTCTTTGAGCTTGCCAAGTTCGCAGCAGTGTTGAACTTGCAAAACAAGGTGCAACAATGATTTTTAAGCATAAACGAGACGACCCTGATGCTTATATTTGCTATGAAATGTGCATGCATGCCTCGGTAGTTCTATGGGAAGATGCAACGGCAATTAAAAAGAAGATGAAACTGAAAAATCGTACGAAAGAAGCTGGTTGTAGCTAAATTCAAGTGAAAAATATGGTTCACAAGTTCTATGTGGGTGACATTTCACACTCAGAGGCACCGGAGATCTATGACGGACTAGACCAATTCGACAAATAAAGGAATTGGGGTATGTTCCGATACTAAATTTATATTTTGTGTTATAAACATTTATACTTATGTAAACAAATTCATAAGACATTAAATGGTGAGTAGATCTATTATTTAACAAAACAAAACAAAAATCTTAAGTCCGAATCCATGTGGTGAATTCTATCCATAAGAAGATATGCACGAATGTATGCATATATTAATAAAAATCTTTCTATGACATTTTATTTATTATTGCAATATGAAGTGCAAAATTTACTCTCAATTATATCGTAACAATCAAAATGTAACATCCATCATAAATGCACATTTTGATAGGTAGACATATAAAATATCGAGTCATTTGGATCTTAAATATATATTGAATAATAGATTCTTGCCATTCCATAAACTAGCAATTCACCTTATAGATAGTTATCACTTAAACCTTGAATCAAACTATACAATTCGAATAAAAAATTGACCAATCATAATAACTACGATTGTAAGGTGTTCAATCCAATTGACAACAAAAAATTGATTGGCATCCTATCAGAAGCAACTAGGATAAGCATCGGTTTAGGGTCAATTCTAGACCAACCCTAGACCGACCCAATCTGGTCTATCTTGGTTTGGTTCTCAAGGGGCTAGGTTTGTCCTTGGTCTCAGGACCTTGGAATTCCGTACTATGTCAATTGGTTCTCGATCCTAAGATTTAGAATTTGTCCATATATTATATATCTAATATGTTATTTATTATATGCTTTTACCTACTCTAAATCTTAGCGCCCCCCTTCCTCTATTCTCTTATTTCTTATGTAATTCAGTTTGCTATGTAAATTAAAAAGTAGAAAGAAACCCATCTCTAATTCAACCAAAAAAGTTAGAAACCCCTTTCACTTGTCCTGGCCTTACTCACCTCTATTTGCTCACCTTGTCATTTGCCTTTGTTCACTCGCCTATGCCATTTCCTTGCTAGCTTCACTTCTTCTTTTTTCCTAATGATTTGTTGCTTTTAGCAACTGTGAAATTTCTATTGTTATTTTATTTTATATTTATGTTCAATATGTACTAGTATTTATAGTTTGATTATTCAATGTCATCTCGTTAATGAATATGTAATTTGAAATAATATATTTATCCTTTCAATAAATACAAAAAATGAAATGACAAAAATAATCTATTGGTCCCAAGTTGATCCTAAAACTTCTAATCCTCAATCTTAGGCTTAGCATGGTCGATCCTCAGTTCCAAAATTTGGCTATCAACACTATGCGAGTTGGTTCTTGAATTAATTACTAGACTGCCCACTTTGGACCATACTCACCTTTAGATGTGGTCAACACCCATCCAATACACATTGGGTAATTCTTTAAGGCATGGTGATCTATATTCCTTGGGTAATATCAAGAGAAAGCACAAAATTGATTATTTAAACCGATATCATTAATTGCTAAATAATTCACCTTAGCACTTGAGCAACTCATGGATTAGCACATTTAGTTAGTAAGATCATATTAACATTTACACAAAACATATATCACATGATATAATTTATGCGATTGAGGAAAAAAAACATTTATCAAGCTGAAATCAATTAATGAGTTGCGATCACCCGTTTAATTTGCAAAACAACTAAAAATGGATAAAACCCTCCTAATTAGAGGCTAGAGGGACCTTTCCTATCCATAATTCTCCAAATCTCAGCACAGCATCTCATATTTTCCATTCTAGAAATAAATTTTCCTCTCTTCTTTTTTTCTTGCTTTATTCAGCCCTTTTTAGACATCCTTTCCGCTTTGAGGGGCCCGCCACACTAGACAGAACTTTTTATGTCATCAAGGGAGATAATTAAGTAAAATAAATCAAACCTTTTTTTTTTTTTTTAACTTCACTCTTTTTGGGTCGGATCATTGCCTAACTTTAATTACGAGAAAAAAATTATTTCCGTGGGAGCTTTTCGTATATTCAATTCCGTGGCAGCTTTTCGGATATTCAATCCCGTGAGGCGCGTTCCGACCAAAAAAAAGAAAAATCCCGTGAGGCCCGTGAAGTACCGAACTCAAAATTTGTGTCTCCAGCAACGGGACAAAGGGAACGTCAACTTTCTCCGTTCATCGTCTTCTTCCTGATAAAGACTTAAAATCTTGTTTAATAGATCGATTAATCCAACGACGACCTCCATTTTCTGGCTCGAACCCAAGCTCGGCTCGAAGCGGAGGAGAAGGGACGTCGGAGCACTGCTGGAGCTTCCGAGCGATGGAGAAGATACAGCACGCGACGGTCCGCACCAACGGCATCAACATGCACGTAGCCTCTGTCGGCAGCGGCGGCGACACGGTCCTCTTCCTCCACGGCTTCCCCGACCTCTGGTACACCTGGCGCCACCAGATGCTGTCCCTCGCCGCCCTCGGCTACCGGGCCATCGCCCCCGACCTCCGCGGCTACGGCGACACCGACGCGCCCCCCTCCGCCGCGTCGTACACGGCGTTCCACATCGTGGGCGACCTGGTCGGGCTCCTCGACGCGCTCGGGGTGGAGCGCGTGTTCCTGGTGGGGCACGACTGGGGGGCGTTCATAGCGTGGTACTTTTGCCTGCTGAGGCCCGATAGGGTTAAGGCGCTGGTGAACACGAGCGTCGGGTTTCACCCGAGGAATCCGGAGAGGAAGCCCGTCGATTCGCTCAGGGCGTTGTTTGGCGATGATTACTACATCTGTCGGTTTCAGGTGAGTGATAATTAGAGATGTGATTGTAGGTTGGTTCTGTCGTCTTGACTTGATTGGCTGTGTTTATGTGGAGATTTTTGTTGGTTTTGGAATGTTTGAGCGATTCTCTTCTTTGCCTAAATTGATTGCTGTGAATCAATGGAGCTGACTATCTTCGGTTGCTAATAGTGATCCGACAGTGATGGAGTTGATGTCTCTGGTTTTTGTGGCTTCTAATAAATCTGGAGTAAACAACTTTTCCGTCTAAGGAAGGGGTTGTCTTGGGAACAGAATTGGCTCTTGAATTTGGTCACCTTTAGTTTGCTGCGGCACCATTTGAGTAAATTTAGAGTTGATACTACATGGAGACCTTTCGTTTGCTGTTCCTACGAATAGAAAGTGGGTCCTTCAGAGTATTGGCTGAAACTGTTATGTTGCTTTGATCTCATTTGTTACTGCTTTGGTGGTTTGATTTTGCTTCTTGTTTCTAGTTTGGATGCTTTGAATTTAATGTCCTGCCCGTGAATCAGACATGAGAGAGTTCCCTTTCTATCATCACAACCAACTGTATTTATATGGCACAGGTCAGATGTGAATGCAGAGAACCATTTTGCATAAGATTCTTGGAGTGAAAAGGACCTATATAATGCACCTAGTTGTTTAAGCTTTCGACCCTCCTGGATATCCCCATTATTATAGTGTTGGACTTCGATCGCCTCCAGATGAGCACTCTGGCCATTAACTTGTGGACCGCCTAATTATGAAGTTTTTCACCAGTTTACGGTTGTAGAACCAGAGCAAACGTTGTTCTGAGCAAGTGATGTTGACTTCTGTTTTCCGCTATTTAGCGAGTTGAGTTTTACATAGAAGGCTAGAAGAAAATCATCTGGTAGACAAAGTTTGATGTCCTTAGGACTCCTAGCAATGGTAACTTAGTAGACTTTTTGGAACTACAAGGATCTGTGTTCTAGAACTGCACATGTTGTTTAGTGCTCTCTTTGGAAACTTTGCTTAGTGCAGAGAGAGGACATAGAATATCATTCTTGATAAGATCCTTCCCAGGTCTTCTGCGGTGAGAAGGGTCTCCACTCCAATACAATTACACATCTTAAGCGTGTTTTGCAAGTATCATATTAATGTTCTAACCGAACACTCTAATGGTTGATTCGATTAGATTTTATGTTTTACCTTTTTATTGCCCAAGTGCCACTTTTATCCTTTCTGGTGCTTCCTTAATCCCTTTGTTTATGATTTGACCATTATATTTTTAATGCTCCTGAAAGGACTTACGATCTGTCTAGGAACCTGGAGAAGCTGAAGAAGACTTTGCACGAGCTGATATTAGAAAACTTCTGAAGCTATTTTTCACAAGCCGGAGTCCAAAACCGCCTTGTATTCCAAAAGAAATAGGATATTCAGGTTTAGCCAGCTCTCGAGATAAATTGCCCCCTTGGCTGTCAGAAGAAGACATCAATTATTATGCCAGCAAATTCAGTCAGAAAGGCTTCACAGGAGGATTGAATTATTATCGAGCAATGAACTTGTAAGTTTCACCCTATTCTATTGGATTGGAGGCAGTTGTCTGTCAGATCGATATTCACAATATTATGAAAGAACTGTGAGTATCTTCCCAACTTGGGCTAGAAGGTTTGATTGATAAGTAGTGAAAGACATAATGGTGGGGCTGAAGTCCATTAGTAACCATTAGCAGTCCTGACATGTACCATTGAACACGGTCCTCTCTTGTGCGTAATTTGGATCTGACCTGATGTAGTATTGTTCTCTTTGGAGGCTCTTTCACGAGTTTTGATATATCATCATATGTGGTTTGCTGTAGGACCTGAGTTTAAACCTAGTGAAATTTCAATTGCTTGGTAACTAGCAAAGAATAATTCCTTTCTTGTTGCAGAACCTGGGAGCTGGCCGCGCCATGGACTGGAGTACAAATTAAAGTGCCGGTTAAATTTATTGTTGGGGACCTCGACGTCACCTATCATGTACCCGGTGTTAAGGAGCACATTCACAATGGCGGGCTCAAGAAACTTGTGCCATTCTTGCAAGAAGTAGTCGTGATGGAAGGAGTGGCTCATTTTCTCCAGCAAGAAAAGCCAGAGGAAGTTACTACTCACATTTATGACTTCATCAAGAAATTTTGAGTTTTACAACCCTTCGAAACTTTTCTCTGAGGAAGGAGAGGTGAATAGTTTCATCTCCGTCTTCACAAAATGACTGGAACGTTTGCTGAGGATGGGATTTGGTGTTTCAGATGTTGCTTATATTAGCTACTGGTTCAGAGTGCATATATATATTTCTCGCCTGTATAATGTCCTTCTTGTTGCAAGGATAAGCTAGCTTATTATGAACACCCCATGAGTAGAGATGGTCAAGAATTGAACTCCTTAGATCCCAAGCACGAACTCACACGGTTTCAAATTTTCATTCTTCAACACACTTGAAACACACTCCAGTCACATTAAGTGGAGTTGAAGATAATGTTTTTGTATGACGCTTACAGGATACTCAAATTAATGTTTTTTAGAAGTCATAACATTAAAAATAATCGGAACAAATGTTGTGATACTTATGTGGACCGTTGTCCAAAAGTTGTAATATGTACGGTGTCTTTTTCCCTATAAGTTGCTTGGATAATAGAAAGCGGTGTTATTTTGAGCCACGACGTTCCCTTAATTCTTGATTTGTGGTTCGAGGCAAGCTGTCAACTTCATATATTAGGGGCAAAATATCAGCGTTCCAAAACATTAGGAAGCCAATCGAAAGATTCACGCTTGTCTGTCCAAATTAATTGAGATAGAGCATTTCTGGGCTGATGAATTGCTGCATGTTCTTTGATTGAGAGGCTGATAACTCAGACAATGCTCCAAGCAATCACAATTGAAATCTATGTTAGAACAAAGAGGTGTTGGGAGCTGTTCTTGTAAATCGGGTCTCCTCAATTATTTTACGTGATCGATTATTAGTAGAATGGTTGACCGATGAGGATTTGATGAGGTGTAACGTGAGATTAAATTGCTCCACTTCAGGACCTTATGTGGAATAAGGTTTCTCGAAAACACAGTCCGACCACCGCCTTTTTCCATGGCTATCTTTGTCTTGAAAGACATTCTAATGATCGATGTTGAAAGTCAAGAGTGTGCGTCTGAGAAAGAAAGGCCATTCGTACGCGCGCGTAGGACGGAGAGCAATCTAGCAAAGCCGGACGGAGAGCCTTGGACATAAGTCTGCACTTTGGGCTTTCTATTGGAGATTGTGAGGCCCTACTATGATAGATCAATTACCTCTCGCTACTCGAGATCAGGAAGAGTCGGAAGACGACGTGAGCTCTCGGGCTCATGCGTTCCTCTGGCAACCGGCGAGTAGACGTGGAAAATCGCCGCACGCAGGTGTCAATGCGATCTCAGACGTGGCACGAGCCCGCGTGCCCTGAGGAAATCCTGCGAAAAACGCATCCGTGACTCGACTGCTCTGCCTCAAGATCATGCCTCCAAAACAATCCAGGGTCGACCATGATGCGGTCCATGACAACTGTGTGATCCGCGAAGTGAATGAAACGAGAATCTCCGCGCTCTCCCCGTCGCAGTTCCCGTTCTGCGAACTTCCAAAAGCCTTCCCCGTCGATTCTTTCCCAAGCCAAGAGTCGTCAATCTTCGGCCATCGGAATCCATGTCTCCCACCGAGTCGCTCTGCGCGACGGCCTTCTTCTTTTTCTGGGTTGCCATCCTCTCGGCACCGGTAGCCTCCTCCAATGGCGAGGAGCAGTCGCCGTCGGCGTACGAGGTGCTCCAGTCGTACGGGTTCCCGGTCGGCCTCCTCCCGAAGGGCATAACGGGGTACGAGCTGGACGAGGCCACCGGCGAGTTCACGGCGAGCCTGAACGGGACGTGCAGCTTCACGCTCGAGAAGTCGTACCAGCTCAAGTACGAGCGGAGCATCGAGGGGGTGATCGAGAGGGATAGGCTGAGGAGGCTGAAAGGGGTGAGCGTGAAGGTGATGGTGGTGTGGCTGAGCATCGTCGAGGTGATGCGGCAGGGGGGCCATCTGGAGTTCTCCGTCGGGGTCGCGTCGGCAGGGTTCCCAGTGGAGAACTTCACCGAGTGCCCGCGGTGTGGGTGCGGGCTGGCCTGTAATGACACGGTGAGCGAGTTTAGGCTTCCTCTTCTTCTTCTTCTTCTTCTTTGTCGTCGTTGTAGGAGGTCAGTTCGTGGTTTGAGTCTGGAAACACACGATGCATGCAAGTGCCGTCGTTGGAGTCTCTTCTGTAATTTCAACGCAACAACTTGTTCGGTTTTCGTGATATGCCCTGTGATAACGGTGCGCATTCAGAGAAGCGGCATTTGAAGCCTAGAAACAGAGGATTTCTTGTAATATAATCAATCATTAATCGATCGAATCATTGGCATATGTCCGATGTTCTGAATTACACTCTCGAAAGCATCGAACAATTCGGGGCAAACGACCGGCGAATGTGACTTTTTCTTCATCATGCGAATGTAACAGAGCCTCATTCGCACATATCGGCCAAACCCCACTCGTGAAAATCATTCCTTCTTCCTCAAGTGTTTTGCTCGCAGCTCAGCCACGTCGATCTCCTCGATGTAGTTTTCGGGTCTGTAACACCCGGTTCTCGGATCGGGTGCCCATGAGACCTGCCTGTCCGAACTCGCCGTCCTCTCCTCCTCCCCTGTTTTCTTCACCGCCGCAGTGCCGCTTCTCGTGGCTCCAACGGCCCTCGCCACTTGGGCCGCCGCACCTTGTGCCGCTGTCGAATATCCACATCTGTAGTTTCGAGCACATCAAGCGCGTATCGGGTCGGTTGACTGGAATGGGTTTATTCGGGAGATGAAGAGGGACGCATGCGAAGCGTGCGGTTTACCTGGCAATGGTGTTGGACATTGCGTCCGCGGCGAGAGCGGAGAGAAGCTTGGCGCTCGAGAAAGATCGAGCCATGACAGGGCAAAGATCCTGAAAAACCTTCGCTTAGTCACTGAAAATCTTCCCTCTCCCGATCCCTTCTTCTTCTCCTTCTTCTGCTTCTTCTTCTTTCCGCGACGATGACAGAAGGGTTGGGGTGGGAGATTTTTATATAGGGCCGAGACAGACGAAAGAAACGAATCTTCTGCTTCTTCGTCCACGAGGATTGATGGAGTCCAAAGGGGACCAGGTCAAAAGCAGGCCTTCGCGGCGAACAATCTGCGCCTACAACGAAGAAGGTCGGCTTGCGTTTATGCGTCAGCGACGCTTTTCCGGAGCATATTTGTTCTTGACTGGTCAAGCGACTTTCTTCCTAGGGTCTTGTGTGGATCAGTCGAAAAGGGCTGATCGTGTGGATGAATGATTCCTATTGATTCGTTCTAATGCAAATCCGGGTCCAAATATGTCTAAAGCTGGTTTATTGTAATAGTATTTGATGCGTCAATTCATGTTCCTGCCGATCTCAAATATCCCAAAACCGATCTCATTGTGCTCTCTATCAAAGTTAGTGAAAATGTGCCAATTCACCCATTCCTAATTAAGGGGCTTCAGGTTCCTAATTAAGGGGCTTCGGTTTTCTTGGCGCACTCAAGAATTCTCACTTCCACCATAATTTGACATGTGAAAATATGTCATGAACTTTCTTCTTAATCCCAAATGGGTGTTAAATGGATTATATATGAAACAGTTACATTGAATAAATTGATCATAAATAAGTTTAGATATAATATGATTGTTGACTAATGGGTTTACAATTTACTTAGATCCAATCAATTTCTATAACTCTTTCTTTAGTCTCTCTTGCTGTCACCAATCTTGCACTCGCTCACTCCACACTCTTACCTCAATTGGATTCTGAATTTTCATGGATTGGATTAAATATAGAGGTATCATAACAATATAAGTTAGGTCGGATAGGTCATAAATATGAGTGTCAAATGGGTCATAAATATATTATAAGTGGATTACTAATGAGTTTAAAATTTACTTAGATTCAATCAATTTCTATAACTCTTTCTTTAGTCTCTCTTGTCGTCACCAATCTTGCACTCGCTCACTCTATACTCTTACCTCAATTGGATTATGAATTTTGATGGATTGGATTAAATATAGAGGTGCTGTAACAATATAAGTTAGGTCAGATAGGAGTTGAGTATGTGTTAGGTCAAGTATGGATCATTAGATTTGTATTGTATGAAAATTGGTCAAAACAAATTAAATGGGTCTATTTGGATTGGATCATTTATGCCTTAACCCAAACCCGATCTGATCCATTTGTTTGACAAGTCTAGTCATTATACATGGTGCCAAATTTTATTTTATTTTAAAGAAATGGAGGCTTACGATATAATTTTAAACTTAATACCTCCTAGTATGTCCACTAATCTACCTTTGATTTCTTCCTAAAACAGTATTAATATCATGTATGTGTCATGAGTTGGCAATTCTTTGGCCATGGAATAATCGATGTGGCACCTGGCAATTGAAATACACTGGACCAGCCTACCTTCCATAGTTGTTCTAAAAAATAACAGGGCAAATTGCTTCCTTATATGATATCATATCATACCTAGCTTAATTCAGATGTTTAGTCCATCAAGCGAGACAACATGTCATTTTAGGCTCAATAATTAGTTTTAATTTGTTATAACCTTATCAAGAGAATGGCATAAACTCTCAACTAGTTTGTATACGGGAGGCCAACCTTGCCTTCAAATCTCATAAATTATATATTTTTTATATCTTAGAACTCCTAGCATCGATCTCCCATGAACTAGTTGCATTCACCCTCTTAGCATTACTCACTCTTTGCTTGATAACGCCCAACTCCACTCACAAGTTTCACAAATATGGAAGAATCATGGACCGCGACACATGCATAATGGGCTTATTAGGCAAATTTGGATCTTGTGTCGAGGCTCTTCAGTTTATAGCTTATAGATTCAATGTCTTTCAAGGTTGATACATTAGTCTGGCATACGATTCTTTGAGCTTGCCAAGTTCACAATAGTGTTGAACTTGCAAAACAAGGTGCAACAATGATTTTTAAGCAAGAACGAGACAATCCCGATGCTTATATTTGCTATGAAATATGCATGCGTGCCATCAAAAAGAAGATGAAACTGAAAAATCATATGAAAGAAGCTAGTTGTAGCTGGATTCAAGTGAAAAATATGGTTCACAAGTTCTATGTGGGTGAAATCTCACACTAGAGACATCAGAGATCTATGACGGACTAGACCAATTAGACAAATAATGGAATTGAGGGTATGTTCCGATACTTAATTTGTTCTTCGGGATAAAAAGTATAAAAGGAACAATATTTGCTCTAACACAGTGAAAAAGTTGCAGTTGTTTTCGGCCTTATAAGCACTATGGGTGCGACATTAGTTAGAGTTTGGCCTGTGGGTCGTGATTGTTACGCGCGAGGTTTGCATAGACAATAAAGACCATGAGACAGCTAATCGAGGGGGCTTTTGATAGGACAACACACTCAGGACACTAAGGGGAGCGTCGGATGTGATGGGTGGAAGACAAAGCGGCTGAGAAATTCTAATCTCATTTTATCGTATCCTATTCGAATTCAAACACGGATGATTAAACGCAGCTGAAAATGGTCTTTCGATTAGATGGGCTTCTCATTTGGGCAATGAATGGGGTTCTAACTAACGAAGGCCGATTGGATGAGGATCCGGGGTTCGTAGGCCCATATCCATGGCCCAAATCGAAACCTCTGGACTCGTCTCGTCGACGTCTCTCCTCGGACCGGGCAAGAGCCATAAACCCTCGACAATTCTGAAGCTCAGGTCAGTATGGCTTCACCCTGCGTTCGCTGATCTCTCTCTTCCCCTCTTCGGTCCGAGCTCGAAAATCCGATACAGGTTCGCCCCGACATCTCTCTCTTCACTCAGAAAACAGCCGGAGTTCAGAACCAGAATCGGCGAGGGAAGGAACGATGGCGGAGGCCAACAGCAACAGCGAAATCTCTTCCAACATGACGATTTACATCAACAACCTCAACGAGAAGATCAAAATCGACGGTGCGTGCGGGCGAGCAGAGCCTCGGGATGGCTGACTCGGGCTCTTGTTTATTCGGCATTTCGCTATGTTGGATTGAGCCGGTTTTTGTTTTCGTGGGTTCTTTTTGCAGAGCTGAAGAAGTCGCTGAGGGCGGTGTTCTCGCAATTCGGGGAGATACTGGACGTCTTGGCGTTCAAGACCCTGAAGCACAAGGGTCAAGCTTGGGTCGTTTTCAAGGAAGTCCAATCCGCCACCAGTGCCCTGAGGCAAATGCAGGACTTCCCCTTTTATGATAAGCCCATGGTAGGCCTTTGCTTTTGAGGAAAGATTCTTTGACAAAGATATGTTCTTGTCACTGCGCGTCCCTCCGATCCTCTTGTCTTATGGCGTGATATGATGTGTTATTATTGTGCTTGCCATTATGAGGAGTAGCAAATTTGTTTTGATTCGTGGGATAACATATCATGCAATTGCTTATATCTTGGCTGGATCAAATTTTGGGCTTATTTGAATCCGGGTTGTTGTTGCCAAAGATGATGGATGTGTCAATGCAGAGAAAGTACTAGGATTGGGATCGTCTCTTTGGATTGAGATCCTACTCAGGAGTAGCAAATTTGTTTTGATTGGCGGGGGAAACATATCATACAATTGCTTTAATCTTTGCTGGATCAAATTTTGGGTTTATTTGAATCAGGTTGTTGTTGCCAAAGATGATGGATGTGTCAATGCGGAGAGAGCAGTAGGATTAAGATCGTCTCTTTGGATTGAGATCCTACTCATGTTTTGTCATCCAAAGGAACTCCGTGTTTCTGTCTAAAACCCTAGTAAAAAACTCTGGATGAGTCTAATTGCTGTTTTCCCTGACAAAGATGGTACACTCCGGAGCATGTTCTGAAATCAGTGCAGAGGTGGTTGCTATTGGTGATAATCAAGGACATCCATGGGAACTTGTTGTTTTGCTCCTTGTGTGCCTGAAGCATGCAACTAAGCTACACCATGAGGGCTTGACATGATATCAGATAAATAGGCACATAGGCCTAATTGCGATAATTTAATTGCAATTCTCTGAACTTTCTTGGCCCTCGGATGGATCAAGTGCAGTTGCAAATCCAAAGTTTTGGTTCTCTTTGAAGTTTGATGTGATTTTTGAGAGTCAGTTCTGCTGTATGTCACCTTTGTTGCAGTGGCTGCATTAGTAGCAACATGCTGTCTGTATTTGTTCATTGACAAGGACATCATAGTACTTTACTGGTGGAATCCATTTTACTTCTCTTATAGAAAATATGGAAAAGAAGAAAAGGTGGCTTTATGTGCAAAAGCTTCTAATGTACTGCTTAACTTCTATGTAATGCAGTTCTTACTGCATGTGAACCTTTCATGTATTTCAAGAATGCTGAAATATGACTGATGATTAGTTCTTGTACTTTTCTGCAATAGTGCAGCTGTAATTGCATACTAAAATTAAGAATAACATGGGAGAGGAGAAAAACAAACTTCATCTCTTGATCAGATACAAAACCTAATAGTTTTGATCCTTTAATTTGGCTTTTGCTTATACTTTTGCCCAAAGAGATCCTACATGTATCTTCAGTATTGTAGACAGCCATTTTAGTTATTTAAGGGTATGTTAAAATAGACTTTTATTTTTTCTTTTTGCTTAATCTACTAAATTTTGCGGTGGAGGTTTGACTTTATCTTAGCTCAAAGCTTAAGTCTTTAACAATACACAAATGTTGACATGGACATTAACATATCATCTTTCATAATTATTTTTTAAAACTTGTATGATGTCTTAGGTTTTTGCTTGAAAGTAAAAAGTTGCTACAAACAGGCCATAAGTCTAAAGATCATCCTTTTCCATGATTACTGTTCTTAATGAGCTATATCTGTTTCCCCTTTAATATACTATCTAGTTACTTTCCACACTAATTTGTTCCTTCCCCATTTTGGACATTATTGGCAATCACTATGGTACAAATCATTTGTTCTCGTGGAAAACCATTGACAGTGGTCGCTGTTTGGGTTTGTGGTTTTCTATTATTCTGATTCTGTCTTGTACTTTCAATTTTGAGTTTGTCGACATTAGCTGCTTCTATGATGTGGAAGTTGTCTTAATATATGGAACTTCTATGTGTTGGTTTAAGTCTAAAGTGATGAATGTATTTCAATTGAACAGAGAATACAATATGCAAAGACAAAATCAGACATAATTGCAAAGGCTGATGGTACTTTTGTTCCTCGTGAAAAGCGAAAGAGACATGAGGAGAAAGGTATGTAACTTTTGCATGTATGCATGATGTAATCTGAAGGCAATTGAGATTTTGGAGTGCAACTTACCATGCCTTGTTTGTTGCTAGCTGTACAGTGCCTGCTAGATCTTATGTTTGGGATTTGATTTCTTTCCTCTGTCCTGAAACTTCGATACAGGTAAAAAACGGAAGGATCAACATGATGCTAACCAAGCTGGAGTGGGTGTGAATCCTGCTTATGCTGGTGCTTATGGTGCTATGCCTCCTGTAAGCAATTTTTCTGTTTCATGAGGATCTTATGCTTCTTTTTCTGTTGAATTTATTTGAGCAGGATGATTAAAATGGTGAAGTGTGCAGTGTTTTCCCTGGAACTTGCTTTCATTGTACATAAATTTTCAAACCAGAACAGGATGAGTGATAGGACAAAGTTGGGAATTCTGCTGGTTGTCTAAACTCTAGTCAGCTGAGATGATGTTGGCCCTCTTTCGGTTGTGTTAGTTCTAGTTGATCAGCATAAGTGCATATCAAATTTTATTTGGAAATCAGTGAAAAAAATTTTCTTCTGCATAATCCTCTATTATGGGAAACTTTAATGCTAACACTATCATTAATTTCTCAAGCTCCATGTCCATGTTTTCCTTTGTAAATTTCTAAAGTTACAGACATGAAATGAAAATCTACTTCAGAAATTATCACATTTATCTTCCACTCAGTGGGAGTTACATTCTTCCCCTTCAAGTACTGCACTGTCCAACATAGCTCATGGTTCTACTTCTAGCCTTATGCTAATTTATGGATTATGCTTTGTTTATGGTTGTAATGCTTCTCTGGGATGACTGAAGAGTATTTGAGCTCTGTGCTGCTTGTTATTTTGGCTCAAAATGCTCTCTTAAAGCTATTTTTCTACCATGCAAGAACAACTAAATGGGCAGTCATCTTTCATAAACCTGTTGAGTAGTGGCAGGAAAATACTCAACTTTTGTTTTAACTTTTTCTTGGTACGATGCTGAACCTTTGGAAGTAAAATCACATTTCCTTTATCATATCAAAATTAGCTAAAAGTCAACTTTAATGAGATTTCTTACTACTTCAGCTGTTTAGATTATCATTTATTTATTAATGGAATTTGTCTTGAAAGCTAAAATCAGGTGGCTCCCATTCAGTTGCTTACCCTCCAGTAGAAGTCTTAACCAACAATTCTATCTGTTCAATGATGCAGCTATCACAAGTACCATATCCAGGAGGTGCAAAAGTTCCAGAAGCTCCAGCTCCGCCAAATAACATACTTTTTGTTCAGAATCTTCCTCATGAGACAACTCCAATGATGTTGCAAATGCTCTTTCTTCAATACCCTGGTTTTAAGGAAGTAAGGATGGTGGAAACAAAGCCTGGGATTGCATTTGTTGAGTACGGTGATGAGATGCAATCAACGGTCGCAATGCAGGCGCTTCAAGGTTTCAAGTTAACCCAGCAAAACCCAATGTCCATCACTTATGCGAAGAAATAGAGGGCCGACTTCTCACTACTTCTTTTCATGATAATGCATCTTGTAAGAAGAACCCACAATGTAGTTCGGCTAATCTATCTTTAGGGTTTTGTGAAATACTGTCTGATAGGATGTCTAGCATTCTTGTACCATTGTAGTTTTTCTCTTTTTTCTTCTCTTTCCATTAGTGCGTGATCATTATGAGGAAAATTGGATTCAAGATATTCAGATCAATCGTTTTGAGCTGCTCTGAATTGTCTAGATTGCATTTGAAGTATATCAAGTTGCCAATGCTGCCTTTCTTGTCTTCGTGGAAGATCAAGAAGCCACCTTGTGCACGAGAAAAGAACATAGGCAGGTTGGCTTCGTCTGTCTGCCCAAGCCTCTGTCTGTGCTTGCATACTTCTAAATGTGAGAAGCCTTGCGAGTATTTAGATACGTGAAACGCCTCATGTGTTCATGGTCTGATCTGATTACATAACTTCACCGGGACGAGAAAAATGTGCGTGAGGCTTATGATTTTAGGCCCTTCTACAATGCAAGTAAATCTTGGGATGCACTGCAGTTGCCAATTTCTTGATATCTACGTGCTGTCGGGATTTAGAAATTTTGCTCACATGACGCAGAGGATCGAAATATATGCACAACGAATGGAATTTGAAGATCGAAATAAATGCAAAGATGATGACGCCTGAAGTCGGCCATGCCACTAACTAATTTGTAATGGTGGATGCATTCAAGATAAAAATCTTATGTTCGCATGAAGCTTATTTTATATAAAACCCTTTAGCAATTGTTCTTAAGGGTACCCGTTCGAGAGTTTTTTTTTTAAAGAAAGAAATTCAGCCGGAAAATGGAAAAATCTTGTTAACGGGTGTTTTAGGACCTAATGACAATGCAATTGGCATTTATCTATTTCTTAAATTGAAAAGATGGCACTAAACAATTTTTCACAGTTTTCAATAAGTAACTAACCTATAAATTAGTCTTCTGAAAAATCAAATCACTTACGCGAAAAAAACGTCCTTGTAGTTATCACTTTATTATTTGAACTTACTAAATTCGTTTTCTAAAAGAGGTACTAATAGAATTTTAGGGGACATGATAGTAAATGTGATATATGATTGATCATATAATTGTGGTTTCATAGATGCTTTTTATACAATATCCTTAACTTGGGGTATAAGAGTACCAGCTGAACTAATTCATTTTTGATGAAATTATGAATGGTTTCGGTCTTACAAGTTTCTTTTTTGAAGAAGGTATCAAATACGTAGGGGTTGGGCCCATCTCTTCTTATCTCTTATTGTATTTATTGTTTGTATTAATTTTTTTATTGATTTATTCCTTTTTTTTTTAATTTTCATTTTTTATAAGTTCCATTTTTTTTTTTTTTCAACAAAAAAAAATGAAATTCTTATTCTATTTAATAGTGGGAATAATTAATAAATATCTTTTTTATTTTTTTCAAATCATAATAAAAATGGATTTTCTTAAATATTTCTAACTTCGAATTTTCTTTATTTTTATTCCGAAGTTTTATAAACTTATTGCTGTAACTCGAGAGAGGCCAATTCGCCGCCAAATCACACGCCCATAGCAGAGCTGCTCTCCCTCTCGCCTCCGCCCCGCCGCGCCGCGCCGCGCCGCTCCGAACCCTCTCCGTCATGGTGGAGAAGAAGATGAAGAGCCGCGGCTCGGAGAGGCCGAAGGGCAAGCAATACACGTCCAAAACCCTACCCAACGACAAGAACAGCAAGAGGAAGCACGCGAACAAGTACGGGAAGAGGACCGGGCCTCGCTTGCCGAACGCCCTGAGGAAGGAGCTCGAGCGACTGAACCCCGGCCGTCCGTCCGACAGCGAAGGCGAAGAGATTGATTCTGACGAGGCGGAGCTGGGCGGCGGCCACGATGTGTACGAGTACGAGGAGGAGGCGCCTCAGGAAGAGTCCGGGAGGAACCGCAGGTTCGATCCGGTGGACAATTTGGAGTACGAGCTGCCCGATGAGTTCGAGGTGATTCGAATATGCTAGCTCTCGGTTTTTCTTAGAAAGGAAGCGAATTGGCTGGCCTTGAGTTGGTGCAGTTCCGGCTTAGCTTTTTTGATTGGTTTTGGGGTCAAATTGTTTTTCTTTATATGAACTGTTAAGAGTTCTGTTAGTTTGGAAATGAATTGGCTGTTTCGTTTGCTTTTTGTTGGTTTAGAAGTAAACTTAGTTGGATATGCTTGGACCTTTGAGGAGTTTAGGGTTAACCTGAGGTTTTGGTTTGGTCTAGAAGATGATTTATTCGAGAGATGATGTTGAAACTGTTCCATTAGGTGTTTTGGTCATTGCTAAAGTAGGATTTTTCTCTTCAAACTTTCTCTTCCTGCAGGATGAGAATGTTTCATCTGATGACATGACGATGATGACGGCAGCTGCAGTGATGGGGCAGATCAATCCGATGCTGAGGCTGAAGATGAAGATGAAGGAAGGCATGTCAGAATGTTGCAGGAGATCACCGGAATGCCAGGCGAGACATTTCAGGGTAATGGCCTTTTCTCTTCCTCTTATTGGCAGTGACGTGGATCTCCTAAGTCTGAAAATTTAAATGTGCATGGCCGCGTGATTAGATGGTTACAATAATGGCATTATCATGGCTTTGTCAGCATGCTTGCACCTTGTATATTCTTCAGTGTTGGATCTTCATTTTAAAATAGTGACAATGAACCTGATGTGCAGTGAATGTTATTTCTCAGGCAAGAAGAGGAAAAAGCGTGATCTTGTTGTGTCAGAGGCATATCCAGAGTCCGAGTTCAATCCTAGCCATGATGTGGGGGATGGTGATGGCCGCATTACCATTCAAGATCTTCTTGACCCTCTTCATGGAAAAGCTGGTTATGGCAAGCTTAGGAAGAGGACATCTCAGATGGAAAGAAAACCTATGTCTATTCAAGCTCCACTTCCTAAGCCATATAGAGAGAAGTTAGAGAGGAAGGCTGCATACGAACAGTCAAAGAAAGACATAACAAAGTGGGAACCTTTGGTAAAGAGGAACAGAGAAGCACCCACTATATATTTTGATCAGGACTTAGACTTGGGATTTTCAACTGTTGGGGCAATAGCTTCTGAATTTGAACCAAGAACTGAGTTTGAGAAAAAAATTGCTTCATTAGTTCATGATGACAAGGTTAAAGAAGCACACGAAAAAGATGGTGCCAGGCTTCTTGAATTAAACAAGGTATTGTTTTTGTGAAGGTTTCCTATTTCATCATAATCTTCATTTTTTGATTGCTTTTGTCCCGCGGTTTGATTACTGTAGTCCTTCTGATGATACATGATTTTCCACTGTATTTAAAAGTCTTGGACTTGTCAGTTTTCTTCCAAAATGCCTGTTTGTTTAGCAAGTTGATGCCCCAGTGTCATTATGTATTTTTCCAAAGGAGACTTCTTGGGTAGGTAATCCTAATATTTAATATATGTTGAAATCATTGGTAAATACTAGTTTTTCCCCCAAGCTAGGCTCCCAAAGAAACCATCATTTGGTTCAGGAGAAAGGGCTGATAAGTTGTGGAAAGTTTCTGTATGCATTGTTCATTAGTAGACAATTCAGTTGTTAAAATGTTGTGATGGTGCCGTTACCTACACCTAGAAATAGATTGCTTCTATAACAGACTTATTTAGATGTAATTTTCCAGTCAGTAGGATGTCTCTGATTTGGTTTATGTATGTGCTTTCATATACTGATGGTCATGCTTGTAGGTATGCAGTTGCAGGAAGTGATAAACTCTCTATGCTTTCCATCTTTTACTTGTTAGAATTAACTTTATGAGGTGCTCTCAAGTAGTGAATTATTCATTTGGTTGCATCATGAACATTGCATTGAATGGAAATTTTCTCTCCCAAAATATTGTTTTCCAGACATCAGTTGAAGATGAAAAGGAACGAAGGGATCGTATTGCTAAAATGCGCAGCCTTCTTTTTCGCCATGAGATAAAGCAAAAGCATGTGAAGAAGATTAAATCGAAAACTTATCATCGATTAATGAAGAAGGATAGACTGAAAGCTACTTCTGCGCAAATTGAAATGGATCCAGAAGCTGCTAAAGAGCAGGCAATGAAGCAAGAGTTCAAGCGGGCAGAGGTAATTTAATCACAAAACATGCAGAAAGAGATTTTTCCAAGTAAACTACAGAACTATCTGACTTATGTGAGCTGCGACATCTGCTAATTTGGTACAGGAACGTATGACTTTAAAGCACAAAAACAGTTCAAAGTGGGCAAAGCGCATTTTGCAGCGTGGTTTGACTACCCAAGATGATGGTACTCGTGCAGCAATTACAGAACAGCTTCACCAACATGCTTTGTTGACCAGGAAAATGAACTCCATGAAGGACAGTAGCAGCAGTGAGGAGAGTAGTGATGAGGATGACAATGATGAAAATTCTGCGGGCTCAGACCAAGATAAAGACTCCAATTTGTTAGCCAAAGCAAAGGAGAAGACACTCAAAGTATTCGAGGAAGATGATGAAATTCCTAACACTGGAGTCCTTTCTTTACCTTTTATGGTAATATCTTTAATTCAATCTTTTTTCTATGCATGCAGAGAAGAGAAATCTAATATTGGTTTTATTATTGTCTCTTGTCTCTTGAAGCATGCAATTGTTATTTGCTTTCTATGTTAATACAAGATGCTGAGAGGAGTCTGCTGCCCTTTTTACATTATGGTTATGTGGTTTTGATGTTGAAGTAGTTTTGCCCCAAATATCCAAGAGTGGGACTCTTTGCATGCATTGTTCTTGAGAGAAGTCTGATGCTCTTGAATCATCTTCATTGGCCTAGGCGCGTGGACTGAAGAAAAAAAGAGATGCAGCTGCAGAAGAAGCTAGACTTGCTCTTCAAGAGTATGAACAGATGGAGGATTTGCAGGGAGTAGAAGATACCAAAGCAAATTCTGTGAAAGGTAGAATGGTATTTGGTGCAGTTAAGCAGCAGGCCCCACAAGCAAACAATGTTAGAAAATCAAAAAGAACTTATGATGATGGTGATAGTGAAGACGACATGGAGACTAGAGAAAATGTTGGTGGTGGGAGTCACTCTGGGAATGACATGCAGAATGAACTTCAAAATAGTTCTACTGTACTTCACCCTGACTCTGACACACATGATCATTCTGTCTTCAAGGTGGATTTAAACTTCTATTTTTTGCTTAAAGGTGCTCCTCTTTTCTGTATATCTCATGTGCTCCACAAATTCATTGTCTCAGAGCTTTGATGATATTGTAAAGAACCCTGGTGCCAAGACAACATATGAAGTTGCAATATTTGCATCAGATGGATGGAGAAAGGTTATGTAGTAGCTGAAAAATTTTCACTGAGCAATTCTTTGGAGTGGACCAAATTTCATGCTAACCCCTTTTGTGTGATACATGCAGATGAAAGGCAGCAATAAAGTAGACTCTACTATGGAAAAGAAGCCAGATTTATTGGAACCTGCTTCGCAGAAGAAAGATTTGGAGGTTTGTGGAAGGGCCCTCATCCCCATTCCCTAGCTGCTCTCTCTCTCTCTCTCTCTCTCTCTGGAATAATAAATCAGCTTATGTAAATTTCTTTACAGGAAGTGAGTGGGGATAGTGATACTGAGAGTGAAGGACAGATGGTAGATGGAATATTATCTTCTGGCCCAACACAATCGTATGAACTTCCTTCACAAGCAGAGCTTATTCGCCGTGCTTTTGCCGGGGATGATGTGGAAGAAAATTTTGAGAAAGACAAAATGGAGATTCTGAATGAGGAAAATCCTGAACCCGAGAAACCCATTTTAATTCCAGGTTGGGGCCAGTGGACGCATATCCAGCAAAAGAAAGGGTTGCCTTCTTGGATGTTGAGAGAACATGAAAGTGCCAAGAAGAAGAGGGAAGATGCCCTTAAGAAGAGAAAGGATGCACATCTCAAGAATGTTATTATATCTGAAAAAGTAGATAAAAAGGTTGGTTTGTTTAGTGTTCACCTCATACTCATTTGTTCACTTCCAGATCAATTTCTTGTTTGCTGTTATAGCCAGCAGGCAGCAGCAGAATGTGGCATAGAATCTAATGGATGTAATTTAAGTGTTATTATCTGGCTTTGAAGTTCATGTGTGCTTCATGTTAGACTCATTTAAGTGGATTTGCTCTTTGCTTGTTTGGCAGGCTGAGAAGCTACACACAAAATCATTGCCTTTTCCTTTCACCTCTAAGGACGTTTTTGAACAGAGTATCCGCATGCCCATTGGGCCTGAGTTTAATCCAGCTACAGCAATCGGAGCTCTTAATCGCCCTGAGGTATGTGTCTAGCTCCACCTCCTGTACAGTTTATTTCCTTCAGAGAATGTTTCCTCTCTTAAGCGAGCAGTTGAGTTTAAACTGAGTGAAAAAGGAACGAATCTAATATGTAGTGTCATGAAAAGGTTGACGTGCTCATTTAGCTGAATGGACCGGTTTCTCCTTATTTCCAACTGTGAACATACGCATGTAATGGGAACACGCTTTTTTCTTACTTTCCCTCTCACACTGTCAGTTGTTGATTGCTTGTGCAGGTGGTGAAGAAATCAGGGACAATCATAAAGCCCATCAAGTTTGAGGAGGTGGATCCTCATGAAAAAGCAGAGTATGGGAATGAACAGAAGCATTCGAGCAAGAGGAAAAAGGCTGGCAAGAGTAACAAAAAGAACAGAGCCAAGGCAAAAAATTGATAAGAAATGCTGTTTAGTTTCTTCCTCTATGATTTTAGGATTTATTGATTCACCCATTTTCGATGTATTTCCAGTTTTGAGAGCAGGAGAGGCTCCAAGAAGCCTTTCCCGAGGGAAAGCTAAGTTTAGTTTTTCACTGAGAAGCAATATGAAATTTTTTTGTAGCCATTGGGCATTATTGTTTGTTCTGTATCTTATGATTTCTTTTACATGGGCATAACAGCGAGCATTTTTTCTTTTTTTTTCTTTTATATTAATTCTATACTTATATTTCGTTAGCAGGTATCTTCTAAAAAGTGTTCCTTGGCCCTGGAATGGTGGCGGTGGTAAGTTTGAATTGCTACCTTCTCTTAGGGATTGGGATGGGATATGGATTATTTAGTTTCAGACGTGAGGTTCAACTCCTATACCTTGTAAAAAAGCATAATAAAAGTTTGAGTAGAAATGACGGGATAAAATTTATGTTTTAACCAATTTCAATTGAACAAAATAAATAATTTATTTGGCAACGGAAAAAGAGAAGGAGCACATTGTTAGGGTCAGCATGGGGAGGCTATGGCTCCTTATGGCAATGGTGGTTCATGCTCTTCAGCGAGCCATCCCATTTCTCTCCTCATGATCCCTCTTCCTCCTCCTTTATGACCATCTTGTCATGCTTATGGTCCTCGATACTCTAGCAAAGGTACAGCGACCATCTCTACATGGCTAGAGCAATCATAATCACAAGTTGGTCCTCAATTAATTTGGCGGCTTTTTCCTTTAAATTATTTTTTTAGAGAAATGTTTTGATAACATGACATTTCATTTTTGCCTCACTTTGCCCCTAAATTTTGAATACAATTAACTTTCTAACTTACATTTAACATTCAATCCTACTTGTGAATTTTCACTCAATCCTCCTCTTTCGATACTACCTATCTCATTACGGCCATGGTTGAGTTGTGACTTTGAATTTTGTTAGCATTGTGCTCAACTTAGATATGTTGAGCTTTGCTAATGTCGATTAGGTTAGTAGAGTTAACCCAAAACTAAGTTGAGTTTCGCAAGTTTCAAGCTTGACTCCAATCTATCAAGTTTAGCTCAAATCTGAGTCAAGCACGACTCAAAGCCAATGGAGCTTGAGTATAATTTGATGTCAGCCATAGTGGAGAAGAGAGACAAATAACATAAGGGGAGAGAGAGGGGGCTTGGCTAGGATTGGTGGTGGACAATACCTAGTGGTGGGAGTCCAAGAGAGAGAAAAAAAGATGGGGATGATATAAAATATGGTCGAGTTCAAAGATACATTGGTCTTTTTAAAATTGAGGATTTTGATATGAGATATGAATTATAAATATTAAATATTCAGGATATAAAATTTATATCGTAATTTAGGATATAAATTGATATTAGAATAAGAGCGGAATGGTATTTGAAATTTTTCCATTTTTCACGCAGTTTTCTTTATTCAGATTATTCCTTTTACAGTAAATCATCTTAAAAAACAAGAAAGGGTGAAGAGAACTAAAATCAAGCGAGCAGGCAAAATTTTCCCCCCTTGCCCCACTCCTTGGTTGGGCTTCATGCATTCAAAAACGCGGGCTTCGCCTCCTCCTTCTGTCTTTTCCTTCTCTTTCTCTCTCTTGGTGGAAGGAGCTCCGGCGCCATGAGCTTCTGCAATTCTCTCTCATCGAGCATTCATCAGGCTGTCGCTCCCCTCCGTTGAAACTCGCCAGTTCCGCGCCGGTCGTCGCCGAAGAAACGAGGCGCGAGCACACACACGATGTTGCACGAGCTCCTGCTCGCGCTCCTCGGCTACACCGGAGATCTCATCGTCGACGAGCGCGAGCACCGGCAGTCTCTCGGGCTCCCTCTCTCTCCCGATGCTCCCATTTCCGACGAGCGCACCTTCAAGCTCGCGCCCGACGTCTCCTTCATCGAGCCTAGCGAGAGGTATTTCGATTCTGCCGTCCTTTTTGGCGGACTTTTTTTCGCTTTTAAAGAGCGGGACTGTGTTAGGGCACGCGATTTCCGAACACGAACCTCGCGATGTCTGTCGTGCTCCGCCTTCTGGGGTACTTGTCTCGGTTTCTATGCGATCGCCGTGTTGATTTCGCGGTAATGAGATGCAAGTTCCTGCTGATGTCGCGCGTGGAAGATTTAGGAATTGCTATGGTCTAGTAGTGTGCCTGGGCATAAGAATGTTGTTTGTTCAATGGCTCTAGCGTTGAGGAATGTGGTCGTGAGTGGAGATTTTTTAGATTATGTCTTGAGCTGAGAAGAGAAGGTCATGGTGATGTAGACGAAGGAGAATTTGTGTGATTATGAAATGCTGCTTATGTACGTGATTTACGGCATGCGTGTTTGTGCTGACTTAATTTAAGTTTTGATCTTCATCAGTTCTCACTAAGAACTATTATGTCTGCCTTGGCGGCAAAAATACTGATGTTGCAGGGATCTCATCGAGAGGCTCATCACATTAGGGTTCTATTATCGAGAGTTGGATAGATTTGCCACAAAATCTCGAAATTTGAGTTGGATAAGGTCTCCCAACTTGTCTCCCTTGGAGAGAATTTCTGAGTTGTCAAAGAAGAAAGAAGAAAAACTGAGTGTTTACCGTAGGGCCATTGCTAATGGCATTGTTGAGATACTGTCAGTCTACAGGTCTGCTGTTCTCCACATTGAGCAGAAGTTGTTGTCAGAATCTTTGCCAATTTTGGCCACTGTCACTCAAGGCCTCAACAAGGTTCTATTGCTTGCTGAGCTTTGTGTCCTTGATATTAGTTTGTGTGATGCTTAAATCAACAACAAGACTCTTCCTTTTTTTTCTCAAACGTTTTCTGTATGATGGTTTCTTTTCCCAGTTTTCATGTGCTCTTGCCACCCCTATATGAGCTCATACTTGAGATTGAACGGAATGATATTCGTGGAGGACAACTTCTTAACCTTTTACATAAGCGATGCCACTGTGGGGTACCTGAACTGCAGACATGCATTCAGAGGTACGTTTTCTGATGACTATGTGATGCATGATTTCTACTTTGATATGTTTCTTGGTTGCATTTATATACAGCTTAGTGGATGCCCTTGCGACATTGCTATAGATTGAATGATGCATTCCCTCATTCTTGGTGAATTATTGGATAAAAGTAAGAAATTTGATAGTGGATTTGGTTCAAGGTTTGTAAACTTAATTTGGATGTTCCTTAGAAATGTGGATAATGGTTTAGTGCTTGTTCTATGAGATACTCGGTTGGCAATTCTGCTATGATGTAGCAATCTCACCATCCAGTCGAATGGCCTCGTCCGCCGTCAGTAAACCAAAGCTAATGGTGGCCTGAAAGAAACTAAAGCTAATGGGTGCCTTTCTTTTTTCAAATGTTACAGGCTTCTGTGGCACGGGCACCAAGTCATGTACAACCAACTTGCATCTTGGATGGTCTATGGCATCCTTCAGGACCAGTATGGAGAATTTTTCATTAGAAGGTGCATACATGTACTGACTATTGACCAAGTTGCTTGGAAATGAACTTCTTTAGGCAGCCTCCATTGTTAATGTTAAAGTTCATGGAAAACAGTGCTGGCTCAAATGGCCAATGGTTTAAGTAAATTTTTCTTTATGGGATCAAATTTTGCAACCATTTTGCTTTGCCTAATTGACCTATCTAAACAGAATGATGGCGTTTCGTATTATCATCACAATTTAACCAAGTTTGTAAGGTTACTTTGTAAGGGAAGACGATGTAGACAACTTAAGCGTGATTTATGAAAGTATAACATAAATATGCCCAGATATCCATTATGATGAGCTTGTCTCATGGAATTCTAATTTATTTATTTTTCTTATATCGAATCACAGGCAGGAAGAGAGGGATGTAGATCATGGCTCAAGCAATGCAGATCTATCCAGAAGATTGTCTCGTTTGTCAACTGATGATACTTCTTTGACAGATTGGCACCTGGGATTTCATATTTGTTTGGTATGACTTGATGATATTTTTGATGTTTGTATTAGTTGTTGGTTTTTGTTTGTTTCCTCAGTCTGCTCAATGTGGAGTTTTTTATTTTCTTGAATATCCCTACCCCTTGGTGCTGATCGATGAACTCATTTTCAAAAAGGGAAAAAGAATAGAAATTAATACGGCTTCCTTTACTGATTTGAGGCTTGCAAACTTGGATTGTTTTTTGGCAGATTGTTGTTGCTTTGAAGTTTGATCATGACTGGTTAATTTTTCCTGTTAATTTCTAGTATCATTAATATTGTTTACTATTCTGAAGACTTGTTGTATTCATTTATGCTTGAATCGCATCTTTCCTCAGTGCCTTTGAAGTCGTCTCATGATTCTCTTACATTAGCTGTTCTCTTACGTTTGCTGTAATGTGACTTAAGTTATATATTTCCAACTTTTGGAACTTTCTGTCTCTGTTTCCTTTAATTTCTTTTATGTTATTTTGTAGGATATGCTTCCTGAGTATATCCACATGCATGTCGCAGAGTCAGTGTTATTTGCTGGTAAAGCAATCAGGGTTCTCCGCAATCCGAGTACTTCCTTTCGGTTTCACGATACTGCTAGTCATCAACAAATGCAGAGAGGCTCTCACAAAATTCAAGGGTCCGGTGGACGATTTCCCTTCCTGAAGGAGCCCCTTGTGGACTCAAAGCTCATTGGAGAGGAATTATTTCCACAGTCTGAGGTTGATAAGATTGAAGCAATGCTTAGAGACCTAAAGGTCTGTACTGCCCATATTCTTTGTTGTCAAGACTCAAGAGCAGCACTGGACTCCATGTTCTCTTGATATGACTATAGTACCTAACCTTCCCCTACATTAACTTTTACTTGGATTGATGTTTATAGGAGTCATCTGAGTTTCACAAGAGATCATTTGAATGTGCTGTGGACTCCATTCGAGCAATTGCTGCCAGTCATCTTTGGCAGGTGATTGGTGCTTATATCTTTACTCTTTATTTTTTCAAATGTCATTACTCATTCTTCTTTTTCTTCAGCTTGTGGTCATTCGTGCTGACTTGAATGGCCATCTAAAGGCTTTAAAAGACTATTTTCTTTTAGCAAAAGGAGATTTCTTCCAGGTATGGAATAGGGGTAACATACATAATTGTGGATATTTTCTCAGATGTCAAACTCAATCCATATGTTTGCTCTGTGGAGTCCTTTGCAGTTAAGTTAAACTTGTAGTTGTACTTTTCATACACTGCTTGGAGTCCTTTGGCCATTGAGGAGTTTGATTAAGTGGCTGATTATTTTCTTCCAGTGTTTTCTGGAGGAAAGTCGGCAACTGATGCGCTTGCCACCGCGTCAGTCAACTGCTGAAGCTGATCTTATGGTCCCCTTCCAGCTGGTAAGCTGTTGCTTTTGCATATTCTGAATTTTTGTCATTTTGCAATAGAATTTTAAGGCATGATGCTTTATTTGTCTCCAATTTCCCCTTTCAGGCTGCGCTAAAGACAATCAGTGAGGAAGACAAGTACTACTCTAGAGTGACCTTGCGGTTAGTGCTTACGTTGACTTTCTGCAGGGTTACATTTGAGATTGAATCTATAAATTTACCTTTAAGGCTTGTTATTAATGACAAACTATATTTGGAGATATGTCAGGATGCCTTCATTTGGGATTCCAGTCAAACCTTCCCAAGTAGATTTAATAAAGGGAAAACTTAATGCTGCTCCTCCAAATGTGTCCTCAGAGATGTCCCTCGATGGATGGGATGGTATTTACCTTGATTATTCTGTTGATTGGCCCCTCGAATTGTTCTTTACTCAAGAAGTTCTTTCTAAGTAAGATTCCTTTCCAACGGTTCTTTATGTTAATTTTACTGGGAGAAGGGCACTCTGAACAAGAGTAGTACCTTTTTGGAAAGAAATTAGCATGCTAAACAATTGACTGTGTTTTGACATCAAGGATTTTCCAGGTACTGCAGGGTCTTCCAGTATTTGTTACGGCTAAAGCGAACGCAAATGGAGTTGGATAAATCATGGGCATCTATGATGCATCAAGATCATGTAGAATTTTCCAAACATGTTAATGATAGTGTAAACAGCTCAATGCCTCAGAAACGACGTCAATACCTCAAACCTGCCTGGCGGGTTAGAGAGCACATGGCATTCTTGATCAGGAATCTTCAGTTTTATATCCAGGTTTGTAAGCTCACTACCATATTCTATTGTTAGAAAAGCTGCATCTCCACTGTGTCCGCTGAAAGAAGGATGGAAGAAAACAGAGAGGGAATCATGAAAAGATAGGGCAGCTTAAGTAAGGGAGAAGAAGAAACAACGGGGAAAGTTTTGTAACAGCTGGGCAATATAGGTCTAAAACATGGATTTGACCAATTTATTAATTGCATTCAGTAATCAGTATAGGCTTCAGATTTTGAGTATAGACTTTAAAGCAATCTATGTAATTTCATCTGGACATGTGTATCTTTACCGTATTGTTCTGTACTGTAGAAATCAACTGATCTTTATATTTACCTTCATCCATAAAGTATGCTACGCTTAGTGTATAAATCTCCCTGCAGGTGGATGTGATAGAATCTCAGTGGAATGTCTTACAAGCACGCATCCAAAATTCTAATGACTTCACTGAACTTGTTGGGTACCATCAAGAGTAAGTATAATATTTTTATAGGCCTATGATTTATCAATTGCTTAAAGATAATTCGTAAAACATGAGGTGAATGATTTTGGATCATTATACTGTTAGTGGCATAATGGTAGCATGTATGACATCAGTGACTATATGGAAAAATATGATAGTTATCCTTAGAAAAATATATGTTGTTTCAGTAAGTACGCGAACAAAATTAAATCTTGAGGGTGCACCATCTGGTTTGTGATTATAGCAATACAGCATCTTCAAGGTCAAGGCACGAAATGATAATTGAAATCACCTGTTGTATTGGTACATAAACTTGCATAACGAGTGTGGAGAAATGCATTATCTAACAACCTACCCCTTTCTGGGGAGCCAATTTTGTGGATGAACTGTAGAGATTGCCATGGAGAAGAGTATGATGGCAGTGTCCATTCTTGGGATCTTTTATTGATGGTGGAAATTATTTTATTAGGGCTGCCAGAATAAACTATTCCACCACAAGATACATTATTTCACTAGTGATCTGCGATTTGAAATGCATATTCCTATTATATGTTCTTTCACATGATATATCCTTCATTTTATTATTTTGTAGTAGAAAATGTACTTAAACATAGTAATATTTGTTTTGACATGCTACTTGGTGTCTTGGCTATGTTTAAGGCAATATGAATTATCTACCTAATCTCAAATAATCATGTCTTATTGTTACTGCATGTGCAAAAGAATCTTTCCTCTATCCTACCACATTGTGATAAGGGAAGTTTTTCATCCCCCTTTTTGTTCCACATAATGAAGTTTACCATGCTCCATGTACTGAAATGTTCTGGGGATCATGTTTTGCTGTTGTATGACCAGTTTCTGTTATGGGGAAAGTATGTGATTAGGGAAGCTTTATTTTTTATTTGTCTTGTTCAATGCTGATGACAACGTAAGAAAAGCATAAAAAAGAGCAAAGTCATTTTAATATGAAGTAAACTCTCTCTGACATTAAATATAAGCAGGCTCCATTTCTGATTGTGGAATACCATGGATTAATTATTTACGCAACTCATCTCATGCGATTGCCTTTCTTCAGAAGTGGGTGGGAGGATTGTGGTGGAATAACTATTTTCTCTGATCATTTGACATTTATGGCTAATCTTTTCTTGATGCATTCCTTTTCGGTTCGATTCATCCGATACAATTGCCTCTCTGCTTAGTTCAAGTTTCTAGGGACAATCATGGTTCCTAACCATCAACGTTGCGCTTCAGATGTTCTTGTCTTTGCGCACTTCCTTTTCTGATGGCATGCCCTTAGACCTTAGTTCTCTTGTTTTGTAGTAGATCATTGTTTCTCCGATTGTTTATGCTTTGCACGACAAGGCTTACATCTCCATTCTATCACGTGCAGGTACTTATCAGCCTTGATTTCTCAGTCTTTCTTAGATATTGGTTCAGTGTCGAGGATACTGGATAGCATAATGAAACTTTGCCTCCAGTTCTGCTGGACCGTTGAGAATCAAGATGGTTTTACAAATACGGCCGAGCTGGAACAAATTACAGAGGTAATTTATGAGTTCATTTTCATTTGTTTGGTTTGTGTTTGTCCAAGATCTAGATGATTGACTCTACAGTCTCACAATCAAGTGACAAAACGGTCATTTCTCCAACCTTTGACTGCTCTGTCAAAGATGTATTTCATGCATTGAGAATCGCTACTTGTTAAAGTCAATATGTAAAATAACAGAATTTGGTTGGTAGGTCCCTTGACACAACTTTATTCTCATCTTAGCAGTAGAGAGTGAACCTTAATGGCAACAATATTAGAAGTAAAACATTGACAATCGTTCTTTTTGTTGTGACATGTGAAAGTTCTAGCCTTGCAATGCTTTCCTGTGGACTAACTGTGTAACATGTATTGGCCAATACACCCTTATGATAAGCATAGAAAATATTGCTTTGGCAGGTCTCTTAAAGGCACTCACCCTCTAGTATAACCTCGCCTCTTTTATGCATTCCAGGAATTTAACAAGAAATCCAACTCCTTGTATACTATATTGCGGAGCAGTAGGCTTGCCGGAAGTCAACGGGCTCCATTTCTCAGGCGTTTCCTTTTGCGGCTGAATTTCAATTCCTTCTTTGAGGTAATATTTTCTTGAGAAACACCTGACAATTTTGGTCCTAGGATGTTCACAGGAGCTTTAACTACTTCTCTTCATTGACAGGCGACTGCAAAAGGAGTGCTGAATATAGTCAGATTGCATCCTGCCCTTCCTGTTCTGAACCAACCATAGATTTTGCTTTTCTTTAAGCTCAGGCATGTTCTCTGGTTATCCTCCAGCCTTGATTTTGTTTTTCCTGAGGTGTTTGGCTGCATATTATCTCAAGTGATGCTGAGTCAGTGAGTTAATTCCGGCCACCACTCTCAACTCAAGTACAAGCTGGATGCCTTAGTTTGCTAACTGGACAGGGCTCGTTGAATGAGGGGGATGCCCAATCTGTCCCACTAGCAATGGCATTCTTGATTAGCTGGAGATCGTGGATTGACTGCAACTAATGGCCAACAAATCAGTGAAAGTTGGATCATCTTTTTGCAAGTCTGATCTGGAGCTGCATCTTTCTTTCCCTGTGGGTGCACAAAACTCACAGCTATGCAGATGAAAGCACTTCAAGGTTCACTATGGTTGTTGACTCCAATCCACTTTTCAACCTAACCTCACCCCTAAATGATTTCAGTGCACGGGCAGTGAGATTGGCGGTGTCTGAAAGGTCTCTTGGATCTCCAATGCTCTGTTTCTAGGTAATGAAACAGTGGTTTTGGGTGGAGTTTGCTTGCTTGTCTGGGTTTTGTGAAGCGTGGTTTTATGGTGCATAGGGCAATGTAGGAGAATATTTTTTAAGGATGCTTTCTGATGAGTTCAAAGGGTCCTTCGTAGTTTCTTGGAAACATGATATGATAAATCTGTGGCCCGAGTGATTCTGGTTCTGCCCATTTAATCTGTGTATAAATTACGAATTTTTTGATATAGCCCTGTGACCGTATAATAAGAGACCTGAAAACTGTTGATATACTTTGCCATGCTGCAGGAAATAAATCAAGGTACAACATCCTGCTTTGTCGACAAAAGGGTGCTCATTTTCATTTATCTACGGCTGTCTAACAACAATGGTCTAAGTGACTGGCTCCTAGATTTTTCCCAAATTTGATATTGCATCTTCTCCAGCAATAGGGAATACAAGGGACTTCCCTTGAGCCTTTTAAGGACCTACTCAGGTCCAAAGTCCTTCCTATATTACACCACAAACTTTGAGAGAGGAAAGCACCACAAAGATGAGCCAGAGCAACATGAAGTAAACGCTGGTTAACCAAGCCCAAGGCTTTGGCCCTCCCAATTCTGCTCCCAATGTGAGACGTCGAAGCACGAGAACTGATATACACCCGACGGACGTACAAAAGAACACAAGCAATGAGAAACTAAGTCCGCTTGCATTTTGGATCCTCAAATGTTCCCGATACACAATGAAGTTGTATGCAGTGTCAATTAGCCACGGGACACCTATGCCCACGTATATATTCACTGAATTACTGCAAAACACAGCAAGAAAAAGGAAAAAGGGTCAGTTCGAAGATTTTAGTAAACTCGTGGTAGTGCTGGATCATTTTTTTTTAAAAACCAGATGAACTCTCTGGATATGGTGCTGCAAGCAAGCTCAATAAATTAGTCACAAAACATGGCCTTAACACATCAGATAAGGTTGACAAGTATATTAATTGTTCAATGTTCCTCATTGTTGAATTATCTTTCATTTCATGAGTGAGAGAGACAGTCAAAGAAAGTGTAACCAAACTTGTTCGCATATTTCCAAGTAAAATTTTCACACGGAAACTAGAGAAAAGAAGTAAGGAGAGAAGGGCCCTGCATTTAAGGGAAAGATTTTGTTGCTACGATATAATGGAGATTTAATAATCAGAACCGGTGAGTTTCTTCCGATCAGCATAATTACAGTTTCTACATGCAACACTGTCTCCCAAATACCCCAGGATTATTGGTCGCCGACATATGAAATAAATAATTTTGGTTGTGATTAGCTACATATAATTTTCCAAATCCCAATCTTACAAGCGGCCGAGGAAGGCTTTAAGATAAAAGTAGAACTGACAGCTAAGTGGTTCGAGAGAAACGACATTCATAATCGTGCACAAGTGAATGCAAGTTTAGAAGGAGGAAAAGATATTTAATTAAGTAAACCTGCAAGTGATGTTTGCAATGGCAGAGTCAGCTGTTGTCTGCCTTTCAGCTGCAATCTTACTTGCAACTAAGTCTGGCCATGACGTTCCACTAGCCAGCGCCGTAAATGCTATGACATAAGCATTTATCCCTGCACAAATACTAAAAGTTATGTTTAGTCATCTAAATTTCTAAGCATGATAGAATTGGATAGGATAAAATATAAAATTCATAAGATTTTGTTATATCCTATCAATTATTTAGTGATTGGAGCAATATAGTCATATATTCATTTTATATCATATCATATATACTTGGTTGGTATAAATGGTATATCAATATAAATGAACCACAAATTTTACAAATGGAGATGATAAAAATCTCTCACGATGCTTTTGTTTACTTTTATATTTATATTTATTCTTTTATTTTACACTCTTTTTTTTTATTTATTTATTTCTTTCCCTTCCATCATTCTCTAATAAAATTTTGTTAAATAGAAAACTGTACTAAGAAACCTAAAATATTAAAACACTTAAAATATGTAATAAATATATATTTTTATATTGAACCTATATTATAAGATATAATTAAATTCAAATATATCAATAAAAATAAGGTTAAATGAAAAACCAAATTATTATTTTTAGTTATTTTAAATTTCTTATATTAGAATTCAAATATTATTTATATTGAAATATAATTTTAGATTTATTAATTTAAGAAGTTTGTTTTTGAGGAAAATTTTTTTATTATGAAATTAGAAATCATATTCACCTTTATCCTATCTCCTTCAAGGCATAATTCCATTGACCTATATCTCCTAGGGTTGTGCAATGGAAATTGCCCGAACTAGGATCGGATTGAACCAAGTGGCCTTAGGGGGTGTCCATCTAATCCCTAGTTCCTATTTTTGGAATTTATGGTTGATTGGTTCCGATTCCCAGCTCTAATATGAGAACCAAACCAGACTGATTATTTTTATTTTTATTTTCTTAAATTTCTGAGCAACCCTCTAAATTTATTAGACAAAAAAAAAACCCTCGAAATTCTACCATTATTTCACTTTCCCAACTCTCTTTTCCTTCCTCTTGCTAACCCTAGCCTGAGTGAAACCTAGATAGAAATGTAAATTGAATTGTTGATTTGGCTTTCTACTTTTTTTTTTTTTTGTCTATCTAATAACGCTTGTTTGAACTAAGGAATTTATATTTTTGAATGCCGACATGGACGTGTGTGTATATATATGTATATATTTCAATGTGATGATAACAAGTGATTTGGTTCATTGGAACGGAACCAAATCGGATTGGTCGGTCCATGGTTCCAGGACAAGTTGGTCCGGTCCATGATCCCAAAAATTGGGAACCGGTTGTCTTGGTCAGGTTCCCGATTCTTGGGCAAGACCAGACCAAATCGGACCAAGAACTGATCACCTCTAATATCCCATTTATATCCGATTTTATCCTATCTTGAGCAAGCATCAAACTTAGGATAGCATAAATTTTATCCTATCCTAAATTTTATCCTAACCGTCACACGCAGCCCAATAACGCAAATAACTACCTTAGACAAAGAAAATTTGTGGCTGACCTCAAATTGCCACGCATTCTAAATTGAAGAAAAGATCGGTAACACCAACACTAGCAAGGATAAGGTACCTGTCACGCAGCTAATTAGATCTGTGAGTTTGGTTACCACATAAGCTATTCCACTGATAAAGATTACAGAGCAAATGAAAGCAATCCAGCCATGAGCAATTTGGCAAGGAGGAACAAAAGCAAACATGAGCCTCCAAGGTGCAAGAAGTGACTGCCATAACATTCGCAAAGCCTGCACATATATGCTGTCCAACTTCTTCGTCTCAGCGCTCTCCAACTGTTTAAAAAACCAGGGAGACTCAAAAAACAAAAATGCAGGAGATCGAAAAGGACAAGGATATCATTGTCAGACAATGTCGATATAAATCATGGAGTTCCTCCAACACTGAAAGATTGAATTTCATTGCTGATGAGAACTAATTTATACAAACTGCATAAAAATTTAGCATGTAAATGAAATGGAAATGACTCCCACTTTTTTGTCATGCTTGCATGCCTAAAACAAAAAGAGCATGCATTCCCAGCAAATCAAAGGAACTGGGCCAATGCCCATTACAATAAGGTTCTTCATATGCTTCAAAAAGGAAAAACTAAAGAACCGTCCTCAAGTTTCGCTAGTTACATTTTGCACCCCCCAGTTTCAAAACCAATACTTTACAACATCAAGTTTCAAAATCCAACTTTTTGCACCCTGAAATTTTGAAAAGACCACACCTTGTGTCATCCATCTTCAATGGTCACTTTAACTCCAAGGTAAACAGGGTTAATTTTTTCAAAACCTTAAAGTAAAGCATGCAAACTGTACAACAGGAAAATGTTGGGATAGTTTACATTATTTTCACCAAGCACACAACCTGTAGCATAAGAGAAGTCGAGATTGCTTATGTAATTTTCCTTGACAGATAATTTTGACTCTCTACTAGAGCTTGAATACCAAAATTAAAGATTCTTTCTCTATGCAAAAAAGAAGGAAGTTGAGTACAATTCACTCATTCTATTGTGACTTGATTGTAATCCTTCATATTACTTTCCCCCAATGAGAATGCCATCAACTGATAACCCATGCTACACCATTTCATAAGCTCAAATAGATGCAGTTCTAACGATAAGAAAGCAGAGTACAGATCAAGCGAACCATCTTAGGGAGCAAAAAAGTGAAAACAAATCAAAACTGTGTCTCCCATATCAAATGAATGATTGATCTTGCAAGTTGCAAGAACAAACACCCAATATGTACATGAAGAAGCATGCATATGAAATTCGAAATGAAGAAAAAAGAAAGAAAAAGGAAAGATGGGTGACATTAGTAACCCTCTAAGTAATGCCTTTTGCCTTGAAGTCAGGCTTTTTAAAACAAGCAGTTATTCAACATGATCAGTGGCATCATTTGCACTTTAGAGAGGGACATACAAACCTAAGCGTTCCATTAGAATGTTGTCATCCAAAAAGGAGAGAAAATTTGAAGGTTGCCCTTCATTTAGTTGGGTAGTCCAAAAGAACTAATGTAGATAGCATAACTTACCATCAGTGCATCAACAAACTGTTCCTTCCAAAGTGAAAGCACATGAATTTCATTAGAGGATTCGGCTAGATCACTGCCAGGTACATTGTGATATATCAGACCTAAAGAATGATCCCCCTTAAATTAAATGGAACAGGTGGAATAAAGAAGCCTACCAGAAGCATACGGAACTACCATAACTCAAATATATTATGTTACTCTTACTTCTGAGCATACAAATATTTGTTACTCGGTCTAAGAACTTCTTATAGACATTATTTTTAGCAAGCTGTGTCATTTACCACATGCACATTATATTGTGACACACACCTATTAGCTCCCGTGTGCTGAATGTGAATGTAACCAAGAGCAGCTGGACATAGTATAAAATCTAAAAGGGAAAAATATAGTGGTGCCCACCAGAAAATAAATGTCAACCATTTACATGACACAAGGATCTAATTAACAATAGCTACAGCTTCTCACATGTTTGCTCACATGGACATGGAAGCAGTGTGTATACGTCTGTGCCACAGGCAAAATAACTTATCAGAGTAAGTAAAGAATGTGGTTTAGCATGTCATGTGCAGCATAACTACCAATAAAGCAAATAAGGGCACAAAAGATCTGCACAGCAGCAACTTCAGAGATTGACCTGTTTCATTTTCAGAATGGATGGAAAAGATGTCCACAATACTCCTTTCATAACTTTCGCCAATTTGAATTATCTCGGAGTGCTCATCATCCACATTGTCCACATGTTTATATGAAGTAGCCTCTTTTGGCACCCAGTCCTCTGGCCTCTCGCCCCTTGCTCTTTTTTTTTTTTTTTTTTGTGGACAGGCAGAAAGGGCATTATCAAAGGCATTATCAATATGAAAAATTAAGAGATGGTCAACTCAATTAACAGATATAATCTGATGAATCCTTAGTTGAAACAAAAGGCATCAGGTAGATTATTTAGACATACAAAGGAAGCGATAAGTAGGGCCAGCGCTTGTCTTGAGCATATGCATGTACCAGTAGTAACCCGAACTGCAACACAGTTAAAAGTGCCTCCAAAAGTGTCACAATGTCAGGAGTCCAAACCTGCATTGATGTCAAACCTCCCTGAGTAACAGGTTTGGCAACTAATGTCTCCTTCAACAAGTTCAAACAATTTGTCTGATAACTGCATCAGATTACAAAGCTCGGTAATCTTAATAGTCAATATAACCATCTATGGCAGGAATTTGTCACTATTTTCTTCAAAAAAACAGAAAATCACTTGAAAACACTCTCTCATATCTGTAACATAAAGAAGCAAAGCGAGAAACTCTATGTTATCGCATCCTGTCAGAAAGCCCAATCATTTAAATTTTTGGCAATATTACCTTCAAAATTATGTACAGCCAAAAATAAGCCCAGAAAGACCAAAACAGCTCCACTACCCAAACACCAAGATCAGATATCTTCTTCAATTCACCAGCTTTAGGAACCAAGACACAGACAGCATGAATAGGAAATAGGTCAAAGGCAGCAGAGCCTACAAGCGTTCCAGGACCCAATCCTCGGATAAAAAAATTCTGCAAAACATTAGTAAAGCATGATGTATCTATTTACTTGCACAAAATTAAGCATGAATCAATGCAAACTATAGATCAAGCATTAAGGCTGGAAACATTATTGTAGAAGCTATAAAAATCAGATTAGTATAATGTCCACAAGAGTTGAAGGAAGAGTTCCAGGACCATGTTCAAAATAAGCTTAAAACAGAATATCTTTGTGGATTGTGTCATTTACTGGCATATAAATATATAATTCCACAAAGATATCACAAGAAGAAACACTCAGATTTAAATTCTAAAGCACAATCATCCACCGTCTTCAGAAAATAGGCCAAATAACAAAGAAAGACGCAACCTTTTATTACTAAGACATGCTTAACATGACCTTTCAAACTTAATAAAAAATGCACAATATCTGGTCTGTTTGACAAAAATAGCATAGGTTGCTATTTCGTACATGACCAAATGGTTTGGATCTTTATCTGAAAGGTCCTATTCTGAAGAAAATACCGGGTATCTTTTTAGAGAGAGAGAGACATGCTTAACATGACCTTTCAAACTTAATAAAAAATGCACAAAATCTTTGACAAAAATATATATTTATATGACCAAATGGTTTATCTTTATCTGAAAGGTCCTATTCTGAAGAAAATATATCTTTTTATAGAGAGAGAGAGAGAGAGAGAGAGAGAGAGAGAGAGAGAGAGAGAAGTTATACTTGTTTAGAGAAAAAGTATGTGATTTCACTGTTCAGAAGATGCCATGAAATCGATATTAAGATGAAAGTGAACTGTATTTTGGGGGTTGTGAAAGTATTGCTACTAGCTATTACTAGTTGTCAACGCAATAAGAGTTAGGTGAGCTGACATGTGCACAAGCTGACACCTAGGATAGACAGAATACTAGAAGATGCCATTTTTGTCAGTGTGGTAAAAGGTTATTTATTCTTTTTTGGTACGATTGAAAGGCCGTGCTAATTTGTAGTGGCGGTATGGTTTACTTTTCATGCCTTTGAGGTCATGTTAGATTTGTCAGTGGTAAAAGGTTGCATCTTTTTTGTGGTATTTGGCCGAGAAAAGATCACAAAGTCATTTATAGAATCACAATAACCAGCATTTTTGGGTCATCATTTCTTCAATAAAACTTTTCAAACCATTTTAGAGATAGATCAATCCCCTAAATCCAAAATAAATAGAATTTATTAATGCTAGCTGCGCTGGGTTTTGTTTGGGCGAAGAGATCTTGCAAAATAACAAGGAATTTAACACAAAAAGTCACAGCCTTGAACATAGATGGTATGGTATTGGCAAAGTAAGATTTCATTACTATAAAATGACAAATTGGAGATGCCAAGATTTCATTACTACAGAATGACAAATCAGAGATGCCTTTGTTAATAAACTTGCTTCCATTTCCAGTGAGAGTGATACAATCGGTAAATATTAGAAGTTGTCCAGGTAAATGACACTCTTAGACAAAATAAGTATGAGAGTCCGAGAGTCCGAGACTTACCTCCAGCATAGAGGTCCCCCAGGTTTCTTAGAGCATCAATAGTAGCTAAAGATATCTGAGGGAAGCTAGTTCCAAAAGCCAGTAGAGTAATGTCTGCAATAGTGTAATTCCACACCTTTTCTCGTCTAACAACCTCTAAATTCGTATGAGGATCTATCTCTACCACCTCACGTGTCTGCTTCACAACATTCTCCATAGAACGGAAAAACCTTTCGGTGATAGCTGATAATCCAATAAAGCAGTAAGTAAGACCAAGGAAATAGAGGAAGGTTTGCAAGGCATCTCCAAGGGCTGTTTCACCAGGAAAAAGCAAGTAGCTCTCACATACTTCATGGCCCAAAATGCCAGAAACACCAAGTGTGCTATTAACCGGTGGCTTATGAACTGAGGTCATATTTATCAAGCCCCAGGCACAATTCAACAATGTGGATGTATATGTCAAAGTTCACATTTCCTGCAGCACATTGATCAACATAAACCCAACTGCACTAGGCATCAGAGCAAAAGAGCGCAAGCTTAAAAACCAGTTTAACAAAGCATATCCCACTCAAAGAGGAGGAAATCAGCAACATATCCTATTAAAATCTGAGTCCGAGTCTTAGAAAAAGTACGATTTTAATTACTTGACTACGTATTCCTATTAAAATCTCAGTCTTGCATGCACAGTGAAAAATCTACACCCCTTGGTCTCATTACAAATTCAATTCACAACAACCTGAAATAAAGCATATTAGTGAATATCTTGGGTACTTGAGGGAAATTTTGATATCTGTAGTATTGATAATATACTTCTAGGAACATTTAAAGACAAGGGAAGCCCTCAGTTCCAGTAGAAAGAGCATAGCTCCACCCCTCCAGTTACTTCCATCACCTACACCGTGTCTCATCAAATTGAGAAAGAAAGGGAGAGACAGATTTAAATCTCATCACGATACTTCTTCACACACCTCATAAGTTCCGAGGTTGCTGGAAAATTCACAGTAGACCCTGACTTCTTCCGCCATTAAGCTCCCCAAAACTCAACTATTATAACGCAGAACATGAGACTAAACTCGCGAAAACGCAGCTCCGAGTGTACGATCGATCGATCTATACCAGCCATCGATAATGCACAGATGAGGCCGTCCCATCCAATTTCACCGCAAGTGACTATCGTTCACCACATCTTCAACGTCGCTACGACAGATAACACCAAAAAAGAAAAGAAAAAGAAGCGCATATTCAAAGCAGTAGACACATTGCGACGATCAGCTACCCGATCGCAGATTGACCGAGGCAAAGAAAGAAGATCCAAAGAGCACGACTGACCGCGATCCGAAAGGAGCCGCCGACGGAGGAATGCAGCACATCCGAACCCCGCGCGCGCGCTGCACAAAACGAAAAATCCGCACACGAAACGCGCCGACGACGACGCCGCGGATGCGAACCGAACGGAAAGAAGAAAGAAACGGAACGGACGAATGCACGCACGGCGAGCCGGAACTTACGCGAGGAAGAATCGCCGAGGGGAGCCGCCCGCGAGGAGGAGGCGGACGAAGCGACGCCCTGCGGCGAAGCGAAACGAAACAGAGAAGATCGGAACAGGGTTCTGAGGACGGCGTGGATACACGCATTATGCGAGGCGAGCAACGCCTACAAGTTGAAGGCTTGAGCGTGACCATTTCCCCTATTTTAGATGATCTTAGTGGCGCCATCCCCGAGAAAATATCGGGTACACGGGAATCGCCAACTCAGCAAATAAGAAGGGCCACGAATGATGCGACACGTGTCAAAGTGCAGCCCAAATTTCAGACTCTCTTCTCTTCTCTCCTCTCGTATCCCTCTCCCTCTCCTCTGCTCGGCCGAAACTAATTCAGACCCTCTTCTCTCTGCTCGCCGAAAGTCATGGTTCCTGAGGCCGAAAAGCAAGCGATGTCAGCGAGCTGTAAATGCAAGCGAAAGTCATGGTTTCAGAGAGAAAACCTAAGCCCCTTTCTCTTAAGCTAAAAAAAAAGAAAAACTGCCATCCCCATGGGCCACAGCACTTGTCGTTGAGGAAGTCAGGCACGGAGTCCGTCGCAATGGCCCGGCGGCCGTGTGTCGAAGAAGGGCTCCAAAGGGACCCGCCGGGGATGGGGTTGGCAGAGTGTGTTAGAAGAAATGAAATTGATTTTGCCTTCAAGCGGTGGATAGGGCGGTGGAACAGAAAGATCCAAAAGGCACACATCATTCCCTCACCTGTCAAGCTATGGTGGAATAGAAGACTTTCTTGCATGGAGCATGGTAGACAGCTATGGTGGAACAGAAGCCTTTCTTGCATGGAGCATGGCAGACACGTAAGTCAACAAATATAAAAGAAGAGAAGTGCAAGTTGGTCTTCTAATGTGAGCGCAAGTGAAGCAATGATGAGCCACTGTTTGAACAGTAAACCACCTTAGCCTATATAAAAGGCTTAGAGGTGAAGCATTTGAAGTAAGGCCACACGAGCTTAGAGTAGATGGAGAGTTTAGCACTTTCTTTTGCTTTGTAATGCACCCGACTATATACTAAACACTTTCTTGTCTTGTGTCGTTGGTCTCTTTTCATTCATCTCCTTTGTCGCGCTTTATATACGAGCTTCTATGAACCTAAACTTGGTCCTAACAATTGACATTAGAGCTAGTAATGGTATCCGTCAATTCGGTTCAATTGCAACTTACAAAGTTGAATGGAAGGAATTTTAACAATTGGTCCGTCTAGATAAAGGTTCTTTTCAAATCTCAAGATTTGTGGAACTTAATGGAGAATGGCTACACCGAAGTGGCCCAAGCTAAAGAATTCAATACGTTGAGGAAAGAGGAGAAAGATTTGTTGGTGTAATCCTGAAAGAAATATCAAAAAGCGTTGCATGCGATCTTTCAAGCAGTAGAGGAGCCAATATTTGAAAAAATATTGAGTACGAAGATCGTGAAAGCAGCTTGGGATATTTTACAAAAATCCTACAAAGGTGATGATCGTGTCAAGTTGCTGTGGCTCTAAACACTTCGAGGAGATTTCGAGTTGTTACATATGAATGACTCGGAGTCTATCTTGGCATACTTTGATCGTGTACAAACCATCATTAACCAACCAAGGGTTAATGGTGAAGAGCTCCAGAAGGTAAGAGTCGTAGAAAAAATCTTGAGGTCTTTGACTGAAAGATTTGACTACGTTGTTGCGGCGATCGAAGAAGGCTAAGATATATCAACCACGGCGTTGGAGCAGTTGATGGGTTCATTATGCTTGCATGAGCAAAGAATGAATTAGAAGTCCATCGGTTCAAATCCCAAGCAAGCATAGTAGAGTCGGGTTACTCACTCAAATTGAGGAGGTTGTCATGGTGCCCGAGGTCATGATAAAACATGTGACAAATCAAAAGTCAAGTGTTTTAAGTGTAACAAATTTGGACATTACAAATCTGAATGCCGAGCAAATATGGGGCACGAGCAACCAAAACATTTATATGCCGTTGCTGCATATGAAAACATGGTGTTAGCATGCAAAACGGATGACTCAAGCGCTATGGATGCCAATATTTGGTACCTCGATGCCGAGTGTAGCAATCACATGTGTGGCCGAAAAAAGCTTTTTTGCAATTAGACAAGACATTTCGTGGTGAAGTCAACTTCGGGAACAAATAAAAAATTATTGTTGTGCGTGTTTACTTTGTGTTGAGACTTTTTGGAACTTGCTTAGTGTTGGGCAACTTTCGGAAAAACGCTATAAAGTTAACATTGAAAATGGAGTTTGCACCATTAGAGGTGTAAACAATAAGTTGATCATGACAGTGCAGATGACGAAGACTCTATTGAGTTTTCAAGCGACGATGAAAGATAACAAGTGGCCGTGGCATCTTCAGTTTAGTCATCTAAATTTTCGTGGCCTAAAATTACTGGTCTAGAAAAAGATGGTGACTGGCATGCCTTTGATCGATAGTCCAGACCATCCATGTGAAGGATGTCTTATTGGAAACTAACATCAAGAATCATGTCAAGGTGGAATCGGTTAGACAAAAATTTTTTGTCGATGATTTTACCAGAAAAACATGGCCATATTTCTTGAGAGAAAAATTTGAAGCTTTTGGCAAATTTAAAGAATTCAAAGTCTATGTTGCGAAACATAGTGGCTTTAATTTAAAGACATTGAGGTTAGATAGAGATAGAAAATTTACTTCCAATGAATTTGACAAATATTGTAAAATTCATGAGGTGAAAAATCAGTTAATCGCTAGCTATACTTCTCAACAAAATGATATATCAAAAAGAAATAATAGAATAATTTTTTAAATGATAAGAAGTGTGCTAAAGGCTAAAACATTACCAAAGAAGTTATGGGCAGAAGCTGTTGCTTGTGTTGTATTTGTGCTAAATAGGTGTCCAACAAAAGTGTTCTTGGAAAAATCCTAGAAGAGGCTTGGAGCGGCAACAAGTAAGATATTTTGTTCCTATGAGTATTTGGGTGTGTGGCATATCCCTCTATACCAAATGAATGGAGAAAAAAGTTGGATGACAAAAGGCAGAAGCACATTTTTATTGGCTATAGTGAGGTGACTAAGAGTTGTAGGTTGTATAATCCAGTCACAGAAAATATAATTATTAGCAAGGATGTTCAATTTTTGGAAGATGAAGCTTGGGTTGGAATCAAAAGGTTGACTAGAAAAGCATCCTTATTGAAGATGAACCATTGGCAGGAGAGAGAGAGAGAAATCTTCAACTGAAGACCCATCAGCTTCAGAAAGGTTGATTTGTTGTTCGCAATGACCGCAACAGATGCCTGAAAAATTTAAGGATTATGTGGTCACAAGAGATGATGACAATGATAGTGACGAAATCATTGATGAAACAATGGTAAATTTGTGTTCATTTGCATAATGTGACCCCGTATCCTATGATGATGCAACTGTAGATAAGAAGTGGATCTAAGCAATAAATGAAGAAATCCATTCTATTGAAAAAAAAAATGACACATGGGTGCTAACTTTTTTACCATCTAGTAAGAAGCCCATTGGTGTCAAATGGGTGTATAAGACGAAGTACAAACCTGACGATTAGGTGGGCCATTACAAAACCATGCTTGTTGTAAAAGGCTACAAGCAAAAGTCAAGTATTGATTATTTTGAAGTATTTGTGCCATTGGCTCGAATGGCGTTCGGATGATCTTAGCACTTGCATCTCAAAATCATTGGAAGATCCATCATATGGATGTGAAATCAACATTTCTTATATTTGGAGCAATCACAAGGTTATGTGAAGACATAGAGTGAAAAAATCAAGTTTACAAATTGAAGAAAGCATTGTATGGGCTAAATAGGTACCTCGAGCTTGGTACATGAGGATTGACACATACCTATTGGAGCACAGTTTTTAAAAGTGCCCTTATAAGCATACATTGTATATCAAGTCATATACTAACGGTGATTTCAAAATCATATGCCTTTATGTTGATGACTTGATATTTACAGAAATTGTGAAAAGATGTTTATTGAATTCGAGGAGGTCATGACTAGTTAGTTCAAGATGACAGATTTGGGATTGATGTCCTATTTTCTTGGCCTTAAAATCAAGCGGACAAATGATAGCATATTTATCTCACAACAACAACATGCTAATGATATTTTGAAGCAACTTAATATGGAATCATTCAAATTGATTTGAACTCCCATAGCAGAACGGTTAGAGCTGAATATAGAAGGAACTAGTGAATTGGTAAATCCTACTTATTTCAAAAGCATTGTTGGCAATTTAAGAGATTTGACTTTCACAAGGCCATATATTACTTATGGCGTGGGAAATATCAGTTGGTTCATGGAGAAATCATACCAATCACATTTGTAGTTAGCAAAAAGAATTCCATGATATGTCAATAGAACTCGTGATCATGGAATTTTATATTCTTACACTAGCAATTTTAGTTTAGTAGAGTATACAGACAGTGATTGGGCAAGTGATACTAAAATGCAGAAAAGTACCTTCGGATATGCGTTCTTTCTCGAATCAGGAGTAATTTCTTGGTCCTCGAAAAAACAACAAGTTATTACACTCTCGATAGTTGAAGCAGAATACATAGCAATGGCTTCAGTAGCATGTCAAGTGATATGACTTTGTAGGATGCCTTTTGAATTGATGCATGAACAAAAAAGTTCTATAAAATTGATGTGTGATAACAAGTCGGTGATTGCATTAGTCAAGAATCTTGTTTTTAATGGTAGGAGCAAACACGTTGATATTAAGTATCACTATATTTGTGAGCTAGTCAAAGATTGTGAAGTTAAGTTTGATTTCTATAGATTAGAAAATTAGATTGTAGATATTTTGACAAAACTTTTGAAAGCAAATCCGTTTGAAAAATTGAAGACAATGATTGGCATGGTTGTTTTTCAAAATCAATTTCAAGGAAGGCTATTAGAAGATATAAAATTGATTTTTCTTAAACAAGAAAAGTCTTTAGCGGTAGCATAGGGTGGTGGAACGGAGAGATCCAAGAAGGCACACATCATCCCTTCACCTGTCAAGCTATGGTGCAATAGAAGACTCTAGTGTCACTGCTCGAAGATACGAACGGTCCAAGAGGGTTTCTAAATGATGCCGTGACCGATCCTTGGAAGGAGTGACCCTCTACCGTTATCTCTAAGTCCTAGGGTTTTCTTGAGTCTTCTAGAATATTCCTAGGGGCGAGATGTCGTGACCTTCCCGAAGGTGAATCACCATAGGAAGATTAATGGATTACTAAGTCTTAAGACTTAGTGTGGACTCTCCTAAGCCCTACCAACCGCAACTTGGTATTCAAAATTTTGACCTATTTAAACATGTAATTTTATTCAATTAGGAGCCGCCATTAATCAATTAGGGTTGATTAGAAACCCAAGTAAAGTATGGGAGAATACTTTACTTCTGCGACCAGAGATTCAATAGGTTCGGGAACATGGTTACGCTAAGTTAAACTAGCGCCCTTTCGGTACCCTTTCTCTTTAAGTTTCAAAAATATTTTTTTGCAAGCAATCTTGGTTGATTTTAACCTAAACCACTAACATGGAAAGAAGTGGGCACGCGCATCACGATTAATGACATTCGACAGGTCCAAAAAGATAAACGTAAGAATCATGATCGACCTTAACGCAAAACAAGCTATGACTAAAAATGCATGCCTTAAACATAAATTCTAAATGGGATGACATCTAATTTTTTTGGATTTTTTTGTAAAATTAATTATGTATGACTTTAATCTAAATTTAATATGCATGATTCTTACTCTAATGACATATGACGTGCAATTCAAATGGCTTAACTCTATTAACATATGTTAATTGAAAGCTATTGTAACATATAAGTAATCATGACCCTAAATATGTATGTGCTACGTGATGTAAGATGAATGATGTAACAATGCTATATGCATATGCATGATCTTTCTTCTTCTTCTTTTTTTTTTTTCTTTTTAAAATTTTTAAATTTATTAAAATCAAAATCCGAAACTAAACTAAGTCTTATTAGAAAATTTCATCTAAAAAAATATTATATAAATCTAAGATGCAACCTAGCTACCACACTATCGTGCAATCAAACTACCATGCGATGCAATGTGAAATTTTTTTGTATTTTTATTAATGGTAAAATTTACTAATATAAAAACCAACTCAAACAACGAACACAACTATAATTCATCACAATCAAAGATGGAAGGTTACGATAATCAAAAATCTAATCCGATGTCTCTCGGTTCAATATTTTTGATTATTATGACCCTCAACACAAAAATATACCTAACGAATCACCAATTGCAATAAGAACCAAATAATTGTAAAAATAAATAAGAAAACGACCAAATTAATTTTGATTAAATAAAACTACCTGATTCAGAAGAGAATTATCCTGGAGAATGCGACTAACAAGGAACGATGCCAAGGTCCCAATGATGAGTTCCCAAATAGCATAAGAATTTGTCTAATTCAAGTCATTACTTTCACGACAACGGTGGCTTACGATGAGCGATGATGATGGTTCTAAGTTCCCAAATAGCATGAGAATATGATAAAATACCTCTTTGACAACAGCTGTCAATTTTTCAGCTACATTATTTGTCTGGAAGTCATTTGGGGCAACAAATGGCATAGCAACACAGTTCCTTGCGTCGGCAGATAAATTACGTTCATCCTCATCTAGGCCCGCTGCATCTTCATCTTCATGTTCATTTGGCGGACACTCAAGGAGGCATTTATGTTGGAAGTCACGAGGATAGTAATAAGAAGGAAAACTATCAGATGTACAGCGGAAGTTGGGCCGAAATTGATGCAATGAACTCAGGACTTCTTCATCTGAGGAAAAGCAAATTCAACATAAAAAGTCCAACCAATTGAAGAAAGAAAGGGGAAGAGGGGTGACAGGAGAGAACTGAAGAAAATGTTGCAACTGTACATATTTCAGCGACATGATTAAGTGATGGCTGTCTAAGACAATGAAAGAAGCACCATTCTTCTTCAGCCTCTAGCACCATCTTCTCTGTAGCTTTCATGTCATCGAATTGTAGAACTTGAATTGTAGTCCCAAATAGCATGAAAATTGGAGGCCTTGATGGCGGTCATGCGCGCAAAGGTAGTGAAACTAAAGGGGAAGCTCGCTAAATCAAAAGTGGCACGCGTGAACGGAGTGGTCACGATGCATGCTGGTCCACAAACGGATGCACCCAAGCAGGACAAGTTCAAAGGCTTGTGGGTGGCCAAGGATGTGGACAACTTCCTGTGTACATGGAACGGTACTTCCAAGCCATAGAGATCAACGACCACATTACATGGGTAAACACCGATCCATGTACTTAGTTGATAAATGCATTGTTGTGGTGGCGTCGTCGGTCGGATAGGAGATTGTTGTGGTGGCGTTGTCGATCGGATGAGAGGAGTGACGATCCTATCATGACGTGCAATGAATTTGTCGAGGAATTTTGACGGATGTTTTATCTTTCGTATGCGAAGGAGGATGCTCGGAATGAGCTAAAATGGCTCAAGCAAAGGGGTGTAGTGCGCGACTACATCAAGCGGTTTTCGAAGTTGTTACTCCAAATCCCCTTGATGAGTGACAATGAGGCGTACCACTAATTCATGAGCAGTCTCAAGCCGTGGACCAAGTAGGAACTCAAGCGGTGCAATGTGAGAGACCTTACAACGGCTATAACCGTGGCCGAATCGCTTGTGGAATACAAGACGCCTTCCACATTCAAGCCGAACTCTCGTTCGAAGGACAAGGCCTATGGTGGGAAAGATCGAGGAAGATTCAATCGCCCGAATGGAGACAAACCACCGGCAGGCCCTCCTAAGGCTCATGCGGAGTCGAGCGGCGGAGGACAAAGGAAGGTACGAACTTACAAATGTTTTTTCTGTGATGGTCCACACATGGCATGAGATTGCCCGAACAAGACCAAGCTGGTGGCCCTTTTCAAAGAGGATGAGCCTACAGAGGAATTGTCATTGGGTTCGTTGCAAATCCTCAGTTTCCTTAAGACGAAGAAGGCCAAGGAGTCTAAGGGAATGATGTTCGTGGATGTGAAGATCAGAGATTCCATGATGAGTGCGCTCATGATACTGGGGCGTCCGACCTCTTCATATCCCAAGAGGCTGCGAAGAAGCTCAATCTTCGGGTCGAGAAAGGAGCTGGCTATGTTTTAAGCATAATGAATTATCTACCCAATCTCAAATAATCATGTCTTATCGGTACTGCATGCGCAAAAGAATCTTTCCTCTATCCTACCACATTGTGATAAGGGAAGTTTTTCATCCCCTTTTTGTTCCACACCGAAGCTTACCGTGCTCCATGTACTGAAATGTTCTGGGGATCATGTTTTGCTGTCGTATGACCAGTTTCTGTTATGGGGAAAGTATGTGATTAGGGAAGCTTTATTTTTTATTTGTCTTGTTCGATGCTGATGACAACGTAAGAAAAGCATAAAAAAGAGCAAACTCATTTTAATATGAAGTAAACTCTCTCTGACATTAAATATAAGCAGGCTCCATTTCTGATCGTGGAATACCATGGATTAATTATTTATGCAACTCATCCCATGCAATTGCCTTTCTTCAGACGTGGGTGGGAGGATTGCGGTGGAATAACTATTTTCTCCGATCATTTGACATTTATGGCTAATCTTTTCTTGATGCATTCCTTTTCGGAGTAGCTTGGATTAGCTTCATTCGATTCATCCGATACAATTGCCTCTTTGCTTGGTTCAAGTTTCTAGGGACAATCATGGTTCCTAACCATCAACGTTGCGCTTCAGATGTTCTTGTCTTTGCACACTTGCTTTTCTGATGGCACACCCTTAGACCTTAGTTCTCATGTTTTGTAGTAGATCATTGTTTCTCCGATTGTTTATGCTTTGCATGACAAGGCTTACATCTCCATTCCATCACGTGCAGGTACTTATCAGCCTTGATTTCTCAGTCTTTCTTAGATATTGGTTCAGTGTTGAGGATACTGGACAGCATAATGAAACTTTGCCTCCAGTTCTGCTGGACCGTTGAGAATCAAGATGGTTTTACAAATACGGCCAAGCTGGAACAAATTACAGAGGTAATTTATGAATTCATTTTCATTTTTTTGGTTTGTGTTTGTCCAAGATTAGATGATTGACTCTTCAGCCTCACAATCAAGTGGCAAAACGGTCATTTCTCCAACCTTTGACTGCTCTGTCAAAGATGTGTTTCATGCATTGAGAATCGCTACTTGTTAAAGCCAATATGTAAAATAACAGAATTTGATCGGTCCCTTGACGCAACTTTATTCTCATCTTAGCAGTAGAGAGTGAACCTTAATGGCAACAATATTAGAAGTAAAACATCGATGAAGAAAATACTGCATGTAGAGGCTAGCATTCTATTGTCGTTCTTTTTGTTGTGACGTGTGAAAGTTCTAGCCTTGCAATGCTTTCCTGTGGACTAGCTGTGTAACATGTATTGGCCAATACACTCTTATGATAAGCATAGAAAATATCGCTTTGGCAGGTCTCTTAAAGGCACTCACCCTCTAGTATAACCTCGCCTCTTTTATGCGTTCCAGGAATTTAACAAAAATCCAACTCCTTGTATACTATATTGCGTAGCAGTAGGCTTGCCGGAAGTCAACGGGCTCCATTTCTCAGGCGTTTCCTTTTGCGGCTGAATTTCAATTCCTTCTTTGAGGTAATATTTTCTTGAGAAACACCCGACAATTTTGGTCCTAGGATGTTCACAGGAGCTTTAACTACTTCTCTTCATTGATAGGCGACTGCAAAGGGGTGCTGAATATAGTCAGATCGCATCCCGCCCTTCCTGTTCTGAACCAACCATAAATCTCGCTTTTCTTTAAGCTCAGGCCTGTACTCTGGTTATCCTCCAGCCTTGATTTTGTTTTTCCTGAGGTGTTTTGCTGCATATTATCTCAAGTGATGCCGAGTCAGCGAGTTAATTCCGGCCACCACTCTCTCAACTCAAGTACGAGCTGGATGCCTTAGTTTGCTAACTGGACAGGGCTCGTTGAATGAGGGATGCCAATCTGTCCCACTAGCAATGGCATTCGTTGATTGGCTGGAGATCATGGATTGTCTGCAACTAACGGCCAACAAATCAGTGAAAGTTGGATCATCTTTTTGCAAGTCGATCTGGAGCTGCATCTTTCTTTCCCTGTGGGTGCACAAAAACTCACCGCTACACAGATGAAGACGCTTCATGGTTCACTATGGTCGTTGATTCCAATCCGCTTTTCAACCTAATCTCACCCCTAAATGATTTCAGTGCATGGGCAGTGAGATTGGCAATGTCTGATAGGTCTCTTGGATCTCCAATCCTCTGTTTCTAGGTAATGAAATAGTGGTTTTGGGTGGAGTTTGCTTGCTTATTTGAGTTTTGTGAAGCGTGGTTTTATGGTGCATAGGGTAATGTAGGAGGATATTTTTTAAGGATGCTTTCTGAGGAGTTCAAAGGAACCCTTTGTAGTTTCTTGGAAACACAATATGATAAATCTGTGGCCCGAGCGACTCTGGTTCTGTCCATTTAATCTGTGTATAAATTACGAATTTTGTGTCCATGATGTCACCCTGCGACTGTATAATTAGAGACCTGAAAACTGTTGATATACTCTGCCACACGCAGGAAATAAATCAAGGTACAACATCCTGCTTGTTCATTTTCATTTATCTGCGTCTGTCTAACGCATAAATGGCCTGCTCCTGGGTTTTTCCCAAGTTGAATACTGTATCTTTTTCTTCCCCAACAACAAAGAATACAAGACTCTTCAACAACTGGCTAAGTGGCTTTGCTCCTGGATTTTTCGCTTTGAGGCATTTTAAGGGCCTGCTCAGGTCTAAAATCCTTCCTATATTACGCCACAAACTTTGAGAGAGGAAAGCACCACAAAGATGAGCCAGAGCAACATGAAGTAAGCACTGGTTAACCAAGCCCAAGGCTTTGGCCCTCCCAATTCTGCACCCAATGTGAGACGTCGAAGCACGAGAACTGATATACACCCCACGGATGTACAAAAGAACACAAGCAACGAGAAGCTAAGTCCAGTTGCATTTTGGATCCTCAAAGGTTCCCGATAGACGATGAAGTTGTATGTGGTGTCAATTAGCCATGGGACACCTATGCCCACGTATATGTTCACTGAATTACTACGAAGCACAGTAAGATAAAGAAAAAGGGTCAGTTCCAAGATTTCAGTAAACTTGTGGTGGTGCTGGATCATTTGTTTTCAAAAACCAGATGAACTATGTGGATATGGTGCTGCAAGCAAGGTCAATAAAGAAGCCACAGAACATGGCCTTAACACATCAGACAAGGTCGACAAGAATATTAATTGTTCAGTGTTCCTCATTGTTGAATTAGCTTTCATTTCATGAGTAGCTATGAGAGAGTAAAAGAAAGTGTAACTAAACTTGTTCGCATATTAAAAGGAAAGATTTTGTTGCTATGATATAATGGAGATTTAATAATCAGAACCTGTGAGTTTTTTCCAATCAGCAGAATTACAGATTCTATATGCAATACTGTCTCCCAAATACCCCAGGATTATTGGTTGCCGACCATATGAAATGAATATTTTGGTTGCAATTGGCTACAGGAATTTTCCAAATCCCAATCTCACAAGTGGTGGAGGCAAGGCTTTAAGATAAAAGTAGAACCAACAACTAAGTGGTTCAACAGAAACAACATTTATAATCATGCATGAGTGAATGCAAGTTTAGGAGGAGGCAAAGATATTTAATTAAGTAAACCTGCAAGTGATGTTTGCAATGGCAGAGTCAGCTGTTGTCTGCCTTTCAGCAGCAATCTTACTAGCAACTAAGTCTGGCCATGATGTTCCAGTAGCTAGTGCTGTAAATGCTATGACATAAGCATTTATCCCTGCACAAACACTAAGAACGTAAATGACCGCCTTAGACAAAGAAAATTTGTGGCTGACCTCAAATTGCTACCCATTCAAAATTGAAGCAAAGATTGGTGACACAGTAGCAAGGATTAGGTACCTGTCATGCAGCTAATTAGATCTGTTAGTTTGGTCACCACATAAGCTGTTCCACTGATAAAGGTTAAAGAGCAAATGAAAGCAATCCAGCCATGAGCAATTTGGCAAGGAGGAACTGAAGCAAACAGAAGCCTCCAAGGTGCAAGAAGTGACTGCCACAACATTCGCAAAGCCCGCACATGTATGCTGTCCAACTTCTTTGTCTCAGCACTCTCCAACTGTTTAAAAAACCAGGGAGACTCAAAAACAAAAATGCAGGAGATCACACAAGGGCAAGGATATCATTGTCAGACAATGTTGATATAAATCACGAAGTTTCTCCAACACTGAATGATTGAATTTCATTGCTGATGACAACTAATTTACACAAACTGTGAAGTTTTAGTCCATCTTTTCATGGAGACATCAAGCTTGACCAAGAGAAAACAAAAGGAAAAATTCAAAGATTGATGACAACTAAGAACTTATGTACGCACCCTAGCATGCATGCCTAAAACAAAAAGAGTATGCATTCCCAGCAAATCAAAGGAACTGAGTTAATGCCCATTACAATAAGGTTCTTCATATGCTTCAAATAGGAAAAGCTATAGAACCGTCCTCAAGTTTCCCCAGTTACACTTTGCACCCCACAGTTTCAAAACCAATACTTTACGACCTCAAAGTTTCAAAATCCAACTTTTCGCACCCTGAAATTTTGAAAGGACCACACTTTGTGCCATCCATCTTCAATGATCTCTTTAACTCCAAGGTAAAAAGGATTCATTTTTTGAAACTTTTGTGGGTAAATATATATTCTTAAAGTAGAGCATGCAAACTGTACAACAGGAAAATGTTGGGATAGTTTGCATTGTCTTTACTGGGCATGCAACCTGTAGCATAAGAGAAGTTAAGATTGCTTATGTAATTTTCCTTGACAGATAATTTTGACTTTCTACTAGAGCTTGACTAGTCGAACCAAAATTAAAGATTCTTACTCTATGCAGAAAAGAAGGAAGTTGCGTTCAATTCAGTCATTCTATTGTGACTTGATTGTGATCCTTCATACTTCTTTCCTCCAATGAGAATGCCATCAACTAATAATCCATATTACACCATTTCATAAGCTCAACTAGATGCAGTTCTATCCATAAGAAAGCAGAGTATAGATCAAACGAACCATATTAGGGAGCATAAAAGTAAAACAACTCAAAACAGTGTCTTCCATATCAAATGAATGATTGATCTTGCAAGTTGCAAGAACAAACACCCAATATGTACATGAAGAAGCATGCATATGACATTCGAAATGAAGAAAAAAAAGAAAGAGAAAGGAAAGATGGGCAACATTAGTAACCCTCTAAGTAATGACTTTTGCCTTGAAGTCAGACTTTTTAAAACAAGCAGTTATTCAACATGATCAATGGCGACATCTGCGCTTTAGGGAGAGACATACAAACCCGAGCATTCCATTAGAATTTTGTCATCCAAAAAGGAGAGAAAAATTTGAAGGTTGCCCTTCATTTAATTGGGTAGTCCAAAAGAACAAATGTAGATAGCATAACTTACCATCAATGCGTCAACAAACTGTTCCTTCCAAAGTGAAAGCACATGAAGTTCATTAGAGGATTCGGCTAAATCACTGCCAGGTACATTGTGATACATTGAACCTAAAAGGATGACCTCCCTTGAATTAAAGGGTTCATGTAAAATCAGAGTAGAAGCTGCACAGGTGGAATAAAGAAGCCTACCAGAAGCTTACAGAACTACCATAACTCAAATATATAATGTTACTCTTAACTTCTAAGCATACAAACATTTGGTACTTGGTGTAAGAACTTCTTCTAGACATTATTTTTAGCAAGCCATGTCATTTACCACATTCACATTATATTGTGACACACCTATTAGATCCTGAATGCTGAATCTGAATGTAAGCAAGAGCAGCTGGACAGAGAATAAAATCTAAAAGGGAAAAATATAGTGGTGCTGACCAGAAAATAGATGTCAACAATTTACATGACACAAGGTTCTAATTAACAATAGCTACAGCATATCACATGGACAGCAAAAGAACTTGTCAGCCAAGCAAGGACGAGCAGTGAGTGAAGAATGTGGTTTAGCATGTCATGTGCAGCATAACTACCGATAAAGCAAATAAGTGCAGAAAAGATCTGCACAGTGGCAACTCCAGAGATTGACCTGTTCCATTTCCAGAATGGATGGAAATGATGTCCATAATACTCCTTCCATAATTTTCATCAATTTGAATTTTCTTGGAGTGCTCATCATCCACATTGTCCACATGTTTATATGACAAAGCCTCTTCTGGCACCCAGTCCTCTGGCCTCTCACCCCTTGCTCTTTGGATACGCAGAAAAAGCATTATCAGTATGAAAAATTATGAGACGGTCAACTCAATCAACAGATATAATCTGATGAATCCTTAGTTGAAACAAAAGGTATCAGGGAGATTATTTGGACATACAAAGGAAGCGACAAGTAGGGCCAGCGCTTGTCTTGAGCATAAGCATGTACCAGAAGTAACCCATACTGCAACACAGTTAAAAGTGCCTCCAAAAGTGTCACAATGTCAGGAGTCCAAACCTGCATCAATGTCAAACCTCCCTGAGTAACAGGTTTGGCAACTAATGTCTCCTTCAACAAGTTCAAGCAATTTCTCTGATAACTGCATCAGATTACAAAGCTAGATAATCTTAATTGTCAATATAACCATCTTTGGCAGGAATTTGTCACTATTTTCTTCAAAAAAAGAAAAGAAAAGAGAATGTCACTTGAAAACACTTTATCATAGCTGTAACAGAAAGAAGCACAGCAAGAAACTCTAATGTTATTGCATCCAGTTAGAAAGCTCAATCATTTAAATTTTTGGCAACATTACCTTCAAAATTATGTACAGCCAAAGATAAGCCCAGAAAGACCAAAACAGCTCCACTACCCAAACGCCAAGATCAGATATCTTCTTCAATTCACCAGCTTTAGGAACCAAGACACAGACAGCATGAATAGGAAATAGGTCAAAGGCAGCAGAGCCTACAAGCGTTCCAGGACCCAAACCTAGGATAATAAAGATTCTGCAAAACGTTAGTAAAGCATGATTTATTTTTTTGCTTGAATCAAACAAAATTAAGCATGAATCAATGTAAACTAAGATCAAGCATTGAGGCTGGAAACATAAGCTATAAAAATCAGATTAGTATAACGTCCACAAGAGTTGAAGAAAGAGTCGCAGGACCATCTTCAATTGAGTTTAAAACATAATATCTTTATGGAGTGTGTAATCTACTGCATATCTTTGACCAAAAAAAGAAAATCTACTGCGTATAAATATATAATTCCACAAAGATATCACAAGAAGAACAGTCAGATTTAAATTCTAAGGCACAATCATTCACCAAATTACAAAGAAAAGCGCAACCTGTTATTACTATGACATGCTTGACGTGACCTTTCAAACTTAAAAAGAAAATGCACAATATCTGGTCTGTTTGACAAAAATAGCATAGGTTACTATTTCGTACATGGCCAAATGGTTTGGATCTTTATCCGAAAGGTCTTATTCTGAATAAAATACCGAGTATCTTTTCAGAGATAAAAAGAAAAATTTTATGCTTGTTTAGATAAACTTATGCGATTTCACTGTTCAGAAGAAGCCATGAAATCGATATTAAGATGAAAGTGAACTGTGTTTGGGGGTTGCGAAAGTATTGCTACTAGCCATTACTAGTTGTCAACGCAATAAGAGTTAGGTGAGCTGACACATGCACAAGCTAACACCTAGAATAGACGGAATACCAGAAGATGCTATTTTTGTCATGGTGGTTAAAGGTTATGTATTTTTCTTTTTGGCATGTTTGAAAGGCTGTGTTAATTTGTAGTGGTGGTATGCTTTACTTTTTATACCTTCGAGAGGTTGTGTTAGATTTGTCACAGTGGTGAAGGGCTGCATCTTTTTTTTGTGGTATTTTGCCCAGAAAAGATCACAAAGTCTTTTATAGAATCACAATAACCAGCATTTTTGGGTCATCATTTCTTCAATAGATCTTCTCAAACCATTTTAGAGATAGATCAATCCCCTAAATGCAAAATAAATAGAATTTATTGATGCTAGCTGCACTGGGTTTCGTTTGGGTGAAGAGATCTTGCAAAATTACAAGGACTTTAACTCAAAAAGTTGCAGCCTTGAACATAGATGGTATTGGCAAAGTAAGATTTCATTACTACAGAATGATAAATCAGGGATGCCTAGATTTCATTACTACAGAATGACAAATCGCAGATGCCTTTGTTAATAAACTTGCTTCCATTTCCCATGAGAACGATACAATTGGTAAACATTAGAAGTTGTCCAGGTAAATGACACTCTTAGACAAAACAAGTACGGGAGTCCAAGACTTACCTCCAGCATAGAGGTCCCCCAGGTTTCTTAGAGCATCAATAGTAGCTAAAGATATCTGAGGGAAGCTAGTTCCAAAAGCCAGTAGAGTAATGTCTGCAATAGTGTAATTCCACACCTTTTCTTGTCTAACAACCTTTGAATTCGTATGAGGATCTACCTCTACCACCTCACGTGTCTGCTTAACAACATTCTCCATAGAACAGAAAAACTTTTCAGTGATAGCTGATAATCCAATAAAGCAGTAAGCAAGACCAAGGAAATACAGGAAGGTTCGCGAGGCATCTCCAAGGGCTGTTTCTCCAGGAAAAAGCAAGTAGCTCTCACATACTTCATGGCCCAAAATGCCGGAAACACCAAGTGTGCTATTACTCGGTGGCATATGAACTGAGGTCAAGTTTTATCAAGCACCTGGCACAGTTCAACAATGTGGATGTATATGTCAAAGTTCACATTTCCTGCAGCACATCGATCAACATAAACCCAACTGCACTAGGCATTGGTGCAAAAGAGAGCAAGCTTAAAAACCAGTTTAACAAAGCATATCCCACTCGAATAGAAGGAGGAAATCAGCTACATATTCCTATAACAATATGAGTCTTAGAAAAAGCAAGATTTTATTTATTTGACTACATATTCTTATTAAAATCTCAGTCTTGCATGCAGAGTGAAAAATCTACACCCTTTGGTCTTATTGACAAATTCAATTCACGACAACCTGAAATAAAGCATGTTAATGAATATCTTGGGGACTTGAGGCAAATTTTGATCTCTATAGACAATGCACTTCTAGGAACATTTAAAGACAAGGGAAGCCCTCAGTTCCAGCAGAAAGAGAATAGTTCCACCCCTCCAGTTACTTCCATCACCTAATATGTGTCTCATCAAAACGAGAGAGAAAGGGAGAGATAGATTTGATTCTCATCAGGATACTTCTTCACACACTTCGTAAATTCCAAGGTTGCTGGAAAATTCAAAGTAGGCCCTAACTTCTTCCGCAATTAAGCTCCCCCGAACTCAACTATTACAACGCAGAAAATGAGACTAAAATCGCAAAAACTCAGCTCCGAGTGGACGACCGATCGGTCTCTACTAGCCCATTGATACTGCACGGATCGGGCCGTCCCACGCAACTCAACCGCAAGTAACTATCGTTCACCACATCTTCAACGTCGCTATAACAGAGAAAAACAGCGCATATTCAAGGCAGGAGATCACATTTGCGACGATCAGCTATCCAATCGCGGATTGACCGAGGCAAAGAAGATCCAAATAGAACAACGGACCGCGAACCTAAAGGAGAAACGATGGAGGAATGCGAATGCAGCACATCCGCCCGAACCGCGCTCGCGAAGTCTCTCGGTACAAAACAGAAAAGCACCGATCGACAGACCGACACCGAAAATTCGCACACGATCGCGACGAGGAGGAGGAGGATGCGAACTGAACGGAAAAGAAAGAACCGGAACGGAAACGAATGCACCAACGGCGAGCCGAACTTACGCGAGGAAGAAATCGCCGGGGGAGCGCCGCGAGGAGGAGGCGGATGAAGCCACGCCCTGCGGCGAAACGGAGAAGAGAAGATCGGAAGAGAGTCAGTCGAGAGAGCGTGTTTTGGGACGTCGCGAGCCTGCATGGCTTGGGCCTGACCTTTTCTTCCCTTTTTAAAAGATTTCTACTGGCGAGGAGTGCGGGGCCCACATGGGAGCCGAAACCCGATCACGTATTGCAGCTTTCGAGGTCTCTCACGAACCTTCCACCGTCCCATTCGGTGTTAATAGCTATTGTCCTTGTCCTTGCCATCGCGTTGGCTTTGGGTATCGATGGATTCATTTTCGAATCTGTATCCGGAAAAATTAATCATAGGAAAATTGGTTCACTAAATTTCTTTTTCATAAGGTGATGCAAATGATTCATGAAGTTTGATTAAATATATATTATTGCTTTTCAATTTTTATTTTGTTTAGTGTGATGCTTGAAATTTCACCCATTAAGTCTTATATTTATAAAAGTTCAATTTAATTTACAAATTGAGCGAAAATGATGCAAATGGAAGGGTTATAATTGAACTTTTATCAATAATTCGAAAATCAAATTGTACAGATTGAAAGTAGAGTGACGATTTGTAATATTAACACCGAAATAAAAAGGGAAATTTGCAATTTAATCAATGCAAAAGAGCCAAAGAAATAAATAGATATAAGAGATTTATGTAATTCGATCCGAATATTAATTACTACATTCATGAGAAGAAGTAACAACAAACAACTATAATTGAAAAATTAAATTTATAATATCTCTTACACTCGAGGGTTCTCCATAATTATATTATACCACAGAACCTAACATGTTTATAAATAAAACAATTCAATTGAGCATGAAATTCACATCGCAATATTACCCTGCGTTGGAGCCCGGAGCAAAAGCCCGCCAAAATAAATGGAGCTCCAGCGCGTTCGCCTTTTGTCTCATCGTACACGAAGGCTCCTTCGTGCGGCTGCCTCGCTTTCACTGCGCGGCTTCCTTTTTCCCTCGAGGAAAGCCCCCGCTCACGCTTTTTAAGCAATCTGGACCCCAGCGCACCCTTCTTTCTGTACGGTTTCCGCCGGACGATCTCGCGCAATTCTATTCACTCCTTTTTAACCCTTTCCCCCAACTCCGTTTGGTTAGGAAATATTTTTCAAGACGTGGAATTCTAGTCTTAATCCCAGCACAAAAATATTTATTAGTCATGTCACGACATTAATCCCAAACATAACAATCCGACACAAAACAATAAAGGCACGAATTTTTGTGTATGAAAATGTTTACTTGCATTTACATATTGTTAGAACTTCTAATCATAAATGAAACATGTTATGTTAACACGAGGAACATCTCAAGTTGCTTCACTAGACAAGTCCAAGCACGTCGGAAATAAGTAAATGGATCGATTCTACCCAGCATGTTTATTATTCATTGCGGTTAAGCTTATACAAATATACTAGCCCATGTAGTTAGTATGTATTGTCAATGGCTTGTGTAAAAGAAAAAAAAAAGTGAAAGATGAAATTGAACCCAAAAAAATAAAAATGGCAAGTTAGTAACTTTAACGGTCATATCAACAAAGTTTGTTAGATCTTTAATGGACCACATTGAACAAACATGAACAAGTTCAGGGAAAACATTAGAAAGTAAACTTCAGGGATTATATTGAACAGTGAGGAAAATTTTTAGGACTACTGATATCATTAGCCAAGATTAGAATATGTCATAATATAGGTACTGCCAACAACAGGAAAGTGTACAAACTCTAACCAGAGGCCTTCAACAGGTACCCGTCACCACCTATAAACAGCCAGAGGCCTTCAACAGATACCTGTTACCAACTATAAACAGTCACAGTTCAGCCAAGAGCGATGCTTCTTCTCACCTCAAGGAAGTTTTCAAATCAAACCTGCACAAAGATCCAAAATTTAATATTTCAGAAGTAATTTGTGTGTTAGAGCTTGGAACCATGAAAGATCATCACCATGTCAATTCTCCATGCACTGTAATTGTGAAGGGGAAAAATATGTTCATGATCACAATATTCGGGAGAATAGTATGAACTTACAATTTTACGCAGGCCTTATGATTTTCAAGTCAATGTCCTCTTGGTAGATGACCATACTTGCAGGGCACTTGGGGTTCAGACCATTCAATATGATGCATAGTTCAAACTGAATCTTAACAACCTGCCTTTCCAAAGTATTTGACTACCAGAATTTGCATGAATCATCTATTGTTTCAGTCATTGGCCTGTCCAAATTTTTGTCGCCTCATGCACCAATGAAAATTGACAGGACCCCCGTAGTTTCATGGCATTAACCCAGATTTTTTTTTCATCTACCAGAAATCTTTGCAAGAGCATACTCCGTCATTGAAGTGGTGAAACCGATTGCAGTCCCTGATCACGATCTCGCGTCCATAGATTTTGGATATCATCTTTATGGCAACATGACAATCACCGCATATTCTAAGGTTCTTAAGTGATTCGTATGGGAGTACCAGCCCTTGTTTTTAAAAAGCAAAATGCTATAGCCAGTTTTTCACTATGAAGGGATAGAGCAACCTCTTTTGCTTCCTCATCCAAATCAAGCAATACTTCTTTTGTGTTTCCCACATAACCTGCCTTCTTCAATTTCACCATGATCTCATCAAGCATCATATAAATCCCTTACTGTCCGGATGGGAATCATCTCCCACAAAAACTCATGAAGTACCCCATCAAGCTCTACTAAGCTACACCCAGGGACTTTATAAATGCCCTTTCCTTCCATTAGGTTTCTGACTTGCCTCACTTCATTCCATCTACCCAACTTCGCATAAACATTTGATTGAAGCACATAGGCACCACTATTGCCAGGATCCAGCTGGATTAGCTTTCTGAGCGCAATCTCGCATGTTTCAATGTCACCATGTGTCCTGGATCCACTCAGTAGAGCACCCCATATAAGCACATCAGGCTCCATAGGCATCGACTTCACCACGGCCCATGCCTCCTTTATTAGACCTGCTCTCCCAAAAAGATCCACTAGACAACCATAGTGTTGAATCATCGGAGTTATTCCATGCTCCTCACTCATTTTCCTGAAAAATTCCTTCCCTTGACTCACCAAACCTCCATGAACGCAAGCACAAAGAATACCCAAGTATGTCACACTGTTAGGTTTGAAACCTTGCCGTATCAAATCCGAGAACAAGCGGAGACATTCCCCAGCATGACCATGCATTGCCAAGCCTGATATCATAGCACTCCAAGCCATCACATCCTTATTAGGACCCAAATTGCCAAAAACCAACCTTGCCCTCTCAATGCTCCCGCATTTAGCATACATGTCAATAAGACAAGTCCCCAGCACTACATCAACTTCTATCCCACATTTGTCAATATAAGCATGAGCCCACTTCCCATGCTCCAGCGCCCCCAACCGCCCACATGCTGAAAGCACTCCGGCCATGGTAAACTCATTAGGCCTAACCAAAGCACCTTCTACGAGTTGCATCTTCCTGAACAAAGCAAGCGCTTCCTTAAACTCCCCACACCTAACGTACCCAATAATCATACAACTCCAAGATATCACGTTCCTGTCGGGCATTTCGTCGAACAGCGCACGGGCAGCATCACTCCGACCCACTTTCAAACACGCATTGATGACCGAATTCCAAGACGGCAAATCTGGTTCAGCAATCTCGTCAAACACTCGACGAGCGAGCGCTGAGTCTCCGCACGAAGAGTACATGTTGATGAGACAAGTCTGGACGAAGGTATCCCGGTCAAGCCCAAAGACGAAAACTTGAGCGTGGATCTGTCGACCCGATTGGAGATGGGGAACGGAATGGAAGGACTGGAGGAGGAAAGGGAAGGTGTGGAAGTCGGGTTCGACGCCATGGGAGCGCATGCGGGCGAAGACCGACAATGGAGGTTGAACCGAGACAGGGGATTGGGCATGGGCTCGAATGATGTTGTTCCAGACGTAGGATTCGAAGGTGCGGTGAGCGAAGTTGAGAGTCGGGTGCGTTAACGAAATGAGCTTTGTGCTGGTGGAAGGTGGCATCTGGTGAAAGCTAAAGAAACGCATGGAATTTCCACAGCAGGGGGCGAGTTCTCTCCATTGTAGCAGAGGAGAGCTGCAAAGCTTGTACCAACGACATGCAACGGAGACAATAATATCGAAGTTAAAATAGCGATAACCTCGTTCTAAATAAATAGATCTAGTTTTGGATTGAAAAGAAAAGAAAAATTGCAAAAGGCAATTTCTTTTTATCATTCGCCAAAATTAAAAAATGTATTTAAATTCAAAAGATTAGTGAAAAAACTATATATGAATCTTCATGCCACTCGCTATAGATATATTTTAAGAGTTTTGACCAAAGCGTGAAAATGTACAGCTAGATTTAAAATATAAGGAAAAATATAAAATCACCCCATATTATAAATCGTGTGTGTAGTATGGCGTGGAATTTCTAGCGGATGATTAAATATGTCAATCAATTTAGGGAGTAAAGCATGAAATTTTTCTCACTTTTAATTTATGTCTCCCATTATTAATCTGGTTCTCAAATCCTCCAAAAGGAAAATGTTACATGATTTAGTGACTAAGTATACAGGAGCACATGCTTAATTGTTTGCATGGTCCGCTCGAGCCAATAAGACCAATGAACAAAATGGATGAGATTGTACAAGTAATTTTCCTTCTTAAGTGCGAACTTGCTCACGTACGTCTCTTTGGCCTACTTATGCCTTGTGTTTCATAAGCTATCTATTTCTATATAAATCATGCCGTGCTTAATCGTCAAGACGAGGATTAAGGTTGAAATAGAACAGGATAAGATAGACGTGCGTTGGCTTGTTGGTATACTTGTGGGTGAAGTTAGCAACCCAAACAATATCGAATTAATGTAGCAAAACAGAACAATCTCATCTCTTATGTAAATTTAATAAGAAACGATATAGTATAGAAGAAATGATATAGTACCAAACATGCAAATACAATACGATTATTCTCATGGAAAACCTTCTTGGTGTGAGGAAATAAAAAAACATAGGACTACAATCCACCCAAAATTTTCACGATCAACAAAATTGGATGCACAAAGTTCTCCTCTAGTAAATACTAGAGGTATTAGACCAAAAAAATAAATACTAGAGATGCATAGCAAAAATATCAAGAACATCATTCTTAGCAATTTCATTAGAGGTCAAGAATTAATCTCACCGATAACACATGTTTTGTTCAACTCATGAAAAACCCGATCTAGGGAGCATTAAACGAAAATCAAACCGTTCAGATTTGATAAGAGTATGCTACGAACACATTGACAAAATTTTAACTCACTTGAACCATGAATCAATTTCTGATATAAGCTTGGTGTCAATCACATACGACCAAAAACCTAGATTTTCTGCTCTCTTTTTTTCTTTTGTTACTACGTTTAAACTGACGTTCTTTGCTACTACCAGATAATAGATATAATGAGAAATCATAATTCTCCTATGGATTATAAATAGGCTCAAGTTTTTGGACTTGCAGGCTCCTTCACTTTACAGGGAGTGGACCTAGTCAACGCACGGCATATCGACAACCACTCAGCATGGTTTGCAGTTTCTAGATTTGCCTAGATTTTGGCACGCACGATAGAGAGACAGAAAAACTCTCAGGCGATCGCCTGAGACTTGTGAACATCGAGTGGTAATGAAAGAGGTGCAATCGCATAGCGATGCCACCATTGCGCCGCTGAGTGGGGGAACAAAGACGCTGTCCTATTCTCCTTTTTCTTAATTCTTTTCTATTTTTTGCTTAGGCGTGTTCAAATTTATCCATTCATAAAATTCGGACAACTTATCATGTCTTTTATCTGGATATATCCGAATTTGTCCTACCCCAAAAACGTCAAATAGGTTAAATTTGCTCTGCGTTCCAAGTGTGTGTTCTGCTCATATAGCTTCTCTCTTACAGGAACTGTCCGATGGTGCCCTGACGTGCATCATGCATGGGCATCAACTTAAGTTGGAAGGCATAATATGCGCTCCTTGGAATAAAAGAAAAAAAAAAAAAAAAAGAAAGTAATTCACGAGACATGATAATACAATTGTCCCAAAATATAAATTCGAATTAGGGATGAGCACCATGCTACTTGGTTCGGTTTCATTGTCAAACCGAACTGAACCAAATCATGTAAATTTGATTCGAACAAAACGGGACCAATTTGGAATAAAATTGAGCCAACTATTTTTTACAATTTGGTTTGATATCATTTTTATTCTTTTATTTTTTTTCTCTTTAATCATTTGTAATTTCATGAATTTAAATCAACTCAAAAGAAATTTTTTTATTTGTTCTATTTTGGCTCTCAACTCACACTCTAACTTTTGTTATAAAAGGTGAAGAATTGAACTTCTCATCTCTCTCATCTCATGTGGAAATGGTGGCCACTAGAATAATCTATAGCGGTTAACTCAAAGGTAACATAAGGTTTTAATTACATAAAAAACCAAACTCTACCCTCCTACAATTCATAATTTCGTATAAAATGAAAATGTAAGCTACTTTTTTTTGTTATATTTTAATTCTAAACTCGCTCTTAGATTTTTACACTGTCTCTTTATAGATAATGAGAGTCAAAACTCACATTTAAAACTAAACATTCTCATCTCAACATCTCTAAAAAGATAGGGATTTGAACCCCCATATCCTCCTTCCCATATGGGAAGGGCGACCACACTTCACAGTTAAAAAAATGAGACTATTTCCCCTATAAATGATGAATATGGTAAAAAAAAAATAGTAGGTGTAGTTTGGTTTGGTTTTGGACAAAAACCTAGACCAAATAACACCACAAAAAGTGGTTTGTTCGATCTGTGAACCCTTTTTTTTTTTTGCAATAAAGTACTCTTAAATCACATATTTAAACTTTTTTGACTCACCCCTAGTTAGAATTACACAATTTTTTTTCCAAGGAATGTGTAATTTTAGGCTGTCTCCTTCCGTAAAGGGTAAATAAGCGTCCCGTGAAACCAAATTGAAATGATTTTAACTCTTTGGTTAAACTCAAAGACAGTTATATTCTGAATTAAAAAACAGTGATCCAAGATATTAACCTTGTCATGCGAACATGCTACTTTTTGGCTCAAGTCACTCCACATTTAGATTGTATATGGCAGCTTCAATATCAAACATCTTTAAAAACTCTTCTGAGCGTTGGGTTATTTTTGCTAAGGTCGAAAAGTGATCAAACTGAAAGGCCTGGATTGAAGAAGAGCTTCCAATGGCTCACCCCTAGCCTAGAAGACCGCGACATGTTTGTGTTACTCAAGAGTATTTTGAATCAACCTACATACTTTGCAAAGAAGCAATGCTGCGACAGGTGAGGACTGTCCATAATTCGACTACACACAATACAATAAACATCCTGTCCTAGACACAACATGGCAATACCTAAGCTCATTCACTGAAGAACCTCGCGAAAGGAGGAATCCTCGGAGCTACTTATGACCAAAATCATGAACTTTCGATCCCATACGCCACTGAAAGTCACCGAACATCATGCAGACATCTTTGAATCGTGGCTTGGAAATCATCGGACTCGATGTCTGCGGAGGGTACATGCGAAAAACATACGAGATGGGCTTGGATACCTCCATCAGTTTCTTGGTGGGTATGACATCCGACAACTCCCCAAAGCTCTGCTCGGCGAAAGGAAATGACTCTGTAAGAAAGAAGAAGCAGCTCCTTCCCAGCTTCTCCACCTGGAACAATAATCACAAAGGTGTCAAAACAACACTGGGGGCAAAGGACGGATATCTACAAAAGATGTCTTGAACATACCATTATGAACTTTAGCAAAAGAGTCTAAAGTTACTTCTCAAAACCGAGCTGAAAGGTTCATCAGTGTAACTACCGGTTAACAAAGATACACTCAAGAACAAAAACAAAAATCTTGTTTAATGGTCATACATGGAAATAGCGAGCTCTCTTGCCGAGCACATGCACTTGCTGATTGGTCAATCACCTGTTCCTTACAGGATCCCATGATCAAGCAAACGCAGCAATGACCAAAAAATTGTTACCATCTTTCAGAAACAGTAATTACCTGCAGTTTTGAAAACCTAAGGTTATTCATGGTAAGAATGACCGGCACTTCACATAAAGCGTCAGCAAGTGTCCGAATTGCCAGATACTCGAAGAAATTCTTCACGAAACTTCTCTGTCCCTCCAAATTTTTTCCATATTCGCAAATTTCGAAATCAGGAAACCACAAGACGCATTTCACTGACTTCCACAGAACTCGAATCTCCGCAGATTTCCCCATGATGGTTTGATATGGGTGATGGAGTCCCCACATAATCTTGACATCGGTCAATGATGGGTCAAATATGGAGGATTCCAGAAGATGTGTGGTGGCAATTATTCTTAAAGGATCATAACTCCGGGCAATGTTGGAGGTAAAATGGAAGTTGGTGTCATCCAAGATAAGAATATTCCCATCATCAGCAAAAGGAAATAACCGAATAAGCAGTGCCGGGTCAGCATGGCCATTTTCTGGGATGCATGAACTTGGCCTAGTGACTGATGAAAATGATGTGCCCAGATCGTGAGAGAAGGAACATGAATCACCGTTTCGACAACCCTGCAAGTCCAATTACACAATCAATTAATGAATTGCTTTCACTTTGCATGGGGGAATAAAGTAGCAACAGAGATAAAAACAAGACTTGAGAGCATATGAGGAGAGTGTGGCATGACTTGGACAGAATCAACGACTGGTTCACATAGTCACGTAAGCAATCCCATTACCAGCTATTTGAAAGTCTCACTTCAGACAAGGAATCACCTATTTAAGCTCAGAACCCTCTAATCTCATAGGAGTACTATATGCAAGCAATCCCAATACCAGCTTTTAGAACTCTTGCTCGTGACTAGGAGCAGCCAAATTAAGCTCAGAAGCCTCTAATCTTTTAGGAGGACTAGCCGCAAAAACCAGAAGTATATTTGCTTTTATTGACCTTTTCAACATCCATGAAGCATCAACAGAATTCTTTTTATAAGTACCCCATCAAGGTTTGTTTAACTTTGCAGTAACTTCTGCTACAACCTTAGTTGCCATAGCCCGTAGTTCTGTTATAGCTGTGGCTTCGAAATGAGCATAACAGAGTGTGTTCTAAAAGTGTTATAACCTTCAAATTATGAACTCTCCAGATCAGAGCAACTTCTCCAGAAGCTGCTGAAGAATGAACACCACTGAAGGTTATAACTGCACCAGTTTTTGAGTACTAGCCAAGCATCTAGGAAGAACTGAAGCACTCCAAAAAAAACTAGCCCAGGTGCCAAGCAGTGCTGCTAGGTGTGTGTTACAAGGCAACTTTCAGTATGAGACCTCCAAATTACAGAATCATAAGATTTGAAATTCTTGATAAAAAGAATAAATTCTCTCAAAAAATTCAAGAACATCAGGAGCAGGAGAAGGTGTTCAGAAAGGTCTTCATTTGATTAAATTAAATACACTACTAGATATGAAGAAACTTAGTGAAGCATGTACCACTGAGCATCAACAACAAAGTAATGGAACCTGATATGCTGACAACTAAGCATGAGCAGATCAATTTACAATTATATATGGAGGGTTTCCATCGCCCTTTTGAGCAACATGACCAAGCCTTTAAAATTGGGGAAGATTCTCAAGTATGTGTCATATGCATTCTGTGAACATGGTCTTGTGAATTGCAATAGTATGCAATTTACGAAGTTAACGATAAGATATAAAGCATGCCCCTCTTGTCAATGTTAGCTACTGCTTATTTTGCTTCAATCACATTCACTTGTAAGTGGGTGCAAACTACGATAAAGGAAATTTATAAGCTGGTAACACGTGCATGCATATAATATACGGTGAAATAAAAGTTAGAGGGAAATATAGACCTGTAAAGTGGAGAAAAATTTGCATGTAGGTTGTTTTGCGTGGAATGAATGAGAAAATGAGCAATTTCTGCCCCTGTAGCAAGATCCTTTCAGAAAATACATACATAATTCACCCTTGTTAACAGAGAAACCACTCTCAGAAGAACTCTCGGGCTGATCACTGGGTGCCAATCCAAAGTAATGAGCTTTCATCTATTAAATCATTACAAACAAAGGAAACTTAATTCCATAGGTATCTGCAAAAGAGCATGTAAAATATGATAAAATACCTCTTTGACAACAGCTGTCAATTTTTCAGCTACATTATTTGTCTGGAAGTCATTTGGGGCAACAAATGGCATAGCAACACATTTCCTTGTGTCGGCAGATAAATTACGTTCATCCTCATCTAGGCCCGCTGCATCTTCATCTTCATGTTCATTTGGCGGACACTCAAGGAGGCATTTATGTTGGAAGTCACGAGGATAGTAATAAGAAGGAAAACTATCAGATGTACCGAGGAAGTTGGGCCGAAATTGATGCAATGAACTCAGGACATCTTCATCTGAGGAAAAGCAAATTCAACATAAAAAGTCCAACCAATTGAAGAAAGAAAGGGGAAGAGGGGTGACAGGAGAGAACTGAAGAAAATGTTGCAACTGTACATATTTCAGCGACATGATCAAGTGACGGCTGTCTAAGACAATGAAAGAAGCACCATTCTTCTTCAGCCTCTAGCACCATCTTCTCTGTAGCTTTCATGTCATCGAATTGTAGAACTTGACTTAAATGCTTAGTGCGATACTTGTCCTTCAGAAGAATACAACATACATATGAGAATGGATACATTAAAGATCTTCAAGAATAAATCCTGAGAATACCTTGAAAATGCGCTGCCAAAACTTAAAGGCACACAAGTTCGCCATCAACACCACCTCCATTAGAGGTCCAATTGGGGGTTTGTTACTGCTAAAGTAGCTGTCAATGTACTTTGCCAACTGGAAAGAAAAGGGGAATAGCCAATGAGAGTAATGTCTTTCACCTGTTGATGAATCTTAAAAGAAATCGGCATTTGGTTGATAGGAGGTACCGAATCATCCTCCCCAAAAAAATAGCTGATGGGTAGAGGTTGCGTATCCATCAATACACCAAGAAGAATGCCCTCATGCAGCAATCCAACCTCCCCAAACTTAATTATGAGCAGAGATGCATCAAAAGACAGAGAGAAACCGGCAAGCAGACGTCCATAGAATGTTGGCTCAAGTCTCCCTCTATTAGATGTCTGAAGTACACCCATATGAACTAGTAAATCTAATGCATCCTGAACAACAGCAGGATCAGGAGGGTCTAAAGCCTTCTGCAACAATACTAACATTATTTTTCAAGGATTAGCATTTCTATTAATCAAATAATACTGAGTTTATGAAATTTATGAATGGAAAAATTCAGGGCATACTAAAAACATAATCATGGAAATGTGTCATGTATCTTAGAGTTCTGGAATAGATGCGAGTTCCCTTTTAAAATCATCCAATGTCAACTTTTGGACGATCAAATAGAGGTAAATGCAGGGGGGACGTGTCAGTAATATGGTTCTGAATAATTTCTGCGTGAAGTTTTTCTGGTAGGCCTAGCTAAGAACAAAAAGGAAAAGATCCAAAGACAATACTTCTTAATTTAGATCAGTACTGATGATCCTCCTTTGATTATCTTTTGAATAGATTTAAAACAGCATGCCTTTCCATTCGTTTCAAGACTTCCATAGTTTCTTCACAAACCATATTTACATGAAAGTGTATAAGGTATCTATTTCTTGATTAGTCAACTGAAGGGTGACAAAGGACAATTAAATTCCTTAATGCTTTGTGAATATTGAAAATGGGATGTCTCACAGTGTTCCTTGAACTGAAGAATTTCTACCTCGTTGAAGAAATTCGCTTCCTCATCACTTCTTGTTAGCTGCATAGGGTTCCAATACGGAGGGATTTGATTGAGCAAGAAAAATTTTGCAAGGCAGAGTGTCCTTTCCGATGTACTCACTGATAAAAACACAACACACAATGGGAACAGATGCTGTATGGGCAAGTCCACTGGGATAAAATGGAGGTCATCAGTTTTGGATTTCAGTGGCAGGGGAAGGGAGGCAATGCTCTAGAAAGGTAAGCTACGCTAAAAGATGGAGGAAGGAAAGGGACTTCACAGTTTTGATTTTGCCCGCTTCGCTACATTTTTTTATTTCCCATCCTTTTGCATGACTTTTTAACACAGGCTGGAGTCCCATATTGCACTTCCAGTTCTAAGAGAATATTGATGCATCTGGGCAAGTTTGTAGATGACAAAGGTGAAAGAGGAAGAGAGAACATTTCAACAGCACGCTTATCATTTTATAGACAGAAGAAACATACCTCTGGGATCATTAATGACCTCTAGTTCAGCACAACAGATTAGAAGTATTTGCTGTTGCAGTGATAATCTCAGCATAGTTGGACACTCGTAATCCTCTAGATCACTGAAAAATGATTGAGTTACCAATCTATAAATCTCTCCATCACATGTCCGACCAGTTCTTCCTCTCCGTTGCTCAGCCTACATGTAACTTTGAATCACATGAACATAACGTAGAAACTGAGACTAAGATGCTGAGCTTTATATCATACCTGAGATTTGGATACCCACATGAGCCTCGAGATTTTGCTCCCATTGCTGTCCCAGTAAACTTGTAATGTTCTACACGAATCAATTATAAAAGCTACTTCCGGAATTGTCACTGATGACTCGGCACTTTTTAGAGCTAATATTATCTGGTTATAAAGAACTTTCAAAATCAGAAGGAACTGAAATATGTGATATGTTTCTCTAACTGGCTAATGAAAAGAGATCCAACTTAATCATAAATCCATATTATTGGGGGAAAAGTTGCACTTGTCTCACTTGTTTCACTTTTTTCACATTCCAATGCCACCCTTACTACAAACTACATTAATTTCATCAAGAAACCACCCCTTTCATACATGTCTCCACCATCACTATATCCACCCCATTAAATAATCACCCAATTCCTCTAAAAAAAATTTATTCTTTTTTTCATTCATAACCTCCCATAATAATGAACACGCTTCAACAGTTATAAAGTCATAAGAAAAGGTACAGTCCAACAGCAAATAATATGGTCTCATACTAATTTCAGATGGATAAGTACGCATAATTTCGTAACCATTCCTAACAAAAGCAGAGGCAAACTAATCCACAGCCTTCATGAAGAACGCAACTTGAGGATAAGCACATGGAGAAACATGCCTAAACGATCTACACTTATGCAATGATATCAATAGAGTAAGCAAGATCCTTGGCTTGCCCTTTTCTGCATCAGCTCATTGGTATAAATGCTGCCGATGGTTCACAAGTCAATATAAGCAAAGTTTTTCATGTAAAATCTACTGATATTGTTTTCCATTGCAATAGCTTTTCAGAAGAACACAATCTTCATGTTTTATTGCTTCCTCAAATACTTCTACAAACAAAACAACATTTTAACCCAAAAAACAATGAGAGACTAAATGATATGATGCCTTTATATGGTGCACATCAATCTTGATTTAGTTACCGATATTCTAATCATGCAAGAAGCTAACATGCAAATTAAGCAAACTCCAATGCCAAAACATGAGAAGTTTATTTGAGCTTCCCAAAAGTGCGTCTTACCTTACGGTGGGACTTCCAGATCTTCATATCCAATAAAGCTTGTTCTGATTCTATTCTGTTATGCAAAATGACCTTGAACGATGAACTTAAGGACTTCAAAAGATGCCATTGCTGCACTCGGGAACGGTATGTTGGCAGAAAAATCAATATGCTCTTTTCAATGTCTGGCTCATTATCATGGATATGCATTACCAAATCATGAATGAGTCTGTGGACTTCGGGTTTAATATCTGCCTTAGCTGTTGAAGGGCTTTCCCCATTGCAATATTTCACTAACAATGACTCTGAGCTATTTCCAAGCAATTTGGTTACCTGTTCAGCAAACTTTAATAAACAACAGTATGCCTCTCAAGCTATAACTGAAAACACCTCGAAGATACTCTCTCTTCATGAGAAACATAGCAATTAACCTTTCTATAGAGAAGAGAAAAACAACTGTCAGGAATTATCATGCTTCATCGATGGCTTTTGCTTGTGTAATATGATAATCTTTAAGATTCAGTGTCATTCACACCATCAATAATGCCATCGCAAGAAAAAAAAAAATGGACCACGATTCTGCCGTCTCTTTTTCCCACAATTTTTAAACATGAGGATTTCATCTTCTGAACTAACTCTGCTCCACCGTCAAAAAAAATTTCCCCATTATTTTATGATCGTTCTGGGTTTTGCAGGGTCGAGGAAATAGGGGCCTGGTGTTGGATTGGACAGGAGTAGACACATATATTGACACAGGAGTACTACATGTGTTAAAATATTTAAGTAATAAACCACACCTTCATCCAATACCTTAAGCTTTTAGAATAGTCGGCTATGGTTTCACAAAATCTCACATGATATCAGAGTTGGAGATCCTAAATTCAAATTTTTCCAGACCTCATTTGCCACCCCAATTGAATTTCCACGCTTAGTACCAAGTAAAAAACCAAACTAAACGTGATGAGAAGTGTTAGAATATTTAAATAATAAACCACGCTTTCATCTAATAGTTTAAGCTTTTAGAATAATCGGTTGTGATCTCACAAAATTTCACAATTTGGACTCGAGCAGGAAAAGCACTAAGAGGGAACTTTATACGCCATAGCCTTAATATAGCATATGTAATGAATTTGGTGTAATATGTGGAAGACATATTTGGGAAAATGCACCTGGAGTAAGATGTCAGGAGGCATTGAACTTATACTGAGATAAGATATGCCACTCGTCAAGCTAGGGGACAAATGGATATGCAGGCCTTACTTTGTTAGTACTTGCCGTGGGTTATGGTGCACTGTGAAGCCCTCAATCATCTATTATGTTGTGCATGAACTAAAGAGGTTTAAAGTACTCGAGTTCTTCCCACAAGCAGATGCGCAAATGAAGGTCCCATTGCATCTGCTTTCAAATGCTTACATAAAGACCGTTAAGGGAGAATGTAGCTTTATTGTTTGTAGTGAGTGTTATCATTACAACATGCATTTTCGCTAGAGATATTCTAATGTGAAGCAGAACTAATAAAAATAATTTTATTAAATCATATAAATGGAGACATCCAAATGCAAATCTCCATTTCTTCATTCTAGCTCAAATTCTTAGGCATCATATTAGTGTTTTTGCAAGGGGTGAGCACCGGAAGAGTTTAATCCCGAGAACTGATCCGAACTAGCCTTACATGATTGATTTAGACAGCGATCGGATGGGTTCCTGGGTTAAAAAAATAAAATAAGGGTAACAAGCCTTAACCAATTCATTTTAAAATAGGCTCTGCTCTCAAGTCGACCGTGAAACCAGCTGCTTCGGTTCCATGCTGATCTCTAAAGGAACCAATCCCAAAAACTAGAAATTGACACTGATAGAATAGTTTCCAGATTCTTGGTCTAAAATCTACCTACACCATACCCCCAGTTTTTGTGGAATCAGAGGTTGCTTTCATATTTTTTTCCTCCATAGTAAGATCAAATTAGAGATTGTATATTGTGAAGTATACAATGAAAGGAGGAGCGTCAGTTAGAAGGCAAAACACTAATTAACATGGTCAAAGATGCAAACGCTGCTTTTTTGGTAAAAAAAAATTTCATTCATTATCAAAGTGATATGTGAAAAGAAATCTCAAAAGTCACATTAACAAAACAAATCCATAGAGCTCCAAAACAAACAAAAAAAACCAGAAATCAAGGCATTTCATTAGAGTATGATTGTCAGAGATAATCACAAATTCATCCTTCAAGAACAAATCTAGGACTGCGGCATCAAAGCAAAATGATCAATTTTTGCCTAGGGACAATGGAAGCTATTTATGTGATCGTCACAATCAGACGTTTATGCAAGTCACCCAGAACTCTTCCCTACGTGCTACAACAATGGCTGCTGCTCCCAATTATTTATTTCCCTCAAATCTCAAAGCGGTAAATTTGTCACCTTTAAAGCTAAATAAGTTAAAAGTCAAGACATTAAGGATTTCTAGCTGGCGAAACAGCCGCTTCTCCACCAACACTTGATCGAGAAAATGGGCAGCAGACTGCAAATTCTGAGGCAGATCATGGGTTGGGACAGATCTGACTCATCAAATCTTGGGTCATTGGTACGTCTCTGAAGAAGCTCTCAGACTTGCAGTAGGCCTTAAAACAGCCTAACCGGTAGGAAACGCTCTAGGAGAACAGGATACTCAGAGCACTCAAGGCCATCTGTAATCAGTTGAACGCTGCTAAAGTATTCAAAACTTATTAGTTGTTTGCAAAAATTAAAATTTCACTCTACTCCTCTCTCTGTGTGTCTATATACAAGTTTCTGAACTGTTCCAAACTATTCTAAACTTTCTTTCAACACCAACTTCATCTTCATCCTTTCATCTTTTCATCTAGAATTCTCCTCTGAACTTCATCTCTGCAAAAATGCCTCCCAAATCATCTCGTGGTGCTCGCATTCTCAACAAATATGCTGCAAGTAGAAAATCTAGTGGCATTGCTGCTGTCTTCTCTCGTGCTCCCAAGGAATGACATCATGTTAGACTCACAGAACGAGAGGAAGAAAGAAAAAGCTGATATCTGCAGGAAGTGCAAGCAAAAAGAACCGATGATCATGCAAAAGCAGACAGAGCAAGAATGCCTCCCAAATTGAAGAAAGGTAGGGCTCAGGGCAAGCCTCAAAAGAAAAGGCCTGCTAAGAAGGATGTGCCTGCAAACGGTGAGCTTCAAGAGGAAGTCAAGGAGAGCAAGGCCTCAATAGCGGAGACTGCTGGAAATGTGGAATCCCTCAAAGAGGGTTTTGGGCATTATCTTTTTTGAATCGAGCAATCCATTAAGGGCTTGCATGGTAACACTCCCTGGGAACAACCGTTTCTATTATTTTGTTCCCGAGAGCGGATTTGGAACAAAAATGCTTTTGGTAAATTTTTTGTTCCTGGAAACAAATTTTTCCCCGGAACAAATTTAGAGTAGAATTCAGAAACAAAAAAAAGTTGATTTTTGCTCCCAGGAACAATTTTAAGAATCAATTTTTTTTTCTCTCTTTTCTCTCCTCTTTTTTTCCCTTCCTTTCTTCTTCTTCTTCTTCCTCTTCCTCCTCCCACCCCATCGCCACCCCCATCGCCGCCGCCGGCGAGCGACTAGGCGAGGCTCCGACAAGCTTGCCGGACCTTGCCCTAGCCTGGCGAGGCACCGGCGAGCTCATCGGACCTCACTTGGCCGCTTGCCAGCCACCATCGGTGGCGGTGGCCAAGAGGAAAAATGAGAGAAAAAAGAAAAAAAATTATAACAAAAAGTAATAAAAAATTAAAAGAATCAAAAAATTAAATTTTTTTACCAAACGCATTTCTGTTCTCGAAATAAAAATTTTGGACAATTACCAAACGCTTTCAAATGTTTAAAAATTGTTCTTGGGAACAGAATAAAAAAGAATAATTTTTGAGCAAAAATTGTTCCCGGGAACAGAAGCATTGTCATGCAGGCCCTAATTCTCTTAAAAGCATTGACCCACTTGGTCCTTACCTTGATCCATCTCTGGTTGGGCTAAAATTTGGTTGAATTTACCAGTTAAGTTAAGTAAGGGTTCGAAAATAGTATTACTTGATTATAAACGTCTTTGTCAATGTTTATGTCTTCATTTAATAATTATTAGTTTTTATTATTACTATCGTAAATCATATCTTTATTTATTTCGCGAAAAATTAATAATTTGAAAAATATTTTCCTAAAAAATATCGCTTGTATCGTTTATTAGAATGAATGAATGAAAAATATTTTCACTGTCCATAGAAATGTTTAAATATTAATGATTGTTGGTAATGAAAATATATTCATTAGAAAATCATTTTAAGTTATATAAGCGATTAATTTTACAAAAATGTTTTTCAGTCATTTTCATGGAACAAACACAATCTCTTAATAGAATCTAGAGTAGGTTTAAACTTCCAATTCTAAACTCTTGTGCTTCTATCACTTTGTCTCATTATATTCCTTGATCATATCAATGTTTTGGAGACTATCAATTGCTAATGTATACTCAAGTTTATAACTCTTATATTTTAAATCCTAATAAGCAAGCCAAATCCTATTTAACCGCAATCTTAATTTGCAAATTGCACGTTTATGTATTTTACATTTGTATATTCCTAGATAGCTTAGTCATCATTAAGGAAGTGAGATTATTGGGGAAACCTCCCTATGATATTTTGAAAGTGACAAAAACAGCTATTTTGATTATAATTTGATAAATTCATATTGCGTCCTAGTTAGGGGAAGTTGATATGAGGAATTCTTCACCAAATCAAGGTGTTCAGAGTATACATTTGAAAGACCTCTACAAGATAGATGGATCTTGATTAAAGGAGATGAAGTCTAGTAGAGAATTTGGAGAAATTATGAGAAGATGAACATCTGAGTAGAGTCTTGATCATTAATATAATCAAGAGAACTAATGGATGGAAGATCTATAGTCAGATTTCCAGCAAGTAGCTTGTATAAATTCATTGGATCTCAAGTATAGGCAGATCCCTATATCAATTGAGTGTGAGACCTTTATCGCGCCTCTATCAACTGCTCGTAAGACCATGACTACTTTTCATTTGATTTTGATGTCAAACAAAACGTAAATAACCGTTGACAATGATTTCATCTTTCATCTTATGTAAAATGACTAGAATTTTTTTTTGTCGGTCCTAGTCTAACTCCCACTCTGAAATTTTTTGTCATGCTTCTCTTGTAAGGTATGAGAATCGAAACCCACGTCTAAAACTAAATTGTTCCCACTTCAACTCCACTAAGAAGGTGGGGTTCCGAACCCCCCACCTACCCATTTCATGTGGAAAGGATGGTTCACTAGGGCAAACCCCAATGATAAAATGACTAGGGAAAATATACTTTTGATGGAGGGAACATAATATATTTAGGGAAAACTTACTTTTTCCAAGGAAAATCAGACGATATGAGGAGCCAAATTTCCAGCTGATTTCTCTCCATGCCAGTAGCTCTTTGACTTTCTTGAAGACTGTCCGATGGCTAAATTGGAGATCGGAGTTCTATATAAGAGATTCAAATCAAGCTGAAATAGTTGGCGAAAATTTGAGAAAGTAATAACTCAGATATTGTCTCGTTCTCTTTCTGATTGCAATTGTGCTACTGTTTTTTGGTAAGGGCAATTGTGCTACTGTTCATTTGTGATACTCTACTAAGAGTTCTTGTTGCTTGTAATCAACTTCACGTAGAAGTAGCACTTGTTATATTGTAACATCTCTAGAGAAAACTAGTGGACTCCAGCCTTATTTATGGTTGTCAGTTTGGTGGAGTAGACATAAACTTAATATGATCTCAATCATTATAAAATCTTTATGTAAAACTTCCTATCTCCTTATCCATTTCTATATCCATTTGATAGAAGTATTTATATATGATATTATCAAACTATTTTTGTCTCTGCCAAAGTAAAATTTAAATTATTCCGCAATCTATTCACCTCGTTAAGTTGTATTGTTAACCTCAATAATACCATAGTGACGGCTTCTTTTGACACATCTCCATTCCATAGCTACTGTTCCTTCGCATCCCATGATCACTCGGTCTAACTCAGGTACTTCAAAGCGTAATCCAAAGTATGCTAACATTGTTGTCTCATACATTCACTCTGAGCCTTGCATCACTGCCTCTGCTCTTAAAACATTCTGAGGGTAAAGCAGCAATGGCTGGTGAAACATATGCTCTTGCCACAAATAATATTTGGGATCTTGTTCCCCAACGACAAAACAGGAACTTCGTTTGTTGCATAGGGGTCTTCAAAACCAAACTTCCATGGAACTTTGGATCATCTCAAAGCTTGACTAGTCGCCAAGGCGTTTCATCGAGAAGAGGGTGTTGATTTATTAGAAACCTTCAATCCGTTCATTAAGCCCGGAACCCTCTAATCACTCTAAATGTTGTTCATTATCAGCACATTAGCCAACTCGACGTCAAAAATGCCCTTGGATACCACAATCCATCTCGGCCTTATCATGTGTTTACTTCCACGAGCACTATATGTCTTAAAATAAGCCCTCAGACATGGTTAGACAACTTCAGCAATTTTCTAGTTAGCTATGGATTTAGTGTCATCGACCTCTCCCACACCGCCCCCGTTGTGATTCCGACCGTAGGCTTCAACACAGTCCACATGGCTGTCTCAGCTGAAGCCATGGTCTCTGTACTGACTTCCGAAATCATCTCCCAGCTTATCCTAATCCGAATCAAATTCCTCTAGGTAGGAACCAACGGACTCGTTGGAAAAGCTGGCCATGAGCATTATTCGTCCGCAGCACTACTTCGTCATCCCTTTCCAGGTTTTCCCCCAGACTAAGCCGCCACACTGCACGTGTCTAGAGTTAATTGAAGATTATGCTCCATGGCATGGCCTGTGCTCCCTGATCTTCGTCAGTGGAAGATTTGCCTCCATTGCCATGGTTACCAGACATGGCTTTGCTCTCCAGCAAATTTTGCCGACTCCGATATTAATGGACGCCGTAGAAATGGGATAAACACGGATAAATGAATCCGCAAAACACGCACAAGGCGCAACACGCTCACAGATGAGCTGCTTTACATCACAATAAAGCGCATATTTATATGCGTGAAAACCTAAACTAGAAAAAATTTTTTTTTTTTAAAATAAACTAAGGACAATGTAACTAATTGATAAATAGTTACATATTTGAATAAAATCAACAAAAGCTGCATTTGACAATTAGGTTAAAATTCAAGATATCATAAAATTTATCTTATCCTATATTTGATGTTTACTCAAAACAAGATAAAATCATATATAAAAAGAATTTATATCGGATAAATTTTCCCATGGAAGGGGTGAAATAAAAGTGAATAAAATTTCTAATATCAATAATAAGAAAGTTATTTTTCTCAAATAACAAACTAATTAAATTAACAAAATTAAAATTACATTCAATATAAATAAATTTGAATTCTAATATAAGAAATTCAAAATAACAAAAAATAACAATTTAATTTTTTAAAATTTATTTAATTTTTATTTATATTCGAATTTAATTATATCTCATAATATAAATTCAATATATAAATATAAACAAAATTTAGGTATTTTAGGTATATTAGTACAGTTTACAATTTAATAAAATTTTATTAGAGAATGATGAAAGGGGAAAAATAAAACAGAAAATAATTTAAACAAGAGAGGAAAAATAAAATAAAAAATAAAATAAAAATAAAGAAGGTAAGAGTGTTGCGAGAGATTTTAACCGTCTCCATTTGTGAATATTTAGATTAGTTTACACTGATGTGTAATTTAAACCAAACAATTTACATGATATAATGTGAATATATCCAACTTTATTATTGCAATTCATTAAACAATTGATAGAATATAGCAAAATCTTTAGATTTCATATCTTATCATTTAATTCTATTAGAAATTTAGACAACTAAACACAACTTAAGATTATACTATGGATAAAGAAATAAAAGTAAGATTCTACTCCCATTCTAATTAACAAATCATCGATCATTAAGGTAATAAATCCGCAACAAACTCAACATTATCTTGATGGACCCCACATCATGATTTCAAGAGTAAAAACATACTTTACGAGTATTCTCCAAAACTTACAATTAAAAGTTTGAACGGCCACAGCTGCAAAATCAGCCCTGGATTGCTTCTTGAAATCTGCTTTCAAACCGTTTCAAGCAGATTTCTTAAAGCAGAAGCAAGTACTCGCAAGCATTGCCCCGAAGGCATTATGCTTCGCCACTTAAGAATTGCGACAAGAACTACTTCCTACTAACTTTTCTAGCATTTGATAAGTGCAAAAACATGGGTGGCCGTGGCTCGAATAAGTAAAAAGCAGTAGGAGATTCCCAGTCTTCTTTTACAACATGATAATTCCAATAAAGTTCAGTTCAGGATCTGTTTGTTTTGACTTCTTAAACTACTCATGACTTTATGGAATATATATATCTTTCCCACCAAATATTTAAAAGTATTTATTTTGCAAATTAAAAATCAGGAAAACAAGTTCACATGTCTTTAAATGACTCAAATTGCTAAGACTTACATGCTTTCAAACATTCAAGATGTTACGTATTAAATTATAGTCAAATCTGAATACTAAGCAGAAAGTAAAGTCTATTCTCAAAAGCAAAAATTACGCCAACACACCTTGAAATTCCATGTGAAACAAGAATGCCAAATGATCAACCATTGATTGGGTACTCTTAAAAAATTAATGCCGCAAATTTAGGCCTATCTGGACTAATAACTGAGCTTTTACCTGCTCAAGATATAAAACTCTTCGTTGATAAATGGTTTGCTGGTTAGAGTTAGGAATGGCAACCACCTCTACTCTTTCATTCCTAGCAATATCTCCAAAGTAGTCCCTATATTTTGCAATATCGGCTGTTGCGGACATTAATACCACCCTGTAAAATATCAAACAGGAACTAAGTTTCTAAGGCCACAAAGCGACCGCATCCATGAAACATCAAATCAAAGACATGGTTTTTTGTATATATTGTCAGTGGCTAAATTATTACCAAAATTGAAACACTTTTTCCAAAATTTTCGTTAAAAATCAAATGCATCCAAAATTGCAAAAAGTATGACACTTAAGTTATTGCAAAAAGATATGTGGTTTTTTTCAGCAAGAGAATTATAAAATGACATGGTTTTTTCTGTGTTTTGGGCGTGCATACATTGATTCAATTTTGAATATAAAAATTAAGTAAATTAAATAAAAAAATTTAAATTTTGATGGAAATGTCTCGGCGAGGGACATCACTTCTTTTCACAAACCTCCCAAGTTAGGAGAGGGATATTTCACCGGTAGGGTTCTTAGGGTAACGGTGGCCATGATTAAGGATGAGAACCCCTCCCGTTTGTGCTGCTCTTCTTCAAGTTTTTGAAAATTGTGACTAAAATGTCTCACTTTTCCTAAAAAATGGCATTTAAGTGTATACGTTCCAACCAAAATGTCCACACCAACTGTACTTTCGCCCATTGCTAGTATAATTGATTCTTTCCACTTTGTTATTAAATCAAATGCATCCACATTGTATTTGCACTACTACCTAATAAAAGCATGTTATTGGTAAACCACCTATTGAGATTTTCATTTTCACAAATGATGCATACTATAAAATGCCTGAAGATAAACAGAAAATATTTCACGAAGTATCACCACCAATGATTATCGATAGAGCTACTCAAAAATCTTATATGACCATCATTTTGTGCAGACTAAGTAATAAACTTCGAATGACATCAAATACAGGAAAAAATTAATAACCTCACCTGAGGTCGTTGTTCTCTAGGAGAAACTGCTTCACATAAATAAGAAGGAGATCAGACTCTACAGATCTTTCATGCACTTCATCTAGTATGATAGCCTTGTAATCAAGCGCATTCAGACCCTTCTCACGTATTTCATCTAACAAAACTCCCGCAGTTTTGAAAGCAATCTTTGAGCTGTAAAAGAAGACAGGTAGAAAGGAATAAGGACTTAGTTTAAGATAGACCCAACACGGATGCCTAAAGGCATTTCTAAATGGTGAATCAATATAAAATTAGCATGAGCCACTGAATAAAAAGGTCTTAACCAATATATACATAGATCAATGGAAGTGACTTGCGTTTACGTGTTTGACCATTTAAGACACGGTGTTTACTTTATGAACATGCATTAATGACATAGATACAAAAATAAAAATAAACAACTTCACCAAATTAAATCAAAGAAAATACGATGATTGATGAAATTTGTGTGGAAAAGTTTACTAACAACGCTGACTATGCACCACCTATTTGGTTCAAGTTATTACTTCTATTTACTTCCCCACCAAAATTTCAAAAATGAAAATAAAGATTTCAAGTTTTGGAAAATTGTGAATTTGTATATAGGATGGTAGATTTCGATATTTGTATATTTTGAAATATTTCAAGTATTTTACATTAAATAAAATGTCAAACCCTATAATTATTTTACATGTGAAAGCTAGACAAATAACATAGTACATTTCACACGTTGTAACTATTTCATACTAATATGGCATAGTAATGACAGAAATGTTCATCAGTTGTGTGGATGTTGAAGTCACCATGCTCATGGACATTTTTCTCACTATTTATGATGATCATAGAATTTGGAAACTCTTCACACATAAGATATAGATGGGAAAAGAGTTCCACTAAAGATTAGCTCAAAATTATTGGAGGACAGATAAAGAAGGCAAAAATCTAAACCTGCTGAAGGATAAAAAGGACATTAGAAATTAAAAACAATGCATGACTACTGGCATTGCCAGCCAAAAGCTCCCGAAGCCCAAAGAAATAGACAACATATCAAACATCATGGACCATCTAATTCTCGATATTAAGGAAATGGTGATAATAGACGCATGTGTTTCTTTCTTTATGACTTTTTCCCGCACGCAGCAGAAGGGGGGGGGGGGGTGGAAGAGGGAGAGAGAGCCTGCATTGCTACCTGGATGATATATTCTTTAAACGATCAACATGATATCCAACTTCCTCTCCCAACTCACAATGACGGGCTTTTGCAACCATTTTAGCCATGGCTACTACTGCAAATCTGCTAGGTTGTACACATATTACAGGATAGATGTTTTTCTCTAGCAGAAACTGAGGCACTAGAGAGCTCTTCCCTGACATTTAGAATAGACAATCAGATCGATCCCAAACAGCAAACTGTGGAGAACTAACAAAAACAGGTTAGAGCATCAATCAGATGCGGAGAAGTAGATAACACGGGTTCCATTGAAATTCAATTCCGAATCCACATTTGTAACTTCAGGGCAAGCACAACCCAGTATTGGATTACACAGTTGAATTGGTTTAAAATCAACATTCAGCCAATAAAAATTCTCATGTTATGGATCTTGAAGGCCCCATCTTTAGTTTCTGTTGAAAGCTTCCTTTAGATTGAAGGATAATCATTTATAGGACTAGAAAAACCAAACTATTATGATCCTGAATAATCTTTTTCACTCCTTTTAAAAGCTAGATAATGAAAGACTGTATTCAGCTTTAAAACAACAACAAGAACAAATCAATTACATCCTGACATCAAGCCAAATCTCCATATTCCAGATGCTGACTTAAGAAGGACACAAAATGTACAATCTGCCAGCTTCCTTCTCCAGTAAGTTTTTAGCAATCAGAATCAGTGAATACGAAGTGCTTAACTGAATAAAATACATGGTCTATAAGGTTACCAGCTAAATGAGTTCATATCTTTCCAATCTTCCATTATATAATCAAATCAACGAGATTAAGAATTCTTTAGCCAGACATTTCATCGGTTGGTACTATTGCAGAGATTAACTAAGAAACTGAGCACAAAATTTTCATTCATTGGAAAAAAACAAAAACGTTGACGCAATCATTCCCACAGTTTTGTGAGCATCAGTACAAGCTGCATGAGACCAAGTAATACAGAGCTACACTAAAGTGACATTTTCATTATTCAGGAACACTTTAGTTCCTTCGGTTTAGTTTCCAAAGCCGTGAAACACCATGAAATACAATGACTTAGTCCACGAACAAGCAATGGAAAGAAAAGGCAACAACAACCCTGATCATCCAAAATTGTGGCGCCAAATTCATCGTTTTTAAAATTTATCGTTCACCGCTTAAACTTAACGCAACCAAAATGGAATGCAGCACAGCACGCTTCACACATAGACACACACACACGAACAGAGAGTACCGCATCCGGTTTCACCGACGATGAGGGTGACGCGATTCTCGAGGATCTTCTCAACGATTTTCTCGCGGAGGGCCATGATGGGGAGGGGAGGGAACCCGGAGGAGGAAGAAGAAGAAGGTAACTGAGACGAATACGACGAGCTACACGGTGACGACGCCAGAGAAGAAGGCCTCGCCATTGTCGAAGTGCTCCCCTCCGATTGCTTCTTCTGCTCTCTATGTGGTGTCCCGATCGCGAAGGAATCGCTCGCGGTCGCTGCTAGCGACTGAAGTGAAGTCGAAGCAAAAGTGAGCTCGTTCTTTTCTTTTTCGCTGGAGAAGAAGGCGATCGTATGGGGTCGGTTACCTTCTCCTGGAAGGAAATGGAGGGTGGGTCCCCCATGTTATTTTCCGGGCATCTTCTCTTAATCTCGGAAACGAGGAAGAAAAAAAAGTTGATCATGGTTGGCCAAAAGAGTATCGATGATTTTGTTAACTGACAAATCAGTATCTAATTCTGTTCTTTTGATTAGAGAACAAAAATATAAAAATTTATTTGGTAAATTTTTTTATTTTTGAAAACAAATTTATTCTTAGAATAGATTTGGAATGAATTAAAAGTAGAAAAAATATTACTTCTTCTCGGGATTTACACGAAAATCAAGAATCAAACCATTTTTTCTCTTTTCTTTTCTTGTTTCCCTTTTCTTTCCTTTTCTCTTCTACTTCCTCCTAGCCCCGGCAAATCATTGGCGAGGCTCAACCTCATCCTAGCCTAAGGCTTCGGCAAGCTCACCAACTAGGAGGAAGAAAAAGGGTAGAAGGAAAAAGAAAAAAGAGAAACAAGAAAAGGAAAAAAAGAGAAAAAATATATAATAAAAGTATCAAAAAATAATAGGAGATTACAACGTAATTGGGGCTTAGATCCCATATGTCCTGGTTTTAGTGGTGTGGTTATACTTGTTATTCCCTTTTGTGATCTCACCCCCCCCCCCACTCCAGTGACATGTCGTCCTGTTGAGTGTAGGTTGGTGCCGAGCCTCACCCCCTTTATAGTTTTGTGGTTGAAAATCATTTATAATACTTACTATTACAAAAAAAAAAAGTATCAAAAAATCAAAAAAATTCTAAGTCGCAAAAATATTTAAGTGTTGTATCAAATGCATTTTTATTTCAAGAATAGATATTTTTGATAATTACCAAATGCCTTCAAATGCTTAGAAACTTATATAGGGAAAAAAAAATCAATTCTGAGCATAAATAATTTCCGAGAGTAGAATGATTACCAAACGCTCCCTTATCAGACCAAGCTTGAATTATGCGAGATCAGTAATTACATTCTCCCTAGACCATACGGATGACGAGCTCACATCCTTTGAGTCATGGAAAAATTGTCAAAAAAATCATAAACATATTACACTTTTGCCAATTTAAATTGAAATTATTCAATTGTGCCAATCTTGTCCAAAATCTTTTAATACTTGCTAATTAAGTTCATCCAATCAATTTTATCTAGAAATCTATGTGGATATCAAGTGTGCTACATGTCACGGTCAGCACTGACGTGAACAATTTTTAATACTATTTTTTAAAAATTTTTTATTAATTTTTCTTTTCTCATTTTTTTCCTATTTCCCACGGTGACCAACAAGTGTCGCCAAAGCTAGCCAACCATTGGGCGCGGCCAACCTCGTTGGCCGTGGCAAAAGGTGACCTCATCTATGGCTAATGAGGCCATGGTCACCTTCACTCACGGCCAGCGAGTCCCTGCCGAGGCTGGCCTCATCCGGACCATCGAGGCACGGCCACGGGCGAGGCCAAACTATATCCAGGAGAATAAGTGTGCACTTACAATTTCACACATGCCTCACAGAATATTTCAGTTGAGTACCTAAGAGAACATACTCGGGGTTCTTGCGGTTCAAACAGGTCAAAATGATGCCGAGTACAAATTGAATCCTGATAATCCAGCAATATGCTTTTCAGTGGATTTAACTGCTAGAATTTGTTTGCATGATTTATTGTTTCAGTCAACAACATGTCCAAATTTCCGTGACCACACATTAAGAAAAAACCTATGAAAAATTGACAGGACCGTGAGAGTTAATGAAATTGACTAGGAACTTTTTCATCTACTAGAATTTTTTGCTACTCTGTCATTGATGCAATAAAACCGATGGCTATCCCTGATCACAATCTCGCGTCTACAGATTTTGGATATCATCATTATGGCAACTTGACAATCACAACATACTCTAGGGTTCTTAACAATTTGTATGGGAGTACCGGCACTTGTTTTTGAAAGAGCGAAAGGCAATAGCCAGCTTTTCCCTATGAAGGGATTGGAGCAAGCTCTTTTGCTTTCTCATCAAAATCTAGCAATCCTTCTCGTGTTTCCTGCGTAACCTGCCTTCTTCAATTTCGTCGTGATCTCATCAAGCATCATACGGATCTCCTTAGCTTCCAGATGGGAATCATCTCCCACAAAAAACTCACGAAGTACCCCGTCAAGCTCTACTAAGCTACTCCCGGGGACTTGCCTCACATCGTTCCATCTACCAAATTTCGCATAAACACTTGACAGAAGCACAGAGGCGCCACTGTTACCAGGATCCAGCTGGATTAGCTTTCTAAGCACAATCTCAAATTTTTCAATGTCGCCGTCCGTCCAGGTTCCCCTCGGTAGAGCGCCCCATGCGAGCGCATCAAGCTGCACAAACATCGATTTTACCATGGTCCGTACACCCTGTAGGCCTATTTGGTAACCAACTTATCCTTGACTATTTGTGTTTTTTTATTCCTGGAAAAAATATATGTATCCGTTTAGTAACGTTAGCTAATTTTTTTTCTCAAGAATAGATTTGGAACATAATCAAAAAGTAAAAAAAAAGGTATTTCTTGTTCTAAGGAACAATTTTAGAATCAAATCATTTTCTTTTTTTTTTCTTTTTCTCTTTCTCCTCTAGCCGGTCACTGGGCATGGCAATGGCCTTGACCAAAGACGATGTTCGGTGACCTCGCCAGAACTTGCTCATGATGATTCATAAATTTCATACAAAACGAAAATCTAAGCTACTTCCCATTTATATATATATAAAAGGTCTATTTCCCATATAAATGATAAATATAATCAAAAAATTAGTAGGTCGCGTGATACATTTTCACAAATTTGGTTTGGTTTCTAAAAAATTGAAACCAATCAGATCATAGAAATAGTTTTGTTCGATTTGCGAACTGTTTTTTTGTTTTTTTTCAAGAAAGTACTCAAATCACATATATATACCTTTTTTTTGGCTCACCCCCAGTTAGAATTATTCAAATTTTTCCTAGCTATGTGTATTTTATAGGCTCTCTCCTTCCATAAAAGGAAAGAAGCGTTCCCATCAAACCAATTGAAATGAAATATTTGATTTGTATATGCAATGCCTTTCGAACTCTTTGGTTAAACTCAAAGACAGCTATGTTCTGAACTAACGGCGATCCAAGGCATTAACGTTACGAAGCGAACATGCTCCTTTTTGTCTCAAGTCACTCCACATCTAGATTGTCCATGGCAGCTTCAGTATCAAACATCTTAAACAAGACTCTCCTGAGCGTTGGGTCATTTTTGCTATGGTCGAAAAATGAGTCAAACCTCGAACGACTGGATTGAAGAAGAGCTTCCAATGGCCTAGATGACCTTCTTATGTTTGCGTTACTAAAGTATTTTGAATCAAACTACACACTTTGAAAGGAAGCAATGCAACAATGGGCCAGGACTGCCGATAGTTCAACTACATATTATACAATGAATATGCTGTCATCTGTCTAACATGACATGGCAATAACTAAGCGCATTTACTGAAGAACCTTGCAAAATGAGCCGAACCTCGAAGGACTGGATTGAAGAAATGCTTCCAATGGCCTAGATGACCTTCTCATGTTTGCGTTACTCAAGTATTTTGAATCAAACCACATACTTTGCACATAAGTAATGCTGCAGCAAGCGAGGATTGTCAATAGTTCAACTGCATACTATACGATGAATATCATGTCCTCTGTCTAACACGATGTGGCAATAATTAAGCACATTCACCAAAGCACATCGCAAAATGAGTCAAAACTTAAAGGACTGGATTGAAGAAGAGCTTCCAATGGCCCATATGACCTTGTCGTGTTTGCGTTACTCGAGTATTTTGAATCAAACCACACACTTTGCACATAAGTAATGCTGCATCCAGTGAGGATTGTCAATAGTTCAACTACAGATAATACGATGAACATCATGTCCTCTGTCTAACATGACATGGCAATCATTAAGTGCATTCACCAAAGCACCTCGCAAAATGAGTCGAAGAGCTTTCAATGGCCCAAATGACCTTGTTGTGTTTGCCTCACTCGAGTATTTCTAATCAAACTACACACTTTGCACAGAAGTAATGCCGCAACAGGCAAGCACCGTCAATAGTTCAACTACATACAATACAATGGACATCTTGTTATTTGTCTAACATGACATGGCAATGACTAAGCGCATTCACTGAAGAACCTTGCAAAAGGAGGAATCCTTGAAGCTACTTATGACCAAATTAATGTTTTGATCCCATACGCCACAGGAAGTCACTGAACATCATGCAGACATTTTCGAATCATGGCTTGGAAATCATCAGACTCGATGTCTGAAGGAGGATGCATGCGAAAAACATACGAGATGGGCTTGGATACTTCCATCAGTTTCTTGGTGGGTATGACATCCGACACCTCCCCAAAGCTCTGCTCGGCGAAAGGAAATGACTCGGTGAGAAAGAAGAAGCAGCTCCTTCCCAGCTTCTCCACCTGGAACAATAATCACAAAGGTGTCAAAACAACACTGGGGGCCAAGGACGGATATCTACAAAAGATGTCTTGAACACACTATTATGAACTTTAGCAAAAGAGTCTAAAGTTGCTACTCAAAACCGAGCTGGAAGGTTCATCATTGTAACTACCGGTTAACAAAGATCCACTCAGAACAAAAATAAAAATCTAGTTTCCTGACCATGCATGGAAATAAAGAGCTCTCTGCTGAGCACATGCAATTGCTGATGGGTCGATCACCTGTTCCTTACAGGATCCCATGATCAAGCAAACACAGCAATGACCAAAAAATTGTTACCATCTTTCAGAAACAGTAATTACCTGCAGTTTTGAAAACCTAAGGTTATTCATGGTAAGAATAACCAGCGTTTCACATATAGTGTCAGCAAGTAGCCGAATTGCCAGATACTCGAAGAAATTCTTCATGAAACTTCTCTGTCCCTCCAAATTTTTTCCATGTTCGCAAATTTCGAAATCAGGAAACCACAAGACGCATTTCACTGACTTCCACAGAACTTGACTCTCCGCGGATCTCCCTATGATGGTTTGGTATGGGTGATGGAGTCCCCACATAATCTTCACATCAGTAAATGAAGGGTCAGATATGGAGGATTCCAGAAGATGTGTGGTGGCAACCATTCTTAAAGGATCATAACTCCGGGCAATGTTGGAGGTAAAATGGAAGTTGGTGTCATCCAAGATAAGAACATTCCCATCATCCGCAAAAGGAAATAACCGAATAAGTAGTGCTGGGTCAGCATTGCCATTTTCTGGGATGCATGAACTTGGCTTAGTGACTGATGAAAATGATGTGCCCAGATCATGAGAGAAGGAACATGAATCACCGTTTCGACAACCCTGCCAGTCCAATTACACAACCAATTAATGAATTACTTTCACTTTGCATGGGGGAATAAAGTAGCAGCACAGTTAAAAACAAGCCTTGAGAGCATATGAGGAGAGTGTGGCATGACTTGGACATAATCAGTTACAGGTTCACGTACACACGAGCAATCCCAATACCAGCTTTTCAAAAATTTTGCTTCAGACAAGGAGCGATCCATTTAAGCTCAGAAGCGTCTAATCTCTTAGGGGGACTGTATGCAAGCAATCCCAATACCAGCTTTTGGAACTCTTGCTAGTGACAAGGAGCGGCCACTTTAAGCTCAGAAGCCTCTTATTTCTTAGGAGGACCATACGCAAAATCCAGAAGTTTATTTGCTTTTATGACCTTTTCAACATCCAGGAAGCATCAACAGAATTCTTTTTATAATTACCCTATCAAGTTTTGTTAGCTTTGCAGTAACTTCTGCTATAACCTTAGTTGCCATGGCCTATAGTTCTGTTATAGCTGTCGCTTCAAAATGAGCATTACAGAGCGTGTTCTAAAAGTGCTATAAAGTAATCCATACAAACTATCCAGATTAAAGCAACTTCTCCAGAAGCTGCTGAAGAATGAACACCATTGAAGGTTCTAGCTGCACCAGCTTTTGAGTGCTGGCCAAGCATCTAGGAAGAACTGACACACCCTTAAAAAACTAGCACAGGGTACCAAGCGGTGCTGCTAGGCGCATGCTACAAGGAAACTTTCAACACGAGGCCTCCAAATGACAGAATCATAAGATTTGAAATTCTTGAGAAAAAAATAAATTCTCTCAAAAAATTCAAGAACATCAGGAGCTGGAGAAGGTGTTCATGGTCTTAGTTTGATTAAATTAAATACATAAGTAGATACGAAGAAACTTAGTGAAGCATTTACCACTGGGCATGAACAACAAAGCAATGAATCTGATATGCTGACAACTAAACACCAGCACATCAATTTACAATTATACATGGAGGGGTTCCATCGCCCTTTGGATCAACATGACCATGCTTTTAAAAATGGTGAATGTCACGGTGCGCGAGGAGGAGGGATGGTGGTGCGTCCGCACCTCGGTCCTCAGACGTGCGCAAGGGAGGGGGGACATGTCTCTTGTCCCACATCGCCTAGGGAGGGAGTCCCGGACTAGCTTATAAGCATATGGGTTCTCTACTTGTATATACGCGTTTTAAAACCGTGTGGGCCTCGGCCCAAAGCGGACAATATGTGTACAGTGGCGAACCCAGGATGTTACAGTGAAGAATCTCAAGCTTGTCAATGTTATCCACTGCTTTATTTGCTTCAATCAAGTAGTGCATAACACGTCACATTCGCTTGGTAATTGGGTACAAACTCTGAGAAAGGAAATTTATATGCTGATAACACGTGCATGCATACTATATATTTTGAAAATAAAAGTTGGAGTTAAGTATAAACCTGTAAAGTGCAGAAGAATTTGCACATGGGTTGTTTTGCTCGGAATGAACGATAAAACGAGCAATCACTGCCCCTGTTGTAAGATCTTCTCAGAAAATGTCTGCATAATTTACCCCCATTGTTATCAGAGAAAGGACTATCAGAAGAACTTTTGGGCTGATCTCTGGGTGCCAATCCATAGTAATGAGCTCTCATCTATAAAAACATCACAGATAAAGGAAACTTAATTCAATAGGTATGTGCAAAAGGGCATGTAAAGTATGATAAAGCACCTCTTTCACAACAGCTGTCAATTTGTCAGCCACGTTTTTTGTCTTAAAGTCATTTGGGCCAACAAATGGCATAGCAACACATTCCCTGGTGTCGACAGATAAATTAAGTTTTTCGTCATCTAGGTCAGCTGCATCTTCATCTTCATCTTCATCTGGCGGACACTCAAGAAGGCATTTGTGTTGGAAGTCATGAGGACAGTAATAAGAAGGAAAACCATCAGATGTACCAAGGAAGCTGGGCCGAAATCGATGCAATGAACTCAGGACATCATCATCTGAGGAAAAGCAAATTCAAAATCAAAAGTCCAACTAATTGAAGAAAGGGAAAGAGAGGTGACTGGAGAGAATTCAAGTTGCAACTGTACATTTTTCAGCGACATGATTAAGTGATGACTGCTCAAGATTATGAAAGAAGCACCATTCATCTTCAGTCTCCAGCACCATCTTCGTTGTAGCTTCCATGTCATCAAATTGTAGAACTTGATTTAAATGCTTAGTGCGATACTTGTCCTTCAGAAAAATACAACATACATCTCAGAATGAATACCTCAAAGATCTTCAAGAACAAATAATGAGAATACCTTGAAAATGCGCTGCCAAAACTTAAAGGCGCACAAGTTTGCCATTAAGATCACCTCCTTTAGAGGACCAATATGGGGTTTGTTAGTATCTCTGCTAAAGTAGCTCCCAATGACCTTTGCGAACTGGAAAGAAAAGAGGAATAGCCAATGAGAGTAATGTCTTTCACCTGTTGACGGATCTTAAAAAGAAATTGGCATTTGCTTGATAGGAAGTACCAAATCATCGTCCCCAAAATAATGGATGATGGGTAGAGGTTGCGTATCCATCAATACACCAAGAAGAATGCCTTCATGCAGCAATCCAACCTCCCCAAACTTAATTATGAGCAGAGATGCATCAAAAGACAGAGAGAAACTGACAAGCAGACGTCCATAGAATGTTGGCTCAAGCCTCCCTCTATTAGATGTCTGGAGTGCACCTATATGAACCAGCAAATCTAATGCATTCTGAACAACATCAGAATCAGGAGGGTCTAAAGCCTTCTGCAGCAACACTAACATTATTTTTTGAGGGTTAGTATTTCTATTAATCAAATAATACTGAATATATGAATGCAGAATATCAGGGAATGCTAAAAACATGAAAATGGAAATGTGTATCATGCATCTTAGAGTTCTGGAATAGATGCAATTTCCTTTATAAAATCATCCAATGTCAAATTTTGCACAATCAAATTGTGATAAATGCGGCAGGGATGTGTCAGAAATATGGCTTCAGAATAATTTCTGCATGAAGTTTTTCCAGTAGTCCTAGCTAAGCACAAAAACGGAAAGATCCAAAGACAATACTTCTTAATTTAGATCAGTACTGACGATCCCCCTTGGGTGTCTCCTGAATAGCTTTAAAACAGCATGCCTTTCCATTCATTTCAAGACTTCCATAGTTGCTTCACAAACTATATTTGCATAAAGTGTATAAGATATCTATGGTATGATTAGTCAATTGAGGGGTGACAAAGGACAGTTAAACTACTCAAGGCTTTGCAAATATGAAAAATGGAATGTCTCGTGGTGTTTCCTTGACCTGAGGAATTTCCACCTTGTTGAAGAGATTTGCTTTCTCGTCACTTCTTGTTAGCCGCATAGGGTTCCAATATAGAGGGAGTTGATCAAACAAACAAAATTTTGCAAGGCAAAATGTCCAAACCAAGGTACTCATTGATCTTAAAAATGCAACATAATGGGAACAGATGTTGTATGGGCAAGTCCATTGGGATAAAACGGAGGTCATCAGTTTTGGATTTCCGTGGCAATGGAAAGGAGGCCCTTAATGCGCTAGAAAGGTAAGGCTATGCTAAAAGAGGGAGGAAAGAAAATGACTTCTCAGTTGATTTTGCCCTCTTCTCTACATTTGTTTATTTCCCATTCTTTTGCATGATTTGTTACGTTTAGGTTGGAGTCCCATTTTGCACTTCCAGTTCTAAGATAAGATTGATGCATCTGGGCAAGTTTGTGGATGACAAAGGTGAAACAGGAAGAGAGGACATTTCAACGGCACACTTTGTTTTATAGACAGAGGGAACATACCTCGGGGATCATTAATCGCCTCTTGTTCAGCACAACAGATTAGAAGTAATTGCTTTTGCAGTGGCAATCTCAGTATAGATGGACACTCGTAATCCTCTAGATCACTGAAAAATGATCGAGTCACCAATCTATAAATCTCTCCATCACAAGTCCGACCAGTTCTGCCTCTTCGTTGCTCAGCCTACATGTAACTTTGAATCTCATGAACAGAACATAGAAACTGAGACTAAGTTGCAGAGCTGTATGTGATACCTGAGATTTGGATACCCACATGAGCCCCATGAATTTACATTTCCTATTACCGTCCCAGTAATCTTGTAATGCTCGACACGAGTCAATTATAAAAGCTACTTCCGGAATTGTCACTGATGACTCGGCACTTTGTACAGCTAAAATTATCTGGTTAAAAAGAACTTTCAAAATCAGAAGGAACTCAAATATGTGATATGTTTCTGTGACTGGCTAATGAAAAGAGATCCAACTTTACCATATACCCATATTATTAGGGGAAAAGTTGTAATTGTCTCACTTTTTTGACATTTCAATATTACCCTTGCTACTAACTACGTTCATTTCATCAAGTAGCAACTCATTCCGTACATGTCTCCACCATCACTATATCCACCCTATTAAATAATCACCCAATTCCTCTCCATTTTTTTCTTTTTTTCGGTTCATAACCTCCCACAATCATGCACGCGCTTCAACACTAATAATGGCATAAGAAAAGGTACAGTCCCACAGCAAATACTATAATGGTCTCGTACTAATTTCACATTGACAAGTACACATAATTTCGTAACCGTTCCTAACAAAAGAGGAGGCAAACTAATCCATAGCCTTCTTCAGTAACGCAACTTGAGGAGAAGCACATGGAGAAACATGCCTAAAAGATCTGCACCTATGCAATGATATTAAGAGGGTAAGCAAGATCCTCGGCTTCCCTTTTATGCATCAGTTTATTGACATAAATGCTGCCAAAGACTCAGAAGTCAATACAAGAAAAGTTTTCCCTGTAAAATCTATTGATGCACTTTTCCGTTGTGATAGCTTTTCAGAAGAACACAATCTTCATGTTTTATTGCTTCCTCAAATACTTATACCAAAAAAAAAAAAAAAAAATGAGAGGCTAAATGATATGATCCCTTTAGATGGAGGACATTAATATTGACTTAGTTACCGATATTCTGATCATGCAAAAAGCTAACATGCAAATATAGAACTCCAATGCCAAAGAAAGAGAAGTTTATTTGAGCTTCCCAAAAGCATATCTTACCTTACGGTGGGACTTCCAGATCTTCATCTCAAACAAAGCTTGTTCTGTGTCTATACTGTGATGCAAAATGACTTTGAACAAAGAACTTAAGGGCTTCAAAAGGCACCATTGCTGTACCCGTGCACGGTATGTTGGCAGAAAAATTAATATGCTTTTTTCAATGTCTGACTCGTTTTCATGTATATGCATTATCAGATCATGAATGAGTTTGTGGACTTCAGGATCAATATCTGCGTTGGCTGTTGAAGGGCTTTCCCCATTGCAATATTTCACTGACAATGACTCCGAACTAACTCCAAGCAATTTGGTTACCTGTTCAGCAAAATTTAACAAATAAAAGTATGCCTCTCAGGCTATATTTGAAAAAACCTAGAAGATACTCATCTTTTCATGAGAAACATAGTAATTAACCTTTCTACAGATAAGAGAAAAAAAAAACTGTCAGGAATTATCATGCTTCATCGATGGCTTTTGCTTATGTAAAATGTTGATCTTAACGATTCAGTGTTGCTCACGCTATCAATTATGCCATCGAACCATGATTCTACCATCTCTTTTTCCCACATTTTTTGACTAACATCTTATGAACCAACTCTGCTCCACTGTCAAAAAGTTTTTCCCCATCATTGTATGATCTTTTTGGGTTTCATGGGATCGAGGGAACAGAGGCCTGGTATTGGATTGAACAGGACTAGACGCATATATTGACACAGGAGTACTACATCTGGACATGAGCAGGAAAAGCACTAACAGCGAACTTTATACGCCGTGATCATAAAAAGGACAGCCTTAGTATAGCATATGTAATGAATTTGGTGCGATATGTGGAAGACATAATTAGGAAGATGTACATGGAGTACGATGTCTGGAGGTATTGAACGTGTACTGAGATCAGATATGCCACTTGTCAAGCTCGGGGATAGATGGATATGCAGGCCTTGGGTTATGGTGCACTTTGAAGCCCTGAATCACCTATTATCTTATGCATGAACGAAAGAGGTTTAAAGTACTCGAGTTCTCCCCACAAGCAGATGCACAAATGAAGGTCCAATTGCATCAGATGCTTACATAAAGTCCGTTAAGGGAGGATGTAGCTTTATCGTTTGTTGCACGTGTTATCATTACAACATGCATTTTTGCTAGATATATTTCTATGTGTAGCAGAGATAATAAAAAATTATTAAATCATATAAATGGAGACACCCAAACGCAAATCTCCATTTTTTTTTAGCTCAAATTTTTAGGCATTCATTTTAATGTTTTGCCACGATGTGAGCTCCAACCTAGTTCAACCCGAGAACCAAACCAAACTAACCCATGACTGGTTCACACGGGGATTGGGTGGGATCTTGAGTTAAAAAAAATTTGGGAACTAGCCTTGATTGATTCACAATAAAATAAACTCGACTCTCGAGTCAACCGTGGAACTGGCCAGTTTGGTTCCATGCAAGTTTCTAAAGGAACCGATTCCAAGATCTGGAAACCAACTTTAACAAGATAGGTTCCAAGTTATTGGTCTAAAATCTACCTACACTAAAATCTATCACCTTTGGTCTTTGTGAAATCAGAGGTTACTTTCATTATTTTTTCCTCTATAAAAAGATCAAATTAGAGATTGTATACGATTTCTTATGATTTTTTTTAAGAAACCAAATCTGAAAAACAAGTCAAACCACTTAGATTCCATAATCAAATCAAACAAACATCAAATCTGTTAGGATACACATGTGAATTGTGTTAGAGAAATCCCATATCGAATAATTAACGCGGTGTTAAGTGGTTAACGTATCCAAGTTGGTCGATTATTAATTGGTTCAAGATTTTGAGTGGGGGTGGATTTAATTGGATATATTAACAAACTTGGACTTAAACTCCCTCTTGACAATCTTCATGGCTTTGGAAAAAGATATCCAAATTAAGAGGAAGCAAACCTAACTCTGTATCCTAGTTGGTTGTTGATGTCAAGCAATTAATAAAATCGGTATTGAGCAGTTAATATATATCCTAGTTAGCCTATAAAGGTTGGTGTTGAGTTAGTTTCGGAAAAAGATAATCAAATTAAGGGGGAGCTTAGCTTCTGGTGTTAAGACCTTAATAAGGTTGGTATCGATTAATAAAATCAATGTTGAGCAGTTAATATATATCCCCGTTAGCCCATAAAGATTGGTGTTGAGCTAACTTTGGAATGGTGTTGAGTAGTATTGACCTAACTTCGGAGAAAGATATCCAAATTAAGATCCTATAAAGGTTGGTGTTGAGTGGTGTTGAGCTAGTTTCGGAAAAAGATATCCAAATTAAGGGAGAGCTTAGCTTCTGGTGTTAAGACCTTAATAAAGTTGGTGTCAATTACTAAGATTGATGTTGAACAGTTAATATATATCCTCGTTAGCCCATAAAGATTGGTGTTGAGCTAACTTTGGAATAGTGTTGAGTGGTATTGAGCTAACTTCAGAAAAAGATATCCAAATTAAGATTGAACTTTTGTTGATGTTAAGTAATTAGTAAGATCGGTATTGAGCAGTTTTATATATATATATCCTAATTAGCCCATAAAGGTCGGTGTTGAGTGGTGTTGAGCTAGCCTTGGAAAAAGATATCCAAATTAAGGGGGAGCTTGGCTTCTGGTGTTAAGAAATTAATAAGGTTGATGTCGATTAATAAAAGTAATGTTGAGCAGTTAATATATATATTCTAGTTAGCTCATAAAAATTGGTGTTGAGCTAACTTTGGAATGGTATTGAGTGGTGTTGAGCTAGCTTCAGAAAAAGATATCCAAATTAAGGAGAAGCTTGGCTTCTGATGTTAAGAAGTTAATAAGGTTAGTATCAATTAATAAGATTGATATTAAGCAATTAATATATATCCTAGTTAGCCAATAAAGATTGGTGTTGAGCTAACTTTGGAAAAATGTATCCAAATTAAGGGAGATGGTGTTGAGTGGTATTGAGTTAATTTCGGAAAAAGATATCCAAATTAAGAGGAGACTTGGCTTCTGGTGTTAAGAAATTAATAAAATCGGTGTTGATTAATAATATTGATGTTAAGTAGTTAATATATATCCTAGTTAGCTCATAAAGATTGGTGTTGAGCTAATTTTGGAAAAAAATATCCAAATTAAGGGATAGGCCCATAAAGATTGGTATTGAGCTAGTTTCAGAAAAAGATATCGAAATTAAGGAAGATCTAGGCTTTTGGTGTTAAGTTAATAAGGTTGGTGTTGAGCTGGCTTTAGACAAGGATATCCAAATTAAAAGGGAACTTGGCTTTTGGTATTAAGCAAATAATAAGGTTGGTGTTGAGCCGTTAATATATATCATAGTTGGCTCATGAAAATTGGTGTTAAGCTAGCTTCGAAAAAAGATATCCAAATTAAAGAGGAGTTTGGCTTTTGATGTTAAGTAATTAATGAGGTTAATATATATCATAATTGGCCCATGAAAGTTGATATTGAGCTAGCTTCGGAAAAAGATATCCAAATTAAGGAGAAGCTTCACTTTTGGTGTTAAGTAGCTAATGAGATTGGTGTTGAGTAGTAAATATATAGTTGACCCATAAAGGTTGGTGTTGAGCTGGCTTCAGAAAAAGATATCCAAATTGAGGGGGAGCTTGGCTTTTGATGTTAAGTAGTTAATAAGGTTGGTATTGAGCAGTTGACATATATCCTAGTTGGCCCATGAAGGTTAGTATTGAGCTATCTTCAGAAAAATATATCTAAATTAAGGGGAGCTTGACTTTTGATGTTAAGCAATTAATAAGATTGGTGTTGAGCTGGCTTCACAAAAAGATATCCAATTGAAGGGGGAGCAAACCTAACCAATATCTTATTTGGCTTTTGATATCAGTAATTAATAAAGTTGATGTTGAGCAGCTAATATATATCCTAATTGACCCATGAAAGTTGGTATTTAGCAGTTAATAATATCCTAATTAGCCCATAACTTACTCAAGCTTTTGAGTGGAGGTGGATTTAATTTGATATATTGACAGACTCACACTTGAACCCCTTTTTGGCGATCTTCCTAGGTGAAGATATCGAGTTTCTACTGGGCGCTCCCAACAAATTTTGTCATGTGCGGTTGTTATCAGAATCTTCTTAATTTGGTTTTGGTTTAGCCCTAGGTTGAATGCGGATTAAAAGTTATGACGACAAGGATGGGCAGTAGTGTCGAGGTTGCAATTACAATATTGATCGGTGGGATCACGATGGCGATAACCATGGAATTCAAGAGGGAAGTGGAGATTCCTACCTTCAATAGGAGCTTAGATATCAAAGACTTTACAAAATGGCTAGATGAGGTGAATCAGTTCTTTGAATACATAGAGAATTAGTTAGAAAACAAAACGACGTATGAACTCTTGGAGTGCCAAAACTTGGCATAAAGGGATACTTAAGTACCAAAAGTTCGGAAAAGTACTTTTAAGTGCCAAGATCAGAGAAAAATGATTAATTAAGTGCCAATTGTGAGAAAATTCAACCAAAATATTGACGTGACAATTTTCCGACAAGATAAGGTCAAAACGACGTCATTTTGAGAACTAACATGACCAAATAAGCTCAAAATGACATCATTTTAAGCACTAACATGGCTAGATCAGCCTAAAACGTCATTTCAATCTTAATCAGATTTTTATATAAATATTAATTAAATAATATTAAAAATAAAGTTTTAAAAATAAAAATAAAAAAGGCAAAGGATAGGCAGGAGGGGCTCCCCTGCCTGGCCGCCGCCCCATTGCTAGTGGGACAACGGCAATGGATAGCAAGGGTCGCCCATGCCTAGGCATGAATCAATGCGGGTGGGCCGAGCCGATGACCCTCGCCATCCATTGCCGTCACCCCACCGACGATGGGGCAGCGGCCACAAGCGGTGAGGCTCCCCCACCTATGCTACTGCTCCCTTTTTTTTTTAATTTTCATTCTTAATATTATTTAATCAATAATTATATCAAAAATTAAATTTAGGTCAAAACGACGTTGTCTTTTATAAAGATAAGCTGACATAGAGTTCTGGCAAGTCACATAGATGTTAGAAATTATTAAAATAAGACACGTCGAATTTTCGATCGCTTTCGCCAAAGTTAACACTTAAGTAATCCAATTTTTTAAAAAAATGTAACACTTAAATGTATCTTTCGTAACTTTTGGTACTTTGGCTATTTTTTCCCAAGGTAAAACACTAGTTACAACATGGTAAAAGATACAAACGCTGTTAAAGAGGCCATTTTTGCATAAGGGACAATGAAAGTTATTTCTGTGATCGTTACAATCAAACACTAGCTACAACAATGGATGCTGCCCCCAAATATTCATTTCCCTCAAATCTCAAAGAGGCTAAATTTGTCGCCTCTAAAATAAGTCAAAAGTAAGACATTCAAGGATTTCTAGCTGGCGAAACGGCCGCTTCTCCACCAACACTTGATCGAGAAAATGGACAGCAGATTGCAATCCTGATTGCCAATCATGGGTTGGGACAGATCTTACTCATCAAATCTTAGGTCATTGGTACTGTCTCTGAAGAAGCTCTCGACTTGCAGTAGGGCTTAAAACAGCCTCACTGATCTGGAATGCTCTAACAGGACAGGATATTCATAACACTATCGCCCAGGAATTCGACCTCCTTGCGCAAATGCAACATATTCAAACAGGGACTAAACCCTTAGCTGTCTATCATCATATGCAGAAGTTATCCCACAACTTCAAAGCTATGTTACCTAACAAAAGAAGCATGACTGCTGCGTCAAAAACCTCAATCGCGTTTGTTTCTCAGTGTATGGGAATTTAGGAGGCGGCAATAAAGGTCGTGGCAACTCATGTAGCTCTAATTCAAGAGGTCGTGGTTTCTCGCAGTCAAATCAAGGAAGTCCCACTGCATCTTCCCAGTCTGCTTACTTAAACTCAAAATCTCTTGAGGCACGCCTACTTGTCAAATTTGCAAAAAGAAGGGCTATGACAAACTTAAGTGCTGGCATCGCTTTGACAACAGTTATTAAAGCGATGACCTTGCCCACAGCCTAAACAACATTGCATAATTCTGACCCGCATTATGATGAATAACATCCAGACACAGGCATTGATGCACATATTGCAACTGTTTCGTCAGAATTGTTCCGAAAACCAAATATCTTTTATCAAAAGTCGCTTTTTGATTTTTATTAAAAAAGGATAGGGGTTCTACACCAATGGATATCAAATGTAATGTCAAATTAGCTTATCGGATCCAAACAACATTGTATAATATTAGATTAACTTCATTCGTTTCGCGGAAAATGTTATTGCTTTTCTAAAAGCTATTTTCCAAGAAAACGTAATTATTTTCCAATATTCAAGTGAAACTTGAAAATAAAGTGGAAAATATTTTCCGCTATTCGCTTGGAAAAATATTTTTCTTTATACACTCTTTTTCGATAATTTTATTATTGTTTTATTTTTTATAATCTTTATTTATTATTTTCTAAAATTGATTATTAAATTTTCTTTTTCTTTTTCTTCTGTGTTTTCTCCTTCCTTGGCCGGCCGACGGTTGACCATGCCTCGAGCTTGCCCAATCAACTCACTGGTGCAGCAAGCTCGAGGCTACAAAGCTCCATCCTCGCTAAATCGGCGACACTCGAGTGTCACCAAACGGTGGCGAGGCTTGAGCCTCACCGATCGGCAATGCCCAAGCTTCGCCAATTGTCGCTAGACGACGGCAAGGCTAGGGCCTCACTAGATTGGCAAGCTTGGTTCGCTTGTCGCCGGCCGTTGCCATGGCCAACAACCAGCTGAAAAAGAAAAAAGCAAAAAGAAAGAAAGAAAGAAAAGAAAAGAAAAATTATAAAAAACCAATTTTATTAAAAAAAATAACAAAAAATTCAAATTTTAAAAAAAATTATAAAAATAGGAAGAAAAAAGTGAGGAAATAGGAGGTGTAAGATAAGAGAGAGTAAGTGTGGAAAATGTTTTCACCAATTTTAGAAGACATTTTTTCCTCATGGAAAATATTTTCCCTAATGAATTTATATTTCGTGAAACGAACGTCAGAAAATCTGAAAAACATTTTCCCGAAAGTTATTTTTCTGAAACGAACAGAGCCTAAATTGGAATTTAATCAACAACAATGCCCATAAATTACATGATCAGACTTGAAATCAGTCAAAATTCAATCGATGATACAAGTTGATAATAGTTGAATACAATGGTGAAATTTAATCAAAACACTACTCCAAGATAATGAGATGCAATGCCGGCATTTAATCAACGATGATGTACCACAATAGTATAAGGGACACAATGTTGGAATCCAATTGACAACGATGCACCGGAATAAAGATACACGCTAGAATCTAATCAATGATGGAAATTTGAAAGCTATGACTAGGGAAATTAAAGTGCAGCCTAGAAAAAATAAAGATAAAAAAACATTTTGATTGATTTGTCGAGAGTTCTTCATTGAATGACTGATGGTATTTATAGTGAAACTTGGTAACTATTGGGTAGTTATGTATCATTTAGTGACCACTATTTTGTCCACATCCCTTTTTCCTCACACGTTACTTCATCCACTTCATTTACAACCATCTCAATCGTACTCTGAAGGTTATATGGTTATCGATGGCCATTCCATGGCTGAGTCTTCAAATAGCAACTGATCCTTGATTGTGCACATCCTTGATGCCTGTTATTCCAGTATCTTGCGTAATATTTTAGTGTTTCTAAGGAAAAGTTTGCCGCCAGATCCATTCAATCTGTCACTAACCGTCCATCATCTTATTTCAATAACTAGACACATGGCATTCACCTATCTCATCATCGATCATTGGGTAGTTATCCTCATGCTTCTCAATAATCAAGCATGTATCAAACACTGCCCGTGTGATATGCACATGATTGCGGTCTGTTTTTTGTGACATTTTCCCTCGTGAATAAGTACATGACGGCAGGGTCAATTTCGGTTGTCAACGGCAAATAAACCGGGTAAACTCACATACTTGCTACCATATCATTGCAATAATAGTGTAATGGTAGCCAATGGCGAATCACTTCCAATTACTCATACGGGTACTGGTCTTATTGGAAATGCATCCAGCACTCTTGCACATCGAAACATTTTGGTGGTAACCCAAATAAAGAAGTGTCTTCTCTCTGTTTCTCAACTCACGCAGGATCATCGGCATTATTTTGAGTTTAAAGGATCTAGTTTTTTGTATTAAGGACTCAAAGACACATCAAGTATGGATATCGGGCAGGAATCATCGCTGATTATATGCCGTCAGAGATCCACAGATTTCAGCATTGTTCTCTAAGAGGCAAAAGTCCGCAAATGATCAAGTTTGGCATCAAAGAGTGGGACACAGAGTCAAATGTTGCAGTATTTGAGAAGGAATAATTTTATCTGTCAACAAACCAACTAGTGGACTTTGCACTAGTTGTCAATTTAATAAAAGTGCTATATTGCCATTGTGTTTTCCAGGTTCTCCGTGTTCCCATGTTTTGGACAAGATACATTGTGATATATGGAAATCAGCCCCTATCTATTCGTTACCACAGTTTTGGTACTATGTGGTGTTTATTGATGATATTTCACCATATCGTTTGTCATATCCATTGAAAGGGAAATCTGAATTTTCTAATCTTTTCATGATCATTTTAATCAAAGCAGGATTCAACACCTGATTAAATGTCTCAGTAAAGCATAACAGCATGTGTGGAGAAAACCTCTATGATATTTAAGCAAAATTGTCCAAAAAGTCTAAACATATTGTACTTTTACCAATTAAGTCATAAATCTTTCAATTTTGTCAATTAAATCCTGAAATTTTAGACGGAAATTGCTAATGTAGACACTATCCATCTTACGTGGCATAACTAGCCCTAACATAACCAATTTTTAAAAATATGTTTTCAATTTTTTTTTCTTCTCTTTTCCTCCTTTCCTTCTTTTCTTTTTCCCTTTCTCTTTTTTTCTTTTCTTTTTCTTCTTTCTTTTTCCATTTTTTCCTCTGTTAGCCTCAAGCAAGGGCCACCCTTGCCAACCTTGAATGAGTGTCACCCTCACCTAAGAGCAAGCGTGGGACACCCTCGCCAACCCTCACCAACCAAGCAAGGGTGACCCTCACCCTTGCTAGCTCAGGCTTGGGTGTCCCTCACCCAAGGCAGATGACCTTCGTTGGCATCGACAAGGCCCAATGAAGGGGAAAAAAAGAAAAAAAAAAGAAAAGAGAAATGGGGGAAAAAAAGATGGAAAAGAGAAGAAAAAATAAAAATGTTATGATAAAAATTTCAAAAAAAATTAAAATATTATTAAAATTTGTCCACCTCAATATCAGTCATGCATATAAGATGACTAGTGTTCATGTTGGCAATTTCCGCCCAGAATTGGCCAAAGAAACTTAATTGGCAAAATATGAAAAAAAATTAAAATTCAATTAACATAATTAAAATATTTAGGACCGAATTAGCAAAAGTTGAACAAATTTCCCTAATAAATCTGAAGTTGATAAAACCATTTATTTCTTGACAAAAATAAGATGATGTTGATATAAAAGACATTTATAGCCATTGACGTTATCCGAAGTACGAAGTGAAAAGATTGATAAAAGCTTTATGTAAGGGGTGAACATCTTTGGATAAACGGGAAATTTGAGAACATTTGAAGATTGATAAAGTGAACAGTTGAATAAAGTCTTGAACACTATAATATACTCATGAAAACTAATAGATGGAAATACTCAACAAAAAAAAACTACCAGCGTGAATCTTTGATAGACTTATCGGTTCACTATATATCTGGATAAAAGCAAGATTTGGGGTAAAAGCAAGAATCTTGATAAAAACGTAGCTCGCCAAAAAATTGCACGGACTTAAGGTAAGTTGCCACTGAACCTCTTTTTAACATTGGACTCTGTTTGTCCCTATTTTGTCTATTCTAATATTTACAGTATCATAGCTACTGCTATTAACTGCCCCTTTTTTCATTCTCTCTCTACATCAGAAATCACTATTTTATCATCAGGAGTAAAATATTTAAGGATTAATGTATTAAAAGTCCTAAAATCTATCACGAAAGTATAACCAAATCTTACAACCAGTCAAATTAATCAATCCTTCTTTTAACTCCATTCAACTTGCCTCACAAAAATGCTGATTCAATTTTTTTACTATTTTCTCTCCTTTACACGGCGCTAACATGGCTAAAAACATAAAGGAGAAGGTTAAAAAAAACCACTTTTGTTTAAATCTAATTTTTTAACTCAAAATTTAAAAAAATGAAGGATGGAAAATCAGGCCCTTGCCGCAGCCGCCCATCACTGGAAAAGGTCAACAGTAGTGAGATTATGGTCAGCAAGGGTCACTAGGTCTTGACTAGTGACTAGCGACCCTCAACAGCTATAGATAAAGGCTGGCTAGATCTTCGCTAGATCTAAGCAAGGGCCAACGACCCCTACTTGATATGGAAGAGGGTTGCTGGTTACTGGCCAAGGCCTGACATTCTCTCCGACCATTATTCACTTCCCCCCACCCCACCCCGAAGCACTCATCAATGATAATATTCTTACATTCCTACAAAGCTTTCGAGTTTTAGAGAGGAAGCACTTAGAAAGAGAGATGTTCTCGTTTGTGGAAGCAATTAGAAAAGGCATTTAGAAAACGCCATCATTTTTGTAGAGGAAACATTTAGAGAGAGACAAAACAACAATGACATTTTTGTTACTGTTGCCATGAAGACTTTTCTTATTGAATTTAAATTTCTTTTTAAAAAGCCACATAAAAAGGAAATTTTAAGTTAAAATGCCACATGGGATGGATTGCCAAACTAGGCACTCAAATAAACATTTTTACATTGGTATAGCGTTTAAGCAAGCCAAAAAAAAAGTTGTAATACTCTAATGGATGTCATACAAAAGTTATGACATTTGCGGTATCTTCATCCTCAAAAATCCCCAAACCTATAGTTATTATACTCGGTCAAAGCTCTGTTAATGAAAACTATTAAAAATCTAACTATAAGTACATCAGAAAGCAAACAATGTTACCATTAGGGGTGTGCAATCGAACCAGGTTTACCCAAAACCTGGACCGGACCACCCAAAAAACAAGGTTGGGAACCAGTTCCCGATTAAACCGGTCCGGGAACCAGTTCTAGTTTTTGGAAACTAGTTGAAACCAGTCCGGGAATAGGGTCCAAGCAAAGACCCACCTGAAATTGGTTTTTACCCTTTAAAAAAAAAAATCATCTCTTTCTATAGTGCCTTTGAATCTATTTGTCTTTGAAGAATTATTAAAAAAGGAAAGCTTCTCTTTAAATCAAGTTAAGGGCGAATTGTTTTGGAAAAATTGTTAAAAATAACTATTCTCATACATTGTTTTTTAATGGTCCCACCTTCAACTATTACTATAGTCGCAGGACAAGTGCTACTAACTAGTAGCACTAATTAAAGCATTTTCAGTCCAACTCAAGAAAGATATCTTCTTAATAAGAGCTCCGTCGTATACATATGAGCAATCACATTAGATCATATTAAAAGTATATGTGAGAATGAGACTAATATTATATGCATATTTGTTGCTAATGTTTATGTATTATTGAGATTTTTGCTTTGTCTTATAATGTTAAGAGGATTACGGTGTTGTTTTTTCACCAATTAATGTAAAATTCAAAGCCATATAGGATATCGAACGGTTGTAAAACAAGTTCCAATAAAAACAAGTCGACCCTGTTCCTGGACCAGAAAAACAAGGTCAGGTCCAAAATAAAGTCCAATAAAAACAGGGTAGGGTACAGGGTCCAAAAAAGAGAAACTGGCTATTACAGGATCCAGGTCTGGACCCTACCCACCCCGGACCCGATCACCCCTAGTTACCATGGCACCCACATGACTTAGGTGAAATAAACACGACATTTTAAGCGTTTTGTTAGCATAACAATTTTTAGATTACTGTGAGAATAACGTTTTGTTGGGAGTCACAAATCCTTAAAGAAGTAAAACCCACAATAATTTATAATTATTTGTTATTTGGTTATTCTTGATCCATAATAAATTGTTATCCTCACAGTTGATTAAAGATGGTCACCAATTCATTTCTCCTGTTTTGGTTGAAAAATCATCTAAAAAGACATTGACAGAGGGTAAATGTGTTATAAACACACAAGTTTGGGAATTTTTATGTCACAATAAAAAGTTTCTGCTAAATGTGATATGGTGAGTACAATTTAGAGTTTTTGATTTCACCCAAAAAAATTTGAAGACAAATGTGTCGCAATGAGAATAATTTGAGATTTTTTGTGACTTTTTTCCCTAATAATTATTAGATATCATTATTACTAGATCGTATCTCTATTTGTTTCACGGAAAATTAAATTTTTTGGAACATATTTTATTTAAAATTATCATTTGTATCGCTTACAAAAATAAATGAATGAAGAATATTTTCAATATTTTCATGAATGATTAAATATAAATTATTGTCAATGATGGAAATATTTTTCATTGACTAATTATTTCAAGTAACACAAGTAATTGTTGATAGGAATATTTTCCAAATAAGCCTGTTTGTTGCTTTAAAAAAGAAGAATTTAAAAAATATTTCATAAAAAATGATCATTTATATCACTTTTAAAAATAATTAAACGAAAAATATTTTAATCATTCACGAAAATATTTAAATATTATTTTTTATTGATAATGAAAACATATCAAGGGATATAAGCAATTATTATCAAAAAATGTTTTTCAAATTATTCATTTTCTGCAAAATAAATAGAGTTTAAGTCATTTTCCGCAAAGCAAACAGAATTATAAAACTATCTCTTCATAGAAGCTAGTGTAAATTTCAACTTCCAATTCCGCACTCTTGTGCTTTTATTATTTGTCTCATTATATTCCTTGGTCATATCAATGTTTGGAGACTCTTATCAATTGCTAATGTATGTGCAAGTTTTTAACTCTTAATCCCCAAATTGTTCGTTTGTGTATATCAAACCTGCATATATCTAGATAGTTTTATCATTGAAAAAAATTGGTAATTATTAGGGAAACCTCCCTATGATATTTTGAAAGTGACAAAACCATCTATATTGATTATAATTTGATACATTCGGATGGTGTCATGATCCAGTGAAGTTAACATGGGCAATGCTTTGCCAAACCAATGGTGTCCAAAGAATACAATGAAAAAACCTCTACAAGATAGATGAATCTTGATAGAAGGGGAACAAGTTTGGTAGAATGAGATGTCCATGAGAACTAAGAAAAATAACGAGAAGATGAACATCTAGATAGTCTTGATAGCTAATATACTCAGAAGGGTAGTTCGGATAAACTCATCGGATCACAAGTATAGGTAGCTCCTTATATCAATTGAGTAGGAAACATTATCGTGCCTCTATCACCTACTCAGGAAGATCTCAACTTCTTTTCATTTGATTTTGATGTCAGGCAAAAAGTAAATAACCGTTGACAAGGCTTGGTACTTGTGCAGAAGGACTAGAGTTGTTTTTGCTTGTTTTGTTCAAACAGTCAGAAAAATAAAAACAAACTTTTGATAGAGGTAGCATACTTTATCTTGAGAAAACTTACTTTTTTTAGGAAACTCACACTGTATATAAAACAAAAATTGTATGGGCAGCCAGATTTCCACAAATGGGGTCTCTCAACCCCAATGGCTCTTTGATTGAGGACTCTCCAATGGCTAAATTGGAGACTAAAGTTCCATAAAAGAGATTCAAATCAAGTTGAAAGGGTTGGCGAAACATTGAGAAATTTATAACTTTGATGATTTCTGTTCTCTCTCTTATTGCAATTGTGCTACTACTCACTTGTGATATACTTTATTAATAGTTCTTATTGCTTGTAATCTATGCACAGAGAAGTGTACCGGTGTAATAACAATGCTTGTTTGTTGATAGTGGGATTAATCAACTTCACATAGAAGCAGCACTTGCTATATTGTATCCTCTCTTGAAATTACCAATGGACTTAAGTTTAATATAAGCTCGACCACTATGAAATCTATACATAAAATTCTCTATTATCTTGATATCCATTTAACAGAAGTATTTGCATATGATATCATCAAACTAATTAATTATCTATCAAAGTTTCTGACCAAAAAAATATATCCATCAAAGTTAAAACATCCCACGAAGATTTTCAAATTATAAATCAATTTATTTACCCTCTTAGGTTGCATTGTTAGTCTCAACAATATCATAGTTAGGGCTTCTTTTGACCCATCTGGAGTCACAGTCAATTTCATAGCTACTGTTCCTTTGCATCCCAGGATCACTAGGCCTAAATCAGGTACTTCAAAGCGTAATCCCAAGTATGATAACATTGTTGTCTCATACATTCACTCTGAGCCCCGCAGCACTGCCTCTGCTCTTAAACATTCTGAGGGTAAAGCTGCAATACTGGTGAAATATATACTCTTGCCACAAATGATACTTGGGAACCTGTTCATCAACAACAAAACATGAATGTTGCATGTGGGTTTTCAAACCCAAACTTCGATGGAACTCTGGATCATCTCGAAGCTCAATTAGTTGCCAAGGAGTTTCATCAATAAGAGGGTGTTGATTTTTAGAAACCTTCAATCCATTCGTTAAGTCTAAACCCTTGAGTCAATCTTAATGTTGCAATTGTTCATAATTGGCCCATTCTCCAATTCAATGTCAAAAATGCCTTCCTTAACAGAGATCTTAATATTCCTGAATACGTTGAGCAGCCCCTTGGATACCACGATCCAACTCGGCCTGATCATATGTTTACTTCCACAGGAGCTATATGACTTAAAACAGGCCCCTCAGGCATGGTTAGATAAGTTCAGCAATTTTCAAATTAGCCAGGGTTTAGTGTCAGTGACCTCTCCCGCATCACCCGCCATGGTGATTCCAGCCCTAGGCTTCAACACAGTACACATCCTCGTCTTGGCTGAAGCCATGATCTCCGTAGCTTATCCCAATCCGAATCAAATTCTTCTAGATGGGAACCACAGGACTCCTTGGAAAAGCTGGCCGTGAGAATTATTCGTCAAAGCACTACTTCGTCAGCCCTTTCCAGGTTTTCCCCCAGACTGAGCAGCTACACTATACGTGTCTAGGGTTAATTGAAGATTATGTTCCATGGCCTGCGCCCCCTGATCTTCGTCAGTGGGAGCATTGCCTCCATTGCCATGGTTACCAGACATGGCTCTGCTCTCCGGCAATTTTTGCTGACTCCAATATTAACGGACGTAGTAGAAATGGGATAAACACGGATAAATGAATCCCGAGAACACGCACAAGGCGCAACACGCTCACAGAACGCTGCTTTACATCAAAATAAAGCGCATATCTATAGGCGTGAAAACTCAAACTTAAAAAAGAAAAAAATCAAAAAAATAAAACTAAGATTATACTACAGATAAAGAAATAAAAGAAAGATTCTATTCACATTCCAATTAAAAAATCATCGACCATTCGGGTAATAAATCCGCAACAAATCTCAACATTATCTTATGGACCCCACGTCATGATTTCAAGAGTAAAAAAAAACTTTACGATTATTCTCCAACATTTACAATTAAAAGTTTGAACGGCCACAGCTGCAAAATCAGCCCTGGATTGCTTCTTGAAAATCTGCTTTCAAACCGTTTCAAGCAGATTTCTTAAAGCAGAAGCAAGTACTAGTAAGCATTGCCCCAAAGGCATTATGCTTCCTTGCTAAGAATAGCAACAAGAACTACACTACTTCCTACCAAGTTTTCTAGCATTTGATAAGTGCATAAAAATGGGTGGCCATGGCTCAAATAAGTGAAAAGGCACTAGGATATTTCAGTCTTCTTTTACTACATGATAATTTCAAGGAAGTTCAGATCTGTTTGTTTAGACTACTTAAACTACTCATGACTATATATGTATATGACTTTCCCACCAAATTTTAAAAATAGTTATTTTGCAATTAAAAAATCAGGACAAAAACTTTACATATCTTTAAATGACTCAAATTGCTAATAATTACATGCTTTCCAAAATTCAAGGTGTTACTATTAAATTAGCAGAAAGCAAAGTTTATAGGCAAAAATTACGCCAGCACACCTTGATATTTCATGTGAAACAAGAATGCCAAATGATCAACCATTGAGTGGGTACTCTTGAAAATTAATGCCGCAAATTGAGGCCTATCTGGACTAATAACTGAGCTTTTACCTGCTCAAGATATAAAACTCTTCTTTGATAAATGGTTTGCTGGTTGGAGTTAGGAATGGCAACCACCTCTACTCTTTCATTCTTAGCAATATCTCCAAAGTAGTCCCTATATTTTGCAATATCGGCTGTCGCAGACATTAATACCACCCTGTAAAATATCAAACAGGAACCAAGTTTCTAAGGCCTCAAAGCAACCGCTATCCATGAAACATCAAATCAAAGATATGGTTTTCTGTATATATTGCCAGTGTAATTGTTTCTTTCCGCTTCATTATTAAATCAAATGCATCAACATTCTGTTTGCACTACTACCTAATAAAAGCATGTTATTGAGAAACCTTCTATTGAGATTTTCAATTTTACAAGTGATGCATATTACAAAATGCCTGAAGTAAAAGATAAAGATAAAGATTTCACTGCATCATAACCACAGACTCCCCAAGTATCACCAGCAATGATTATCTAAAGTTACTCAAAAAAGATCATTGACACCATCATTTTGTGCAGACTAAGTAATAATTTCGAATGACATCAAATGCAGGGAAAAATTAATAACCTGACCTGAGGTTTTTGTTCTCTAGGAGAAACTGCTTCACGCAGATAAGAAGGAGATCAGACTCTACAGATCTTTCGTGCACTTCATCTAGTATGATAGCCTTGTAATCAAGTGCATTCAGACCCTTCTCACGTATTTCATCTAACAAAACTCCCACAGTTTTGAAAGCAATCTTTGCGCTGTAAAAGAAGACAGGTAGAAAGGAATAAGGATTGACACAACACGGATGCCTAAGGGCACTTCCAAATGGTGAATCAATATAAAATTAGCATGAGCCACTGAAGAAAGAAGTCTTAATTAATATATACATAGATAATAAATCAATGGAAGCAACTCTTGCATTTACATGTTTGACCATTTAAGACACAGTGTTTACTTTATGAACATGCATTATGACATAGATACGACAAAAAATAACTAAACCAGATGAAATCAAAGAAAATGAGATGATTAATGAAATCTAAGATCACATATGTGTGGAAAAGTTCACTTGCAAGGTTGACTATGGACCTATTTAATTCAACTTATTACTTCTATTTATGACTTCCCCTCCAAAATTTCGAAAATGAAAATAAAGATTTTAAGTTTTGGAAAATTGTGAATTTGTATAAAGGATTGTACATTTTGATTTTTGCATATTTTGAAATGTTTCAAGTGTCTCACATTAAATAAAAACTCAAACCCTATGATTACTTTACATATGAAAGTTTGGCAAATAACATAGTACATTTCACATGTTGTAACTATTTCAAACTAATATGGTATAGTAATGACGGAAAGGTTCATCAGTTGTGTGGATGCTGAAATCACCATGCTCATTGACATTTTTCTCACTACTTACGATGATCATAGAATTTGGAAACTCTTCACACATAATATATTAGATGGGAAAAGAGTTCACACATAAAATATTAGATGGGAAAAATGTTCATATTTTTGTAATGGTATGTCTGACTATGTTGGGCCAACTTAAAAGACCGTCCACCTGTATTATTTATTAGTTCAGTAGAGTGGAAAACAATACCTATCTGCAAATAAGTTCACTAAAGATTAGCTCAAAAGTACTGGAGGACAGATAAGAAGGCAAAAATCCAAATCTGTTGAAGGATATAAAGGACAGCAGATATTAAAAACAATGTGTGACTATTGGCAGTGCCAGCCAACAGCTCCAGAAGCCCAAAGAATTAGACAGCATATCAAACATCTTGGACCATCTAATTCTTGATGTTAAGGAAATGGTGATAATAGGCACCTGTTTTTTCTTTTAACATTTTTCCCAAGTGTGGGGGAGTGGGGAGGAGAGAGAGAAAGAGCATGCATCACTACCTGGATAATATATTCTTTAAATGATCAACATGATATCCAACTTCCTCTCCCAACTCACAATTACAGGCTTTTGCAACCATTTTAGCCATGGCTACTGCTGCAAATCTGCTAGGTTGTGCACATATTACAGGATAAATATTTTCCTCTAGCAGAAACTGAGGCACTTGAGAGCTCTTCCCTGACATTTAGAATAGACAATCAGATCAATCCCAAGCAGCAAACTGTGGAGAACTAACAAAAACAGGTCAGAGCATCAATCAGATGCAGAAAAGTAGAAAACACAGGTTCCAATGAAATTCGATTCCAAATTCACATTTGTCACTTCAGGGCGAGCACAAGCTAGTATTGGATTACACAGTTGAATTGGTTTAAAATCAACATTCAGCCAATAAAAAATTCTCATGATATGGATCTTGAAGGCCCCATCTTTATTTTCTATTGAAAGCTTTCCTTAAATTGCAGGACAATCATTTATAGGACTAGAAAAACCAAACTATTATGATCCTGAATAATCTTTTTCACTCCTCTTAAAAGCTAGATATTGAAAGACTGTATTCAGCTATAAAATAACAACAACAACAACAATAATAAACCAATTACATCCTGACATCAAGCCAAATCTCCATATTCCAGATGCGACTTAAGAAGAACACAAAACGTACAATCTGCCAGCTTCCTTCTCCAGTAAGTTATTAGCAATCAGAATCAGTGAATACGAAGTGCTTAACTGAATAAAATATATGGTCTATAAGGTTACCAGCTAAATGACTCCATGCATTTCCAATTTTCCATTAAATAACCATAACAACGAGATTAAGAGTTCTTCAGCCAGACATTTCATGTGTTGGCGCTATTGCAGAGATTAACTAAGAAACAGAGCCCAAAATTTTCATTCACTGGGATAAAACGAAAACGTTGATGCGATCACACTCCCACAGTTTTGCGAGCATCAGTATATGCCGCATGAGACCAAACAATACGGAGCTAAGCTAAAGCGACCTCGTCATCATTCGTGAAGTTTAAGGTAATTCGGTTCAGCTTCCGAAGCGGCAAAACACCACTTAACACGAGCGCAGAGTCCACAGACAAGCGACGAAAGGGGAGGCGACGTGCTGGATGATCGCAGACCAAGAGGCTAGCGAGGATAAAGGGATCGCACGCGCTTGATTCGCATCGCACTGAGTTGGAAAGCTTCTAAAAGGAGAAATGAAGCACTTGCTTCGCCTAAAATCTCCCATCAACGACCCCGATCATCCAAAATCGCGGCACCAAATTCAGCGTTTTAAATTCACCGTTCACCGCTCAAACTTAGTCGCAACCAAAATGGTACGAAGCAGAGCACTCTACACAGAGAGAGAGAGGAGAGTACCGCATCCGGTTTCGCCGACGATGAGGGTGACGCGATTCTCGAGGATCTTCTCGACGATTTTCTCGCGGAGGGCCATGATGGGGAGCGGAGGGAACCTGGATGACGAATGCGAGGAGCCACACGACGACGTCGCCGGAGAAGATGGCCTCGCCATTGTCGAAGTCCTCTCCCAAGCTCTTCTTCTTCTCTTTCTCTCTCTCTCTCTCTCTCTCTCTCTCTCTGTGGTGTCCCGATCGCGAAGGAGTGACTTTCGGTCGCTGCTGGCGAGCGAAACGTTAGCTCGAAGCAAAGCGCGCTCTTCTTCCCCTCTTTCGACAAAAGTCCGTGAGGAAGAAGGAGAAGGTTGCTCCCGCGCAGTCGCTGATCCCCTGCTCCGCGTCGTGTTGGGAGCTACACGTGTCGCCCTGCGGATGGGTCCTGGGGGACGACCTCTGCCTTTGACTTGGGACTGTCGTCGGTTGACTTGTTCTGGGGGAAGCGGCGTACGCTGGTCGCGGGAGTAGGCGAACGTGAGGGCCGTTGCCTTCTCCCGGAAGGAGAGGGAAGGTGGGTCCCGATGTTATTTCCTGGGCATCTTCGCTTTTTATCGGAAACGAGGAGAGGACCCGTTAGACCGGGCTTTAGCTACGCGAGATCAACGGTCACGATCACCCTGGACCGGACGGATGGCGAGCCCACGGTCCCACCTGTCCGCCCTCGTCGCGGACTCGTTCAAGCCTTAATCATGCATTTAGGCCCGTGAAAATGGCGGTTCGGGTCAAAAAAAAAATACTTCGATTTAAAGACAAGTATCATGGGCCTAGCCCACTCGACCAATATCTTTATTTAAGCAAATTAGAAAACGTTCGCACTTCGTTCACGTATTTCTGTCTGTCTCGTATGGGACAAGAAAATTCACGATTAACAAAAATGCCTAAGAGTTTTTCTCTTTATCATGGCGGGGCCAGATCTAGGCAAATTTAGCACGTCGAAGTGGTCGCCGATGTGCCGCGGCAATTGACTTCCCTCGTAGGTACGCCAGCCGATTGTCCTATGAGCATGGTAGCGTAGGGTTTTTCCTTTTGTTTTAAATTCATTTGTATAATTTTTCTGTTATTTATTTAATCCTAGTGTAGATTATTTTGCCATTTGTCAAACATAAAATAGAACATGACAAATTTCCCACATTTTCCATCTTACTAATAGCCTTGTCCAATCTATTTTCTCTCACCATTACATTGACCTAATCTGCTAATTAACTCCAAACTTTAGGTACAATTTCAATTTTGCTTCAAACTTTATTTTGTCTAAAAAGACTTTAAACTTTAGGTTCAAATTTTCCCAAACCTTTTTGTCTAAAAAAATTATTAATTTCAATGCTAGTCCTAAAGATACTTTGAACTTTATTTTTGTCAAAAAAAAATCACAAACTTTTGATCTAGTCTTGAATCAAATCTATTAATCATCTGTCCAAAAATCGACATTGGTTGTTTGATGTAGTATTTTCACGTTAGTAACAAATCCACATCAATGAGGTGACAACAAGGTGACGTGGAAAATTACCTCCAAAACGAAATCATTTTTTAATAAAAAAAATTAGATATGATTGATGGCGATTTTTGGATACGGGACAAATCAGGACTAAAGTTAAATTTCAGGGTAAATTTATAACTAAATCGAAAGTCAAGATATTTTTTTAATAAATTGAAAGCCGAGATTGTTTGAGTTAAAAAAAAAAAAAGCCTTTTTCTATGTCGTTCTTTCTCACCTCTTTATTTTTACTTGATAAGTTAAATGAGAAGTCCAACCGGCCCAAACAAAAAACCCTGCAAAAAAAAAAAAGCCCTAAAACCCTAACCCCGGCCGGTTCTCCTCTCGAACTTTGCCTGCAAATCCGCTTTTTGTCTCTCCCTCCTTCGTTTTTGGACTGGAGAACAAGCGTTTGCCCTCTCCTGCTACCATCGTCGCATCTCCCTCTCTCTCGCTCACATCAAGCGCAAAGGTAAGCTCTCTCCCTCCGTGAGACTCGCGCTTTTGAGCTTGGGTCCTGAATGGAGTTCAAAGCCTCCTATACATTCTTGGACACTGTGTTTTGTTCTGCTTACTTGCGCGTGGAGTTGAGAACTCGAATTCGGGTGGAGTATAGATTGGGACGCCAGGTTCTTGCTGAATGATTGATATCTGAGGCTATAGCTCGTAGGTGAGGCGTATTGGTATGAGAGTGATCGATTGTTGTTGGGTTTCATCTGCCGGCTTATTATATGCAAAACGCTCGGTCTAGATTTATGTTTATCGATGCTCTGCAAGATTGTAGAAAAGTCGAGGCGAGGACTTCTATGATTACTTAATGGGAACTGGGTTGTGCTTGTTCAGCTGGGAGCTTTTTGCTTTGTGTTCTATTATCTATTGTGCTTATTTAGCTTTTCTCTCTTGTAGGAACCGTCCGGTGATATATGAACGTGCATTGTGCATCTGCATCTGCATCTGCTTAAGCTTGAAGGAATAGCAGCAGACATTAGGGGTTTCTTGTTGAGATCGTGAAACAACGTGATGGCCCATTTTCAAAATGTACGGTTCAGTTTTGGCATAAATGTTCTTGGTTGAGAAAAGAGAAAGAGATGTGATGAAATTATGTTATGGTCTTTTATATCTTATTCAGGAAAACATGAATCGAGCTTGGTAGTTGTAATTTTGTCTTATTCTGCACTTAAACTTTCTATTCTGTTGTGAATTCAATTAGAATAAGAAGAAGGCGTTTGTGAAGCCAGTTATGAAAAAGCCCAAGCTCGGGAATGTTGATCACATAACAGGGGATAAGATCCCCAAGAGCTTTGTCTTCTCGAGAGGGAAATTGCCCGGACCCCTGAGGCAACTTGAAATGGACTTGAGGAAGTTAATGCTCCCGTATACTGCCCTCAAACTCAAGGTATAAGTTTCTCCATCATTATATTTTGTTAAACTTGATGATAGTCTTTCTCCGAGCTACGTGTAGCTTGTGCTTAAGGGGACCGCTATAATATGGTGGATGTTGCTTTAATGTGTTTTTGTCTTTCTTTACTGCTGAAGAAATGTGGAGAAATTTATTCTATCGAAGGTTAAACAATTGCATCAGTTAACTGAGTGTGTTTGTTAAAAGAATAAAGTCAAAGTTAGATTGTTACTACACTGCCATTGAATAGTCCAGGTAGCTTTTAGAAATTGGCAGAGTATATGGATTTTTTGTAGTGATTATAGCTCTTCTCCTGGAATATAGTCGTCTGTTGCTAGTACCTAATTTGAATCACAGATCACTTACAACTTTATTCATTGTCGGTGTCAATCTACATGTTTCTTTTCTCTATTCTGTGAACACTTTTGATAGGATTTAAGCTTTGCATTCATTTTTCTTTTCCTAATTTGTTCATGCAGGAGAAGAAAAGGAATAACCTAAAAGACTTTTTGAATGTGGCTGGTCCTATGGGTGTTACCCACTTCCTCATCCTGTCAAAAACTGAAAGTGCACCTTACTTGAGGGTCGCAAGGACACCACAAGGCCCCACACTTACTTTTAAGATTAAGGAATACTCTCTGGCAGCTGATATTGCACAATCTCAATTGCGTCCTAGAAGTCCAAAAGATCTCTTCAAAAACCCTCCTTTGGTAATCTCATAATTGAAGAATTGCAAGTACCTTTATGTTTCTCCTTGTTATCCCTCGTGTGCTTACTTCAAAATTCATCTATTAAGTATTTGTGTTCGATGAAGGTTGTTGCAGTAGTCATGCGTTCTGTTCATGGACAGAGCCTCTTTGCAACATAGATGAGATTGTGTGTAGTTGATGACCATCTCATATGAACAATGCATGAGCCTTCCGGCTACTAGGATGTTTCTTGTTTCACCTGAGGTTGTTTTAATTGTTATTTAGTTACTATTTTGAGATATTATGAATCCAATAAGAGGAAATAATATATCTTTGGTTTATTTTAGAAAATTCTTTGCCCAGAAAAATGAGACACGATGGTGCAAATATATGGCGTTTGTCCATCTATTGTCTAGACATTTTTCAACCAAGTAAACAAGTTGTAGCTTGAGTTGATGAGAACGATTTAGGTGTATATATATATATATATAGTTCATACAAGTTGACCATCTCTGCGTAAAATGTGTCATGTTATATTTAGATCACTTGATCAATTATGAGGGTTTTATATAAAGTCTCCTAAATGCTACATGGGACATGAATAACTCTGAGAGCTTATTGCTTGATTTGGACTCTACTCACTCGAGAACGGTCAAGCCTCATTTTCAGCCATGAATATGTGTCCCTTATTTGAATTGTTAGACATAAATAAGCCAAAAATGAGCTCTACTGCCTATTATTCATGTGTTTATACTTCTAAACCTTCAGACTGAGAGGATATTGATCTGATACTCTTGACTCAGAATAATTATCTCTGTACATCTGATCTCCTGCTCTATTGTATAATGTGTTGATTTGAAATAGAAGAGTTTTTCTGCTAAGATTTGTCTATTAGAGTTATGACTGAATGGACTAGGAGATGCTGTAATTTCTCCATCTGGATTGGTATCATGTCTTATGCGCCAAAGTCTTCATTGTACATGCAGATTGTACTTTCTGGATTTGGGACTGGCGAACAACATTTGAAGCTCACAACTATCATGTTTCAGAATATTTTTCCAGCCATTGACATTAACACTGTGAGTGGTTAATATTTTTTTATCATTTTTTATTGAAGACTTCACTTTTTTGCTTTGTTAATGTTTGATCTTTCTTGTCATTTTCAGGTAAAACTTTCTTCTTGCCAGAGAATCGTCTTGCTTAATTACAATAAAGAAACGAAGCTAGTAGATTTTCGTCATTATTCAATTAGGTTACAGCCTATTGGAGTATCTCGTAGAATTAGAAAATTCGTGCAGAATCATCAAGTCCCTGATCTTAGGAATCTACAAGATGTGAGTGACTTTGTGACAAAGTAAGTATTCTTGTCTTTTGATCTGTGACAGACCCTGAAAATCAGAGGATAGGGGCCAACCGTTCATTCCTTTTTGGTATAGTATAGGGCCCAAGTGGCTATCCACATTGATCATATTTGAACTCTAAAGATATTCAGAGTATTCCTGTTACTTAGAATGTGTTGGATCTGCCTGCAAGTGGTGAATTAAACTTCGGTTCTTAAAATGCAGGTTTATTTGGTTCTAGTTTTGTTGTGAAAGTGGAGTTAATGAGATGAAACGGTATTGGAGGAGAGAAAATTACAACCCCCCCCCCCCCCCTTTTCTGACTCTAAAAACCAAGTCTTTAGTAGCTTCATTCATTGCACATTGTTAATCATTTGCCTCTTTAATCATACGTGTCCTTCCATGTGTGTTTGAAGGGCTGGATATGGGTCGGAAAGTGAAGCAGATGATGAAGCCGCCACAGTAACCTTGGGTAGTGACCTTGGCAGAGTAAATCGTGCTTCATCAAAAAGTGCTGTTAAGCTCCAGGAGATTGGACCTAGGATGACCCTTCAACTTGTCAAAGTTGAGGAAGGATTGTGCTCAGGTGGTGTCATCTTCAATGAATATGGTACGCTAACTAAACATTGTCTATTTATTCCTGCATAAGCAAAAAGAACTGTAGATGCATTGAGGACATGGCCTTGTGATGTTGTGAGCCATGAAGTGCAACTTTGTTTTCTTTCTGTTACTTGGAAACTTGCCTTCATGAGCATTATTTAGCCATGGTTTAAGCATATGATAGATGCTTTGACAAAGTAGCTGCTGGGATTAATTTATAGCTTCGTTAAATGAGCTCATTATCACCTCAGTTGTTTTTGCTGGTCATTCACTCACTGTAGACGTTTCCTTTTGGAAACAATTTGATTTAATACTGATTATAAATCTATTCTTGTCGGCGCAGCAGCTTTTCTTTTCGCCAGAATTATGGTATGTTGTGCACCTATTTATAAATACCTTCTCTGTTCTTCAGGAAATGCTGCCGACACCAAAAAGCAAGGCAAGCAAGAAGATGCCGAAGATCTGGATGGTGTTGAAGAAGACAGAGATGAAGGCGAAGAAGATCAAGAAGATGACGAGGAAGATTAGCATCCCACCATATTGAATTACAGTTTTGTGGGTGTACGCCTGATCTCTCACGGTTATCACATCTGTGCTCAATAGAGGATGTAATTTATCATGTCTTTACATTTAGAAGAACCGTGAATTCCCATGGGCTTATAGGCACGGATCCTGCTTTACCGAGTCTCAAATTTTATTGATATAATCTCATAGTTACAGAAAAAGTCATCTCATTATGCCCATGACGTATTTCACAGTTTTGCATATTTATCAATCCACATTTGACCTTCACTAACCATTTACATTTTACTGCACGGCCAAATGAGTTGCCAAGAAAGAGGGCTGTGCTTTCTCGATTGGAAGAATCCCCTGTGCTTTGGAGAGAGATTCCACGACACTCGAAAATATGTTATGCATTAGCATACATACAATCGAAGTGAAAATTTGTATGCCTGCTCATTTGATAGGCAACAACACTCCCAACTTCACTTGCTTATCATACAATATTAGCTTCTCCGTAACAATTGTCGTGTACAACAAGACAACACTGGGGTGTTAGGAGTAAGTCACTTTCAAATCATGGCTTAAGAAACCCATTCAGGCTTACAGCCAGCAAAATGAGAGATTACATTTGCATTGACTATTATTTCATGCATGAAGTAATACCTCCGATGAGGCAATTTTCCAAACCAAAAAAAACACTTGCTCCATCCAAGAGCCAGTGAACTTACAAAAACTGACCACTGGGCGACATAAAAAGGCAATCACTTGAAAGAGGGATTAGCTATCTGGAAGGTTCCACCATTCTAAAGTCGTGCTTCTTCCGCCGGCATCTGTGATGAGCCTTCTGATCCATGAATGTGTTCTCACCAACCATCTCTGCTTTGGAATCTGTATATGACACAAACGTACCAAAGCAAAGATAAGATGAGACAAGCCACCAGAATGAAAGAATCGCAGACATACAAAAGGAGGATCATTTGACTGAAAAGACCTAATATTTCAAGATCCTGAAGATGATTTCTCATCTCTCTCCACCAGCTGAACTGATGACCATGACTCTCTGGGGAAGAGACTTGAGGGATACGTTTCCATTCCAAAGCCACTCATAATTGATGGCTAATAATATATCAGTTGGGGGAGAAGGGATAAGTCTAACATACAAAATTTGCAAAGTCAGCCATTGCACAAAAAAGCTGAAGAGACACGAGCATCAAAAATAAATGTTTCGCTTTGAAAGCAACCGATGAGGGGTAAAACAACATTGGCAATTCATAGCATACTTCGTTTGTATTAAAGCATAAAAGGTTTTGCAAGAATAGCACATAGTCATGTACCCATTGTGACGGCAATATATTAGCATCCAGAAAATATATAAACAGGATATATGAGCAAAAGAAGTTTCAAGTCGTCTATGACGAAAGCAGGTTTGATCTCAATCTCAAACCAAATGTAAAAACCTTCAATGTATGAGATGCCTTCCGTTTTCAACTCACTCAACATCTTAAGTTTCCTAAAACTCCAGACCCTATGCATGTTGCTCAAGAACCAACTCAAATCCAAAATTGTCCTTATGTACGGGAAAGTATCTTTAATCTTCCGCTATCATAATGAATTTCAGGGAAAAGAAGGGTTGAAGTTTCGTTCTTCTCATGAACTTATGTCGTATATGGGGATATCAGAAAAAGGAACGCACTACCATGAGCAACACCATGTAAATAGATGCAGCTAAGAAGTCCACAGCAACTACAAATTGGAAACCATCAAGGGTAAGCAAGAGAGACTTGAATTGGCTCTAACATGTGACTCCCGGAAAAATGGACATGTGAGCCTCGTTCTATTTGTTCTACTCTGAAATCATAACAGAGCAGACGGACACCATGAAAAACCGCATCAAGCATAATATCGCTCCTTCCAGCTCAAGACCATTCTATCATGTTGTCAACTGATGAATGGCGAAATGGCAATGTTTCAAGCAATCTACACAACTTCAATCATGAAAACCCAATATGATGCATCATATATAAGTCGATGAAATGCAACTCCAAATCCCCTCACAAGCCAGCAAAAGAAAATAGCCATTTATATCCATGCAGCTAAGATAATCATGCTAAAGAACCATATCATAATGTTGCAACTAGTCAATTTCATATTTTCCCAATAACACAGACTGAGCAACAAAGTACCACACTATCATTAAATCTCATTTGCCTTCAAAAATAAAAACCTTCTTCTCTTCCAAATACCAAATTTAAAGCAGACAAAACATTAGCATTCAAGCAAACATGACAAAACTTCACAAAATCATCAAAGATCCAGCGAAATCAAATTAAAGCTAAATGTTTTATACCTCCAAATTGGTGGCCCCAAAACAATGCCCTAGCATCCTCCTCCTCCTCATCCACCTCATCCCCATAGCCAAACTCCGCATCGCCGCGATAGCCCGGCTCACTTCCGTATCCCGACTCGTTCCCCGGCACCACATCCCCAAAATGCCCAGTTTGCCCAAACCCTGAGCCCAAATTCTCCCTCTCCCCGCTCCCTCCTCCTCCACCATCTTTATCCCTCCTCAGGCCACTGTTAATCCGCGCCTCGCTCACGTCCGACGCCCAGTCCCCATTCCCAAACAGCTCCCCGCTAGAGTCCGTCCCCACCGCCATCGGGAAATCCGAGGCCGCGGCGGACGCCCCGACGGAGCAGCACCGCCGCGTCCCGCTCCGATCGCTGCTCCGCCCGGACACCGACCTCGACCCCTTCCGCCTCCGCTTCCTCGCGATCAGCTGGAGGCTCTCCCTCCTCCTCGAGTTCCCCACGTCGGCGATCGACCTGTCGTCGTCAAACAGGCTGAGCCCCGACATGTCGAGGGCGGCGTCGATCGAGAACGAGGTCACCCGATCGGAGAGGCAGGGCCGCTTGGGGTGGAACCCCCGGCCGCCGCCGCCGCCGCCGCCGCCGCCGCCGACGTGGGAGGAGGAGTTGGGTAGTACCTGGGGGAGATCGGGGTCGAGGGCCTTGGGGTGGAAGGGCCGCCAGGAGTGGAGCTGGACGGCGCAGGAGTCGACGGAGTGACGGGAAGCTAGAGTTCTGTGGGAGGGCGACATCGGCAAGGCATGGCAAGCGATGGGTTCTGGCTCAGTCGATCGGGCGTGAAGAAGACGCGGAGACGGAGGGGTTTTAGCTGAGAAAGTTGCGATCTTGGCGAGGAAGAAGAAGAAGAAGCTGATTGGTTTCGCTGGGTCGCAGTGGGATTTGAGGAGTTGGGGAGATGGTCAAGACTCGCCGTCGCGCAGCTGATTTGTCCGAGATTCTGGATACGAAAACATCTACGGATATGAAACTCGGAACGTCCATCCACGCTTTGACGCGTGGACGTTTGTACGGTTTGATCCGGTTTCCATCGCCAAACCAAGCCAAACCGTATCTCGCGTCCGAGCGAAGGCGGGATCTGACGAGAGCAATCGTGGTTTGAAGTCGGGACCGGAATTCTTTGACCCAAAAAATAAAAGGTCACGATCGGAACAACCATTTTCTTGCTATTCGATAATGGTTCACGTGGATTACTAACATGATTCTTAAATTTTCTTCAAATTTGTAAAATGATAATTAAACTTTTAATTTGTCCAATATGATACATCAACTCATAACTTTATAAAAATATTTAATGTTAAATTTATGAATAATATTAAACAATTTCATATAATTTAAATATTAAATTGAATATATATAAAAAGTCAAGAAACGTTATTGTACACTTGGTTAAAGTTTATTAACTATATTAAATAAATTAAAAATTCGAATATTATACTTCATATTGTGTCAAAATTCAATAATTATTTGTATCAATTCAATTTTGTTATCATTTTTTCAAGTTTTACTTTTTGCGATTCCATCCTTTTTTTCTTTCTTTTATTTTTCTTGATTTTTCATCTTTTTTTCCCTTTTCCTTGATTAGTCACTAATCATGGCAATAGCCAACTACCAACAACATGTGAGCTCCATCTCACTACAACTCATTATGCCCCAAGCCTTGCTAGCCCATGGCTCGCTAATCTAGCAAGGCCTTGTGCCTCATTAGCTATGTGAAGACTCAAGTCCATCGATATGGCTAGGTCTCCACTCTGGCCAACTTTGAGCAAGCTCAAGCTTGCCTATGGCAACTCATCAGCCAAAAAAGAAGGAAAAGAAAAGAAAAACATTTATAAAAATAATTAAATTTTTATTTAAAAAATTAAAAGTTCAAGTTTTTTGAAAATAATTTTGTAAGAATAAATGTCTCTTTAACCAAGGATCCGAGTTCAAGTGTCGACAACCCATACATCGTCTTTGCAAACCAAAGCTCAAGCATCCGTGACCCAAGCATGACGTTTTCTGAAGCATCAAGTACCGTCACTAGGGGTTTGGATCTGGCCACCAAAAACCTAGTCCTAAATCCCGAAAACTAGCATTGAAGTTTCCATGCCTAAACATAGAATTTCAAATCCAAAATAATTAAATTATATTTTAAAATTTGTTTTTTATCATTTCAAAGAGAATCATTTTCCTAAATTAAAGGTTTGATGAAAAAAAATCTTTTCCATTTACTATGAAACAAAACCAAACGTCAAAAAATGATCGGACCCTTAAAAGCAGTTTGAAAACTAGGATCCAGAGTGTCAACGTCACTCCACCTTCCTGTTGTCTCAAATCACTTCACATTCAAATTGTCCATGGCAGTTTCAAGCATCCCAAACAAGACTCTCGTAAGAGACGTTAGTTTTTGCCAAGGTCGATAAACAGGTCAAACTCAACGGACGGAACTCAAGAAGAGTTCCCAGTGGCTCAGAAGACCTTGACATGATTATGATATTCAAGATAATTTGAATCGACCCACACACAATCAACATCTTGTCATCTATCTAAAGCAACACAGCGAAACCTGAGGGCATTTAGGGAAGAAACCTTGCAAAGTTGAAATCCTTGACACCACTCGTGAACAATCATCGAACTGAAAATTACTGAACATCAGGGAGACATTTTTGAATCGCAGCTTGGAAATCATCGGACGCAACGTCTGCAGGAGGGTACACGTGAAAAACATACGAGATTGGCTTGGATACCACCATCGGATTCTTGGTGGGTATACCATCCGACAATTTCCCAAAGCTCTGCTCATCGAAAGGGAATGACCCGCAGAGAAAGAAGAAGCTGCTCCTTCCCAGCTTCTCCACCTGGAACAATAATCACGAGGCATCAAAACAACATCGGGGGCTAAGGACAGCTAAATACAAAAGATGGTTTGAACACACTATCATGAACTTTTAAAGCTGCTACTCAAAACTGAGCTGAAAAGCTCATCAGTGTAACTACCGATCAGGAAAGAAAAACCCAAGAACAAAAATGAAAATCTAGATTACTGGCATGCATGGAACTGGCATGTTCTCTGCCGTGCACATGCAATTGCCTCATGATCACAGATTCCTTTTAAGATCCTATGATCAAGCAAACACAGCAATGAGAAAACATGATACCATCTTTCAGTAGCAGTAATTACCTGTAATTGTGAAAACCTAAGGTTATTCATGGTAAGAATAACTGGCACTTCAGATAACTCGTCACCAAGTAGCCGAATCGCCAAATACTCGAAGAAGTTCTTCACAAAACTTCTCTGTCCCTCCAAATTTTTTCCACATCCATAAATTTCAAAATCAGGAAACCACAAGACACATTTTACTGACTTCCACAGAACTTGGCTCTCCACTGATTTCCCTATGATGGTCTGGTATGGGTGATGGAGTCCCCACATAATCTTGACATCAGTCAATGACGGGTCAAATATGGAGGATTCAGGAAGAGATGTGGTGGCGACCATTCTTAAAGGATCATAATTGCGGGCAATGTTGGAGGTAAAATGAAAGTCGGTGTCATCCAAGATGAGAATTTCCCCATCATCAGAAATAGGAAATAACCGAATAAGTAATGCTGGGTCAGCATTGCCATTTTCTGGGATGCATAAACTTGGCTTACTGACTGACGAAATTGATGTGCCCATATCATGAGAGAAAGAACATGAATCACCATTCCGACAACCCTGCAAGTCCGATTACACAATCAATTAATGAATGACTTGCATTTTGCATGGGGGAATAAAGTAGCAGCAGTGATAAAAACAAGATTGAAGAGCCTATGAGGAGAGTGTGGCATGACTTGGACATAATCAGCTACAGCCATGCTTACACATGAGCAATCCCCATACCAGCTTCTGAATCTCTTGCCTCGGGCAAGAAGCAGCCAATTCAGATTCAGAAGCATCTAATCTCTTAGGAGGACTACATGCAAGCAATCCTAATACCAGCTTTTGGAACTCTTGCTTGTGATGAGGCGCAACCAATTTAAGCTCAGAAGCCTCTAATCTCTTAGAAGGAACATACACAAAATCCAGAAATTTATTTGCTTTTTTCATTTCAACTCCCATGAAGCATCAATAGAATCCATTTATCAAGGTTTGTGTATTTTAGCAGTAACTTCTGTTATTATTTTTAGTTCAGTAGCCTGCAGTTGCTTGTAGCTGTGGCTTCAAAATGAGCATTAACAGAGCATGTTCCTAAACTGCTATGGACTTTCAGACATAATGTCCTCAAAAGGAATGCTCTAGATCAGAGTGACTCCTTCAGAAGCTGCTGAAGAATGAACAACATTTGAAAGTAACGCACCAGGTTTAGAGTGCTTGGCAAGAATCTAAGAATAATTGAAGCACTCTGAAAAAGCTAAAGCAGGTGCCGAGCAGTCCTCCCAAGCACGTGTAACAAGGTAACTTTCAATATGAGGCCTCCAGATGACAGAATCACAAAATTTAAAATCTCAAGAAAAAGAAAGAATTCTCTCACAAGTTTCAAGAACCGCAGAATATGATGGAAAAAACCGCAGAATATGATGGAAAAGATGTTAGACAGGAACAAATTTGCACATTCCATCAAGCATGAATAACAAAGCAATGGAATCTGATATGCTGAAAATTTTGCACAAGCATATCAATTTATAATTACATATGGAGGGATTCTATCGCACTATAGAGACAACCATGCCTTTGAAAATGGGGAAGAATCTCAAGTATGTACCAAATGCATTCTGTGAACAGAGTCTCATGAATTGCAGTAGTGCGTAAGTTAAATACAAGATATAAAGCATGCCACCAACTTGTCAATGTTATCTACTGCTCTATTTGCTTCCATCAACCGGTAAAGAATTCTTCGATCACATTCATAATAAAGCATAACATATCACAGAACATTCACTCGGTAAGTGGGTTCAAACTTTAAGAATGGAAATTTACATGCAGTTAACACGTGCATGCTATATATACAGCGAAATTAAAGTCAGATTGAAGTATGAACCTGTAAAGAGAAGAAGAATTTGCACATAGGTTGTTTTGCTTGATAGGAATGAGAAAATGAGCAATTACTGCCCCTGTTGCAAGATCCCTTAAGAAAATATACACACAATTCACCCCCATTGTTAACAGAGAAACCACTCTCAGTAGAACTGTTGGGCTGATCACCATGTGCCACTCCAGAGTAATGAGCTCTCATCTATTAAAATTGCAGACAAAGGAGACTCAATTCCATAGGTATCTGCAAAGGAGGACATAAAGTATAATATGTACCTCTTTGACAATAGCTGTCAATTTGCCAGCCACATATTTTGTCTGGAAGTCATTTGGGCCAACAAAGGGCACAGCAACACATTTCCTGCTGTCGGCAGAAGAATCAAGTTGATGGTCATCTAGGCCAGCTGCATCTTCATCTTCATTCGGCAGACACTCGAGGAGACACTTGTGTTGGAACTCATGAGGATAGTAATAATAAGAAAAAGAATCGGATTTACTAAGGAAATTGGGCCGAAACCGATGCAATGAACTCAGGACATCTGCATCTGAGGAAAAGCAAATTGAAAATAAAAGGCCAACTAATGGAAGAAACAAAGGGAAAGAGGGGTGACAAGAGAGAACTCAAAGGACAAAGTTGCAGCTGTACATATTTCAGCGATGTGATTAAGTGACGACTGCACAAGATTATGAAAGAAGCACCATTCTTCTTCAGTCTCAAGCACCATCTTCTCTGTAGCTTTCATGTCATCAAATTGTAGAACTTGATTCAAATGCTTAATACGATACTTGTCCTTCAAAGAAAAACAACACAGATATGAGAATGAATACCTGAATGATCTTCACGAATAAATGATGAGAATACCTTGAAAATGCGCTGCCAAAACTTAAAGGCACACAAGTTCGCCATTAACATCACCTCCTTTTGACCGAGTGGGGGATTGTTAGTATCTCCACTAAAGTAGCAATTTATGTGCTGCCTGAACTGGAAAGAAAGTGGGAATAGCCAATAAGATTAATGTCTTTATCCAGTTGATGGATCTAGAATAGAAATTTGCATTTGCTTGATGGGAAGTACCAAAATTTCCTCCCCAAAAGGATGCACAATGGGTAGAGGCTGCGTGTCCATCAATGCACCAAGAAGAATGCCCTCATGCAGCAATCCAACTTCTCCAAACTTGATTATGAGTAGAGATGCATCAAAAGACAGAGAGAAAGAGGCAAGCAGATGTCCGTAGAATGTTGGCTCAAGCCTCCCTCTAGGAGATGTCTTTAGTGCACCCATAAGAACTAGCAAATCTATTGCATCTTGAACAACATCAGGATCAGGAGGGTCTAAAGCCTTCTGCAGCAATACTAACATTTATTTACATGGATTAGCATTTCTTTTAATCAATATATTGAATATGTGAATGCAGAAGATCAGGGAACGATAAAAGCATAATCATGGAAATGTGTCTCAAAGATCTTAAAGTTCCGGAATAGATGCAAGTTCCCTTTTAAGATCATCCAATGTCTCAATTACAATCAGATAATGATAGATGCAGCAGGACGCATTAGTAATATAGCTTCAAAATAATTTCTGCATGAAGTTTCCCAGTAGTCCTAGCTAACACAAAAGGGAAAAGATCCAAACACAATACTTCTTAATTTAGATCAGGACTCATAATCCCCCTTTCGGTTATCTTCCAAATAGCTTTAAAACAGCATGCCTTGCCATTTATATACATGAAGGTGTGTAAGGTACCTATTTCTTGATAAGTCATTTGAAGGGCGACCAAAGGACAGATAAATTCCTTAATGCTTTGTGAATATTGAAAATCAGATGTCTCGAGGTGTTTCCTTGAGCTGGAGGTAGCTGCATAGGGTTCCAATATGGGCAGAATGCCGTGACTAATGTGATTGATCTTAAAAATGCAACACATATCAGTCACAGATGCTGCATGGGCAAGTCTACTGGTACAAAACAGAGGTCATCAGTTTTGGATTTTAGTGGCAGTAGAAGGGAGGCCCTTAATGCTCTAGAAAGGTAAGGCTGTGCTACAGAGGGAGGAAAGAAGAGGACTCTCTGGATTTGATTTTGCCCTCTTCCCTATATTTGTTTATTTCCCATTCTTTTGCATGATTTTTGACACATAGGTTGGAGAGCCATTTTGCACTTCCAGTTCTAAGAGAAGATGGATGCATCTGGGCACATATGTTGATGTTAAAGGCGAAACAGGAAAAGTGCACTTTACAACAGAACACTAACCATTTTATAGACAGAAGGAACATACCTCTGGGATCGTTAATGGCCCTTGAATCAGCACAACAGATTAGAAGTACTTGGTGTCGCAGTGATAATCTCAGTATACTTGGACACTCATAATCCGCTAGATTACTGTAAAATGATCCTGTTACCAATCTATAAATCTCTCCATCACAGGTGCGACCTGTTCTTCCTCTCCGTTGTTCTGCCTGCATATAACTTTGAATTTCATGAACTTCACATAGAAATGAGACTAAGTTGCCAAGCTTTATATGATACCTGAGATTTGGATACCCACATGAGCTCTGAGTGTTCCCTTTTCCTAATATTGTCCCAGTAAACTTGTAATGACCGACATGAATCAATTATAAAAGCTACTTTCGGAATTGTCACTGATGACTCCGCAATGTTTGTAGCTAATATAATCTGGTCAAAATGAATTTTCAAAGTCAAAAGGAATTCAAAATATGTCCAACTTAATCATAAATCTATATTATTAAGCGAAAAGTTGTTTTGTCTCCCTTAAGCATTCCATTATAACCCTTGCTACTAACAACACTCATTTCATCAAGTAACCACCCACTTTATACATGTCTGATAACTATCCGCTATCACTATATCCACCCCACCAGATAATCACTGAATTCCTCTAAATATCTTTTTTCTTCTTCGTTCATAACCTCCCACAGTTCTGCACATACTTGAACACCAATAATGGCATAAGAAAACATACAGTCCCACAGAAAATACTATAATGGTCTCATACTACATTCACATTTATATGTACGCATAAGTTCGTAACATTCCTAACAAAAGCAGAGACAAACTAATCCACTGCTTTCATGAAGAACACAATTTGAGGAGAAGCACATGGAGAAAAATGCCTAAAAGATCTGCACCTATGCAATGATGTAAGTAGGGTAAGCAAGATCCTTGGGTTCCCTTTTCTGCATCAGTTCATACATATATTCCCAAGTCAATATAAGCAAAGTCTTCATCTAAATTCTATTGATACAGTTTTCCATTGTGATAGCTTTTCAAATGAACACAATCGCCATGTTTTATTGATATAGTTACCTATATTCTGATCATTGAAGAAGCAAATATGCAAATTAAGAGAAATTCAATGCCATAACATGAGAATTTTATTTGAGCTTCCCAAAAGTGCGTCTTACCTTACGGTGGGACTTCCAGATCTTCATAGCCAGCAAAGCTTGTTCTGTGTCTATACTACTATGCAAAATATGAACTTTGAACAGTGAACTTAAGGACTTCAAATGGCGCCATTGCTCCTCCAATGAACGGTATGTTGGCAGAAAAATTAATATGCTCTTTTCAATGTCAGGCTCATGTTTATGGATATGCATTACCAAATCATGAATGAGTGTGTGAACTTCAGGTTTGATATTTGCATCGGCTGTTGAAGGGCTTTCCCCATTGCAATATGTCACTGGTGATGGCTCCGAATTAATTCCGAGCAATTTGGTTACCTGTTCAGCAAAATCTAATAAATACAGCATGCCTCCCGAGCTACATTTGGAAAAACCTTGAATATATTTATCTCTTTATGAGAAACATAATACTAAACCTTTCTATAGAGAAAGAAAAAAAAAAACTGTCAGGAATTTTCATGCCTCCCAAGGTCACCCTTGGTTCTATCATCACTCAGTATTTACCATCCTCATTACAATTGGACATATTTGCAGGCCCCTTGCTCATAATCTCTTTACTCATTTAAGATAGAAACTTGGTCTTTGGCCTATCTCAGTAACTAGTTTGATGGGAAGTGTAGATCTACACATTCAATCTCAGGCTAAAGCAAAGCCAAATTAGGAAGATTCAGTTACAACTGCACATGACAGACTTGATGCTCAGTTCTTTTGGTTTTTATTGGATTCTGTAATTAAGTTGTTTGACTTGTCATTTAGATCTTGTTTATTAAAAGAATCATGGGACTGTTATTTCTCTTGTATACACACAAACCTCCAGCAATGAATGAAATCAAAAGGGAATTTGCTTATACTCTCTTGTTTTTATTTGTCTCTAATAACTCTCCCATCATGCACCATTGCGATTCCACCAATCACTGCTACAACAATGACCTCTCCTGTGTTGCCCACTGTAGTAATTGCAGCCTAAGCTTAATCATGGTCCGCATCCCCATCTCAATTGAAACCACGGCCTCAATACTAACCTCCGAATTTATCTCTATTGAAATTTTGTTCCACATCACCTGACAATAGAACCTAAATGCTCTTTGTAATCATGTGATCTCTCTCTACCCATTAGCTTAAGCTTTTGGGTTGAATTTTCTAACATGGTATCAGAGCCAGTGCTATTTCTTTGGCGAATGTGCGTTCTCTTTTTATTCATATGGTCTCCCTCCACCTAAGCTTAAGATTTTAGTTGGAGTTTCAAACAATCTCCCCGCTTCTCCCCATCCAAATCAAAATCCTCTAGGTAGGCCAGTCGATGATTGTTCCGAACCATTGAAGCAAGTCCTTGAACAGTTAGTCACAGCAATATTCTGCCAAGGTGCCACTTTGTCACCTTTTCCAGATTTTCCCCAGACTGAGCTGCTCTGCTCACATGTCTAGAGTTCATTGCAGATTTTCATCAATGGGGCAATTGCTTCCATTGCTGTCGTTACTAGACATGGCTCCGCTCTCCAGGGATGTTGTCAACTTAAATACCAATTGATGTAGTAGAAATTAGATAAATGCGAATAAATCAATCCACAGAAAACGACCAAGGCGCAACACTCTCACAGACATAAATTCAGGGAAAAGTTCTCTCATAATTCTTTCATTAATGTAAAATATAAGCTGCTTTGCATCAAAATAAAAAGCATATATTTATAGGCATACTAAACTAGAAATAGGAAAATACATTAATAAACTAGGAAATTAATTGATAATTATTTCATTATTTCAACTAAGATTCTAACTATGGATAAAGATTTAAAAGTAAAATCCTACTGATGCTCTAATTAGAAAAATATCAGCCATTAGGGTAATAAATGGCACCAAATATCGACATTATCTTGATGGACTCCCCGGTAATGGTTTCAAGATTAAAAGACAAACTTTATGAGTATTCTCCAACACTTACAATCAGTAAGTTAGAACGGCCACAGCTGCAAAATCAGTCATGGCTTGCTTCTAAAAAAAGTGCTTTTAAATCGTTTCAACATCTACTTGCTCTGCTTTTAGAAGTCTGCTTGTTGTGACTTTCTGAAAGCAGAAGCAAGAACTCCCACATTGCCCCATAGGAATTATGCTTCGCCAGTAAGACTGCTGTAGGAACTATTTACTACTAAGGCCAACATGAATTTTTGTTCTTATATTCACTTGTACACAATGCTATCAGCTCGTAATCCATATTGCGAATATTGAGAAATGAAATTAGAAACAAGGTTGAAATGCCAAAAGTTTAAGGATCCCAGATAGTCAACAACTGTTCAAGCATTTGATGAGGGCAAAAACATGGGTGGCTCAGATAAATGAAGAGGCAGTTAGAGATTCCAGTCTTATTTTACTACATGTTTTCAAGGACTAAATTCAGTTCAGGAACTGTATGTTTTGACTTCTTAAGCTACTCATGACTTTATGGCAAATATAAAAATATATATGGCTCTCCCTTCAAAATCAATATCATATTAAAAAATCATTAAAACAAAAAGTTCGCATGCCTTTAAATGCCTCAAATTGCTAATAATCATATGCATTGGAAAATTCATGGTGTCACATATTAAATATAAGTCAAATCTACATACTAAAAGCACAAGGTAAATTCCATAGTTAAGAGGCAAAAAATTACGGTAACACACCTTGAAATCCCATGTGAAACAAGAACGCCAAATGATCAACCATTGAGCAGATACTCTTTAAAACTAATGCCACAAATTTAGGCCTCTATGGAAAATAACTGAGCTTTTACCTGCTCAAGATATAACACTCTTTTTTGATAAAGAGTTTGCTGGTTGGAGTTAGGAATGGCAAGCACCTCTACTCTTTCATCCCTAGCAATATCTCCAAAGAAGTCCCTGTATCTTGCAATATCAGCTGTTGCAGACATCAATACCACCCTGTAAAATATCAAACAGGAACCAAGTTCTAAGGCCACAAAGCAACCACTAAACATGAAACATCAAATCAAAGATACGGTTTCTGTATACATCAAATCAAAGATACGGTTTCTGTATACATCAAATCGAAGATGCGGTTTTCTGTATACATTGCAAGTGCAATTTATTCTTTCCACTAGGTTATTCAATCAGTGCTATGTAATTTATTCTATCCACTTGGTTAGTCAATCAAATGCATCCACATTCTATTTGAACTGTTATCTGATACTAAGTTGTTACTGATAAACCGACTGTTGACATTCTTGTTTTCACAAAAGATGCAAAGTATTAAAAATCCTGAAGATAAGAAAGACAATTTCAACTCATCATAACTGGAAACTCGCCCAAGTGTCCCTAGCAATGATTATCAAGAAAGCTACTTGGAAAAGCTTCTATCGCACCATCATTTTGTGTAGACTGAGCCATAAACTTTGAATGACATCAAATACAAGGAAATGCACAGAAAAAAAAAATTGATAACCTGACCTGAGGTTCTTGTTCTTCAGGAGAAACTGCTTCACACAGACAAGAAGGAGATCAGACTCTACAGATCTCTCATGCACTTCATCTAGTATGATAGCCTTGTAATCAAGTGCATTCACACCCTTCTCGCGTATCTCCTCTAACAAAACTCCCGCAGTTTTGAAAGCAATCTTTGAACTGTAAATGAAGATGGATAGAAAGGTATAAGGACTATAGTTTAAGATAGACCCAACACAAATGTCTAAGGCACTTCCAAATAACGAATCAATGTAAAATTTGCATGAGCCACTGAAAAGAAGAAAAATGTCTTAATGAAGTAACTCTTGCACTTACGTGTTCAAACATTTATGACATCGTGTTTTTCTTTCTTAAACATGCATTAGTGACATAGATATGACAGAAAAACTATTATCATATGAAATTGAAGAAGATAAAATGATTAATGTATCCCTCATCACATATGTGTGGGAAAAAAATCAATTACAATGTTGAATGTGGACCTAGTTGGCCAGCTTATTACTTCAATTTGCAACTTTCCCTTTAAAATTTTGAAAAAGAAAATAAATTATAATTATTATTAACCTGTGAACAATTATACAGGATCCTACATTTCAATATTTGGATATTTTGACATGTTTTGAGAGCGTCACATTAAATAAGAGTTCACACCCTACATGTACTTTACATGCAACAGCTTGACGAATAACATAGTACATTCCACATGCTGTAACTAATTATCAGTTGTGTCGATGTAGAAGTTACCATGCCCGTGGACATTTTCTCATTACTTACGATGATCATAGAATTTAGAAACTCTTCACACTACAAGATATAGATGGGTAAAGAGTTCATATTTCTGTAAAGGTCTGGCTGAATTTGTTGGACCAATTTAACTTAAAGGACTGTCAACCTGTATTATTAAATAATTCAGTAGAGCAGAAAAAAATACCTATCTGCTAATAAGTTCACTTTAAATTAGCTTTCAAAAGAAATGGAGGACAAATAAAGAAGGCCAATATTCAAACCTGCTGAAGGAAATGAAGGACAGTAGAAATTTAAATGATGCGTGACTATCAGTAGTGCAATCAACAGCTAAAGAAGCACAATGAAAAAGACAGCTATCAAGCATCATGGACCGTCTAAGTCTTGCTATTAAGAAAATGGGGAAAATATACACACATGTTTGTTTCTTTTAAATTTTTCCCACACGTTTGGGGGAGAAAGAGACACAGAGAGAGAGAGAGAGAGAGAGAGAGAGGCATTGCATCACTACCTGGACGATATATTCTTTAAATGACCAATGTGATATCCAACTTCCCCTCCCAACTCACAATTACGGGCTTTTGCAACCATTTTTGCCACAGCTACTACTGCAAACCTGCGAGGTTGTGTACATACTATGGGGCAGATGTTTCTCTCAAGCAGAAACTGGGGCACTTGAGAGCTCTTCCCTGAATATTTGGAATATACAATCAGATCAAACCCAAGCAGCAAACTGTTGAGGACTAACAAAAGCAGGTCATAGCATCCATCAGATGCAGAGAAGTAGATAACAGATTCCATTGAAATTTGACAGCCAATCCACATTTGTAACTTCAGGCCAAGTACAGATATAATCATCCCACTATTGTATTACACAGGTAATTGGTTTACAAACGACATTTAGCCAATAAAAACTAGTAATGATTCAGATCAGATCTTAACCCCCCAACCCAAAATCTTTAGTTTTGATTGAAAGCTTCCTTTAAATTGAAGGAAAATCAAATATACGACTAGAAAAACCAAACTATTTGAATCCTAGATAGTCTTTTTCAGTCCTCTTAAAAGCTAGATAATAAAAGACTCTATTCAGCTTTTAGTATAATAGTAAGAATAGTAATGATGATGATGATAAGAATAATAGCAGTAGCAATTATAATATTAACAATAACAATAAACCATTCACTTCCTGGCATCAAGCCAAAGCCCCATATTCCAGATGTGGCTCAAAAAGACCGCAAAAATTTACATTTGCCAGCTTCTCTCTCCTACAAGTTTATAGCAATTGGAATCAGCAAATAGAAAACTGAACAAAATATATGGTCTACAAGGTTACCAGCTAAAATGAGCTCCTATCTTTTCCCAATTTCCATTCGATAATCAAATTAAAAAGATTAAGAGTTCTTTAGACGGACTTTTCATGCGTTGGCACTATTGCAGAGATCAACTAAGATACTGAGTACGAAATCTTCATTCGTTATAATGACACAATAACGTTGATGCGATCGCATTCCCACAGTTTTGCGAGCATCAGTATATGCAGCTTGAGACCAAACAATACAGAACTACACTAAGGTGACCCCTTTATCATTCGTGAAGTTTCAGGTCATTCGTTCATCTTCCGAAGCAGCAAAACACCACGAAACACGAGTGCAGAGTCCACGGACTAGCAACGAAAGGGGAGGCGACGTGCTGGATGATCGCAACCCAAAAGGCTAGCGAAAACAAAGGAATCGCACGCGCTCGATTCGCATCGCGCGAGTTTGAAAGCTTCTAAAGGGAGCAATGAAGCAAATTCCTTCGCCTAAAATCTCCCCATAACGACCCCGATCATCCAAAATCGCAGCGCCTAATTCAGCGTCTTAACACATCATCGTTCCCACCTCAAACTTAACGCGACCACACTGCAATGCAGCAGAGCGCTCTACACACAGAGAGAGAGAGAGGAGAGTACCGCATCCGGTTTCGCCGACGATGAGGGTGACGCGATTCTCGAGGATCTTCTCGACGATTTTCTCGCGGAGGGCCATGATGGGGAGCGGAGGGAACCTGGATGACGAAGAAGAAGGATACTGAGACGAATACGAGGAGCTACACGACGACGACGTCGGAGACGAAGGCCTCGCCATTGTCGAAGTCCTCCCCGAGTACTTCTTCTTCTTCTGCGTCCCGATCGAGAAGGAAGAGCTCGCGGTGACTGCTGGCGAGTGAAGTGAAGTGGAAGCGATGCGTGCTCTACTCTTCGTCTTCCCCACTTTTACGACAAAAAAGAGTTTCCTAAGGACGAAGGAGGGGTCGCTCCCGCGCTATCGCTGATCCCCTGCTCGGCGTCATATCGGGAGCTACACGTGTCGGCCTGCGGATGGGTCCTGGGGGACGACCTTTGCCTTTGACTTGGACTGCTGTCGTCTGACTTGTTTCGGGGAGGCGGTGTACGCTGGTCGCGGGTGCACGCGATCGAGGGCCGGGTACCTTCTCTCCCAAGGTCGAAAGGGGAGGTGGGTCCCGATGTTGTTCTCCGGGGTCTTGCTGGAGTGGCCGCGGACGTGGAAAGAAATCGATCGCGATTTGACTGGAAACGACTTGTCGTTACGCCGGGCTTGAATCTACGCGAGATCAACGGTCGCGATGTCCCCGGGTCAGACGGATGACTTCACGTTCGGGAATGAGCTGACGTCCTCGGCGTCGCCCGCGACGTGGGCTCGTGCTGGCGCTTCTTATAGTTATCGATGATTACCAACACCTTTGAAAGCAAAATTGCTCGATAATAATGTGTCATATTCATCGTAATGATTTAGAAAATTTATCATTTGAATTTGATTCGAATTAGTTTCATTTTTTTGAATCATTAAATTCGGTGACCCTATATCAATCCTTGAGACATGTTATCTCATATGTCTTGGGTAGAATCGAATCCATCGTAACATCACTTGATAATTTAATTAGCAATAATGGTCTGTTTGTTTAGTATATTGCTTTCTTCATTTCACTACCAAAATTCAAAATGCTATTATTTACTTTTGAAATTTTATAAGAAATTTAAAGGAATTCATGTACCCTCATACACATTTCATGAAGGATTTAGATATTTTGAATTAACAAAAGTCAATATGATTGCCGTCAGATTTAAACTAAATAAAATGTGAAACTCAATCCAAACTCAGCCATCAAATACAAGAACAGACTGCAAGACAGCCAAAAGAATATTAACATCGAAAACTTTATTTTGAGCACATATTAAATTGAATAAAGTTCAATGGTTTAGCTTCTTAAGAGGTTCCCCGCAATGTGGCACCTGCATATATCAGATAAGCCGATAAAAATGCCACGAGACAAAATGACTCGAAAGATGACCAAATCGCATCCTTCCTCCAATTGATCAGACTACGGCCATGTACATGTAAAAAAGGAAATGCCCTTCATTTTGAAACATAAGAGTTTCATAATCGTCTGCCCACACATTCCCATCGCAGCTTAAATTGCTCATGACACAGTCATCAGCTACCAGTCAGCGGTTTCAACGAGAACTGATCTCTCCACCTAGTTATGCCAGCGCTCAATGCCTTCTGCAGAATATTAATCCGCTCCGACACGACCAGCCCTTTGAGGTCATCCATTTCAGTGTACTCTCTCTCCATTATATGTTCAAGATGTTCAAAATGCTTGATTTTGTCATGCACTTTCTTCATCTGCTCCAAGCATTGACAGAAGAAGAAAGGTGATTAATAAATAATATATAAATCTACAAGTCCATGAAAAATCAACAGAAGAAATCACGCCCAAAACCAAGAGGCCGTCGTCAGTAATGTCAGATTCAGGTAGAAGCTAAGGTACCTTGCAGCTTATCATGACTCAAGAAAAATGAAGTCGCACTACAGCATAGACCATCCATATCATATGACCACTAAATAAGCAGACCCTAAGAATCACCTGTGTTTCAATAATCGAGGCCACTTTATGTTCAATTTCTCTGTCTTCCTGGTCTGCCAACAATTTTGCACGAGCAGAAGCTACTCCAAGAGCTGTCGCAGTTGCAGCTCTTACTTGCAAAGGCATGTGACTTTTTGATGGGAGGGGGCCCTGGGCATCTGTTATTGCAACATGAGATAAATTCAGTCTTGTTCCGATGTTAATTAGAAATTAGCCAACCATGCACTACAGATGACAAAGCAGATGACCGGACCACCAGGCTTCAAAAGGGACAGTGCAGCCCAAAAATGGCAAGACCGACATTCTACTCCCACATCGCAAAAAATTATAAGTTATTTTACTTTTTGGAGGGGAAGGAAATGGGGTCCCTATTGTCTTCCCACTTGTCAAAGGACACAATTGAAGTTCATGCTATAGTTGAAAAAGAAAAATACCAGCTGGGGGGACCTCATCCGTCATCTCAGTATCTCCATTTTCAATGTCCCTGGAAAGCAGAAGGTATACTAGGCATCAAAGTTTAGACAAGATAACCTCTTTTTCAAAATCTCATAATGGATCATTCATGTTACCTTCCTAGGTGGTTCATCGTAGGAACAGATGATCCATTGCTTATATGACCATTGGAGCCATAAAAAATCTCCCTTGGACAAAAGGTTTCATTGCAAATTGCTGAAACAGCAGATTCAGTAGCAGCAGAAGTGATATTTGGGCCAACCAGAACCGACATCAGAGACACCTAATACAGAATAATTATAGAAACATAAAAGACAGTCCATAATTAAAATTGCCCACCTCATTTATCTATGAGCTGCTTTGAAAGGAAAGATAGCCTAACAATGATTCAGAGTAAATCTCTCTCCAAAGAGGAATGACAGCATTTATTCACTGGCTTATAGCATTATAAACCCTCAGAAAAGCAAACAGAACACCCATAATTTTGCACCAAAAGAAATGGAGCTTACACAACTGGATCATAAAAAATGTTGACATCCCTCAAGAGGGTCTCTGAACGAAAGTTCGCCTATAGAAACAACATATAACAAAATAAAGTACCTGTTTCATGAGAGAACTACCACCATCGGAGAGGGAAGCAACACGTGTCTTTTTAAGAGGAGGACCCTCATCTTGAATCTGGTTCTGCTCAATCTCTTCTGTTTGGTCATTAGATTGTTTCTCTGTTTTGGTTTCATCTGGTAAATCAGAAGTAGCTGACTGAACTTGAGATGTATTGTTAGCATTTCCATCAACATTGCGATCTTTACCATTTTTGTCGGTATAACCCAACATGAACTCCCCAAAAGGTAATTCTATGAGCTTCAAAATGCAATCAAGTTTAGTCTTTGTCTTCACATTCTGCGCCACTAGATCCCAGTCATTCCCATGCTTTGAAATGGATTCCAGAAGAAGTTGAGTTTCTGCCTCAGTCCAGATAGCCACATGACTGGCAGAGTTCCCCTTGCCTTCCCTAAACTCAAAATCATCTAATGACTTGTTCTCTCCACAACTTCCATTGTTGTAGCAGTTCACACAAATGTTAAATTCGCCCTGCTGAAGTGTGTACTTTATGGTTAAAAAGAGTTTTGCCAATCAAAATAGGTAAAATGCTAGTTCACAAATACAGAAACAACATAGATCCTGCCCAGAAAACTTTGATGGAGCAAGTTATACGAAAAGGAATCTCCATCAAGCAAGTTTTCTACTTGCTGCATGTTGTTGCTGTTAGGACCAAAGCTAAGAGAGAAAAGGAAATGAATGAAAAGAACATAAGGAAGGAAGGCAGGTGAGGAAGCAAATGCTATAATCCTTTATTTTGTTTTGCCAAAAAGGATTAAGAGAAGAAAATCAGCTAAAAAGAGGATGTGGATACAAGAATCACCACGATATCACTTGGAATGAACTTATTCCGTTCTTTTTCCACTGAGCAAGTAATTTGAGCTCGAATAAAGGGTGACTAAACATTACCTAATTATCTGGCATTTTATTTCTTCAATACATGTACTCACCACATGAGTAGCCAATAGCCATCAATGATTCAATTCACATAAATTGAAATCATGGTCCGATTGCCAGTTAACTCTAAATAGATCATTCCATCAAAGAAATTCGCAAACTACAATCACAGAACACACCACACCAGAGCTTCGTATTAAAATCCAATCGGTAGTGAAAAAGCGCCGATCAGGAAACCTGCTCCGATGAGCTCACTCACCTCATTAAGATGATGGTGCTGCATCATCTTAGCAAATGCTAAGTTTGCGAGGTGATAAACGACATAGAATCTTGAACTGGATCATCCACAACCATTGGAGCAAAAAACTACCAAATTAAGTACATGCGCTCGAGGAAGTGCTTAGAAAGACAAGCTTATGCAATGTGACAAACACGAGGAATTGAATCAGTAAACACATAACCAACCTAATTCATTCTGGTGATCCAAAGAAGTAATCAAAGAGATCATACCTTAGTATATTCATAGTATCCAGACTCACAGGTTCCGCCACAACTTCCGACAAACCAACCCCTTCTGCTTCATCAATCCAGCAAAAACGTCAGAATACGAAGCCAGAGAAGGCAACCTAAACTGACCCACGCTCGACCCCTTTCCGCCATCATACTTGCCAACAGCCGGAGTAGGCAAAATCACCGGCCTCCCTGAATTCGGTATCGCCACAACCCGGACACCGACCGGCGCCCCGTCTTCGACCACAACTCTGCTGCGCCGCATAGCACCACCACCACCGTCGTCATCCCCCTCGCCGTCTCCTCCGGCCCCACGGCTCGGGGGCGCGGCGAAATTGATGAGCCCCCACTTCTCGAGGAAGAGGAATACCTTGTGGAGGAGGCAGACGTCGCCGACGAGGGCCTTTCGGACCTCGGTGAAGGTGAGCCGCCGCGAAGGGTCCTCCCTGTACCGGTTGATGATGAAATCCCTGTAGTCCTTGTATATCTTGGGGGACCTCGAGATGGAGCTACCGTCGAAGAACTCCGGGAGGCCGACCCTCTCCGTGTCGTGGATGTCGTCCCAGGAGAACCAGCCTGCGAGCGCGAAGCGCCATTGCCGGTGAGTCTCTGCGCGGAAATCGAGAAAGCTAGGGTTTCGCCAGAGAGTGAAAGGGAGGGAGAGAGACACTTAACTGGAGTGGATGGGGATGGTGTAGAGGTCGAGCTCGTCGAGTTCTTCGCCTCTCGGATCCGGCCGTGCGGTGGTCGCCATTCCGACTCTCCGGAGACGCGGGGGCGACGGGCTCTGCGAATGCCAAGGAACGAGGACGATGGCGCGCGCTTTGGTTCGTTGAAAAAATTTCTGTGAAAATATTTTCTAAGTATTTTCTAGACTTTTCGGATGTTTGGAAAAAGTGAAAATCCTGAGTATTTTCAAAAATCAAGTCGGTTTTTAGACATTAAACAACAGGCTTGCCAGGATCAAAAATAAAATTCATCGGAAAAGGTAGAATAAAAATAAATAGAATTTCTAATTTCATAATAGAATAAAAATAAAAAAGATTTTAAAATAGGAAAGTAAAAATTTCTTAAATTAATAAATCTAAAATTATATTTCAATATAAATAATATTTGAATTTTAATATAATAAATAACAAAAAAAACAGTTTGGTTTTTAATTTAATATTATTTTATTTATATTCAAATTTAATTATATCTTATTTTGTAAATTCAATATAAAAATATACATTTATTACATATTTTAGGTGTTTTAAAATTTTAGATATATTAGTATAGCTTTCTATTTAATAAAATTTTATTGAAGAAGGAAATAAAAAAGAAATTAATTAAAAAAGAGAGTAAAAAAAAATAAAAGTAAACAAAGTGTTGTGACAAATTTTTACCATCTCCATTTGTAAAATTCATATTTCATTTATATTAATATATCATTTATACCAAAAATATATATAATATGATGTAAATATATCTAACTTTATTATTACAATCACTAAATAATTGATAGGATATAATATTATAAATCCTATAAATTTCATATATTATCATATTTAATCATATTCTAGTTAGAAATCCAAACAACCAAACATAACCTCAAAGTTGATACCACAAAAAATCCTAAATAAAAGTAAACAAGAGTGTTGATAAATTTTTATCATCTCCATTTGTAAAATTTATAGTTTATTTATATTAATATATCGTTTATACCAAAAATATATATAATGTGCGGGAAAATTTCAAAAAATGATCCAAAGTGAGCTTATTTTCTCAAATAAGGACCCAAAGTGACTGTTATCTCAAATTAGGACCCGAAATGGCTAAATCAATCTCAAATAAAGACCTCAAATTGCAGGCCAACCAAATGTTCACCGACCGGCGAGCATGTGGCATTTCTAGTGGTCGTAATAAGGGCAATTTTGTTAAAAAAATATTAATAGAAATTAACAAACTCTAAAAACAAAACCCCTAAATTCTTTACGTTCTTGCATTTTCTTCTTATGCTCTTCATCTTCTCTTTGTACTCTGTCCTCTCTCGCTTGGAGCACTCAAATTTTCTATTAATGGAGCACGAATTGAAGCACAACGAGAAATCCCTACCTTCGTTTTTTCACATTTTCTTCCTTTCTTTTTTTGTCTTCATTTCTTTCCAACGAAAAAGACAAATCTCGAAAAAGTAAACACATCTTCGTTATTCAGACACTTATATGTAACATGAGGGTCTCAATTCTTTATCATCTTTTCCCAATTGAGAGACGGAGAACATCTTGATGTTAAGGACCCACATCTCGGGCACAATTCGAATCCACTTCCACAGAAAAAGAGAGATAGAGAGACAAAGAGAGCCAAGGGTGCTAGCACGTCTACTTGGAACTTAAGGAATCAAGGATCTTGCTTCATTAACAAAGATTTTGAGTTTTCAAAGTAAGAGGGGACAAGGAACCTTGAAGATGAAGTGCAGAAGAACTGAAGAAGAGTTTGGGGGTTTTGTTTTTAAGGTTTACTAACTTCTATCAATATTTTTTTGACAAAATTGCCCTTATTTCGGCTACCAAAATTGCCACGCACTTGCTAGCCAGCGAATATTTGGCTGACTAGCAATTTGATGTCCTTATTTGAGACTGGTTTAGTTACTTGGGGTTCTCATTTGAGACAACGGTCACCTTGGGTCCTTATTTGAGAAAATAAGCTTATTTCGGGTCATTTTTTGAAATTTTCCCATAATGTGATGTAAATATATATAACTTTATTACTATAATCACTAAATAATTGATAAGATATAACAAAATCTCATGAATTTCATATATTATCCTATTTATTAGTCATATTCTAATTAGAAATTCGAATGACCAAATATAGCCTCAAAGTTAATACTACAAAAAATCCTAAATTTGTATAATTGTGACAAATGTATCTCGAATTAATTTTTTGACCACTAAACTCATACATTTGTGATAAATTTGTCCTGAATTAATTGTTTAACCACAAAAAACTCCAAATTAGTACATTTGTAACAAATTTACCATCAGATAATTTTCGTTAAATTGAATTAATACCATGAAAAATCAAAAATCAAAATACCTATGACAATTGTCATACTCTAAAGAGATGAACAATCCAAGAGGGTTTTGAACAAAAATTGAGATTGATCCTTGAAACGAAAGATCCTTAACCTATTTCTCTAAGTCCTAGGATTTTCTCGAGTGTTTTAAAATACTCGTGAAGGTAGACGATATGGTAAATATATGATGATAATAATAAATGTGGGGGAGTTGGTAGTTAGGGATGTCATCTCTACCATTAGATCAATGGAAGATTTACGAACATGGTTTGCCTTGTGCTTATAAATATAGTCTTATCCTATCATCTCATTCCCAATTTTCAGAGCCTCTCTAGAGTTTCTAAAACTACTTGGAAGAAATCCTAAAATCATCCCACGAATTAAATTAGGAAATGCTAGATTAATTGGCTTATAACAAGTGCTCGTAACAAATGGTATCGAAGCAAATTTGTTCCAAGCACAATGGTCGATCCACATTTTGACAAAACACATTATGTGAAGCATTTGTCATGTGTGATGACTGTGATGATCGTGAGAGAGCTGTCGAGAAGGGTGTTACCAACAGGATGACAAAGATAGACAAAACACGTTATGCGAAATGTTTGTCGTGTGTGATGATCGTGGGAGAGCTGCCGAGAAGGGTGTTGCCAATTGGATGATGAAGATAGAGCTATTCGTCATTGATCTCCAAGGATTGATCGATGACTTGACCTAGATTGTTGAGGGAGCAGATTTCGGAAGAGGAGTTTTGTGTTTGAGGTGCAACAGCTCAGATCAGCATGGGAGAGCTCTAAGGCGAGATATTAGGGACCTGGAGGCAAGAACTCCAACAACAGAACTAGTACTTGGAGGCCATGATGGCGGTGATGCGCGCAGAAATAGCAAAGCTCAGAGGAGAAGAAACTCGCTAAATCGGAAGCGACACAAGTGAACATGGACAAATGCACTTAAGCCAAAGGAGTTCGAGGATTCACGGGTGGCCAAGGTAAGCTAGTCCACGAACATGTGCACTTAAGTCAAAGGAGTTGAAGGATTTACAGGTGGCCAAGGAGGTAGACAATTTCTTCCATATACTACTTCCAAGCCATGGGGATCAATGATGACCTATCCCAAGTAAACACTGCATACTTAAGTGATAACACATTATTATGGTGACATCGTTGGTCAGATGATAGGAGCGGGATCCTATCACGACATGGAATAATTTTGTCGAGCGCGAAGTGCTATCGTCGGTGAGAGGAATGGCGTGGAATAGGTTTATTGAGTGGCGCCATCACCAATGAGTTGGTGTAAGGAAATCGAGAAAGCTAGGGTTTCGCGGGGAGGGTGGGAGGGAGACTTAACTGGAGTGGATGGGGATGGTGTAAATGTCGAGCTCGTCGAGGTCTTCACTTCTTGGGTCAGGCCGTGCGGTGGTCACCGTTCAGGATCCTCCGTGAATGCGAAAAAGACGACAGACACGTGCTAATGTTTGGTTTGTTGAAAAAAAATTTCTGATAAAATATCGACTTTTCGAATGTTTGGAAAAAATGAAAATCAAAAGTTGGTCGAAAATCAAGGAAAAAAATAGAAAAAAAAATACTCTTTTCTATTGAGACGAAAACGTTTTTATTAGCCAAGTTATGTTGGGCCATGGTGTGGGATATTAAACAACTTAGGGTTACTATCACGAAAAATCTTAAATTAATAGATTTGTGACAAATTTATTCTAAATTAAATTTTTGACCACAAAAAAAAAAAAACAAATTGTTACATCTGCAATAATTTTGTCACGAACTAATTTGTTTTCCATCAAAAACCCGAAATCAATATATTTGTGACAAAGTTATCATTTGTTAATTTTCGTTAAATTAAATTAATATCATGAAAAAAAACCACAAACTAATACATATATGATAAACGAAGAGTAAATCCCAAATTGGTACATCTATCAACCGAGATGTGTTATCCAACTCAGCAATTTGATGAAAATTTTTAATATAATTAATAGAAAATAAATTTGTCACGAATATATTAATCGTGGTTTTGAGATAATTGTGGTACAAATGTACAAATTTAAGATTTTTCGTGATATTAACTAAAGAACTTAATTTAGCTTAGAGCTCATGATGTTCTCTCTATCTCATCCTCACTAGCTTCCTTAATTCATTTTCTCTATTTCTTATTGATAAATGGACAAGTCAATTGATACTTTCAATTTGGGATTTTCCTATTTAAAATTTTATGTAATGACGTTAAAATGGAGAGTTTAGAAAAGGTATTTAATGTTAAAGTATTTTATAATTACCACTTCACTTGTTCTCAACATTGATTTGAAATAAGGGGAAAAGGAATGAAGAAATTGAATAATTTTACATATATTTGTGTTTATAATTAATATACTTTTTAGTTTTCTAAAAGTAGTTTATTTGAAACTTGTTGATCTCTTATCATTTATTCTATGTCAATTCAAATACCGGAAAAAAAAAATCGTCTCATTTTCATGCTTCCAATCAACAAAGAAGAGTCAATTACTTTCCTTAAAAAGTGAATTTCAGGCAAAACAATTTTTCTCGGCATGAAATTTTTCGATAAAACAAATGCACGTCCTCTTTCCAAAGGTTGACTTTTATCTTTCTTTAACATCGTCTCTATTATCCGCTACCGATTCATCTTTTCTTCTCCTACAAATTCTACCAAATTTAAAATCCATAAAATCCAACAGGGATGACAATGCAAAAATTATGATTTGCATTTACTTACGACCACCAATTTTGCTACCATAGCTGTAGTGAGCTTGAAGCTTTTTTCAACTCTTCAGGAGCTAGATTTCACAATCATAATAATGAAAAATTTGAAACTGAAGCAATCATGACCCCTAGGCTCGAAACTCAAGTAGCCATGAATATTGCAATTTGAAGGCGGAGCGACCATGGACTTGAGCCCAAATCAAGCCGCCATTGCCATGAGCTCAAGCAATCATGCCCAAGAGCTCAAGATTTGATTATGACGGGTGTAGGCTTAGCTTAAACTTGAATGGTCATGGCTGTGTGAGCTTAGAATTAGAGCTTGTGGGCATCATAGATGTGATATTGCTCCCTCTTTCTCTCAATTTTGTTTTTGTGTATAATTTTTAGTTGCATGATGTGGTGCTTATTTAGCATTACATAATAATTTAGAGTAATTCATAATATAACTCTTATATTTTGGTATCCTTATTAGTAATTTGATAGTTTATGTTAGCAATCCGACCAATATTATATAGGGAGAATGCCACGAAAAACCCCAAACGTTCGCGTCTATGACACATTTACCCTAAACTTTTTTTTTTGACACGAAAAACCCCAAACTTTGTCGTGTGACACATTTACCCTAAACTTTTTTGTGACACCAAAAACCCCAAACTTTGCCCTGCGTGACACATTTACCCCAAACTTTTATTCGAAAGGCATTTTCGTCTTTTACTTTTTATTTTTACTTTCTTTTTTTCCCTTTTCTTTCTTTCTTTTTTTTTTTTTCCGCCGCAGGAGCCGCCACGGAGGAGCGCCGGCGCCCAGATCCGGCGGGGGCCGCCTCGCCGGCGTCGGGAGGGCCGCCCGAGCCGGGATCCGCCGGGCGGCCTCGCCCGATCTCGGCTGGCGGCCCTCGCCCGACGCCGGCGAGGGCGACCGGCGAGGCGAGGACCGCCCAAGCCGATCCGGCGAGGGCGGCCCTTCGTCGGATTTAGCGGCCCTCGCCGGCGTCGGGCGAGGGCCGCCAGCCCCGACGGCGAGGGCGCCCGAGCCGATCCGGCCCGGGCGCCTCGCCCGACGCCGGCGAGGGTCGCCGCCGCGCGCGGCCCTCGCCCGACGCCGGCGAGGGTCTCCCAGGCCTGGGCCGCCCTCGCCTAACTCCGGCGCCAGCGAGGCATCCTCTCCGGCTTCCTCCATTCAATAAAAAAAAATAGAAAATAACTAAAATGACGAAAATGCCCTTCAGTTCAAAAAACTTTGGGGTAAATTTGTCATAAGTAATATAGTTCAGGGTAAAATTGTCACAAGTGACATAGTTTAGGGTTTTGGTGGCATAAAAAAAAGTTTAGGGTAAATGTGCCACACATGGGGGAAAGTTCGGGGTTTTCGTGGCGATTATCCCTATTATATATATAGAAAACTAATGGTGATACTTTTTCAAAAAGAAGAAGAGCGCTTTTGGAAAAAGAAAAGGGAAGATCTTGAATTTTTAGGTAAAAAGTAATATCAATTCTATTTTAGAAAAGAGTTAATTTTTTTTATTAAGCATGCTTTATGACCGGAAGGGGTCAGGATAGGGTATGAATAACCGCAGCATAACCGAGCTAGACCTTACAAGAACGAAAAAATCGCGGCCGTTCGTCCCCGTCGCATCATCCTTCCGGCATCTATCCTTCTACCTTCATTTGACCACAGTCGAAGCTGCGGAGCAACCCACACGGACACACCGCCATCACCATCGTCGAGCTCAGACGTCGAGATCGAGAGCGAGCGAGCGAGCGAGAGAGAAGCAAGCTCGGGAGCAATGGCGTCGGGCTGGGGAATCACGGGGAACAAAGGGAGGTGTTACGATTTCTGGGTTGACTTCAGCGAGTGCATGTCTCGCTGCAGAGAGCCCAAGGACTGCTCCCTCCTCCGCGAAGACTACCTCGAGTGCCTCCACCACTCCAAGGAGGTCTCTCTCTCTCTCTCTTCCTCCCTCCCTCTCTCTCCGTGCTTGATTAGTTCGCAGATTGAGACATTAGCTCTGCGGAATGCTTCTGATGAAACCCTAGTTTCGACGATTGGATTGGGACGCCTCGACGATGCCTCGCTTATATCGAATTCGATGCTTGTAGGAAGCTTAGGCATCGTTGCTCGGTTGGTAGTCCGCGTGCTTAATTGGAGTGGGAGTCTGAGTTATGCGTTCGTGGTTGATGCCGCAGATCAGTCGGTGAGCCTGATTGATGACGCGTTGCATCGTTGGCGGCAATGTCTTGCGATTTATTCGAGAGGATTTTACAATCATCAAATGGGAGTATGTTATATTCGAGGGGCTTGGGACGGTTCGCCTCTTCCTGTTGCTTTCGGTTTATGAGCAGGAAAGGCTTATGATTAGATATGGCTAGTGCAATTCCTCTTACGTATGAAGGAAGCCCAGGGGTGGAGTTGGTGCTATTGCTTGTATGCAGCAACTCTACTTGTATGTAGGCAATGATGAACTGCATCATAGCTGCAGCTGCATTGGTTTGAAGTGAAATACATGGTCAAGTTTGTTCTAGGCCTTATTTTGTTAATTAAATGTTCTCAGGATAGACTGTAGAAAACATTTGTTTAGAGTCAATCAAGGCGTCAATGCAAGATCTCTTGTTCATTTCGAGATTATGGATTAACTGGTAAATTGCCTTCAGACGCACTAGATAGTTTATGGTCGTGATGACCACAAATACTAAAATATTTTGGGTGATGCCTTGAGAGCTCATGAGCCATGCAGCCATGTCCCCTTGCAGTAACTTTAGCTGAAACTCATGGTTTCCTTCTGAGCTACTTAGCCTACTTCCAAAAGTAAAACTAGCAGAGGTAGGCAGAATTAATTATGTAGTAAGATTGAAATCTGTTTGCAGCTTAATGTCCATGTGTCTTCATAAGGATAGAAGATCAAGCCACCATTTGCACCTTGTTGTGCATCCTATTTGAACTCCTCCTTTTACGATATCCTTTTATGTGTTTGCCAGAAGATGAACTATCGGGGAAGCAGTTAGGCATAAGAAAGAGATGTTTGGGAAGCATCTTTTTGAAGATTTATTGTGTCTGTTTGGACTTCATAAGATGATGAAAATTATATATTCTGCTAATTGCTGTGAGGCTATTTAGACAAGAGTAGCATCATGCTGATGCTTAGAAACCGGCTCTTTCCTATTGGTGGTTTGAAACCCATTGGTGACTGCATCGGTTTTACCTGTTTGGTCTGGCACTACCGGGTTTGAACTGGTTATATAATATATAAAATCATAAGTATCAACAAAAGTTGAGAAGGGAGGTGTAAGTAGGAGAAAAACAATAATGACAGCTGATAAAAATATTCAGGTTAGCATCATAGTTATTTCATTGGTTAATTTAGATGACAGATTTATCATATGTCTGCCGATTGATAAAATAAAGCAATATTCTTGTCGTGCTTTCCTGTGGTTATGTTGAAGAATTGCTGTATATATTCTGTATATTACTTGCTTTTCTGCAATCTTCTTCAGCAATTAGGGGGATTTTAATTTTGAGTCAAGATTTTTTTATTGATATCTTGCTGTCAACAGACGGTATCAAACCAGTTAAGCCAGTCTTTTGGTTTTAAGAACAGTGCTTCACAGTTCACACGCTAACCTAATCAAGAAAAGATTTGAAGACTAAGTTACGGAGTTAAAATATACAAGTTACCACATTATAAGACTACTTATATTACTAGATGCTGCCTCTAACAGACTGCAAATTATTAATAATTTAGTGATCCTATCAATGAAGTCTTTTAGGGCATGTTATCTTCCAGTACCATTGCCTTCTCTTTTTTTCAGCCAGTAAATTATTAGATTTTTGGTTGGGATGATCTACATGGTTATGGTGCTACTTCACAGATTTTTCTATTTGAGCTAAAAGGTCGTTAACTTGTACCAATTTTAAGGGTTAGTCCTCTTTTAGGATCACTTCAATGATCCCCGTGATTAGAATCAGTCTATTAGAGAAAGAATTGAGAAAGGGTGGTAGATGATTAAGTGGATTTGGGAAGACAACATATTGAAGTTTTTTTTATCAATAGCATCGCATAAAGAATCTGAAGCACCCCCAACAATGTGGTCAATGAATGAAACCTAGTTAACAGTCTATGGATTCCAGGGGCTGGCTGGTGACATTTCCGAGAGCCTTTATAGGGAAGAGTGCAAAATTTTGGGATTTCATAAATGCAAACTCAATTAATGTACATATGACAACGGCTTGATTCAGTGATGACATACATCTGACAGTGAATTAATCAGCAATTATCATCACCCAATATCTTTGTTTAGCTATGCCCCTTCATATGAATCAGAACCCATGCTTCCAATGGCTCAATTCTCCAACATGATTATTATGGCTTCCCTTGTCACACACATTATGCTTGGGGACGATTGTTTCACTCAGTTTGGGTGCATAGCTATGTCATGACTGTCTTGGATAGTAATTCAGGGAAAAGATATGAGTAATTAGATACTTCCTTAGCATATGGTTTTTTTCTTGGTTTATTGCAGTTCCAACGGAGAAACAGAATTTACAAGGAAGAGCAGCGGAAACTTCGGGCAGCTGCACAAAAGGGTGAGGGCGGCGATGGTACTCACGGCCATCATGCATGACAGAAACAGTTCATCTTTGCAAACTCTGAACTGAATAAGCACATGTATGAGGATCTCTTATCAATTGGACTTTGTTGTTTGACCTTTCTGTACACTCCCAATTCGTTGGAGGGTTTTGTTGCTTTGGTCGTCTTTGCAAAAGGGGAATATCCGACTTGTTTCTCGCATATTTTGAGGATTTGAAAGTTGTTTTATAGTTGATTCTGGTCTTCAAATAAAAGGGCCTTTGTAGGTGGGATGGTATGTCTGCCTTATTAACATTTTTTACTTCCTTTGCTTGGTCTAGAGAGAGTAGCGGTTTAGACTGAAGATAGCCCATTGAACTGTGCACATAGTATGCACTAAAAGTCCTAACAATTGTCCATTTGCCCTAAACACCTGATCCTAGCATTGAATCATTTCACTTTCCAGTGTTCTCAAGATGAATCTGATGATGCCTTTTGCAAGCGTGCATGGCAAGTCTCCTTATTTGAAACATATATAACTACTTTAGGCCCTTATTTAAAATAAGATTCATTTTAGGCCCTCATTTAAAAAAGTGATGGCACTTTGGGCCTTATTTAAAATAAAGTCCACTTAAGACCTTTGTTTAAGAAAATGAGAGCATTTTGAGCTTCTTTTTTTTTAAAATTTCCCTAGTTTGAAGATTGGAAGTCTCCTCCTCTCGGGATTAGTATTGCATTGCAGGTGTATGCCTCTCAATCTCGTAAGTGGGGTTGTCATGTTTACATTTCTTCAACGTCAAACAAAAACTATAAATTTGAAATTTGAGACAGATGGATGTGTAATGATTTACGTGTTATGAAAACAATTAGTTATCATGCAGAACCATTCATCATTATGAAAACAATTAGTTATCATGCAGAACCATTCGGTGATGAATATCAAATGACATTAATACAATAACATTGTACACATTCGCACGACATGGTGCATATGCTTTTTTAAGCTAATGTCCACATATTTCAATTGGTTACGAGGGGAATATGAAATGAAAAATTATATATACTTTGAGCTCTGTTTGTTTCGCGAAAAAATGAATTATTTAAAAAACATTTTATTTAAAATGATTGCTTATATGGAAATAATTAGTTGATAAAAAATATTTTCATTATCAGCAATAATTTATGTCTAAACATTTTCGTGAATGATAGAAATATGTTTTGTTCATTCATTTATAAGCAACACATATTATCGTTTTTAGAAAAATGTTTTAACATGAGTTTGAGCTCCTGAGAAATAATTTCCTTGGATGCAGGAGGATTACGGTTGCTCTTGTCTATGGTGATTTTTACTTATTAACTTTTCATGTTTCATGAATTTGCTTGAACTCAAGCTTTGATCTTTGTTTAATATGAAGCACGTAAAACATATACCAATATCGACATGTAAAACATGTAATCACGTGATCTTTTCATATGTTTCGGTTTTAGATTATAGAGGGAATGTTGAAAGGAGTGAAAGGTACCTCTAGTTGTAACAAACAAAACGTCGCTATATCTCTAAATGACTCGTGACCAAAAATTGTAGGTAAACTTCATCATTGGCCATCAAGTTTCCCGAGATTTCATAATGAAACCATTCCGCTTTGAGTTCAATAATCAAAAGTACTAAAATCGGTAATCCTTTGTAATTTAGCATAATGAAGGGGACGTGGTTAATCTTTTGGCAAAAAACACGGGTCAATTTTCTAAAATTGCCAAGTAGCCATTGATCATCATTAAATACAAAATAAAGAATTTTAATTATTAAGTATACGTTTATCATTTAATAATAAATGGGTAAAATAGTTGTATAAAATAGCTTTTACATTGACAATAGGTCTAATACTATTTAATTCAGAAATGAAAAGGGATATATGTTCACTAGAAATACTAAAATTTGTTACTAAAGTACAATTGAGTTTTAATTTTTTTTAAAAATGCAATCAAGTCATTCCATTAATTTTGTTCAATTTGGGTAACAGAAAATGTTAATGTGGCTTTTTTTTTTAACTACTTTCTCTCTCTTTTGTGGTGTTGATGTAGCTAAAATAAGAAAGATAAATCCAAAACTATGCTTTTTTAGTCAGATTTGTTTTTTTAATATAAATATTAATTAAAGAAAAAGAAAACCATGAAGGTAGCAAGCGAGTGAGGGCCCTCATTGTTATTGCCCCACTATCGTTGGAAAGACCCGGTGGTCGATCGGTCCCTAACCAATGGTCGATGACCCTAGTTGACTGCATGCCTTCCCTTAGATTGGGCGAAGGGCCTTGCCTAAATTAGATCAAGGGTTGTCATTGGCTATGGGGTGGTCGGGATCCCACACTACCCAATGGTGGCCCTTAGCTTGATTGGATGAGGGTTGATGGGAGGGAATTGGGTCGAGGGCTTGTAGACCCTCACCTTCAAGGGCCTATAAACTCTCACCTGCAATTGGCTAGGGTTGTTGGCCATTGGTCAAGACTCGTTGACCCTCACCCCACCATTGTTGGTTCTTTTTGGCGGTGGTGGGGTGGTGGTGACAAGGGGCTTTGGCTTGTTTACTCAGTTTATTTTTTAATTTAATCAATATTTATATTAAAAATCACATATGGGTCAAAATGACATTATTTTAGGTCTATCTTTCTTGTTTTAGTCATCAGCACCACGTAAGAGAGAGAAAATAATAAAAAAGCACGTCTACATTCTCTATTAGTCAAACCGAACAAAGTTAAGGGAAGAAGTTGATTGCATAAATTTAATCAGTTTTAGAATTTAATTGCATTTTCATGACAAGTTTTGAAGTGACGGTGACGCAATTGCATGTGGCGATCACCACGTGAAATTAAATCGACATTCGAGAATGGTTTCAAGGCCAATCGGAGAAAAAGGAAAAATTTCAGGGGAAAACTCGAATTAGAACAAGCTAAGGGGCTTGCGCTTAATTAACGGAAAAAGAGTGCCCGACCAATATCTTATCGTACGCCTCGGCACACGATATCCTTCACCCTGCTTCACGTCTTTATGTTTTAACCCGACTCACATCTTTCAAAACCCTAATCATCGAAGCGCCTCTTTCCTCCTCCCCCTCCTCCTCCTCCTCTCGATCTTCAAGCTTTCGAAGGTAAGCCCTATTGGTAGCGTCCACGATCAGGCTACGAGCTCCCTGTGCTCCGGCCGATTCGGGAGATTTCGCAGTCTCTCTTCGCTTCTCGCGTGCTCTTTCATTCGTACTTCGGCGGAGCTTCTGTTGGCGAAGGTCAATGTCGAGCTAATTTGGGATCTTTATCGATCTTTTCTTCCTGGTGCTAGGGAAAGATGAGCAGCCGTGCGAGCAGGACTGTTTATGTCGGGAATCTACCTGGCGACATTCGCGAGAGAGAAGTGGAAGATTTGTTCCGCAAGGTTTATCGAATTCCCGTCAAGAGTCAATTTTAGGGTTTACAAAATTTAGCCGATGCAGGATTCCTTTTCATTTCCCTCTTTTTTTTTTATGTTAAATTCCAGTAAGCTTTTTTGATATTTCATCGCGATGATGGATGTTTGAATTAGAGTTTTTTAGCGACGAATTCTCCTACCATGAGATAAGATGTCGTTCTTAGTGTAGTATGCGCTTCATTATGTAGTCTGGTAGCAAACATGGGCACGACGATCGAGATGATTGGTCAAAATTGTAACTTTAGGTTTGACATTTGAAATCTGATGGCAATAGTTCTTCTTGAGCTTATAGCCTTGGTTTGGTTAAACAACAACACAAACGATGAATTAATTTTTTTTCCTGTTTATCTGCTTTTTGGTTATCTTGAGTACGCTTCCAGTGGTCATACGTGCTATGGTTTTCCGTCTTTTGACTTATTCTGTCTAATCTCGACTATAATTAGTTCCATCACCCCAATGGGGGCGACTTGAGTCAACAAAATTTTTTTTTTTTTTCCCCTAAATCACAATTTAGCCTAGATAACCACATGCTGATGATTGAACTGGGATTACAGGCATAATAATGTGCATTAAATTATCTCTTTTGTCCGAGGTTCTGAGAGGAATGTTCTCAATCCTCGAGCATTCGTATTACCCTCTTGGTGTATATTTTTATGTTACTCGTTTGCATTATGAATGGATGCGGATGGTTAACTGTTCCTTATGTGAGCAAAACATAAGTGCATCTGTCCTCTGGTGCATCACTTTTTCTGAGTGTACCCAATTATGTTGCATTAATATGTTTTCTTAGAAAATGATCTATGTGGATGAATAAGAAATAAATAGTTTTAGGGGATGCAAGAAAAGAACTTGGTTGAAGTTCTGATCTTGAAAAAAATGAGGCGTTCTGAGCTTTATTGGTCAGAAATATAGAGAACGTAATGTAATCCTCATTCGTGATAAAGCATATGTGAAGTAGAATCGTTTAATGGCAAATGAGACAAATTGTTTAATCCTTCAATTTGTATTTCTCATTCAAATGAAGTGGGCTGTGGAATAAGTTGCATATGTCTTTGCTCTGATAAGTATGCTTTCTGTCTTCCTTCACTTACTTGTTCTTCTCTTCTTGCAGTATGGACCGATAGCCCACATCGATTTGAAGATACCACCTAGGCCTCCTGGTTATGCATTTGTTGAGGTGAGCATAAGAAATTTAAAATTTGCCTCTCACGTTTCCTGGGTGGCTTCTTTTTTCTGACCTAAGATTGTCATTTACAGTTTGAAGATGCTCGAGATGCTGAAGATGCCATCCATGGTCGTGATGGCTATGATTTTGATGGGCATCGTTTAAGGGTTGGCTATCTTCAGAACGAACTGTTATAAATGCTCCCTAATTAACGTTGTGACATTCCTCATGTGTAACTATTTGTTGTATAATAGGTGGAGCTTGCTCATGGTGGTCGTGGGCACTCATCATCATCTGATCGCCACAGTAGTTTTGGTGGTGGTCGGGGTTCACGTGGAGTATCGAGGCACTCTGAATACAGAGGTTGTAATTCTTAATGTTATAATTTTGGTGGGTTTCTCCTCTTTTCCTTTCCATACACATGTCTAATTTCCACGCTCATTGTTATGCAGTCCTGGTTTCTGGTTTACCATCTTCAGCTTCATGGCAAGATCTTAAGGTGAGAATGACCTGGATCTATTGATAGTAGTTTGTGGAATTCTTCCTTCTCTGTGTATGTACTTGAATGTGTGCATGTGAAGTTGATGAATTGAATTTATTCTTTTATTTAGTTGATGTGTGCTTTCTTTGGTTAGGATCACATGCGTCGAGGAGGAGATGTCTGCTTCTCACAAGTTTTTCGTGATAGTAATGGTAAGTTGATAAGTTGTATTGATCACATGCAGGTTTCATTGAAGTTTTTGATATGTTTGAGGTACTAAATATTTAAATGTTATAATCAAAGATTTTTACTGTGAAGTTGAATAATTTAGGTTTTTTAGAGTCCACAATCCATTAGTGGAGGCAGTTACATGTTTTAGTGTGTTGAATGCTTCATACACGGAGGAATGTTGGTTTTGCTGTATGCATTTCTTTCGGTTTTCTTTCTCTTATTCTGATAAGGATGTTTGTTGATCTTGTCTTGAAGGCACAACAGGGGTTGTGGACTATACTAACTATGAAGACATGAAGTATGCAGTAAGTCTTTTGCCTTGTCATGCTTAAATTGGAATGTTAGGATAGAGATTTATTTGCCCAAGCTTGTTGGGATCTGTCTGTCTTTCTGTGGATGAGATTGTCTACATTTCCTTTGCAGATAAAGAAGCTTGATGATTCAGAGTTCAGAAATGCCTTTTCCCGGTCATATATTCGGGTATGACTTTTGACGAAGTAATTTTATCAGTTACCAATAGGTACTCACCTGTGTTTGCATGGATTTATGTAATTTAAATTGCTTTCTTATGTATGTCCATGTGCAGGTTAAGGAATATGATTCAAAGCGCGAGTCATCAAGAAGTCCTAGAGGCCGAAGCTATAGTCGCAGTCCTAGCCGCAGCCGCAGTCGTAGCAGGAGTGTGAGGTCTGGTTTTCTTCAATCTAGATACATGTATTTTTAGTTGTCTTTCAATTTTTTTAAACCCTTTTCATTTAAAATGCAGTAAGTCTCCGAAAACCAAAAGTACCCGGCGTTCACCTGCAAGGTCTCGATCTCCTTCACGCTCCCGCTCCAAGTCACCCTCCTTATCAGGGTATGCTTTTTCAGGCTAGTTGGTTTTACCATGGTTTGTCCCTCCATTTTGCAGAGCTTTATGCCTTAAAAGTGGTTGTAATGCGAAGGGGGTTGCATATGTGAAGTTCCAATCTACAATATATTCTTTCATAGAGTATGATTTTGGTGGGGATTTACCTGACTGTGCTGGTGGCCAAGTCACGGAATCTTATATATTCTTCTTTTATATTCTTGAGTTTGCTAATGAAATACTGGCACTGGCGCTTCTTAATTTCTTTTCTCCTTTAAGTCTTCTTTTGTTTACTAATCTCTCAAGTACAAACGGATGATGGGCCTGAGATGTCAATCATCTCCCAACTATTTGGACTTTAAGAATCTGTAAGACTTGTGTAGGAGGCACATTCTGCTCTTACTATTGGACCAAACTCCCTATTATTCTTGGGTCTTTACTATGTTTGAAGGCATTATCCCCTTACACGTTCATGTGGTTTGATATTATATTGGAGATTATTTGATGACTCTTGTGGGTGGGCTTACGCTTGCATCATGATTAGGTGATCAATTTTTAGAATTTTAAACTGTTTTTATCTTCATGGTTCTAGTCTGAGTCACATCTGAACTGAAGTCAGTTGACTTATGCTTTGTTTTCTCTCCATGAACTATTGCACGGTTGGGGGTGTCTTGAAACTTCTTTCCAAATAACTGCTCTTTTGCCTCCTGTATGAAAATCATCTATTCTCTTTTTATAGATATGGATATGGATTTGGATAAATGCGGCAAACTGGGGATTCAATATTAGGATCTTGGTGGGATATGGTTCAGTTGCCTGCAACTATATGGTTGTGGAGGTATGATGTTTTCTAGATGGGCAGCTTTGGAAAGCTTCATGGTGTCTCTGTTCTAATTTAATTAGCATCACAATTCCGTGGGTGCTAGATTGGGAACAAAGGAGATCACGGAATAACAGAGCTGGATTCTGTGAACTAGTTCCATTGGGATCTACTTCAAGAAGTCTCGAGCTAATAGGATGACTATCTGGACTCCTTTGGATTGTTTTGGTACTTTAGGGTGCATTTTCCTCATTTGTCTACTTTTCTCATCTTTCAGGATGATAGACTTGTTTCTTTTCCCCTTCAATTTATGCTATTTAGCTGGACTCATGATGGGTTTGATGTTTTTTTCTTAAGTCTCAAAAGATTTACGGCTTTATCTTTTCGTTCTGAAAATGGTAATCTGACGTGGAAGAGGCATCAAGGCTCTTGGATGAAAGACGTGTGGATTTTAAATTTGGTTCTTTCTGGAACTTTTGCAGATCGCGGTCAAGATCCAGATCACCATTGCCTTCTGTAAGTTTTTCTTTTTTGGGTTTAGGCAGTCTCTTTTTAACCATGTATTCATATCTTTTTAATATAAGTGGTTTGTATCAGCAGTTTGTTTGATAGTGGCTGAACTTTAGGAATGTTGCCCCTGCAGATCTTTCTTCCTGTATTGGGGAGCATCTACCCTCAATTTTGCTCTTAACTTTTAGCTAAAAGGACCAAAATAATTGCATGATCCTCTACGAAAGCTAAAAGTGAAGTTATAATTTGTTGGGCTTCTAAATTTGGGTTTTGATGGCAATAAATATAGTGGTAATTTGTTGTAATTGTCATTTTAGAATCTTCTTTTTTGTAATTTTTAATCTCCCAAGCTGATAGCTTGGTTGCATAAAGGTTGGTCTTTTAAGGTATATTTTCTGTTATATATATTCATATTTCTATGAGATAATGTTGGCATACTGCAGCGTGAGAAGCAACTGAGCAAAAGCCCTAAGAAGCGCAGTGCAAGCAGGAGTCCTAGCAGGAGCAGGAGCAGGAGCAAGAGCTTATCCCGGTCTCGTCTCTTTTCCAGTGTGATAGTGTTTATTAATGTAGTGCTAACCCATTTTTGTGCTAATGGAAAACGAATTTAGTGTTTATATATTTTGCACACATTTCGCAGTGCTTCTTGAGATTGCTTTGTCATTATTGTGTGTTTATTGCCATTGTCCTGAATCTAGGTTGTTATTATTGACAGGTGATAAGATTGCGGGGCTAGCTGAATGTGGACCTTGAAAGATGTGACCCAAACAGAGCATTCAACTTAGCTTAATAAATCATCGTTATATTTGGAAAACCAGGTGTTAGCTTTCTGAAGACTTCAATATCAGGACAGTTATTGAACTGCGTGCTATTAAGTACTCTATAGAACTCATTTAGTTTCCATGAATTTGAACTTGGTTCTTGAATATGCTGCTTGTAAGAGATTTGAACGACATTTATCTTTTCTGAACTGCATATGTATCTAGTTTTGTGAGATTGTGAAACTTCATGGTTTTTGTCTCCTTTAGTCAATATTATAATTGTAGTTGATATAAAGCTGTTTGGTGATATAACTTGGCGGACGGAGAGTAGTGAAGGAAATTTGGAAAGGGAATGTCGTGCTCTGGAGTACTGAAAACGTTCTGGAGTTCTCTTTGGAATTGTCCTGTGGATGCTCTTGCACTGATGCTCGGAGTCCTTGTTCTTTGTTGTGGAGCTAAGTCCTTACGGGGCACTAGGAGGGTTCTTAAGTTGGTAAAATTGAAAAGTTTATGATTGAATTGATATTAGTATAGCTAACCAAGATCCCTTTTTCCAAATTGTGGTCATTGAGCTTGCTAAGAAATGGGTTCGATATGTTCGCACACTCAAGATTCAGTTTCTTTCTCACTTCTACCTATCATTCACATCTATTCATAATAAAATGACACGTTGCAATAGGGCTGTCTAAAAAATCCATACAATCCAACTCAAACATGATCCGAATACGAAACAAGTATAGTATATGTTTTAAGTTTTAATACTGTTCAAGTAACAATTATAAACACAAATGGATTATATCTTTTTGGTCAAGTTAGGGTTGGAATATTGTTCCACCCAAGCACATTAAAGGTTTCAATCCAAACATATCAACCCAAGCACATTAAAAGCTATCTCCTCTACAACTCTTTCTATTCGCAACTCATCCAACATGTCTCGTCTCGTGGGTTCGTCGTCATTGACCCTTAGGTCGGCCTCCATCAATCTCTCTCTCTTCCATGTGACTTGCTTTTTTTTCGCAACTGACTAGAACTTTAGTGGACGGAGTATTATCTGTCTGCGGAAATTTTCACGGATGGGTTGAACGAGGTCTCGCGGCGTCACATAAAAGCATTTCAAATTCCCTTTGTCATATCTTTTATTAAAAAATAAAAAATAAAAAACCCGAAACCCGAAACTTGAAACCTGATCTAAACCGAATTGATCCATTTTTTTGCTTCATGTTTTACGCATTTCGGGTTGGGTCGGGTCAAATGAAATGACCCTTATTGTTCGGGTTGGGTCGGGTAACATCAAGACTCGACCCGACCCGACCCGTTGACACCCCTACGTTGTAATACATTCGTTTCCTTATGGCTCAATCCATCCAAACCCTTTATTTTCCCTTCTCTTGTAATTGTTTTGAATGGAAAAATTATCCAAATTATCATAAACTTATTTTATCTTTGTTAAATTAAGGGAAAATGACACCAAAAATCCCAAACTATGCCCCATGGGACAATTTTACCCTGAATTTTTTTTTGTGTCATAAAAAACCCTAAATTATGCCACTTTGGACAATTTTACCCTAAACTTTTTTTGTGCCACCAAAAACCCTAAACTATGCCACTTGGACAATTTTATCTTGAACTTTTTCTTGTGCCACGAAAAACTCTGACTATGCTACTTGTGACACATTTACCCCAGACTTTTTAAGTGAATGGCATTTTCGTCTTTTCCTTATTAATTTTTTTTTTTCTTCTTCCCCACCAGTAGAGGGGAGCAGGCGACAGCCACCCTCGCTGGCGGTGGCGTTTGGCGAGGGTGGCTCTCACCGACAGTGGTGTTCGGTGAGGGTGGCCCTCACCAGGGAGGGTCGCTCTCGACCGGGTGACCATTGTCGGGGAGGGTCACTCCCGATTGGGCGACCCTCGCCTGAGTCGGGCGAGGGCCGCCCTCACCGGATCTGGCGGGGGTGGCCCTCCCCCGACTCGGGCGAGGGTCGCCCCCCGCCAGATCCGGTGGGGCGACCCTCGCCCGACGTCGGGAGGGCCGCCCCCCGGATCTGGCGAGGGTGGCCCTCGCCTGATCGGGGGCTACCCTCCCCGGCATGGGTCACCCTTGCTGGACGTCGTCGCCGGCAGGGGTGGCCGTCGCCGGCTTCCCTCTGCGGAAGAGGGAAAAAAAGAAAAGACGAAAATGCCCTTTAGTTAAAAAGGTTGGAATAAATGTGTCCCAAGTGGCATAGTTTAATATTTTTTGTGGCACAAAATAAAGTTCAGGGTAAAATTGTCCCAAGTAACATAGTTTAGGGGTTTTAGTGGTACAAAAAAAAATTATGGTAAAATTGTCCCAATGGACATAATTTGGAGTTTTTTATGGTACAAAAAAAAGTTCAGGGTAAAATTGTCCCAATGGGCATAGTTCGGGGTTTTTGGTGGCATTTTCCCTTAAATTAATTATAAACTTTTCAATTTTGTTAATTGAGTTTTAAACATTTTCACTTTTTGCTAATTGAGTTCATTTGGCCGATTTTGGCTTAAAATTGCTAAAGTAGATGCTAGATGCTTTAAGTGATACGATGTTAACGTTGACAATTTTTAATAATATTTTATTTTTTTAATTTTAGAATGGTGATCTAGGATTATAAAATAAGAAAAAGGAAAAAGAAAAGAAAATGATAATTTGAAAAAAATTATTAAGATATTATTAAAAAATTGTAAATGTTAGTGTTCACCGTACTAAATAGGATGTCCAATGTTCATGTTAGTGATTTCTGGTTTAAATTGGTCGGATAAATTCTATTAACAAAACTTGAGAATGTTTAGAATTTTTTTTATGTCCAAGAAAAATGTATAGAACTTAATTGACAAAATTAAAAGATTTAGGAGTGAATTGGCAAATATACAATATATTTTATTTCGAATCTCTTCTTTTCATTCCTAATTATTGTTAAAATTCCCCACATTCCATGACTATCGAATTTATATGGTTTTTTTATACATGTAATTTCCTTCCACTTATTAAGTTGTATTTTTAAAACATGCTATTAGAGCTCCTCTCACAAAATTGTTGTTGTATTGTAGCATGTGCCACCTTATTTGTCATCTCATTTCTCATAGTGTTCATAGGGATAGTGTTTAGCTACCCATTCAACACTACATAGGGGTGAGCGATCCTATGTTATGTAGAGATTCCATATGTAACTCAAAACCTACCCTTTGATTAGGTTCCTTATTTTTTGGAACTTGGAACCTACCATACATATTTTGAAACCTATCGTGTTATATGTTCCAAGTTTTACCTAGGTTTCATTTTTTATTATTAATTGAACGATTGCAATAAATCACCACCTTCAATAACCACCACTTCTACTATAATTCACTGATTACAACTTATATTTACACATGAAGAATACGAAATATTAACAAAGTAAAAGTTTTAATCATAAAATTGAAATTTAGATTAGTAGTTCCAAATTATACATTCATTATTGGATGCCATGAAATATTGCAGTTTTGTGTGAAGACATAGACTAAAAACAATACACAATCTTGTTTAAGGTTTTAGGTTCTATTTATCTAAAATTTAGAACTTATCCATTAAAACAGATTCCTCAGTACCCTTGGCACTAAAGGTGTCAACGTGCGTCACTTGATACCTTACAAGTCCGTCCAGACTGATTGTCAATTTAACTTTGAAAAATAGTACAAGCTGAAACCGTGAGACAACTAAAAATAATGACCAAAAGCGAAATCTCACGAAACTACATGGACCAGAGAATGACTTGTTTAGAACCTATGAAGTGTACGTGGATCGATGTGCTTGCAGTTTGTGGCTGGGCCATCATCACGTTGGGTGCTTGCGCTTGTGTATGTAAAGATCACGCAGAGTTTCATGGTAGAAAAGCTGTTGCAATTTTGTCTACTGACGTGCTCTCTACGAGATGAAAAGACAATCATGTTTAGAAAACTTCGAGACGCCTCAGTGGAATTAAGGGTGCATGTCCCGTGATCATACATTCAAATCGAGTGAAAAGAGGCGAGAAAAGTGATGCGGACCACACAAGACGTTCCCCAGAATCGCTTGGTCTACATGAGAACCAATATTATCTGTAGAAAATGGACTCTTCCTGGACCACATGGCAGAATACCAAGTCGAGAACGCAAACTTCTTGTTGTCTGTTAGTACATGAAGGATCATGAATGAGAGAAGGACCAAGATGTAGTCGATAACTCTCGCTCTCTCTCTCACACACACATACCCCACACACATTCATTTACAAGCTGAGGATGATAAACTAGTTTAACTGTGTGTGACTGTCAGTCTGCACTTACAGAAAAAGAAAATGTGCCGGCTCAGATTTTTGCTGATTCTTACAGTGCAATCAGCTCTAACTGCTGTCTTTGGAGCTGATACATACAGTCGATATGACTTCCCACCAGGATTCGTGTTTGGTTCAGGCACATCGGCCTACCAGGTTTTAGCGACTTCCTACATTGTTTCACTTCTGAGACTGTTTTAACCAGTTTTGGGACAACTATCCATGTGTTGTTATTGACTTTCATGTTCTATTCATCATATACTCATATTAAAGAAAAATGTTGGAAAATAATAGGTTGAGGGGGCAGCAAATGAAGATGGAAGGACGCCCAGTATCTGGGACACTTTCGCCCACGCAGGTGACAATCAATCTGTTTCTTCTCTCCACACGAGCGCATGTTCACTCACGCGTGCACGTATGTTGAGTCATCATTGATTAATTTCAATTTCATGTTTGTGTTTTGAGCATATAGTTTGTTTTCCTTTTCTCTTGCTTACTTGCGCAAACAGACATGGTTGTATGCGGGGGAGAGATTTGCCAGGGTGGACGTTTGCATTGCTAGGTTTTCCTTCGTCGAACTCGCGAACTAAGATTAGCAGATACTACATAGATCAACTGTTCATAAAACGTCTTAAAAATTCGTTGTTTATAGCAAAACTGCTTTATCAGATGAAATGGTAAGAATTTTCCCGTCAAAGGATGGAAACACCACCTGCTAAACAAACTTAAACAGAGTTCAGCCGTGCTCATGACACGGTATGGCTCTCCCAATTTACGCCTACCATTTATTAGATCTCATCTAACTACTTCTGTTGTGACTAATGGCGACATTGCTATGAAAACGAGAGTATTCTGTGACATCGCCATACTGGCAAAGCATTCATGTCATTCATGTCATTCAGACTCAAAATAATTCTGCAGATCTTAGAATGTTGGGCTGTCTAGCACATTACATCAGCATCTTCAATCACAAAAGCAGTTAACTCTGTTTTGAACTCTAGTGAGGGCAATCGAGTAGATAGTTTTGTGGCATTTTTCGGTCAAGCATTTTTTCTTTTGCTGACCATTTAACGAAAAGAGAAGATTATCCGCTTGATTTTCCAGGTTTTGCAGGAGCAACCGGAGATGTAGCCTGTGATGGGTATCACAAATACAAGGTGCGACTTTTCAAAACCTGACTTACAGGACAAGATATCACAGAGTTATTGAGAGCTGAATAATTTGTCTACACTAATTTTCTTGGTCATGGCTATATCACATGACCACATAGGGATTGTAATTGTATATGTTTTGAGGACTACGTTATATCTATGCATTATAAGGTAGTGGCCTTTCTTGCAGGAAGATGTTCAACTCATGGCGGAGACAGGCCTAGATGCCTACAGGTTCTCAATTTCATGGTCAAGACTCATCCCACGTAGGAACCTGCGGTTAACTTGGAAATTTAAGCTAACAGAGAGAATCAATTTGATATCCTTTTTCTGAAGCATCAAACAACATTGATCTCTCTCTTTTGCTCCTCCAGATGGCCGAGGACGGGTGAATCCAAAAGGTTTGCAGTATTACAATAGCCTCATTGATGAACTTATTAAGAACGGTTAGTGCAGAATCTGGTTGAGAACTGCAAATGAAGTTAATGCCAATTTGCTTGCAGAGGTTCCTTATTGTCCCGCTAAACTGTTTCTTCAATGATATTGAGGGGCATGCAGGTATCCAACCGCACGTCACTTTATACCAGTTCGACTTGCCACAGGAACTCGAGGATGAGTATGGAGGCTGGGTTAGTCGTAAAATCGTGTATGTTTATCAAACCTTGCTGGTCTGAGTTTCAATCTTTTCCCCTCCTCTTGGGGAAATAGTTAGGATCAGAACTGTGAAGGACTATGGAACAATAAGCAAAAATGCATTAACTCCGCATGTTTTAGTGAAACCAAAAGGAAATCATCGTTAGGGTCAAGAAATAGTTTGAAACCAAGACTTGCCCTTATTGAGAAGAAACTCTCCTCTTCTGGTTGCAGAGAAGATTTCACGGCCTATGCAGATGTCTGCTTCAGGGAATTTGGCGACCGTGTTCGGTATTGGGCTACTGTGAACGAGCCTAACATTTATTCCATCGGCGGATACGACCAAGGGATTGTGCCGCCTAAACGGTGCTCTCCTCCATATGGAGTCGACTGCACCAAAGGCAACTCCTCATCCGAGCCATATCTCGTAGTTCATAACGTCTTGTTGGCACAAGCATCGGTTGCAAAACTATATAGAGAGAAATATAAGGTATATACTGATTAGTTACAGAAATGTCTTGTGTCCTCAGCACGAAGAAAAATGTCGCTTTCCTGCTTCATATTTTTTGTGGCCTCTTTGGTTCTTCGATGCCTGAATTTATTCTTCCTTTTGATATGCTGAAACGAAAAGAAAGAATATAATTTGGCTTTGGTGCATTGACATTGGTGTTGCAGGTCAAGCAGCAAGGTTTCATAGGTGTCAGCGTCTATTCTTTTGGGATTTATCCCCTCACAAACTCGACTGAGGACCTTACTGCCGCGCAGCGAGCCTACGATTTCTTCATCGGCTGGTAGATTTCGAATTCTTATTGCTGCATTCTTTTTTTGGAATCAGCGTGGCTACATTAAGTTACTAGGATTCTGCTCTTCAGTGATCAGTTACTACATCAGCTCTACCCTTTAGGCCTAAGCCGATAAAACACATCTGTTTCCATAGAAAATGATTATGGTTTCGCACTGAGTATATCTGGTACTTCAAGACACATTTGAAGGGGGTTTCTTTGCCAAGCCAGTAGAATTGTGAAATTCTTCTGATTTCCGATCCATTTCATCGTATTCTTCATCCCAAGTAATTTCTTCACTTGAAATCGTGAGGATGGTCAAAGCCCTCCAACACTTGCCATTGAAATATTTTCAGGTTGGTGCATCCTCTGATATATGGAGACTACCCGAGCGCGATGAAGCAAAATGTGGGGTCTAGACTCCCGGCCTTCACTCCTCTCGAATCGAAACAAGTGAAGGGTTCGGCCGACTTTCTGGGATTGATATATTACTCCTCTGTTATCATCGAAGACAAGCCCAGCAGCCTGGAGAGAGAACCCAGAGACTTCAACCAAGACATGGCCATCGAATTTATCAGTATGTTTCCCTACATTTGCATTGCCATCTACATTTTTTGCTTCAAGGAAAAAGCTTTGCTCGAAGTTAATTATGTTTTCAATTGAGAGTTTTTTGTAGCAGCAGAAATGTGAAAGCTAGCGACAGAATTAGCTGTCAAAAGACATGGACTTAGGAAGCATTTCATTTGCATAATTCACAAAACATTACCCTGATGGGTGATCGAGTATGGTGGTGTCAGCCTCCCCCCTTTGGCCTTGTGAATAAACTGTAGGCGTTTGCGCTGACATCTTGTGTAATTCCACATGAGCACGCTAGCATAATCAGACAAGTTATCGTAATCCTTGGACATTTTGCTGTGCTTGAACATTGCTAATACATGGTCAGTCCGAATTGACTTACTGATGTTTTTCCTTTTCGGCAGCTAATGTAAACACATCCCAGTTTTTCGAGGTGAGAATCGATGTCTTGCGCATGCAAACCTGTGATCTTTCATGTTTTCATCTCCTTTTCGTTTGCATTTTTGTGTTTTCATCTGCTTCTCCATCCTATGGTTATAGACGCCGATCATGCCGGAGGGTCTTCAGCAAGTGCTTGAGTACTTCAAGCAAGTCTATGGCAACCCTCCTCTCCTCATATATGAAAATGGTCTCTCTCTCTCTCTTAAACTCTTTCTTGCCACAAAGATCCGTGCTCTTGCTTCCCGTGGTGAAACACTGCATCTCAGAATAACGGGCGCGACCTTATCGACTCGTCCATAAAGATTCCCATGCATTTGCAGGGCAGAGGACTCGGCGGAATGCAAATTTGCAAGACACGGAACGGATTAGATACATTCAGGCACATATCGGGGCGGTGCTCGACTCAGTGAGGTATGTGATTCTGGAACTCAGCTAAACCCATCAGTCTCTTGCGAGATTCTTCCTGGTTATGATGACTGACCGACCTGGATCGTGCTCTGGTTTTGTTTCCTGATGCCATCCGTCAGGAATGGGTCGAACGCGATAGGCTACTTCACCTGGTCCTTCCTAGACGTGCTCGAGGTGTTGGACGGCTACAAGTCGAGCTTCGGCCACTACTACGTCGACCTGGGCGACCCGGATTTGAAGCGATACCCGAAGCTGTCGGCGCATTGGTATGCCCAGTTCTTGAAGGGGAAAAGCGTCGGTCCTGAACCTGGTGCTCTCATCGAAGTCGGGAGCAACCCATCTGCAGCCGACAGCAAGTGAAAGCAAAAGCTAGTCAGTAGTCGCAGCTCAGGCAGCTTTATGTTATTTCGTCACACGCATTCCGGACAGACTTGTGATCATTATTATATGTTAGGCTGTACTTCTTCTCGTCTTAGTCAGATCGGCTATGTATGGATATGTATAATAATCGATACATAATTGAAGAAAAGGGAATTGGGAACTGGTGGAGGAGGGAATGTTAATGATATCAGGATGTTACCAATATCTTTTATAAATATTTAGGATATTTTTTCTTATTTTAATATCTATTTTGATTTTGTTTGATTATGCAAAAAGATAAATGTTAGAGATATTTAGGTTGAATTTATTTGGATGTGCAGTAGAAAACTCGAGGTGCACTAGACGCTCGAGGTGCAATGGGTGCTAGGTGCACTTAGGTTTTCAAAAAAAATGAAGGTTTTTATACCAAGTTAAATATAATAATATGAAAGAGAGAAAATATGAATTTTTAATATATATTAATATGTAAAAAATAGTACATAAATAACCTATTTATAGGCTTTATGATATATGACTATATAAAATAACAATCTCAATTAAGATAAGCACAATCATAAGGGATATTCATGTAATCTTGAAAGATACATAAAATATCATAATCATCCTAAATATCTCTAACATCCCTAATATCTAAAAAAATTACATTTAACTTGATATTAAAACCTTTAGGCAACTTAATAGTGCATCAGGTGCACTTTGCACCCGGTGCATCCACGCACCTAGAAATCTCTTTCCTTCCACTTTATATAGATGCACCCCAGTAAAATAAATACATCTTGACGCACCCAAAATTTTCTTTCCTTCCACTTTATAATGATACAACCTAGTAAAATAAATCCATCCCGATCCTGATAGTGTCCACCCAAATGCCCTAGTTATCATTTGAGTAAGCGCCATAGTGATTATTTTATGCCTTTGACGCATCATTGAGTTTTTTTTTTTTTTCAGGGATGTATTTTTGATGCTACGAAGACATGTCTTCACAATAACTTTTCCCTTAGCGATGCCTGGTTTATTCGCTTGTTATAACTATACTAACTATATTGGCTATGTTTAAGTTACTATTTTGATAGCAAAGTCGATTGCAAGACGCCACCTCTTCCACCATCTCTTAGTAGTTAGACATTGTTTAGAGTTTCATTCAAACTCAAGTTGATATCATTCAATATATCTTGAATTTGAGGAAGATGTTAGAGATAAATAGAAAAATTATGATATTTTATATATCTCTCAAGATTGCATGAATATTCATGCTTATCTTGATCAATATTGTTACTTTATATAATCGTATCATGAAGTCTATAAATGGACTTTTTATATACTTTTTTCAATATATTAAAATATATTGAAAATTCTCATTTTCTCATTTTCATATTATTATAACTAATGTGGTATGAGATGGCACGAGAGCTTTCGTTCCTATGGAAACCTAAGTGCACCGGGTGCACCCTGCATCCCGAGTTTTCTGCCTCATATCCAAATAAATTCATCTTAAATATCTTTAAGATGTATAATAATCGACATATTCGAAGCAAAAGTTCTGACAAACGATCCATGGAAAGTAACAAACATGGCGTCGGAGGCTTCACCATTCATCCCAGATACAAGATAACTAGAGGTCAACTGAAGGCCTTATGAACAATCTTTAGAACATAAGCCTACGAAGAGACAGAACTTGGTAATCAGCCTTCGGTTTTTGGCGTCTTCACGATCATCACGGTGCAATGAGCGTGATGGGAGCAGTAGTCGCTGACGCTACCCAAAACAGCCCTGCAGCCATATAAGCACACTCTTTGTCGTCAAATGGCTAAAGGAAAAAGAAAGAGATCTACATAAACCTGTCCAGTGGAAGCTTGCCTCAGCTAACAATTGCTTTGCTTTCATGGTAAAAACTTAGGAATCCCATTAACATGTGCTAAGGAGGGGAATGATCAGAGAACATGACTTGATTTGCCATGAGAACTTCCAAACTCTCCATCTTTCCGTGAGCTTTATCTTTTAGATATGAACTAAGTAAAGCGCGCATACCTTTTGATAGCTCCATAGCCGTGACTCCCGACAACTAGTACTGAAGCATGATGCTTTTCCACGGCATCGCAGAGAACGTTCCTGGCATCTCCCTCCACCACTTCGAAAGTTACATCCTGAACCTGCCCAGATCACCAAACCATAGACCGTCAGATGTCAATTTCCAAATAAGTTCAGATCTGCGGAGGTTCATGATACCACAGGTATAAATCCACAGGTTCATCGGATCTCCAAACTGGGCACTAGCATTAAGAAATCACGACTAATTCAGGCCAGGGGCATCGCATGCGAATGCAACTCGATCAAAAGATTCCCTTTTCACATCTAGTCGCATAAACCATAAGGAGAATTATCTTTTTCGATTAGTCTTTCTGGCCATGAGGTATCAAAGGCCAAGCTCCAAGAGTCCTCCTCAAACTAATACACCCACAATCAGACACTATATCAGTGAAAATGCTGCGACGGTCATGACTTTATTTCGATTTGGGTGAAAGGTTTGTCAATCTTGAGATCCTATCTAAGTAAACCTTTTCAAGCAAGATCAAAACGAGTAAGAACATTATAAGAACAATGACGAAAAGCCTAAGACGAGCACACTGCAGACACATGTTTTCAACTGGTCATGTGCTGAGAGGTCTGAAGCGATTTACCGATCTGCTGTTACAAATGTCCTCGGCCTTTTGTGTGACCCAAGCAGCTATTTTCTGCAAGTCAGCATTGACTGTCGGCAAAACCTCTATCACTCCTGCGATATCTCCAAGTTCGATTACCAAAAATTAATACACGATAGACCGAGAGATAGTAATAGCTCACTCTATTTGAGTCCCCTAGGAAGCACCCGAATAGAAAATAATAAATGCTCAAAGTTCCAATTAACGAACAATAGCACGCCGTGCGCCGGGAGACAAGCTGCAGGTTATGCATAGCTTATACATGGAAAATGCACCAGAGTAGAGGTCCTAAAAACACTTTGCTTCAACCGTTTTAAGTCTTAAAGTTGTTCGTACAAATATCACCCTGTTCCTTAGCACGAATTTCAAATTTTGTCACGTCCAATTTGGCGTTAAAGGAACTATCCGGAACAAGTTGTCGGACTCGAAAACGGTAAGCTAATCACGAAGCTCTGCATTCATTGGTGCTCTGTATTATACTAGGATTTCCGGTACATTTGCATCGATCCTAATGCAGAGATCAGCAGCGAGGTTACCGGGACCGCCGAGGCCGATAACAGAGGCGGGGCTGGACTTGGCGTGGACGGCAACGAGCTTGAAAGGGATGTGAGGAGCGGAAGGAGTGAAGAAGTTGTCGAGGGTCCACTGGAGAGCGTACAAGCTGAGCTCGCTCTCGTCCACGCCGATCACCATCACTTCTTGTCGAGCCTCCTCCATGACGAGCTCCGACTGCGTCTATGAATCGACAGACTGAAGCAGCTGAGTGGAGAAGGTTTTGTTATAGCTGATATAATCAATTAACAGCGGAAAACTTTTCTATTTTCACTGAGAAAGAAGGAATGAAAAACAGAGCATTTACCTTCATTCAGCCATTTAAAAAAAACTGTCTAGTACAAGCTAAATAAGAATCACTTTTGGAACTACACACAAACGTGCAAAACAAACTCGTTTCACTTTCTAGAAAATAGCTAACAAATCAAAACAAACTCGTTTCACTTTCTAGAAAATAGCTAACAAACCAACCGCCTAACAAATAAACTTGATTGAGTCAAAAAAAACAAAACTAAAACGACAACATATCAACAGCAGCATTATCCGGAATCGGGAATCGTCGAGACACATGGAGAAAGAGAAAAGGGAGGTGCGAAACATCGTCACTTGCGACGACTAAAACCCTCGTAGGTTCGGAAGAGAAACTACAAGTAACATCGAGAAGGCCCGCCCCTCAAGTCTTGACAAGCAAGAAACAAATCATGAAAAGATTTTCCACGAACGTTTTTATGTACTCGTAGATGGATTACAAACTAGTACACGACTTGACCTGCTGTCCAAATTCTATTATACATTTGGTCAAGAATAATATGGTCCGCGACTTATTGAATGAGTAAATAGTGCGATTGACTCGTGTGATTCGGAGACATATCCGGTATAAATCAGGCCCAGTACGTTTTCACTTATTCAAGCAACGCCCCCTGGTTTTGGTCCTAGTGCTTAATCTTGGGCTTCTTCACAATCATCACGGTGCAGTGAGCATGGTGAGCACAGTAATCACTCACGCTGCCCAAGACGGCCCTGGAAAAACAAGAGAAGCGAAGCGACATTAGGAATCAACAGCCACAATTGGCATGAAAGTTGAAACAGTTGCTTATGCTCGTGGCAGTCAGTCTCCACCACGGTTCGCAACACGAATCCAATGAGCCATTTTGGCACTGTGTTGCTGAAGAGAGTGAGTGAATATCTGTCAAAGACTATGTAGCAAGAAATCGTGGATAAGTATGGCCATACCTCTTTATAGCTCCGTATCCGTGGTTGCCCACAACCAACATGGAAGCGTGGTGCTTTTCCACAGCCTCGCAGAGGACATTTCGTGCATCTCCTTCTCCCACCTCCAGTACAACATCATTCACCTGTAGAAGAGCAAATTCATCAGAAAATTTCTAAGGTAACGGCACTTTGTAAAGCACTTGAATATGTTTTCCAAGAAAACTGGTGTGTATAAGCTTCAGTATGAACCAAGTCAAATGAGAACCAACTAAATTTTAGAGCAAATAATGCAAAAGCCACTCAATTAGAAATGGCAGGATAAAAATGTTTCTAACATGTGTATACACAGAGGTAACTCAAATATTATATTGGGATATGCACAAAAATATTTGAATATCTCATCAGTCACTAATTCATGCCCCTGTTCACGCAAAATGAAGTTGCAAGTTAAGTTCTTAAAACTTTATGTCACGTAGCTAGGAGCACAAAAGTGTCAAGGATTCATTCATGACAAAACCATCAATTTCCAAAATCTAGAAATGAAATAGATTGTCAAATTACTCTTCGCAGTGGCATCAATGCATAGAGCATGGGCAGCATGTTGTTATGAAACCAGGGGTTTCTGACATCTGTTTGCTAGGCATGAAGTTTTCTTCGGTAACAGAAAGACCGGGATGGTTGTTGTAATTGTCAGAGCTCCATGAAAATTTAATTAGTTAGTACAACAGAACCTTCTCGCGCTCTTTAAACTCTATTATGATCAGTCAGGTTTCGACCGTTTTTCTTTTAACAAAGACTCTTTGAGGTGTATCTTCTCCTCAAGTCTTCGGAAATACTTGCATGGAAAGAATTTCAGAAGACATCATCGCAGGGCATAATATCAAATTACCGACAAAAGGAGATGTCAATTGAGCGGGCTCCCTCACAGTTGAATAGGGACAGAGCTTCCAAGGTGGCTAGGTTCAGGTCAATAGTCACCTTGGTGCTGTGTATTAAGCATTGCATCAAACTAGTGGGGGGCTAGGCCATAATATGACGAGTCAAGCTGCAGCTCGAACTCTTGTGAAGATACTCAATATGGTATGTGCTCTAAATAAAACTAGCTACTGTGTGAGCTAGCGGGGGTGAGGACTCCTTCAATTGCATCTACGGACAACTGCTACAGGTTGGTTGCCCTGACTGCCTCTTTGACAACATCAAATTTGATCACAGGAGTAGCAAACATTCACCTAAGCTGTACAAAAAAGGCCAAAAGCCAATCCGAAAGAGCAATAAAGCTTCATAAGGTGAATTGTCCAGCATCAATGCACGTAGGCCACATTGTTGCTGTAAGAAAATATACAACCTCTTCTAAAGACAAGTGGCTTCTCCATTGGCCATGTTATTGTCCAACATAACCTCGCCATGGCTGGGTGAAGCCAACTCTCGCGTTGGCTGGGTGAGATTGAGCCTTGCTGAGGGCTGGTGAGGTCACTGGGCTCAGCAGTGGCCAGACCTCATCTCTGGCTGGTTGCTGACCATTACTAAGCCCGGTGACTGGCTAGAGAAGGAAGAACAAGAGAAAAAGAGAGGAAAAAAAAGAACAAAAAAAGAAAATGGCTTGGGCTTATTCTAGAATTGTTCCAAATAGTAAAAAAATTAGCTGAAGTTATCAAATGAATTTGTATTCTTTTCTCGTGAACAAAATAACAGAAAAAGCCAAAAATTGACTGACAAATCCTTAGCCTTTTCCTCTTTAAGTGTTTGAAATGCTTTTATCATCAACATCTCTTTCCCTTTAGGCAACAAATTTTTTTTATTTTCCTATTCCTTTCTTGGCATAAATTTAATGCTTGTCCCAGACCAGAAAGTTAATTTTAGCGATGGATGGCTTTTAGAACTCTCTCCTTCTCCAATTGTCTCCTATACGATCATCGAGTCAAAGCGCTTATAAAATGTCAATCTAAAGATAATCATTCAACCGATTCTCTCTCGACCCATGTATTTATCTATCTGCAGCTACAATTCATAATAAATTTAGCTAAACTACTCAACCACAATAGTAGGACGGTGACTTGTTTCCTCGTCCCACAGCTTTTCTCTAGCAGAGAAACGCCGGCAAAACGCGAAATCTCAGGTTCTACGGTCCTGAGAAACTAGCCACCACCTAAGTTAAATCAGACCTTACCGACTTACTACAGCAGATCTCCTTGGCCTTCTCCAGGACTCTGGCCGCGATCTTCTTGAGATCCGCCTCCACGAACGGAAGAACATCAGCGGTGCCTACAGATTCCAACGCCCAAAAAAAACCAGGCAAATCAGAGACGAATCCCTCTCGTCGCGAGCGAGCGCGAACTCAAAAAACTCACTAAGCTCGAAGCATCGCGAACGGAGGGGAGGGGGAGGGGGAGCTCGTGTGATTACCAGGGCCGGCGAGGCCGACGGCGGAGGAAGCGGAAGGCTTGGCGTGGACGACGAAGAGCTTGAAGGGGTAGTTCGGAGCGAGGGGGGCGAAGAAGCGGTCGAGAGTCCACTCCAGCGCGTACGTGCTGTGCTCGCTGTCGTCGATCCCGATCACCATCGCCGGCTTCTCCTCCGCCATCGCCGCTCGAGCTCAAGATCGGTTCGCGCGCTTCTTGATCGCTTCGGTCGAGGAATGCGAGCTGAACTCTTTGATTTGACTTCGGCCTGCGAGAGTTCAAAAGCTGGGGAGATATAGAGAGAGAGAGAGAGAGAGAGAGAGTGGGGAATCTGTTCTCGCGAACGATCGGGAGAAGGGAAGCTACGTCCGCTCTTAGTGTCGGCATTCGTGGTGGGACGAATCTGAGCCGTCCATCGACAGCGACTCGTGCCCACGTGTCCGTCCCTGTGCGGCTGCGTGGGGAATTGGCTTTTGCATCACGTGTTTTTCCCACGTGCGGCTACGTGAGACGCCTTGCTACGGCTGAAGGTGGGAGGGAGGCAACGCAACTCCAGTTGTTCAGTCAAACTTCCTAGTTTTATATAGAGCCGCGATAGTGATATTTAGGGTCGGTTTGTTAAATAGTGTCTAATCTTATTCTTTTATTTTTGATAATTTTTTTTTTCAGAAAATAAATTTAAAATAAAATCAAGAAATAAAAAATTTATTTTGGAACAATTTCAAAAACAAGTCAAATTCTTTTTTTTTTTTTTTTTTTTTTTTTTCTTCTTCTTCGACTTTAGCTAGTTGCGGCAAGACTTGGGGCGACGATGCTCCAACAAGGTCTCCAGCCCTTGTTAGACAGATCATCGTGGCCAACAACTAGTTAAAGGATAAAAAGAAGAAGAAGAAAAAGAAGAAGAGAAAAATGCAATAAATATATTAAAAAATTAAAAGAAATTCTAAGTTACAAAAGAATTTAAAGGTTGTATCAAACACATTTTTATTTAGAGAATAAAAATTTTAGATAGTTATCAAAACATTTTCAAATGTTCGAAACTCGTATAGAAAACGAAATTAGAAAATATCATTTTAAGTAGAAATTATTCCTATCAAACGCATATTAAGTGGACCAAAGTGATGAAATTGGTAATTCAAAATAATTTGTGATTTCATAAATAAGTAATTCAATAAAATGGGGACAAGTTATTGGGAACTTTGACAATTTATGATCAATACAATTAATTTTGGTAAGTAGTTCAAATAAGAGAGAGGATCTAGAGTTAATGTGGTAAATTTATCAAAGAAAAGTTAAAACACTTTACTCAAAGTAAGACCGATGATTTCGAGTGTAAGTGATGCCAACTCTAAAGCGCCAATAAGTTGTAATGATAAAAAATTGGTAATTTGCTAAAATCGTTTGTAATTTGTAAATAGTCAAATAAAAGTCGGTAAATCAATAAAAGGGATAGTCAATTTACCAACAAGATAAGGCATGACTTTCTTTTTCCAATTGGAACGCCGGAATTATGCCTCTCTCTATCTTTTCTCTTGGTAGTACTGTACTGATAAGTCGTGTGTATATGCTGGTGACTAGTTTTAAGGTAACATACGTAGAAGCAAACACAGCTGACTTTCAACCGACGTTTCCGACCTGGTTTTCGGTAATCTCGAGGCGAGCGAGCCAGCCCGATTCGCCATGCACTCTCAAATCCACTCGGATCTTGAGTACGGCCTTCCTCCGTCTAATGTGGCACGAAAATTGAATTCAAATGCATCGAATTCACTCAAGATGTCTATCGCCACTTTTTCGGCCTCAAAGTGAGTAATTCACTTGTCGGATAAAGCAACGCTTACCACAGCTTCTCTTTAGTTAAAATAGGATTGACGCTTGACGAAAATGCCAAAAAAAAGATGGGAAAAAATGCATAAAATAAGCAGAAAATTTCACGAAAAACTTGGATGAACTTGCTAGGGACTTCAATCGAGTCCAAACAAATTATTTATCTCCAAGTATAGAACCATCAGTCCAATGATCTACATGGAAAGTACAAAGGATCTTCTGTGCAATAGATAGGGGAATTTATCTTATGATCACCTTCTTTCCCCTCCACGGTCATCTAAGATTCTCTTATTGTGATTAGTACTGAATCTAACGAGCGCCGTTGCGCTTGAATTGCCCTGATATATGACTGGTGTTCCTACTCTTGAGGAGCCTAGCTAGAACTACATGATTCTATAGTCGCTTTTCGACGATTTTTCGTGACTGTTGGGATTGCGAAAACTCGGGCGTGAGAAATCCCTGGTATTGATCTTCCCCTTTGGAGGATTAACGCGGCATGGTGTTGGAAAACAAGCGATGAATGCGGTTGCGCTCACAAGCCAGACGACCGGTTCGCGTACTCCTGGACTAATGCTCCGAAAAGCGATGGCCTTTCGAGCAGCATCGAAGGACTATCGAATTCCTTTGCTCTTCCTGTCAATGTGCAAGAAAACAAGCGTGTCAAAGATGTCTGCAAGTGAAGCAAATTACAGGGCATCTGCAACATAAGAGAAATGAAAAAGGGCTAGACATTGTGCTGAAATATATACAGTGAACCTTGTTTCAAGGAGGGAATGTCGCACCTGAATCGACGACTAGGACTTGATCGCAGTCCATGACGGTGGGGATTCTGTGAGCAATGCTGATGATCGTGCAGGTCGCAAAGTCCTCCCGGATGATCCTTTGGATCACGGCATCGGTTTGCGAATCGACAGAAGCGGTCGCCTCGTCCATGAACAAGAGGCGGCTGCGCTTTAGCATCACCCTCCCTAAGCAGAGAAGCTGCCTTTGTCCCACGCTCCAGTTGTCTCCATTGTCAACCACTGCAAATTCCATGAATATAGATAAATCTTACAGCTGCTAAAGAAGGAAAACAAGATCTCAACGTCACAATCTTCATTGATGACGAATTTCGTACCTAAGGAATCAAGTTTGTCTGGTTTAGAAGCGATAACATCCTTAAGCTGGCATCTCTCCAGACTCTGGCATTGACAAAGCCATATGTGAATGGTAAGTCCATTTGTTAGGATGCATCACAAGCGTAATACGTTGTGGCGAAGATGAAATAGGACATTTGCTCGTTACAGCAAACAGAAACATACCTTCCATATCTCTTCATCGGTGTACTGTCTGACTGGATCGATGTTGCTCCTCACGGTGCCCTCAAACAGGACAGGTTCTTGTGGGATGATCCCGAAGCGGGAGCGGAGATCGTGAAGTCCTAGAGTGCAAATGTCGATGCCGTCTATGATTATCTGCCCTTCTGTCGGCTCCACCAGCCTAAAGAAGACTTGAATGAGAGTGGACTTGCCGCTCCCAGTACGACCAACGATACCAATCTTCTCGCCCCCCTGAATGCTAAGAGTGATGCCCTTGAGCACAAAAGGTGTGTTTGGACGATACCTGACCTGCTTGCAGATTGCAGATGATTATTACTTTTATCATTCAGAAAGGATAAAAACAGCCAACGCTGACAAATTAGAAGATCGACAAACGTGCCTAACTATATCTGTACTGACAAATCCATTTGAAAGATACTCGTAAGTCAAGTTACCTGCAAGTCTTTGACATCGATATTGCCCCGGGAAGGCCAGTTTGGAGGAGGATGACGGTCTTTGATTTCCCATGCAGCTTCCGAAGGAATGTTCGTGAATTGCTTTATCCTCTCAACCGAGACCATCCTGTTCTCCACGAAGCAACTCATATATATGGCCCAGAAGAGGACGGCATTGAGGGACAACCCGTAGGAGAGAGATAAACCAACATTCTCTGTAGAATACAGAAGATGTCAGAGGATAAAACCTAGAGATGCATTAAGAGTCTGCTGGGAAAGCCAATAACAAATCCAACACATTATAGATGTCCATAACTTAGTTTCGATTTCAGTCGAATCTACCGACTCAATGTATGTGTCAGAGTCATCAAGAATATCAAATTTTTTAAAACAGATAGTGCCATGACGTATACAAGATGCTTGCTTAACAAATGCTGAAGTAAATGTGATATGCAGAGTTGACGTCATTTTAGTCTTTTGATCATCATAAGAGGGAACTGCTAGCTGATTTTGAGTGGCGTGGAAAGAGAGTCTTGTTGAAATACACAACACAACCAACGTTTTCATGCCAAATGGTTGGTGTTTGTGTGATCATGGCAACCTAAATTTTACCTGGTCTGATAATGTTGCTGGGTAACAAGACCATGAACGCAGCAGAAATGCAGAGGATGAAGCTTCCGATCAGTTCCAGACGGAAACCCAGCCACTCATTAGATCCATTGTTGTGGAAATCCATCCGCAGATTTGCGTTAACTCGATTCACATTCTCTTGACAGAACCTGTCCTGCTTTCTGAAAGAGCGGATTGTCATGACGCCAGCAATGCTTTCCGAGAAATGATGGATTACTGGAGCTTTGGTGATGGAGTCTAGGCGCGTCAGTTCACGAGATGATGAAAGATAGTATCCCTGTGAACAAGAAGCGGCACATTTCGTTAATGCAATCTTTACATAGAAGAGACCACTAAAACTATTGGCTCTCTTTTACAGTAGGCCAGGTTAAATTAGGCTAATCAAGCAGCAAGTTTGGTTAGCAACGAATGAACTTGAATGCCTATACTTCCCAGATTGAGTATATTCAAATTATTTGTGAAAAATTAGCTGAATACATAGAAAAAAAATCATACCCGGTACCAGAAATTTAGCCAGCCAAGTGGTATTATCAAGAAGACAGTCGGCCAAGCATATTGACACGTGATGATGAAGATACTGAGAACCGTGATATACATGGCAATGGCCATCCCCATGAGAAAGGGAATGAAGATGTCAACGTTTGTCTGATCAGTCGATGCCTGCAGAGCAGAAAATGACAGCCGTCACTAAGTCACTCTTCGAATAAACCACTATGTACGATTGAAAGACATACAGAACCTATCAGGGTCAGCCGATCCTTACCCTGGTTAAAATTCTCCCTGAAGGGGTGGTGTCGAAGAATGACATTGGGGCGTGCAAGATGCTATGGAGTATTTGACCGAAGAAGATCTGTGCTGTCTTCAGGCCCAAAAGGGTAACAGAAAAGGCTCTTACCAGAATCATCACACAGGAAATACCAGTAATGATTGCATAGACGCGAATGAATAAAGAGGGGTTGAAGGACGTAGCACGCTCTTCTGCAGTCTCATACGCGAGCCAATAATCTCCGGCCATTATGGACGCTTGCCATAAAAGTGAAAGCAGCACAACTACCACCACACCCCACCATCCGAAGGCTTCAGTGCAGTACAACTTATACACGCGCAAGCTGACTCGACCGGTCTCTCTCTCCTCCTCTTTTATGAGCTTGGAACTTCCCTTAACGGACTTGACTTGGTCTAGAGCCTTGTTCTCGCCATTGGCTTCCTCGCCATTAGCCTGAGGCCTTTGTTTCATCGGAAAATTCTCAACCTGCGTGGTTTTGTGGACGTCCACAAGCTCCATGGAAGTTTCATGGGCTGCCACTAATGCTTTGAAATCCATGCCAGAGTTGAGCAACTCGTCGTACTTTCCTGACTGCACTATCATCCCATCTCGTATGACCTATGAAAGAACACATCCCAAATAAGAAAAATAAGACAAGTACGAATGTTGTAAAGTCAGGGATAATTAGTAAAGCATGCTTACCAGTATGAGGTCAACATTATGCAAAAAGTCAACTTGGTGAGTAACAAGTAAAATGGTCTTGTCTTTAAGAGCTCCTCTAATACATTGCTGCATCAGGAACAGGCATCAATAGATAAGCATGCTACTTCTAGTTATATTGGCAACATCGTTATGATCAGACCAAGACAGAAGAGTTAAATCATCGCATTACCTTAAATATTTCTGTTCCGGTATGGGCATCCACAGCACTAAAGACATCATCAAGAAGATAGGTATCGCAATCCTGATAAACAGCTCTTGCTAGCTGAATTCGCTGCTTCTGGCCCCCGCTGAGGTTGATGCCGCGCTCCCCAATCTCAGTCTGGTCTCCGAATTCCATCATTTCCAGGTCCTTCTCTAAGCAGCAGACTCTGATAACTTCCGTGTACCTGTCCTGGTCCATAGGCAAACCAAATAGGATATTCTCTTGGATAGTCCCATTTTGGATCCATGATGTTTGAGCAACATAGGCAGTTGTACCACATACCCTGACCTGAAAAGCCACAGATGTTACATTGACATTTGATTTGAGTACTTAAAAAAAAAAAAAACACGTCTTGGAATCCATAAAGCAGAACCAACATAGTTTCATTAAAAAAGATGACCAGTTATTGCTTTATCAGAAACCATACCTCCCCTGATATCTTGTACATCTCACCAAGAACTGATGCCAAGAGAGATGACTTCCCGGATCCGACAGTCCCGACAATAGCGGTGACATGACCTTTCTTAATCTTCATGTTAATATTTTTCAGGACTTCCTCTCCATTTTCATCGTCCCAGCTAAATACTCCGTCCTTAACCTCCATGGCAACACCGTCCCCACAGACCTCCACTCTATCCACAGAATCGTCCACTAACTCTTTACTCATCATGTAACGATCCAGCCTTCCCAAGGATACCGTTGCCTGCGAGAGAGAGATCATCGATTGCGGGAAGGTTCTTATTGGCTCCTGCAAAATTTTGAAAATGGTCGTGGTGGTGAAGACTGTAGCTGCATCAAGCTGAACTCCCAAGAAGATTGCGGCACCAAATGTGATGGTTGATATTAGCAATGGCGTGCTCCACATCACAACAATATTGCCAGCCACCGAGTACAAGAACTTGCTGAGCCAACTAAATTCCGATTCGCGGCAACTTTGGATCCTCTTGTTGAAGTGTTCCTCCCACGCCTGGAACTTAATCACACGCATATAATTGAGCATCTCGTTCGTTGCTTTCATCCTCGAGTCACGATTCTTCATCACATTATGCTGAAATCTGTTGTTTCGCCGAGCTCCGAATACAACAAACACAAGAACACCGATGATTCCAACAACGGACACTATAACTGCTCCACCGAGGTAATTGTAGAGGAGCACTAAAGCAACACCGATTTGCAAGGGCATCAACCAAATGGAATGTAACTGTAACATCATGTCTGAAAGTTGCTGGGCGTCAACTGCCATGTAGTTCACAATCTGCCCAACCCCATGAGATTGGCGAGCTGAGCATGTTAACCTCAACCCTTTCCTGTAGAGCGAAGTAATAAGGGTTGACCTGATGAGCATTCCCAGCTTTTGAGAGTTGAAGTTGAATTGGTGGGTGGTCAAGACTTCGACAAACTTTGCGACAAGAAGGATCAATACGAGGTAATATCCTTCATAAGGGGAGCTTCCTTTACCAGAAGTGAAACTGACAAATCCTTGGATGAGAATAGGCCCTACATACATAACGCACAGCCTAACAATTGCTAGGGAGGCCGTGAAGGCAATTTCTCTCCAAAAGCACCGGACCAATGTGGTTCCAACTGGGTGCTTTGATTTTTCGTGGGGTTTAGGCCAATTCATTTTGAACAGCTCCGACATTCTTTCTGCTCTGTGATCAAGTGATAAGGAGGGAATTTCCTCGATTTTGAGAGGCGATTTGTACCCTTTACTCAGAAGCGGATTCATCCAAAGCCAAAAGGCCTTAGACACAAACGAAGCCGATGCAAAGCTGGTCACGTTAGATTTAGTCAAAAGCGGTTCATGCTCTGCATCCATCTCTCCATCAGATTCTCGAGCCACCTCTATTCCAGTGTATCCTCTGATGGCAACAAGGAGAAGGACAATAGATAGAGGGAAAGACACCATGGAGACTATGTCATCCAACCTCAAATTCTCATCGGGGCCTTCTTCTACTGAGGTGAAACGGACGAATCCAGAAATAGCAAACAAACCGATAATGATGAAATTCGCCACCCAGTAAGCTCTAAGTGACAGTGGATGAGTCTTGGCTTCGAACCTCTTCTCATGGATGATCATTATAGCAATAGCTGCATGAGTAATGGCCTGAACCAACCAAAAGAGAGCATTCACCAGCTTCCATGGATACTCCACATCCTTGCTGAAGGCAAGGATGCAGATGATTGTGTAAGAAAATGCTAATAGGACGGTCACAATCAGAGAGAGTTTGAACCAAAGACTAGTTCTGCGATGAGCTCTTTGGTTTCCCATCAAGGGCTTATTGAAGTCAGGGACGGAGTGACCCCTGGAAGAGAATCTGGAGAACAGCTTGAGAAGAGAGAATACAAGTAGGGCAAATAGGAAGAGAACGTCAATGGAAGAGAGCAGAGCTCTTTGAGGACATGGGGAGAGGAAGATGAACTTCAGCCATTGGAGTATGAGTGAAACAAAGCCATTGTTCTCTGGGGAATCAGTCTCCCAGGTTGAACAAGAAAGGGAAGAAATCCAAGATCCAGAAGACATAGTGACAGCCTTCAGGAAAACAAAGCAGCAAGGGATCAAGTTCTCTGCTCAGTTATCGTCAATCTCTCAATCTCACTCCCTGAAGAAAAAGCAAAATAATCCATTTGAAAAATAAGTAAGAATTCATTCAATGACCAATAAAATAAGGAAGAAAGAACCACTACGGGAACAGAGAATTATATAGAAGAAAGTGAATCATTAGTCCTAGAAGGCCAAACGAGGGAAAAATCAGTACCACCTTTCTGTTGAACAGACCAAAACAATTCTTGGCTTATACAAGTTTTGGAAATCTGACAAGACTACTGGAGAAGCAGAGAACCAGAGAACGCTTGAGAAATTGAGATATGCTATAGCTGTATAAGAGCTCGGTGCCAACATAAACCTTATATACGTTCATTAACTAACGAAGACGGGTAGTTTTGAAGATTAAATAGCCGCAACTTTCAGATCCCAATCATCACGACTTGTCGATATCAGAAGAAACAGTACTTTAATCGCTCTATCACCGCACAATGCTAAAAGGGTCGAAGCGTCGACACATAATTACAAACCCGCTGCTGGATTCTGTCCTCCGGCCTGTCGGACGATGAACCGCAATGCAACAGCAAAACAAGCGGAAGACAATTGAGTAAACGAAGTGGAGAGAATAAAATAATGTTAACCCCGCCAATCAAGAAACCAGGAAGAGAATTCCGAAAGGAGGACTTGCCATGTACAGACGATGCAACTAATAGTCTACACGCACTGTTGAATCTTGGAAACAAAACTTAGAAAAGGGTCAAAAGCTCAAAGCACATATGTCGAGAGCAACACGATGATCAGAGAAAAACAAAAGGAGAGAGAGAGAGGTTGAATTTATTCGGGTTTAACGTGCATCGCACCTCGAGGCAGGGGAGGCCACGGACTCCAAGAACGACGAGAGCGCCGGGAGGGGGTCGGCTGAGACGACGGCGGGCGGTGGGGGGCGCCTCGGTATCCGCCGCTTCAGGTCATGGGGGCCTGCAACACCTGCTTGCCTCGCATGGCATCAAGCTACAGAGAGAGAGAGAGAGAGAGAGAGAGAGAGAGAGAGAGAGAGAGAGAGAGAGAGAGAGAGATTGCGCTAGGAGAATGAGTCGTGCATGGCGAGCAGACTGCAATATATGAAGAGGACAGAGCCGATAGACATCGTCGGTCTCAGTGAAATGAGAGGTGTTGAATTTTCAGGCCGCGATGGTCAGAGAAACAGAAAGAGCGAGAGAGACAGAGACAGAAACAGAGACAGATTCAAGCAGCTGGCTATTGACTCCCGTGCATACGACAAGAGGAAAAAAAATAAAGAGTGTGAAAAAATGGGAAAATAATAAATGAAAGAGCCTAGATATCGTTAGCATTTTATGATCTCACCAAATTACACATCTTGGTAAGTCGACTTTATTAGATCGTATTTCGCGATGACTAATTAAAAGTAAAACTATAGTTGGATGGAAATTTATTTTTTATTACAAGCGACGCGGGATCTTTCACATCGAATGCACGACTTTTTATTTTTAGAAATAAAATCGGAGTAGTATCAGTGCGAAAAGGAAGAATTATTTTTTTTTTCTTATTTAAACCGGTGGTGATAAAAACGAGTAAGAAATTTTTTATTAAGAAAAGAAAGAAAGAAAGAGAAATTCAACAAGGCAGGCGCGTAATGCAGCGGTCCTCGATTCGCATATGAGATCACGGGTCGGCCAAAATTGGCGGGATGACCATTAAAATTGGCGGGATGCCCATTAAAGAGCGAACCTAAATCCCACGTGCCCAGCCATCGCGTGAATGCAACTTTCTGGTGCGGCGGTGCGGCGCGAGGGACTGTTATTGGCCACCCATGTAGACAGTTGAAGGCGTCATGGTATCATCAAAATGTAAATGGTCCATTTTTAAGGTATAAATCATCAATTGGAGTTCTTAACATCGGTTGAATTGTGAAAATGGGCCCCGCGATATCATTTTCTTTTTCTTTTATTGAGAAATGTCCGGTGAGCATGTCGTGCTTATAGTGCCTCCACAGTCATCTCAGCTAATCGCGTTTTGAGATGTGAAAATTTATGTCATGTCGATTGTGCTTTTATGTCATTATTGAAGGCACGAGACTAGCTAGCCAACATTATATGTTAGGTAAAAATCACAAAAGAAAAAACCCTTGATTATGTCAATTGTGGTACTTATCTCCCTTGACATAAAAAAATCTAAAATTTGTACATATATAACATATTTAACCTTTATTTATATGAACGCCAAAAGGTAAACGATGTTGGCATGACATCCAGGTAACTTAAGTAAAATAAAAACGACGTTATTTTAGTCCTCATCTAATGAAATCTTAATGAATAATAGATGTGTTATATAGATATAAACTTGTAAATTTTTAATATCACAAGAAAATGTTTTAAGGTAAATATGTCTTATGAATATAAACTATAGTTTAAAACTTTTGATGGTATAAATAGAAGTTTATATACACATGCGTGGGTCATAATTGACGGTTTCTTGTGGCCGTTTCCTTGTATGCACAATCGTGAGGGCCTCCCTCTTTCATTTGGGTGAGTAATCTGACGTGGCGAAATCTGGACCAAGCAAGCAGAGGCGGTGGCGGCCGGAATTGTTGGTATTGGGGGGGGGGGCGACGTGCTCGGGTGCGCGTCGTGATACGTGGTCAAATCGGGGCCGCGAATTCTGCATCACGAAGAGGAAGAACGCGGTCGGTGCGGTGCCCGTGGCTTGTCCTGGCGTACATCAATGCCTTCGGTTTTCTTCGGACGTGTTGATGGACGTTTGACCATTCGGAGCTGCTCCGCGGATATTCTTCTCCTTGGTTAGCGACTTTGGTATTATTTGACCCTCTTGGGAATCCGCAGGCCTCTTTAAAATTTATAAAAAAAAAAAAAAAAAACAAAGGAAAATATGTTGAGCGAATTTCAATTTGGGTCCCCGTGGACCAGAGGCTGACGTGCGCTTATTAAATTATAACACCAACACGAACCGCGATCGAATCTCGACTGGAGTGGAGAGTGGTAAAATGACAACAGTAGCATTCGCGCCGCGTCCATGATAAAATGAGATTTGAAATCCTTTAAAAAATGAGGTGACTAGACTAAGTTCTCGTAGTGATTAACAGACGGATAGGTTGTGCAGACTTAAAAGCTAAATGGACATGTTTGAATGAGGAAAAGCCCTGACCCAAAAAATCCTTTGTAAATTTTTATGATATGGGTGGATGCGGGCAATATGTATTTCTCGCATAAGTTTTCATCAAATCAATTGGGAAAATGCATCTTAGTTGTTAAGATAAACACTTCGACTAAATTACAAAGGTTTTTTCTCTTCTTTTCTTTTCCTTCATCTTTATGATTTTCTTATAAAAGGGCATTTGAAATTTTTGAATACTCAATCACATAATCACATCAACTAATCATCGAAGCACGTAAATTTTCAGACCTCGATAATCATGTGACACATCATCAATCAACATACAAAGGAGGAAAATAAGAACGTGATTCCAAGTTATTTTTAAGAGGTGACTTTAAGGAACTCACAATAGGGGTGAATATTGTGTGATCTAACTACAAATATTTAATTTGGCAAAAAAGAAACAATTTTGCTTATAATAATAAGCAAGGTTGCACCTCTTAATCGGATTACGTGAGAGAGAGAGAGAGAGAGAGTCCAGCTAATAACTATGATTGGCTTGGGATTGCTTGTTTAACAAGGAAAAAAGAATTGAAATCCTCTTATTTTAAGAGAATAAGGATGGTGTCTAAATTGAATTTTACCTCTTGTTTTTAACTTAATTTAAATTTCGTGACGCCTGCGGCTAGCACTATGACCTACTCCCTTTAAACAAAATGGAATACTTGAAATTTCCACTAGGGCTGTCCATAAGGAAGAGCTTCTCCCGGATATGGGCAAGGGACGCCAGGCATAGGCGATGGGGCAGATTGGCCATAGCCTCGTGTATTTTTTTCTTTCCTTTTCTTTTAAAAAAAATTATTTTTTTAATTTTTAATCTAATTTAACTAAAATTTAGGTTAATATTGAGGTTTTGTTCAAAACATCGCCTTCTAGCGCTTTGGTTAAGCTTAGCGTCACGTAGGATGCTTTGTAGGAGAAAGAAAATAGTAATAAAAAGACCTGTTGGCATTTTCTATCACTCAAATTGGACGAAGTTAGTGAAATGACTTGATTACATAAATTTAATAAGTTTTATGACTTGATTATATTTTACTTTTTGAAAGTTTTAGGATTTAATCGCATTTTCATAACAAAATTTTAAGATTTTTACTACACTTATTTCTATTTTAAATTTTGGTGACAAAGTAATGTCTTTTTTATATGTTAAAATATTCATAAACATCCCATAAAGTGATCAGTTTAACTTCATAACACATCAATGAGAAAACGCATCTCAATCGTTCATTTGATCAATTTGAAGAAACTACAAATGTTTTTCTTTTCCTTTTCCTTTTTATAGTTTTACCTATAACAAGCCATTTGACACTCTTCAAACATCCGACTTAACTCTTGTTCAAAATTCAAGAAGAAAACATATGAAAATTGCGTTTGGTTCAATTTTCCCAAGTAGCCTTGGGGACATGCAAAGTAGTCTAGGTTAAAAAGTTTTGGGAAAATACAAACATTGTTTGGTAAACTCTACTTTGAGAAGCATTTTTGAGACAAATGTCATTGGTAAAAAAAAACATATTTGAAAAGTCCATTTGAATAATTAATTAATTTTTTTTAATTTTTATTTGTTTAGAGCTGAAAAGGAAAACGTTTTCAACATTTTTATTGAGAACAGTGTTCAAAAGTGGGCGGCTTGCCTTCACATAATTAGAAGAGCCGGAGAAGATACTTGCGCACCACGCCTCTCCAAACAAGTCAGAGAAAAGACACGTTCGGATTTTTTAACCCTTTGACCATATTAATAATCACGAGGAACGACGACAAGTCTTCCTCTTCTTCTTTTTTCTAATGCAATTAACACGGGACCATTTCATTTTGATTTTTGTTCATCATTGCATTAGAAAAAACCTAGTGGTGAAGGGCCTACCGCCACTCTTGTACACACATACACACAATTATTGTATTGCAGCCTTTGAATCGTCTGTCCAACGAAACCAAAGATTTTCGAATCGTATGCACTCGTCTTTGACAGAGAAAATATCTGATTAGTCTTAAATATATTATTCTTAAATTTTATAAATTTAATTTCAAATATTTATATGAGAATTTAATGTAGAACTTCCAATGAATTTTTATGGAAAATTACTCACGAAATAATGTGTAATGTAGGGTAGCAATGATAATTAGGTCACCACGTTAATGATATCTAGAAAATTGACTAAAAGGTTCATTAATATTTCACATAAAAATTTTAAAATTGAATTGATATTCGTGTTTAAGATTGGTTGGGTAATTTTCATATATTCAATGTGATGATGGGAGCTAAGGATGTTCTTTTTCTTTTGGGATATGACAATGACAACTCTTCGTTTCTTTCTCCACAAGCAAATTTCGACGGTGTAGAAATAGGGAAGTTGATTTGATATGTCTCGTGAAAAAAACGAAGGTTGGATCAAGTTCGTAATGATATGGCGATAGACAGAGACCCGCCAGCCTACGTTGTTTTCTGCTTAGGTTAGATCACGAGGTGAATTTCTCGGAATCTTCCGTTTTCACAGACTTTCTTCCACGAGCTTTGATTTCGCTCACTTGCGTTTCATCGCTGACATGCTCTCTAACACTCTTATTTTTCTTATTTAAAAAAAAAATCTTGGTTGGGGTAAAGACAGTCTCGTGCATTTTTAGGGTTTGCCTAAATGTGGGTTTGATTTTTAATCCATCAAAATTCTGTGGCGAATGACTTTTTTTCTCAAAGCATTTGAATTATTATAATATATAAGTTTTGATACGTAGATTCACATACGTGTGTATATTTATATTATAATTGTGTAATTTGAATAGTATTTTAAATTATACCAGAAAAACAAAAATACGACTTTTGCCTTTTAAATTAAAATGTGCAAACTAACAGGCCATGAGTTTCTTAAGAATATATGCGTGCATCGTGACTACGAAACAATGAGAACACTAGTAGGATTTCCTATGAAAGATTTAACTCTTGGAGTGCTCCCAATGATACTCAAATTAGACCATAAGAAGTGAGCAAACTCTTTTGACTCCTAGGCGAGTGCCTTTTTTATTATTCATACATGGTAAATATTATCCATCCAAAGATGAGGCCAATATGAATATCACAATATACTATTTTCCAATGAAACCAAACATGTCTCTCTTTTCCTTTTTGTTCCTAAAGAATGTTTCTTTAAAGGAATTATGACCAATTCGATCACAAAAAAAGAAGAAGATTTCAATCATTGATTGAGTTTTCTTTTTATTTTTTTGTCTAATATGATGCTTCTCATCAAAAGTACAACAATATACCCATGACATATATATGACAAATTGCAATCGGGGGATTGCTCCTTTGACGTACTATTAAAATGCTTATTGGGTTATTACGTATGTTGACCTTAGTTGAGAAAATTTTACATAGACTTAAATTATTTTTTTGATCGGATCATAGACTTAATTCACGAATGAAATGTAATGGACTGAAAAATCACAATATAAGACTTTATGTTTTTTAGTAGGACTCAATTGTAGGTCTCACAAACCTTAGAAACCTGATTGATTAATCCTAAAATTTGAATTGTATTATTTGACCACTGATTAAAATTTCTTTTCAATTTTCATCTATCATGACAAAATATATACAATGTGAACACATACTGGTCACAATTGAGAGCTTGCTCCTTTGAAGGACCATAAAAATGCCCTGACAAATCAAGATGCGATGGACAAAACAAATCACGATATTGAAGTGACGTCAAACTCCGTATATCCCACGAATTTTCAAAAGCCGATTGATTGGAGTAATAATTTGGATTGTATAATACGGCCAACGTTTAGTGCGCTTTCCAAGGGAGGAGAAAAGTATAGGGCTAGTCTTGTCTTTCTTTGGTTTCTTAATTTTTCCTAGCCAGGCGGAGCACGTGATTGAATTTTGGTTCCTTCTGCTCAATACGATTAAACTTTTTTTTTTCTTTTGTAATAATTATCTTTAAATCCTTTTTTTTTTTTTAAGTTTCTGGTGCTATCTCAATGCGACAGTTTTAAGTCAAGAACCTTTTGCAGTTCTGTAGTTCGCTCTTTGATTCTTTTTCCAAGTTGTCAATCTTGAACATTTTGGAACAATTTTTTTGGACAAGACCGTGAAGCATGGGCAGTTCGGAAATTTCTAAATACATGCAATCCTTGTCCAAGCTCGCACATCTGCCCTCCAGCATTTGTCGGACCGAGCAATTCGCTAATATCTAATTTTCAGTAGCAAGTTGATGGAATTGAGAAAGTTACCACGAAGTTGGATAAATGTTGGGATGTTAACTGTGGTCACCGGTGAATATCGTGAATATTCAAGATTAATGCTATCAAAAACCTTGAATTAGTACACTTGTGACAATTTTATTTTCAATTAATTTTTTTACCACAAAAAGCTTTGAACTTTGTACTTGTGACAATTTTACATTTCATTAGTTTTCATTAAATTTCATTATCAAATTGTTAAGTTGGATAATACATGATAGTTAATAAGTGTACTTAGGGTTTTATCCTTCATTTGTCACAAGAGTACAAATTGTGGTGTCATGGTATTAATTAAATTTGATGGAAACTAATGAATGGTCTTGTTGTAAGGGCTTTTTTGTTTTTTGTTTTTTGTTTTATTTTACGTTTCTTCATTTGAAAAATATTTTCTAAATTCAGAAAGAAAAGGCTAATTAGATCAAATAACTTCTAAGATTCTTTAATACGAAACTGACCTGACCGGCCAGCCATCGAACTCTACCTAGTAAGATAGCTTATCTCCATCAATCTCCATAGTTATTCATGGAGATCCGCGCAAATTAAACAATATAAAGACGTCACACATGACGCCTAGGTCGCATTATTATCAAATTATCACGTAATATATATTCAGATCCCGGTTTTGTCTCCGACCACATAAAGGAGGTGGGAATAACGTCTGGTGTTGTTCCATTCAAGTCGCAGGTTGTTGCGTTGCGCTTTTATTCGGGAAACGACGAAACGTTCGCGCGCACTTGCACGGGTCTGGACCAGTCCCCGGGGCCCCCCCCTCCCCCCTTCGCTGTCGTCGGACGTTACCAAAACGTCCTCTTCCTCCCGTAATTTTGTCATCGCCATGGCCCGACCATTCGATTCTCCATCACCAGCGTTGCAGATCCCACCACGTTCCTCCCTCTTTCTGTCTGTCTGTCTCTCTCTCTCTCGTTCTGGATCGTGTATGAGTGAATCTGAATCGGTGGCGATCGAGAGGCTCGTCTTCGCCGGTCGGGTCCGTGCTTTGTCCTTATGCGCATGCATACGGGTGTCGCGGAGCTCATTACGAATCTCTAGTTCCTTCGCGTCCTCATGCCCTTTAGTGCATGTGATTCGGTTCACGTCGTCGATGTCGATGTCGTCGTGCGAATGTCCTGGACCATCTGTAGTTCCGCACCTCTAGAACATCCGTGGCTCTGCGTCGTACGTAGGTTGGGTATCTCGTTTCCGTGCAAGTTTTGAGGGCATGTGCTCATATGCTTGTGTGGTTTCTTTCGAGTATATGCTCGTGCGCTTTGAAATTCTAAAGAAGAAAACATTAGCTGGATTTGTCATGCTACGTGGAATCATCTTGCAAAATAAAAGTTAGCGAGACTTTTATCGATGCCTAAGAGTGTTGGGGGTGTGGTTCGTACTTTCCATAAACATGATGCTATTTAAAGGATGTAATATAAAGTTACAATGTACTAATTATAGTGGAATTCTCGGCTAAACGTAGCTAAAACTTGAGAATAAATTAAAATAAAATCTTATATCTGAAATTCTTTTTCTCGTTTTTCACTTTATATTTTCTTTGTGATCGTGGAGAATCCTCATAAGAAGACATGAACTCGATTTTGGCTCTCTTGCAAAGAATCTTGAAATTCGTGTAATTAAGTTTTTTAATGGATAGGGTAGACTGGAGTAGATAGTACTGCTTGTAGTTTTGCCACCGCCTCCTCGTTATCGCAGCCATTGTGGTTGTGCCGCCTCCTCCGCCGCCGCCGACACCTCAACTCCTCCTCCCATCTCTCTCTCTCCGTGCACGCACAGATCCACAATGGTCGATCACTACCAGCCACCTCGCATCGAGGTGGAGATCGAGACTGAGAGAGATTGGCAACCGAACTTCTTTCAAATTTAAAAGTTTTCTGATTTAATTCATCGTTTGTTTCTCTTTGTTTTGACTTGTTCTGATGATGAATCGGCATATTCTCCCAGCATAAATACCATGGAAATAGAGATGCTAGAGCTAAAATAAGAAAAACCAAAGTTGCTTCTAGCCCTCGTCTTGATTAGTTAAGTATAACATCAGACAAATGACAAGATTCATTTACCATTAAAATGGATAAAAACTAGATAGTAGACCAATATCTAACTTGTGTTATTTTTTACTTGTATATATGTTGCTTGTATCTAGATCCATCTAACTGGTGAGTCAAGTTAAAAATGATCCAACTCAAATAAATTTATTTAACCCATTTTTTACTCATTTTCATGCATATAAATCTAGTGACTCATAACCACACTTAACATATACCCATCCCATATATGACTCGACTCATATTCATAAAACATTTCCATATTTGACCAAATGGGATGTATTCACTCCTTAAAAATTTTTTTGAAAGTGCAATAATTAAGTCTAAAGTTTTCATAAGGTACAATCAAGTCATAAAATTTTTCATATTGACTTAATCAAGTTTTTCTATTAATTCCATTCAATTTGACTAATGGAAAATATTAGCATGGCTTTTTTTATTATTATATTATTACTTCCTCTCTCTCGTATGGTGTTGATGTGGCTTAAATAAGCAAGATAAACCTAAACAACGATGTTTTGGTCCAAATTTGATTTTTAATAATAATAATAATTTAATTAATTTAAAAATGAACTTAAAAAAAAAAAGTAGTAGCAAACAAAGAGGGCTTGTAGGCCCTCGTTGTTGCCGCCCATCACGCGAGGGTCGGATGGGGTTGTCAAGCCTCAGCCATTGACCAATGACCCTAGCTGGACAAGCGAGGGTCTAATCTGGGGCGAGGGTCACCATACACCCCACCATGGCCAATAGTGGCCCTTATGTATGACTTATTTAATACTCATATTATGTTTAAACCTAACCAAATTTAGGAAAATTCAATTGTATTATTGAGACAAGTTTTCGAACTTCTAGTAAACATATCTCTAACCAAGTCTAGGAAAACTCATACTCAAACTAACATAAGAATGTGGAGTAAGTGAGTGAAAGATCAAGTGAGTGCAAGAGAGAATGAAGAGAGTTAAAGATGTGAGTAGGGTTTAAGTAAGTTGTAAACTCATTTATAACCTATTTAACACTCATATTATGTTTAACCCTATTTATGATCTGTATATGAGTTCAAAAAAATGAGTTTATGACCCATTCTTACAAATCTATTTGTACTCGAAATAAAATAAAATAAAATAAAATGATGTGCACCATATGGTATCATTTACATCTCTTGCAGATGGGATTTTCCACACAGGCCTTATTATATACATTGTTCACGCGCCATATCATCAAGTCGAGTTCAATTACTACATCGATTGAGTCTGCTTAGACCACGATTAGACAGGTGGTTGCCCAGTTCAATGAAGTATTTGGGCTTTCGTGCTCTTTTGGGTTTTCACGTTCTCCCGAGCCTACCCAAAAAGCCCACCACCCACATACCAATCCTTTTCCTCCCCGAAATCTTAACGGACCAATCCGGGGCGCATTCGTGACGGCCCGCCAAAACTGATATGCCAAATGACGAGACGAGTTCCTATCGGCCATTCATTACGGCCCACTTCCGATGCCGCGCTCTCGTGCCTAATTGTGGTATACCTAGGCATTGTTCATCTCGAATGACAAGCGATTCGACGGCTGTGCATGGCATATGACTATGAGCATTCACACGCTTTTTCCATTGATCTTCTGCTGGAACTAAGCAATTAGAAATGAAAGAATGGTGCTTTAATTAATTGGGAGATTTTTGAGAGCCGTCTAGCTATCCATCAATTTAAATTTTACAAGGAATACATATTTGACCCAATTAAACAAAAATAATTTTAATTTTAACTTCTTCTTTTTCTTTTTTTTCCTGCTTAGAGAAAAGCATTATGATGAATCTTTAGAGCTTCCGACCCAAAAAAAGAAAAAGAAAGAAATCTTCATAGCTGATCTCCAAATCAAATCGAAAGCGGAGGGAACTCCCCCGACGGCCCAGATCCAGCGGGCCCACGAAGGGCCCAAACCACCGCGCCCCTCACGTACGACGACCTAAAAGCAACAACATTCCGTCCCTCTGGATGGCCGAGCTCACGGCTGATTTCGACCGTCGATTCCAGTAGGGGGACGGCACGGGGGCCGTCGGTTCGGTTCCCCAGCGAGCCCAGCGCGTTTGAGAAAGTACTAGAAGTTTGCGTGCAAGTGCATAAAAGGCACTGAGCTAGAGAGAGAGAGAGAGGCAGAGAAGGGAGTGACGACGCTTTGCGCTCCATCACGCAGCTGCTCCTCTCTAGGGTTTTTCTTCTTCCTCCGAGAAGATATTTCTTTTTTGCCGGGTTTCCATTTCGGGTCAACCATGAGGTAAGTTTCATCCTCCATCTCTCTTTGTCGTCGGTCCTTGGCATTTGCTTCTTGATTACCCCCTCAGGTTTAGAGCACGCCTCGTAGATTCTTCCTCAGCTGCAGCTATGGCTGAAACGCATCGCGATTCGGCTACCGTATGCTCCGACCCGGTGTGATTGGAGGGTCTGGTCGTGTCTGGCTTTTGATTGTCGTTTGCTCGTTGGTTTGGTTCGGTTGTGGATTGAGCTGAAGCGAAGGGGTGGGGGAATTAATTAGGGCTTTTCGACTAGACGTGTTTTCTCTCTCGAGAAAAAAAAAAGGTTGCTTTTTTTTTTCCTTTATGGACTTGGCAAGCGATATGGAATTTTGGGTAGGCAGCTGTTTTTGGTAAAATGGGAAAGGCGGTTAATTTGCTCTGAAGCAGTAGGTTTTTTTTTTAAGGACAAGGTTGCGTTTTTCTTTTTTCTTTTTTTCTTTTTTCCTTTAAAAACTAAGCGATGATATGGGTTGGCAGTTTGTACTCGGTAAAATGGGAATTGTGATCAATTTGCTCTGAAGCAGTAGATTGTTTTGAGGAAGCAGTCCTGCTTCTGAATGTCTGCGCTGATTATTCGGGGGGAGCGTGTGAGAGGACTGCTTAGATTTTTCCCCATCAGAGGTTATGGCTCTAGGTCCCTTAAGCGAGCCTCTGTGGTGTTCTCTTTTAGCATGCTTTGTATATGGACCTCTTAGGTGTAACTGAATCCATCTGTTGGGGAGTTATTGCTCATGACATATGGCTTCGGCAATTGGGTTAACTCCATTATGTTGGGATCTGTGTACTGTCCACGAGTTGTTGAAATTTGTCTGTTTTTCCTTTCCTTTGATTGACCTCTACTTATAGTTAGTTAAAACCTTGTAGTCGGCATCCAGAATTGAAGTGGGCACAGAGGAAAGACAAGGTCTTTATCACCGTGCTTCTGCCAGATGCGAAAGATGCAAAGGTCAATCTTGAGCCAGATGGCATTTTCAGCTTTTCCGCCAAGGCTGGAGCTGAAAACAATCCTTATGAGCTGAAACTGGAGCTTTTTGATAAGGTTAATGTGGAGGTAAGGAGGCCGTAATTGCCAACTACAATGCATTTTCCATTATATACCTGGCCTATGTTCTTATGAATCTGTTTCAGCATTTAATTCAACTGTGGCCATGATATGGATGCTGCTATTAGCTCAACCTTTTGATGGTTGCCATATTCAGCTGCTTTAGTGCGCTACAATTTTCTTTTGCAGTTGTTGGTTGGACATCACTGCTTAATGCCTGAGCAATCCAAACTCTCTCTCTCTCTCTCACACTTGCTATATTGGAATCTTCCTTGATTAGTTTAGAAGGCGAATTGTGCATTAACTGTCAGATATTGGGATGCCACGTTATGAAATAGTATTATTATTGCTGCTTATGTGCTATTCTTTCATTCTTCTTATCTAGGAGAGTAAAATCAATATTGGAGTTAGAAACATCTTCTGCATATTGGAGAAGGCAGAGAAAGAATGGTGGAAAAAGCTGTTGCGTGGAGATGGCAAGCCCCCTCACTATGTTAAAGTAGACTGGGACAAATGGGTTGATGAAGATGAAGACACTGGTATAAATTCATAGATGCTTTATTTCCTCATCTAAGATGGGTTTAAGCTGGTAAATACTGATGTTTTGACTGTTTCTGAATATAGGTACTGGTGACTTGGATCTCGGGGGCATGGACTTCTCGGTAGGATGTTTTTAACCTTTTAATTTTTGTGTTTTAGATCTTGATCGACTTTTTTTCTTTCTAATAATTTCTAATTGCAATTTTCAGAAATTTGGCGGAATGGGAATGGGTGAAGGAATGGGAATGGGAATGGGAATGGGTGAAGGAATGGGAATGGGAATGGGAATGGGTGAAGGAATGGGAATGGGAATGGGAATGGGAATGGGTGAAGACATGCCTGAGATGCCTGAGGACTTTGAAGACAGTGATGATGAAGGTAAAGATGTTCTCTTTTATGGACAAATAATTGCAGTTCTTTTATTGTTGATATGTTTTTATGATGGAAAGAAGTTGAGACTTGAAACCCTGGAAGATGTGTACAGAAAGAATCGTATAACCCTGTTCTTCATATGCAATTGCTGCAAAATCAATCAATGTTGTTTTCAGAGACATTTTTGGTCATTTCATATTCTCTTTGCTGCTTTTACTCATAGATGAATGTTTGTGTGTGATCTTCTCTTGTCTAGAAGTTGCAAGGCCGGGTGACTCAAGTGCTGGTGAGGCAGAAGCAGCTGCAAAACAAGAAGATGAAGCTGAGAAGAAGGAAGTCACTAAACCCAGTACATGATTCCTATAGTAGCTGGGAGTGTCATGGTGTTACAATCTTTAATGTGACAGTCTCCGGATGATTTTTCCAGTATCTACTGATGGGTTGATGTCTGTTTTTTACACATAAGTTATGATGTTAAACTATAATTGGCAAGTAGCGGCACCTCATAGGTAAAATGTTTGATGAGATGTTTGACGTTGTATTTGATTGTGACTCGATGGTTCATATGATTTTCCCTTCTTTGCCGTGCAGAACATTTGGGGTCTGGTGTCTTTATATTTACCAGCGTTATACCCGTTCTTACTACTATTAGCGTAGTGGTCTGTAGGGTTCTTCACGGTATATGCCGAAAAGGAGGAACGGACTATATTCCTAAACGATCTCATGGTATGAAAAGCAGACATACTGATTTCAAAAGATTGTTTCTTTCACAGGCACATTCTCTGGAATTTCGGTTCTCGTAACTCAATATCAGAGTCTGCGATGACATTTCATTATATATGGGATCGTTGTAGAACGTTGGTTGCGTTCTTGTTAGATGATGAGTTCCGCATGAGTAGGGTGATGATGGTTTCAGGCATACCTGACCGAAAGCTGAGAATTGAACCGGTGGAAACGAGTCAAACCTCAGGTTCTTGTGGTCCGCTTTCAGATTCTGGTGGGATTTAATCCGATTTGCGATTTACGGGTGGAGACTGGACGCAGAACTAGGCCTGACCATTAAGTGGCACTCATTTATAGGTTATATTCATGTGCCTACATATATTTAACAATATCTTAACGATTTTTTGAATTAAAACAAAAATCAAATCCTCCAACTCGTTTTCATGTGCACGTGTTGTTGGTCTAACCATTTCTTTAAAAAGAAACAACGCTATATATAGTTTTCAATTTCATTTACATTTTAAAAAAATCATATAAACAAATGATAGTCATTAAAAACTATATTTGAATAAATGCCTTTATCGGGTGCAATTAATTTACTTGATTGAATAAAATATGCTTTTTAAAGAACCAGTAATAATGAAAAGCAAAAGCATAGTTAGCTTTTTGCCACGGAAAAGAAAGAAAGTGTGAGTTTTGAAATGCCTTTGATTATGCGCTTTATTTGAGCAAGACTTCTTTTGTCTTTGAGTTTACAAAGAATTTATGCTCAAATTGTAAATGAATTGTTTTTTTTTTGTCAGTAAATTGTAAATGAATTGTTAATGGCTGATTTTTCATGGAAGATTGAAAACTGAAATTATAGAATTTTCAGTTTTATGTAACGTGTTTTGAACTTTTAATTGATTGTTTTATTTTTGTTTATCTTTTATGAATTGTTATTATTAATAAATGGGGAATTTTCATTTTGTTGTAGAAACAAAAGAAAAAAGGAAATCGATTGGTTCTAGGTTCCTAGGTAAACCTTTGAACAGATCTTGAAACTTGTAACAATATAGGTTTTGGATTTTAAGATATGCATGATAAATTTTAGGCTCCAAAGATTGTAGAATCGGTTTCAAAGGGTTGATTCAAAGTTTTAGGTGAAACTTGTATCGACCCTAAAATCATTTACCCATACACATAGGCTATATAGGCATTAGATAGAACCTCATTACAACAATTTCGAGCATGCGCCTTGCTACAAGGACAAAATATGCACTACTTTCAAAATGAAGCAAGAAGAATGATTCTCGATCAATGCTCATTATAAGCTGGATTCTTTCATAATGATGTTGAGGATGGGTTGACATGGCCCAAGATGTTTTCATTTTTCATGCGCGCGAAATAAAGCTCGGTAAAAATATTCTCTCTGCACATCCAAATCAACATGATGACAAACGAATCTATTTCATTCAATTCTAATCCATACATGCAAAGTTCATAGCTTCAAATGACTACCGCGCGTTTAGCCTCCACATAGTCTAAATTGTCGAGTTTCGGATGTTCGGGATCTATACAAAACTATATCAAACTGGAGAGGTTATGCTGTTATATCGTTGCAAGCGGGAATCATGGTAAGAATGCTAAAATTTTCGTTCTCAGATTAGAGATATGACGATGGCCTGGCTCCGAATATTTGGATAATACATGGGAAAATAAGCCGAAGGCACTTGTAAAGCAAAGGGAAGAGGCGCCTGAAATTTCGAATAAGAACAGGGAGAGGGATCCGAGGTCCAAGAGGTTAGTGGGTCCTCCGACCCGGCCCATCAACAGAGAATCCGGGGGGCCATTAATCACGCGACGATCGAAATCAAATGCATCAAATCACATAGCCGTTGAGATCTCAACGGCTAGTCCACGACGAGCTCTCTCTCTCTCTCTCCTCTCTCTCTTTCCCTTTTTTACGAATTGAAATCGGGACAACCTCACTCCTGATCCTGATCCCAATTGATAAAAGCAAACGCCTCATCACCCTGATCCTTCCCATCATCGCCTCAAATCTCTCTCTCTCTCTCTCTCTCTCTCTCTCTCTCTCAGCTGTCTCAGGTTTTTCTCCAGATCTTCTTCTTCAAGTTGAGGAAAGGTAAGAGTCGCTTGTTCTCACGAATTGAGTCGAAAGTTTCCTTCTTTGAGCCGCATCCGATGTTTTGCTTCAGGAAAATTTAGAAACAAACGAAACCCACTTGGCTAAAATTGGGAACAATCGCGCTTTGATTCGCATGAAGCTACTTTCTTCACGTTTTGCTCCTAAATCAGCTTCCTTTCTCGGAGAACTCGGAGGCAGAACGAATGAGTATCACGAGAAGCTGATTTCTACTGGGTTTTGTCTTTGCAGATGAACGACTTGATGACGAAATCCTTCATGAGCTACGTTGACTTGAAGAAGGAAGCCATGAAGGACCTCGAGGCCGGCCCGGACTGCGACCTCGAGATGTCGGCGTCCACGACCCAGATGGACACCAACATGGGGCTCTTCCTGGAAGAGGCGGAGAAGGTGAAGCAAGAGATGGGCCAGATTCGCGAGGTCCTGTGCCGGCTCCAGGAATTGAACGAAGAGAGCAAGACCCTCCACAAGCCGGAGGCGCTCAAGTCTCTCAGGAGCCGGATCAACGCGGACATTATGGCCGTCCTGAAGAAGGCGAGGATGATACGGTCGCAGCTGGAGGAGATGGACCGCGCGAACGTGGCGAACAAGAGGCTCTCGGGATGCAAGGAAGGGACCACCGTGTATCGGACCCGATTGGCGGTGACCAACGGGCTGAGGAAGAAGCTGAAGGAGCTGATGATGGAGTTTCAGGGGCTGAGGCAGAGGATGATGACCGAGTACAAGGACACTGTGGGAAGGCGTTATTACACTGTGACCGGGGAGTACCCAGATGAGGAGGTCATTGAAAAGATCATTTCTAATGGTAAGCGAAGTCTATGTATTCATCTTGCGTTTTGGTTATAAAGTTTATAGTTCGTAGAATAATTTTTGGCCGTTTGACTTGGTTTGGGATCAAATCAAAATAAGTTCCTTTTCGGGTTTTAACCAAAATTTTTGTTTGTTAACACATAGTCAAATTAGTGGGTTTGATGTTGTTTCACTAATAGTAGACCTCCTTAACATTGGATGAAGGTCGATACTCGCGCTACACTGGTTTAGCTGGCTTTGATTGGGCCATTGTTCGCCCGTTTAGTTTTAATTTCATCCCACCCTAATGAGTTTTGCATTCAATCTTCTCAAACTGTTGCTGTTTGTTTGCTGCATCAGGAGGTGAGGAGTTTCTCAGCACGGCGGCGCAAGAGCACGGAAGGGGCAAGGTGGTGGAGACGGTGGTGGAGATCCAGGACAGATACGATGCGGCCAAGGAGGTGGAGAAGAGCCTGCTGGAGCTGCACCAGGTGTTCCTGGACATGGCGGTGATGGTGGAGGCGCAGGGCGAGAAGATGGACGACATCGAGCACCACGTGATGAACGCCGCGCACTACGTCAAGGACGGCACCAAGGACCTGAGGACCGCCAAACAGTACCAGAGGAGCAACCGGAAGTGGATGTGTATCGGGATTATTCTCCTGCTGGTGATCATCCTGGTGATTGTCATTCCGATCGCCACCAGCTTCAGCCATTCTTGATGTGCTATATAATTGTCTCCTCGGAGGAGTTGGGAGGATCTGATGCCCCGTGATCCCGTCTTCTGCTTGTTTTCTTTCCGTCTTCTCGTAAGATCCTAAAGATTGAAGTGATTTTGGTGTTGCAGAGAGAAATTTGGTCCTTCCTGCTGGGACTAAATGGAGTGTGTTCTTTTGTACTGTAATTCATTCATTCTTTGTGATGTGACAACTAGAGGAAACCAATGTTCCACTCTAGCTCATCTGCACTCATGGATGGCTTAGCTCATATTGTTCCTGACTTTTGAGCAATTACTTGTTGTCCGATCACTTTGATACCGAGTCGGAATTTCTGCAGCAATTTTCCTAAGCCGACCCTCTTCTTCTCCTGCTCATTTACGGTCTCTGCAATGTGCTTTACTTCGTGGTGGAACTTCGCCTAGGATTTGAACTTAAATTCATATTGATACACCGGTTTATTTCAAAAATACAAAAGAAAAAAAATAAATTCTCAGAAAATATATCATTGAAATTTTAATGTTCGCCATAACACCAATCTTTATAAGTAGTTTGGGTTATCAAAAAAACTAGAATGAGTGTAAATTTACTCTAAATTAATTTTTTGACCACAAAAAACCTAAAATTAATATATTTGTAATAATTTTTTTATTGTAAATTGAATGATACAGAGCAGTTAAAAAATATATTAATTTGAATTTAATTTATTATGAATGTATCAATTTGAATTTTTAATAGTTAAAAAATTAGTTTGTAATAAATTAAGTATAACGGTTTAGGGTTTTTGTGATATTAATTTAAAATAAAATAAGATGAAATCATTTATTACAAAAAAGAAGAAGATTTTCTAAGGAAAAAGGAAAATTATTTAATCCACAGTTTACATCAAAGTGAGCGTTTGGAGTTTCTGGCGTGTGGGACCACCAGCACAATATCAAATGGCCTCCGAAACCCTAAAACCCTAAATCGAGCTCCTCCTCCAACAAGGCAGGCAGCTGAAGCTACTAAGCTGGACGGAGCTCGGAGAGAGCAAAGATGGAAGATGCCATGGACATGGAAGTGGAAGGACAGTCTCCTTCCAGCTCGAATCCGAGCGACCCTTCCTCCCTCCGAAGATTCGGACTCAAAACCTCGATCCAGACCAACTTCGGCGACGACTACGTCTTTGAAATTACTCCCAAGTGCGTAAATTTCCCTGTTCGATTCTCTCTGAAATTTGGAAACGATAGAAATGGAATGCTGCGCGAATCGAGAAGTGCGTTAAATTTTCGAATTTGCGAGTCGAGACGAGCAGCTGGCCGGATGTTGGTTTGTCGTAATCTAATTTGGGTTTTTGATTTATGGGTCGAAGGTTTGATTGGTCGCTGATGGGGGTATCGCTGTCGTGCAATACAGTGAAGCTGTATTCCCCGACGACGGGGCAGTACTGCGGAGAGTGCAGGGGTCACTCCGATACCGTCAATGGCATTTCGTTCTCGGGGCCGTCGAGTCCCCGCGTCTTGCACTCTTGCTCTTCTGATGGCACCATCCGAGCTTGGGACACCAGGTCTTTTAAAGAGGTATTCGTGTATGTAGCTAGCGCCGCTTGTGCGTTCGTAAGGAACAATGACATTGCTATAAGCCACTTTCTTAGTGCTGCATTTTGTCCTAATTAGGTAGTTTTGCATAATTGACTAATGCAGGTTTCTTGCATAAGTGCCGGGCCAACACAGGAGATCTTCAGCTTTTCATTTGGTGGTTCAAGTGACAGTCTTCTTTCTGCTGGATGTAAATCTCAGGTTTGCTTTGTTTACTGCACATGGAGGCAATCTTTTCCTGTCTTTTTAAGATGACCTTTCGCAATGCTCACTGCTTGGGAAGTTTCTTTAGCTCCTGAAAGCTTCCTCTTGGGTGATGTTTATACTTGATGTTACTTGATGTATGCTTGTGATGCATTTGGCCAAATGCCTTTTTGCTTCCCAACCTTTTTGCGCCCATATTTTGTGTGGTGGCGGATGACATGCAAATGACATGGGCATCATCATGTCTGATCTCATGAACAAGTGAACTTAGAAGACCTTTGTGTTGTGGCCTGGATAGCAAGCCCTTAGACTATGTGTATCATGCCCAATAGTTATTATTGATAGATGGACTGATGGTTTTCCAAGTTTGAGATCAACGTTGAATGTATTATGATTATCTTTAGTGTACTAATTGTGTTCCTTCTTTTGTATGCATCACCAGATACTTTTTGGGATTGGAGAAATAAAAAGCAGGTTGCATGTTTAGAAGATTCCCATGTGGATGATGTTACCCAGGTTTGTCTTAGGCAAGCTTAGTAAATTCTTATGAGCTCAGTGAAAGAAGAATTGTTGTCCAAGTATATCTCACAAGGCATGGGCTTGTGTCATTATTTTAGTTAGTTACATCCTTTCTAGCAACTTCATGCTTTTTATTATTTTTTATTAGGTTCACTTTGTCCCTCACCATCAAAATAAGCTTATTTCAGCTTCAGTGGATGGGCTGATATGTATATTTGATACGGCTGGAGACATCAATGATGATGAGCATATGGAATCGGTAGGTGCGGCTATTAATTTTTAGTAATTTATAAACTTGGAGGTTTGTGTGGGATTGATTTTCATGTATATAAACAGCGTAGGTTTTTTAAAATATTTAAGTTAGGTGAAGGTAGATTTGGTTGGCATTTGATGCCTGGGGTTATAGAAAATGCAAAGTGTACATAACCCTCCACAAGAAAATTTGGCAGTGGATGCTTAGTGATCGTGGGTTTGATTTTTATTTGGTTATTAACTTTTGTTCTATACAATGTAATGAGCTATAAGATAATGCTTCTTCTAACCCAAATGGAGATAATATAATCTTAGTACATGGACTGAACATGTTGCTACTGGCTATGGTATGAAACAAGATTTGCATTTATTGCTAGTGTTGAAGGAGTTAAGTACTATACTTTGATTTAGGTGCTTTTGCATATCACCTCTTTGTTAGTTGGCTATAGTATAATTCTGTTTTTTGGCATAGAAGCAGATGAAAAAGGCTTGAGCTTTTTGGTGTTTATTCTCCTTTTTCATTGCTATTCTGATTTTTATGCAACCCCCCCTCTTTTTTAAGCACTCAATTTTTGGCGCCATCTACTTAAATGCTTGATCTGGAATGCTATAGTTTGGGTAATTTCTTTTACTAAGTTTATCTTTGTATATTTATTTAGGTGATTAATGTGGGAACTTCAATTGGGAAAGTGGGGATATTTGGACAGACATTCGAAAAGCTTTGGTGTTTGACTCATATTGAGACCTTAAGGTATTGATTTTCTTTTTGATGAATAATGGGAGCTTTCATTAGTCCTCTAGAAATGCTTTTGTTGGATTATTAATTATAATTGTTAGGATAAGCTGAATCATACCATTTTTATGTTGAGTTCACATCTATCTAAATAGAGTATATGTAGAGAAAAACAATAGACCAGGCATGATTTAGGGCCAATGAAATAAACTATGCATTTAGAGTTCAAGTTTGAATCTCACAGATGGCATAAGAGTTATATTTATATCAACCTCTTCTCAGTAGGCATCTGAATGCAATAGCTTTAAAAGACAATTTATAATCAAATGCATAAAATCTCATCAGAGACATTGTTTTGAGTCCTATAGTGATCATATATGTTAACTTGTCAATTGGATAAGCTATTTTGCATATTAACTTTGAATTATTGCCTGTATAGTGTTTGGGACTGGAGAGAGGGAACAAATGAAGCCAACTTTGAAGATGCCCAAACATTGGCATCTGATAGGTGGTCACTAGATCATGTAAGATTCTTTTTTTCTGAGCAGTCTCTCTCTCACTTGTTTATAATATACTCAAGTGGTACCATTTTAAGAGCTGGAGCTGTAGTCTAGAAAGCAACACTTGCCAGAAATGTAGTATATGATATGGAGCAAAAGCTCAATCCCAAAGAGAACTTAGTATTGGGATTGAGTCAAGACTGAGCTTTTTGGCTCCCATTGGGCAAATGATGTTGCGCCATTAGGCTCATATGTTTCATGAAACAATAGCTGCTCGAGTATATTTCATGTACTTTGTATTGATATTCCTTTTCATCATTTGCTGTTCAGAACTTTGTTGGACTGGAGCAAAGATTAAAGTTTTCTCCTTAATATACTTTCTGCATACTTGGATACAGTTCCACTTTATTTCTGCTTTATTCTTTTGCCTGCATAAATGAAGTCCTCTTCACTTGCAGCATGAATCTGTATTGAAGGGAGAAGAGTGCAATCTTATACATGGAGTTACAGAATATGAAAGGCAGGGAGGTTAAAGTACTAGAAAATGATCTAGAGCATGAACACAGACAATGTTATCTAGAAGAAAATCAATTCAAGCTTCCACTGATTTGTCTATGATGGAAATGCACCCCCCATCATTTCACATTTAGTACCTCTGGTTCTTTTCAACCCGAGATCTAGAAAAATAGTAGTGGCACATTCCTATGGTTGAGTTTGTCACATTGATTTTGGTTGATGTATCCCTGCTTGAAATACTTCTTCTGTAGCTGGAATCATATTAGACATAATATCAAGTCTGGGCATAATTTTTGCCTGTCTGAACGACACGAGATAGACTTCATGTTCTTATCCTGTTTATCCTGTCTTTGCAGGTTGATTATTTTGTTGACTGTCACTCAGCTGAAGAAGGTGAAGGTTTGTGGGTGATTGGTGGCACGAATGCTGGGACTCTAGGATACTTCCCCGTAAAGTACAAGGGAGGGGCAGCAATAGGATCCCCAGAGGCCGTTCTTGGAGGTGGCCACTCAGACGTCATTAGGAGCGTATTGCCTATGTCAGGCATTGCGGGGACTAGTTCCAAAACCCGAGGCATTTTTGGATGGACGGGTGGTGAGGATGGTCGCTTGTGTTGCTGGCTTTCTGATGATTCTACCGCTACGAGTCCATCGTGGATGTCAAGCAATCTGGTCTTAAGGTCATCGAGAAGTCACCACAAGAAAAATAGGCACCAACCTTACTAGGTTTTTGTCAGATTTGCTTGTTTTATCTTCATGTATCAAGCTGCATCAATGATTGTCGCTGCAATCAACAGGAGTGCGGTCAACCTGTATTTGATTGATTTTTTGTAATACATTACACAGCGACCTGTGTTCTGTATATCTATATTTCCCCCATCATTAAGGTCTATCACCTTTTAGCAGGATGAATTTGTCTTAGATTCTTGAAGATGGTTTCTTCGCTTTAAAATAAAGTCATCAAAATGCCAAGGTGAAAATTTTTAGGAAACCAAAACTAGTTTTTACCGCCTCGTGAAACCTGACACCGGTGCACTCACTGTTGAATAAACTATCCTCAAGTTGAGGATGGACGATCATCTCTCTGCAAGTACCAGCTTTGTCATGTTGAACGTGACTGGGCTTCATTCAACAATGGTGACATCTAAAAGGCAGTATAGTAATACTGCAATACTTGATAACTTGATCGAAGCATTAACATGTTTCACTCAAATGTTTAATTACTTGAAAGAGAGATTTAACACGTAAAGGAAAGAAACCCCAAAATCTTGTACAACATTGATCGAATCAAATCTCCCCCTAGACACCACCTTTACTAAAATCAATCCCCAAGAACGAGAAATCAGAATAACTCAAGCTGAACATTTCGCATAAATTTGCTGAACATTTCGCATAGATTTCGGGCTCATAATGCCTCAAAAAATAGCAGCAAACTTGCCCAACTTGCAGCATCTCAGATTGTTCAGACACGGCCTCGCCCTCCTCCTGTCACAGCAAAGCAGAATCCTTAGTCTCTATACTGTAGAATTCTTTACCTAATAGTTAGGCTTACATGTTGCCAATAGGCAAATTCAGCCTCCTGATTCAACTCGTAAGTCATGACATACAGTTCAACATAAAAAATTACCGCTCCAATCCAACTATCGTAGATAACCTTTCATATTATGCATTTAGTCAGACACAAAAATACACATACAAGTCTCATTGTAATTTTTATTTTGTTCCCTTTTTAATTCCCATATTTTTTTAACCCATCACTGCACGAGAATGGTAGATCATACCTCTGATTCCACTTCCCTTCCCACCAGGTCCACCTTTGCCTCGGCCTCCACCAGCACCCTTGCTGCCCCCATCCTCGAGCCCACGCCCAATTCCTTTAGCTGGCCTTCCACCAGGACCGTCCTCTCTGCCTCTTCCTCTTCCACGCCCAACACCAGGTGGCTTTCTATCTGTACAAAGAAATGCAGACAAAGTTAGAGCAATCTGAATTTGTTTTAAAATCAACACCAGCAATATAGCAGGCAAATTTGCTAAGCAAAGCATTCGGAAAAGAGTCTCTACACCAGCTCTTAGAGAAGATAGGCACAGAACATGCAGAATGGGATTATCTAGCATACCAGTGTTTAGTGCAGTCCTAGACAAGAATCTTGCAGAATTCAGACTACAGCTTTTGGCATCAAATCTATAAGGACCAATTTGCATATTCATATCGAATTTACAACAAAAAATTTAGCCTTGCAGGAGAACTTATTTCTTCACTTGTCTAGGTTTCATTTAAGAAATGGAAACAGTTATTTTCCCAACTAGCTGAAATATACCTGAGCGACTCTTGGTTTCTTCCTGCACTTTATCAATTACCTGAAAGGAAAATCAAACTAGTCAGGTGACAAAAGTATATAAAAAAATGTGACAAACAAGCACAGAAAAAAACCAATGGGTGTAGTTACTGTTTGGTGAAAAGATCTTAAGCAATCAGTTGAGAACCCCCCCAAAAAAAAAAAAAAAAAGAGGCAAAAAGCCACTAATGATAGCTCAGGAAAAATTCAGGTACCCCTGCATTCTGTCTGATTCTTACAGTTAAAAGAGGATTTGTTGTCCTATTAGAACCTTGCAGGTTGTACATGTGAAAAAGCCCAGCAGTCATCAGGTAACTGATGAACTGAAACTAATAAGCACCCCCAATAGTATTATCTATGAAGATTTTTGGATCAGCCAAGCAGCCTTCAAGGCAATAGACATCTGTCCACAATAAGCTATAAATAACTAGACGAGACCATAGAAATAATCCATGCAAAATATATTATGTTTGCAACTCCTCTAGAGTAAAACGAACTTACCTGTTGGTACAATGTCATGATAAATAAAAAATACGATGGCTAAACTTCGTTTAAACACATAATATTTATAAAGTTTAAGAACTCAGAAGAACACTTACCTCGTCAGGAACTCGGAGATACTTAATTGTATTTCCACGGATATAGCACTCAGGCATTCGCCAAAATCTATCTCCATCCTGCAGAGTAAATCAGGATATCATACATGATTCAGGTTTTTCCTCTTGAAGTCGAAAGGCGAGAGTATGGACTATATATCTTATAGAAATTAGGAAATTTAAGCGATGGTGAGTAAGGTAGGTTAAAGTTGTAAATTACCTTAGACGTACAAATGACTTCACGGAGATGGATGTTCATCCAAGTATCACAGTTGACCAGATGTCCATTGTAAGTCTCTCCGTTCTTCAGTTCCACCAACTGTCAAGATGTCAAATCATATATTACTTAGGTCCATCTCAAAGCATGATATGGGTCACATAATATACACAAACGCCTGCAATACGCTGCACATTCCAAGTGCAAACACGCAATCTCAGCGAGAGAGAGAGAGAGAGAGAGAGAGAGAGAGAATCATTCTTACCATGGGGTGACCTTGTGCAGTCTTGAGTAATGAAAGCGGAAGCTGCATACATCAAGCAACAACATATGAGAATTCAAACGACATGTTCTTTAACTCTGGACTATTACGAACTCTTTGGCGGCCAACAGTCACTGAGCAAGAGACAAAATTTCGACCACTGAATTACCCCGAAACACCGCAGAAAGCCTCAAGCCGACAAACAGAACAAGAATTGAGACAAAAAAGGAAAAAAGCTACTAAACCCACAAATTTTTTTATAAACTCAATCTACGCAGCAGAAGCGAAACGAAGGATGAACAAGAAGAGCGCACGTACCATCTCTTACGGTGGCAAAGATCGAACACCCAACAAGGGAAAAGAGAGACCTGCCAAAGAAAAACCCAAGTCAGAGGAGCCACGGAGCTTCCGACCAAATTTAAGGAAAGCCCTCAAATCAAGATCGGGTTCGGCAAAACAACAGAGGGGGGGAACCCTAAGCGCTCTTCTGGAAATCGCCATAAAGCCAAGAACTTGATGGGCTTAAACCCTAGAACCGACGCCGATAGAAGCAAGACGCACCTTCGAAACAAGCGAAGTTCCCACTTTTCTTCGATCTTTTCTCTTCCCTATTTCCTTCCCTCCTCTTCTTCCTCCTCCTCCTCCTCCTCCGATGTCTCGCTTCGAAAGAGAGAGGAGAGAGATCAAAGCGAAGACCCCTCCTCTTTTTTTCTTTTTCTTTTTTTTCCGCACTACTTTGATTTGACTGGAATACTCCAAACGTCGGTGGGGCTGCGAAAGACAGAAGAAGGAAGATTTTAATAAATCAACGGGAAAAAATCGAGAATTTTATTTCCTGTTTTGGAATTTTTGCTCCGGATGTCCGTAAATCGATATTTATTTAGGAGGCCATGTCTTTTTTATTTCTTATCAATTCTACTCTAATCTTATTCTCAGATTTTTTTTTCCTATTTCCTCACAAGACGTGTGAGTTAAAATCCACATCCAAAATTAAATATTTTCCACATCTACCCAATTCCTTTTGAGAATGTATAAATTCAAAGTTCCATCTACCTTTTTCCATGTAAAAAGAATGGTTATCGGAACAAAACTTAGTGATTGCTTAAGAGGGCATGTCGCATGCAACAAATAAGTATATTGGTGAAATGCAAAAGAAATTAAGTGTTCTTGACTTAGAGATTTTGCCTTTTCTTTTTTTAGTTACTCGAGTAAAAAGCAAGTAATGGAACTTGTGCATCATATTATTTAAATTTTTCTAAGACATATTATCTGGATTGGACCATAACCATAAAAACTTATATTCATTTTGTTTTAAAGGAATCAATTTGTATCCTTACATCATCAAAAGGTTCATATATTTGATTCATGAATTCCATTGGGTCTATTTGGATTGACTTTTACTTTTTATTTAAACTTAAATCTTACACATAAAATGGACAATAATTATTTCATAATTTTTTGAAATTCAAATAATATTTTAAATTTTAAAGGGAATATAAAAATTACATTTTGTTTTGCATTAAGTGCAAACCAACAAGCCCTTCTAAAGTAAATAAGACTTCACGCTTTTAAGAACTCACAGCCCTTTCTTTTGTACTCAAAATATCTTCAATTAGTTGTTTTATAGACATTCTACCGATGATAAAACGTGTAAAAGTTAATTACTTTATTTCATCCCGTTTAAATAGTCTTGTATATGCAAAGTGCACTTTCGCTAGTCTTGTTTTACTGAAACTCTCTCTTCAATCACTCCTAGATTTTCCATTTAGCTAATTAAAATAATGGCAAAATACAATTAAATAAGGAAATTAGGGAATTAAATTGTTATAATATGGGGAACATTAATACAAATGTACACTGCTGACAACATTAATGGCAAATGTAAATAAAATTAAAGGCTGCTGCCAACGTTCAGATCATCGCAAATCCCTCCAGCAATTAAATTCATTTTCAGTTTTTTATCAATAATTTCCCTCCTCGTGGAGGGAATCCACTGAGTTCTGAGCACAATTACACAACAATTGCATGCACAACCTCCCATCCATCATCTGGCAGCTAGGAGTGCCACCGCATAAGTTACAAGGCTCGGTTACGACAGTCCAAGGCAGCATCAAGCGATGAATCGCCAAAACTAAGCAGAGTCTTCATCTGACCTTTTACAAATCGCCGTCAAGTCGACTAAGTGACGCATGGTTGGCCTTCCATGGGGGCAGTTCCAAGGAGACTTGAGATCTGCCAAATGTTCAAGTATCTGCACCAAATATGGGTCGGACAGCAAACCAATTATATCTCTGTCGTTTTGTCATCAAAGGTATCCAACAAAAGTCCCATGGAAGATCACATAGGAAGTTAGCAGCACAGAGGAAGCACATTTGCGCAAGACTATTGCATTAAATCACGCTAGATGACCATTCCAGATAGTGGCATGATCTAGCCATCCGTTAGAGGGTGAAAATATCCATTAAAGGCAAAATGACATGTCAATCACCTTTTGCATCTCGCTTTTTCCGAGAGGATCTCCGATCATGACAGAGGATCTACATGCCCGTGATGCCAGCATTGCACGAACTCTAGATGGGCATACAGAACTGATGGTGTCCGATCTGTAAGAACCAAGTATCGAGCATTCCCCTTGGCCATCAGCGAGAGTGGAGATCAGGTCTTTGACATCTGTTTACAAAGAAAATCAGCATTCTACATCTCGAGTAGAGTAATTTCGGCTACCACAGAAGTATCTGCAGAAATGACTTTCCCAGACGGAATGTGGAAGTCTACAGTGTAGTTGCATATGCTTATCTGGTTATCAACTGATGCTCTTGGCATTGTAGAGATAAGATGAGATTTTATAGGTGATCATTATCCAGTAAGAGATGGACCTGAATTGTTATTTTATTTTAGAGCGATGAGAATGATCCGCCCTTGTTCTTTTATCTCGAGATAAGTTCTTAGTAATGCTTTCACTAGCATTCTAGAGGCATTGTTTAAATCAATGAAAAAGGTTAAGCTGCATAATTTTGACCCTTCCAAGACCTGATACAGAAGGAACCTGGCATACTAAATTCATTTTCAGTTTTACCCTTCATCAAATAGCATATGATGGCCAAAATTAAGGACATGTTTAATCTTCTTAAAAATAATTCCTTGTCCTGTATGAGTGTCCAGATAATATAGTTTGACTTAATAGCTCAAAGGGTTATCAGATTGATGCTCAACACAAAAGGTTGACTGAACATTCTGTAATTACCATCACCTTGAAAGAGGGAATCTAGAGAGGAAGTACCTTCTACTCCAAAGGTTATGTTTTTACTGAAGGGAATGGCTGTTAGTCTAAAATGGCATCCTGGTGGAGCATGCGGATCTTCTTCCAGAACAAAGCCATTCTTCCTGACGATTATCAAAAATGCAAACATCACATCACCATGAAATGAAACACTGCAAGTTAAATGCACAACAAAGTTGTAGCATGGAGTAGAATCACCAGACATAGAATGCTCAACACAGATGAAAATGAAATTTGCAATTCCACTTGCTAGTTGTCTAAGGACTTAATTATCACCCTAGAAATAGGATAGCGGACAACAAGTGTAGCCATGAGTAATGATAAAACATATTGTCACTAAATGTTATGTCATTAGTTGTATGTGCCGACTCCAATCGTCATATATGAATTATTTCAATAAAGCATTTCCTTGATTCTTTTTTATTTTCAAATTAGCCTGCTTGAGTCCAAGGAACCATCCTCAACATTTTAGTATCTTAGAAACTTCTCTTATTACCTGAACACCTAGCATTATGAGTTCCAAAAAATTTCCTCAAAAGAATCAGCATCGTTAAGATGGTTATGAGAAGCCATGAAATTTTGAGGAAAGAAAGAGCTGTATGAACTCTTTTTAGCTGACAAATTATTCCGTTCATTCTCCTGCAATCCTCTATCACATCCTTTGTTTATTCTATCTTGACAATCCTGGCAATTTGGTGGCAAATATGAAAATTCTGATAACTGTGTAAAAGTGATCAGATGAAGATTGCACCTGATTGTGTCCATATGCATTGATGCTACCACTTCTTCTTCAGGAGATAACTCCAACCTTAAAGGCCTACATATACAGTTTAGAGTAAAATCAAAACTTGAATTTCTATATTCAAATAAAATGTTTCATACAGAATCTCTGAAAATAAAATCAAGCAAGTAATTCAATCCCTTCCAAGTCAAAACTTTGAAGTATGGTAAACACACAAACTGCTTTAAGCACAGCATACAGAAAGCACATAGAGAATAGCATTAACACAGACATTTGCATCTACCTGATTATCATGAGGCAAGGTCAACACAGGTATTGCCAAATGATTCCAACAGAGTGCAGATTCAGTAGCTATGTTAGCACCTTGAACATGTATAACCGTACTAGCTGAACATTTTGTTAGAACATAAAGAAGTTCTAAGCATGTTGTTCAGCCATATTCTCTTGATAAACAAGATAAATCTCCAAACATAAACCATGGAAATTGAAGCTAGGACACTACTAGATTTAGCATGCATAAATACCTCTAATGTCAAAGCTTTAAACCTTGAACAATGAAAACAGATGCTCCAAACAAATCTCAAGGTTGCATCACCATGATCTCATGATACCTGGATCTTTTAACTGATCATTATTTGGAAAAAAAGTCAAATCTTGGAGGAAATCCCAAGACAACAAACCTGAGCAGGTTCTTCCCTGTTCTCTTGACAAGCAGAAACCGACACTTGGCATTTACAACAGGAAATGACAAATTGATATTGAAAGCATGAAGTTGCATTAATAACTGACTCTGTTCACTAAGTAAAGTCATCTCGGAGCATTTCTGAGAGTTGAACTTTGAAGATAAATTTTCAGGTATGGCAAGGGAACAACAAACTGACACATTCAACCAAAGCCAAAAGGCTGCAGAATATGGAAAAGGTTTCCCAACAAACTCTTAGGATAATTTAAACACAAGATACAGTTCGCTATTTGATCAAAAAGTTCCACAAGAATAGAGGCCCTAAATCAGTGTCTTATCTAGCCTTGATAAAAAATCCCAGGCAAATCACATTTGAAGAATTGTTAGGTCTTCAGGAACTAATAAATTCAATGAAGAGATATTAAGCTCCTCACCTAAGCAAAGGTTGTTGGTTCAAGATGGTGGAACAACATAGATGCTCAAAATTAAACTTCTCATCAGCAGCATGCTGCAGAAAAATGACTTGGAATCACTCATCCATCTTAGCTTAAGTGGTTGAATGAAAATTGCAGGAAAGATGCAACAAAAGCTCATCATTTGGCAAAAAGGGGAAGAAAATTTAGATAACTGACACAGAATTAAAGCTCCAAAATAATGTTTGAGTTTACCTGATCCACTATAAATAAGTCTTCATCTAACTTGCCAATGATAAAACCAAGGTTGAATTGCCCGACTACCTGCAGAATGAAATACACAGATAACAGTGTTAATGTACAAGAGCTGCCAAAAAGATTGACGTAATTGAGCAATTGACGGTGCTAATACACTTTTCAGTACATGAGCTCACTACATCTTCACTGGGGGTTATAGACAATGAAGTGGCCAGTCGCCACACATGAGAAGCAAAACCTGGTTTAGTCAAGTTGTCATTCTCCCTTGTCACACACTAAAAGGGAATCCAGAAAAGAACAACAACTGTGTCTCCTACAACTTTCTGCTGTTTCGGTTTACTTAAGCAAATCTCAGGGAGACATACAACCTGATGCTCAAACATTTCCATGTTCATGACAAATACAAGATTTATGACCTGCATTCGACGAAAATCTTTTTTCTTGAAACATATTTCCAACTCCTTTGTTGCTGCAGCTAAAGCCCTTGCTTTTCGCTCCTCATTGTCTGGCTGAGAAAGCTCCAATGTTGCAGCAGTATACTGTCTGTAAATTAGCAGCGGCAACTTTTTTTATCAGAAACAGAATGAAGTTTTGATTATCAGTCCTTTCACAAAAGTAAAATTGGGACCTTTTTGACTTCACACTCCTAGATCTATAACCCCCTGACTGCAATCTGGAGAGCCTCTTCTGTCGTCTTGTCTGTAGCTCTTGAAAAGAAAATTGCAAAGAAGAAAACATCCTTTCACTAGGCAAAGGCATCTGAGTATCTAATACAGATCCAGAAGCTAGAAAAGAGGTATCTGATGCACAAAGATCTTCCGCCAATTTGTCATTGTCCTTGCTGATTAAACCTTCCTCAGCAAGAGGCAATACTTTCTCCTGATCCACTAATACCTATAAGAGGAGAAGACTATGAAACGAAATTCAAAAACCGACAATCGTATCACTAGAAAAATGCTGTTGTTAAATGAGCTAGCTACAAATTCTTGTCATGAGAGAAGGCTACATCAAAGTGTGCTTCTAGCGATTGCAAAAAATGCCAGCCAATTTGTTTGCCCAGAGAGTATAGCAGTTGGTAAAATAGAAGGGATGCATATTACCGACAATCTCTATTTATTAAGGGGATATAATTACTAGCTAGTGACAATTCCAGTGATCAAGAACTCTCTTCAATTAAGGCTACTTTGTGTGCACCAAATAATGAATTCTGAAGCATGCAGGAAGCAATTTATGGCCTAAATTGAGTAGGCGTGACCACTCAAAGTACTCCTGAAAAATGGGTTGGACCATACACATAGAAGCAATTTCCAGACTTAAGCTAACAATCCCAGTAAAAAGGTGTTTAACCATGAATGACATATGAATACTCATTGTAGCAAGCACATCCCTTCTCTTCTTTCCAATTGGAGGAGCAATTTGCATAAGTCATTTGCTCATTCTCATTCTTGTTTTCCATTCATCTTAAATCCATAGCTTGTCTAAGATTCTTTTGCCATAGGACACAAAACATTTTATTATACCATCCCAGCATGCCTATAAGTCCCAAAGACATATTTTGACAAAAACGTGGTACAATGCTTAATGTGATCAAGTTATAGCGTGGTTCATTTTTTGACCATGGTTTGTGCATTTGCATTTGCTTTCAGGTGACAGGAAAGCACCTAAATTGTCTGTTATTGAACACAAAAATTTACAAACTTTACAAAGCACCACAATTATGCTTGAAACTAAGTTCAATATAACAACAAGCTGTCACGTACCTCCTCAAGCTCTCCCTCATTGATGCTGCCATCAGAAATATCAAATTTTCCAGAGATTTCTTTCTTATGATGCTTGGAGGGCACAAATTCGATTTCTTCATCAGAAACATCAATTTGCTCATGCTTAGCTGGACAACTTACGCCAACAGAGTGTATTTCAGAATGGTCCTTCTCTGACGGAAGATGAAGTGTGTGATTTCTTAAGACAGGCATTTCAGATAGTGCAGAAACACTGTTCTCATGTTTTCTCTTACTTACAGTAACAAAATTTTTAAGTGATGACTGAATACAACTTGAGCGATTGTGAGAATCTCTTTGAGCAATTGGATTCTCAACTGAACCTGATAGGTTTTGAGAATTTTGTTTAGCAGCGATGCCTTTGTGGTGGGTCTTCATTGTGCTGTCATTGAAATAATTAAACTTATCAAGACTGTGAGCTCTCAGAGTAAAGCCCTGATTAACTAATTTATCATCTTTATGTTTATTCAATCCTTCTAGTACAGGGGAGGCCCGAATTTCACCTCTCACGTCTTGAGGGGAAACATCTTCATCTGCAGCATGCTCAACAGCAAGATCACTCTTATTGTAGTCTTCCTCCAAAGCTGATTCTTTAATCAATGGATAAGATTTATCATCAGAAGGATCCATCTTCAAGCCATCCACTTCCCTTGAAGGATCCTCGACCTTGTTAACGCAAAAGCTTGCATTGCTTGAGGAATAGATCTGCTGCAAACCCTCCCTTAGGGCATGTAATATGGAGCTTTCATCAGAAAAAAATATCTTCCTTTTGTCAGGGGTCACATTAACATCACAAGCTCTTGTTGGAACTGTGAAGTTCATAACTGCAACAGGATACTGCTTTGAGTTTGCACCTTTATATAACTCATTAACAAGCTTGCTTACTTTAGGCATATCAACTGGTCTTCCATTCACGAAAAAGAATTGTCTATCTCCCAAGTTGCGCCCACTACCCTGTCCAGGCTTGGAAAGAAAACCCTCAACTGTACAATCACCTGATACACTAATCATCACAGGCTCTAGGCATTTAAATGTATTCATTCCAAACACTGTTATGATGTTATCTTTGAGAGAGCCACTTCCTTGTGTTTTAAGTACAACAGACTTTGCATTTCTTCCAGTTGTGTTGGTGCAAACAATCCGAACTCCCTTGGCAATAAGAGCATAGGCCTGCAAATCAAAGTTATTGAAGGAAATGCAAATTTTCTAATTAAACTCCTAGGATAATATATAAGGATGCTGAAGCTGCACCAAAGAAATAACAAAATTCCACACTCCAAATGCTAAAACGAAGAATTTAAATAGATAATGATACAGCAGGACAACATAGAGGTGGAAATGTGATATACTGAATCTCACATAAGATAATCAGAGTCTATGCGCAACTTGAACTATAATCCCCAAGACAAAAAAAAGAAAAAAAGAAAAAACTAATTATAGAAAGAAAACCACTTGCCAGTAAGCCTGTGAAAATCAATATTGCAGAAAAGATGCACCTAGTTTTCCACACAAATACCTAACAAACTACTATGCTCCAAATCAATAAGTTCAGATTTATAAACAATGGTAGAACATGTATAGATATTAAGCTTGCCGATTTAGCAACAGTGCGATACTCAGCAGATGTAAAGTATGTAGCCAAGGATAATCAGAGGCGAGATGGTATTGAAGGACATTTTACCATTGATAATAATATAATTCAATTTGTGAAGATAATATGAAACACTCACATTCATCAAAGATATCAATCTCCCATATTCTTTACGGATATTGCGGCTAAATTCTTTGCTTCGCACTGGCAGATTAGAGAATAGCTTTTTGACAATGACTGTTGTCCCAACTTGACGCGCTGTCTTCTTCTCAGCAATTAGTAAACCCGAGTGGTCGAAAGTCAAGTGAGTGGCGACTGACTCATTTTTCGTCCTTGTCTCAACTGTTAAATTCCCTAAGGCACAGAGGGAGCTCAATGCCTCACCTCTAAAGCCAAAAGTCGTCAACGACTGAAGATCTGGAAAATCAGCTAGCTTGGAGGTGTGATGTTTAATGGCAAGAACCTGCATTGATCGAGAACCAAGCCGATATTCAGCAAAGTCTTGATAAAAAACAAGAAAAAAGGCTAAATCCAAGCATGAATTTTGAGCAATCAGATACTACTGTCCTGCTTTCAGTAAGCCACATTCTCTTTTCTTATTTCCTTATTCAACTGTTTACCCACCCGCCCTTCTACCGATCATTATACTGCTTTTCTGTCACGGTTAAATTTTAGAGCAATCACATCCAAGTTCAGTTCAACATCGTTTGCTTGTAAGAAGCATAAGAGCATTGCCATACAATACGATGGCAATCGAGGATCAGAATGGATGCTATTTCAGCATTGACTGAGCTATAAACCAAATATGGCCTAACCACTTGCTCCCCAGTGCACACATGAAGAGTCCATATCCCGACGGGCGCGTAGCCTCGACGAGCGGAAATACCTTGAAGTTGCTCGGCGAGATGCCGCAGCCATTATCGACGACCTGGAACCACTCCTGCCCATACTCCTTGAGGGCGATCTCGACGCTGGTGGCGCCGGCGTCGAGGCTGTTCTCGACGAGCTCCTTGACGGCGGAGGAGAGGTCGAGGATCACCTGGCCGGCGCATATCCTGTGGACGGCGCTCCTGTTGATGGGCCGAATGGTGGGAGAGGGAGAAGCCTCCGGCGTCTCCGCCTCCATCGAAGGGGGGCGGGGGGGCCAAAACAAGCCCTAATCACGCGGACGACGTCGGAGCCGCGCCTCCCGCCGGCGGAGGGCCGGCGTTTAATCAGTGCGGAGATAAACGAGAAGGCGCCGAGTCCACGGAGTCAGCAATCGAACGAACGGGAGTAAAGAATACCGCGAGCCGGAGAGAGCGACGGAGTCGGTGCTCTGCGTTCGCGGCGGGTTTTTGCCGCCAAAACTGAAGGATGTCCGAGCGGTGGTGAACTCGTGAATACAAAGCGCCGGTGAGTCCATAATTGGAAAAGCATTCCAATCAGTTTCTTCTGCGTAATAGTTTCCAAAATTCTTCCCGGAAATTATTGTCTTTTGAAAAAATTGAATGAAAGAAAAACATTTTCATTATTTACAAAAATGGTTAATTATCAATTGTTGTCGGTAATAAAATCATTTTTCGTTAATTAATTTTTCTAAGTGATATTATTAGTTATTTTCTAAATCTTAAGTTTTCATGAAATAAACGTGCTTTTATTTGGATGAAAACTTCATAATAAAAGAAAATATTTTCTAAAAAATCATTTATTTTATTTGGTAATATATGATTGAGAACTTTTTAGTGTTTGGATTTCATTTTGTACATAACTTTATTTCAAACAAACAAAAAATCAAAATTTAAATAAATATTTTTCTTTTATTTATTTATTTTTATTTTATTTATTTCTTTGTTTTTTCCCCTTCTTCTATGTTAAATCTATTCAACCCATATTTGACATATATTTAACTTTTCATATAGACAATATTTAATTTTCATGGATTGACCCATATTTGACCCATTAACTAAAATAGCAAATGATAGGCCACGATAGCAAATGATAGGCCACACCGTAGCGAGTCTCACAATTTTATCATTTGTCATACAAGCATATACTTTTTGGAAGATCACCCATCCTAATAGTGTTTTAGCCTAGACTCGCTTAATTTTGGAATTCCAAAGCAAAGTTTATTGTTAGGCCAAAATGCATCTCAATGAATTAATTCCAATTTTCACTCGCTTTCTTTTTATTTGGTGCATAGTTCAGTTCATTTCTACCCCATTCACCATTTTAGAAGGCTATTAAGAGTTGCTTCTTATCCAATTTCTCTAATTCTAGTTACCACTCCTCGTTTTCATCAAATCAAGTCGTTTTAGGCCCATCAGCTTCTCCCAAACTATACACATATTAAAGGGGGTCTCGCTCTCAACTATGTTTTGACATCCATGGATTAACTAACTCAAGGTATTGTCTATTTTAGCCTATCCTATATCAAGTCTCATGGCTTTATCCTTTAGCGTATAGACATACACTTTCTTAGAAAGTCACCCATTATGGTAGTGTTTTAGCCTATGCTTACTAAACTTTAGAGTTTCAAAGCAAGAGTTGTCATTACGTTAAAAAGTGCCTCCGTAAGTTAATTCCAATTTTCACATATATATTTTAGAATCGCCATTCCCTTATTCGGTGCATAATTTAGTTCATTTTTGCTCCATTTACTATTTTAGAAGCTGGCTAGGAGCCGTTCATTGTCTGGGTCCTCTAACCTTGACGACCACTCTCCACCCTTGTTGGACTGAAGGTTGTTGCACTCTCCTTGTTGAAAACTTGGTAGCTACTTATTGATCCAGGAAAGTTTTCCCTATTTTGTGAGAAGTCGATCTTTCCTATTAAAAGTGATTAGTTCCAAAGTTGGTAGGTTCCATACCTGGAATTTGATTCCAACCCTATTATAATTAGTTTTTAGTTTTTGGAATCTATAACCTACCATGTTTGTACTGTGACTTATTTTGGAACCTACCTTGTTTTTTCAATCCAGTTTCAGGGTTCACCCGAAAACCTATTTTTCATAAACACCTTGAGTAAGAAGTAACCGCCCGATGTCTTATATGGTTTCAGATTTTACATAAACATTTGAGAAAATAACAACCTAATTTTCTTAAACTTGTGAGTTGCTCAACAAATTCCTACTAAACTTGTAAATCCAATCAACTTAGTTTGTGAGCCAATAACTCCATGATAGTATAATGATAATGCTTAAACAACATTGAAATGTATCCTTCCGAAAAAAATATAATAAACAAAAAAAATGAATTGGAATTGAGACTACTTATCCTATAGATTGTATTAGAAAAAAAAAGTTCAAATAAAAAATTGCAAAATTAAATACTCGATTTTTTTAGTAAGAATCGATTCCAAAACCGGTATGGTTCCCTTGGAACCAAATCTCGGATCAATTTCAACTGTTACCCAAAAAATGAAACCGGTTCTTGGACCGATTTAAATAGGTACCTATTCTTAGACCTCTTTTCGGGTGGTCTGATCCAGTTCCCAAATAAGCCCAATATGGTTACACACCCCTATTTCCTATACCCCATTGTCATCCTAGAAGCTAGTCAAAAGCCATAATTTGTTTGAGCATGTTTTGCACCAGCAATTCACTCTCCATTCTTGTAGGATCGAGTAGATCGCAGATTTTCTTTGACTCAACTCACTTACTAGAGAGATTCTACGATGACACTATTGATTAAGATCCGACAATTCCTTGGTTGTCGAATAACTTGTGTGGTGCCTGGTGAGCGGATAACACCATATCGACCTTCTTTCAATAGTTATTTCGAAGAACAATGCAACGAATAGCATCATTGTATCATATTGTATCACACCCAGCTTAGCTCAAGCATCCGATCTCTCAAGTGAGATAGCAAATCACTTTAGGTAGAATAACTGATTTTGGCTTACTAATGGCCTCCTTAGGAGAGTGGTATCAACTCTTGACCAATTTATAAATGGGAGGCCAACTCCACCTTCAAAGCTCCATTCTATCCTATAACTCCTAACTAGGGGTGTGTAAAAGAACCGGGAACCACCCAAATCGCCCGGAATTGGACTAAACCAGCCTAAAACCGGTGGTTCCCATAAGGACCGATTTGGTTCCGGTTCTAGGTATGGAACCGCCCACCCAAACTGAACTGGTACACTCATATATATATTTTAAAATTTTTATCTCTCTCCTCTCTTTTTCTCTCCCCACTTTATCTCTACTTTTCTTTCTCTCTCTTCAATTACGACACTCTCTTCTCTTTATTCTGCGTCCTTTACATAATCAACACTATCTCTAAACATTCATAGCAATTTATTCACTCTCATTGAGTTAGGTTCCAAGAACCTTCAAAGAAATTGTTTGTCATTATTCTTTTGTTCTTTGTTCTTAATTTTTTACTATATTTCATTGTTTGTGTCTATTATCTTTCATTGCCTTGTTGGATTGAGTCACCTCGAACTATGTTTGTGTCCATTCTCTCTCTAGCGAGACATGGATCTTCTCCCCACCATCTTAGCTGTCTCATCCCGCCTCTCACTCCCCCTCTCTCCCCTCACCCTCCTTCGCTCCACCTTGTCGTCATCGAACCATCTTTGTCCTCTCCCATTGTTGGTCCATCCTAGCCGACGATCCGCGCCCACCCTTCCTCTCCTCTGCCCCTCCCTACTGCTTCACCTCTCTCGGCCGGTTCCATGGAATCAACGGACGGTTCCCAATTTCAATTTTTCGGAACCAGTCGTTAGTGGGTGGTTCTTGGTTTCGGGGTGGGAACCGCCCACCCGGACCATGCATACACCTACTCCTAACATCAAGCGTTTCGACGCCTATTCTAGTGATTAATTGTATTCATTTTATCTATATTACTCACTCTTTATTTGATAACCCTGAGCTCCACTTATACGGATATGCAAGTATGGGAGGATCACGAACCATGACATAATCATGTTTATAAGTGGCTAATTAACAAAGGGGAAAACTCAAGTGACTCACAATAGGGATCAAAAGGTGTAGAAAAATATTTGACTCATGATTCACCTCACTTGAGATGGAAATATTTATCCTTTAGTGTGATCTCTGATTTTTTGAATTATCAAGCTTGGTGATTGTTTTACTAACACATTGCATCGTATGGTATTGTATGAAATGTCGATGATGTAAATTGGACCATCAAATGGAAACAACGGATATCCTTCTAATTGGTGTTGACATAAGTGCGCATATAAATAAAAGGCGCCGATTCCATGGAGTTAGCAAGGAATAAGTAGGACTAACAATACCAGGAGCCAGAGAAAGTCAAGGAGTCGGTGTTCTGCATTGGCGGCGAGGATCGAAATTGAAGGATATCTAAGCAGCGGTAAATTAAAATATTAAGCGTCGGTGAATCCATATTTGGAAAAGCGTTCCAATCGGTTTCTTCTGTGGGGATAATTATCGATATTATTCCAGATTTTACATTACTCATCACTTAAACAATAAATCTTAAATGCTCTTTATATTCATATGAAATTTAAGCTTTTGGGTGGATAATAAATCATAAAAACTCTTTATATCATATGGAGTTTAAACTTACTTTTGAGTTGAAATTGGAATTTTTACATGGCATCAAAAACCGTGTCCCCATCGAAATGGAAATATTTATCCTCTAGTTATATAAAACATCGATGACATAAGTTGCATGATCAAGTGGAATCGTCGAGTATCTTCTAATTGGTGACGTCTCACCGTACCAAGATTCTGCACTCGCACCCAAAATCCCATTCATCATCGGCCTAAAGAGACAACAGTCAAACCAAACGGAACCTCGACACCAAACGTGGCCCTTATGGAAACCGAGAAAAGCTATTGGGCCATCGCAACCTCCCCGTTCGCGGCGGCGGCGGCGGCGGCGGCGTCGGCGTCGGCGTCGGCGGGCCCACGCTCCGCGTCGTCGAACACCTTCGCGATCCGTTCCAGTGGCACCATCGGCAGGTACCCCGACACCGGGTAGTTCCTCTCCGCCGCGTAGCACGCCGCCCTGTTGTACTTCTCCGCCCAATAAGCCACCGTGGGCACGGCGATCTCCGCCACCTGGGGGAAGAGCGGCATCCGGTTCAGGCGGCGCCAAGCGGCCACCGCGTACTCCTCCGCCACCGGCTCGTACTTCTCGTAAATCTCCCTGGCCGCCGGCTCCAGCCTCTTGCACCCGCTCCTGGCGGCGTCCGCGAGGCCGGCGCGCTGCACCTCCGAGGTCACGGATCGGGCTTGGCTCGACGCCTGCTTCACCAGCGACGGCACGAGGCTGTCCAGCTCGCGCACGTACTCGTCAACCTGTCGTGCAGGAAAATAAAAAAAAGAACAAACACCTGAACATAAATATCTCCACAGTTCATCATGGCAACGTTTCTTCATTCCAAGAAAATCGCCTGCAATGTCAATCGATAATACAATGACCTTGGAGTCGATGAAGCGGAGGATCTCGAAGGGGACGTCCTGGAACCTGTCGACGAGCGGCCCTACGACGGTCTTGACGGTGGCCTCGACGGCCCCGACGCCCGGCCGGAGCGGGCCGGAGTTCTCCTTGGCGAACTCGTAGAGGGTGGAGAAGCAGATCACCATGTAGATCGCGGCAATCTGGACGAAATCCAGGTACTTAAGCCTCCTCTCGTCGTGCTCGACCTACGTATGTACAAAAAGTCATCATCATCATTCGATCCTTCGCCTCCGTTCGACTCGAGCGATCTCTTTGACAAGAGATGCGTACGAATCGCTCTAACGTATCGAGACCGGGGAAAATGACTTACGTTCTCGGTCTGCGGTTTGGGCTCGGAATCCGCCATTGCTGTTTTCTCTAAACCCTAACACGTTGGTGGGGAATGCGAAGAAGAAGAAGGAACGGCTTTGCTTTTGCTGAGGGAAAGCGGCGAACGTTACGAGGTAGGAGGAGTTGGTTTTATGGGGAGGCCGCAGGCGCGATCTGAACCCGATAGGGAGCAACGGCTCCAATCCGAGCCGCGCTGCCACTTGGCGCGCGGCGATTGGCGGGATCGGGTCGCGGGCATTCAATGTTGACGGCTTCCGCGCTGACGCTGGCGGTAGGGTCACCGGGGCGGGGCGGTACTCGGAGGCGGGGCCCGCTCGGGACACGTGGAGGGCGCTCGGTCGAGGCGCAGCGGGACGATGGCGACACGTGGCGCGGGACGAGGGATGGCGTGGTCACGTGTCGGGCCGCGGTATGGGCCAATGGGGGATGAGGGTGAATCGGCATCGGCACGGAAGACGAGGCGAGGGCACGAGTTTCGATGGAGATGGGTGGATCACGTGCTAGCCATCCTCCTGCTTTGTTTATCATGGGCCGTGGGCCCTCTTCTCTGCTGCATTGATGATCATCAACCGTATATCACGGAGAAGGATGTAGGAATACCGAGATCGTTTATTTCATAAAGGGTTAATTTCACGAAAGACACTAAATTAATACATATGCGATAGATATACTTTCAATTAATCTTTTCAATTGATATATGTGTGATAAATTTACCTTCCATTAGATTTTTGCTAAATTTTAATATCAAATTATTAAGTTAGATTAACGTAACAGTTGACGGGATATATTAGTTTGAAGTTTTACTATCCATTTATCACGATTGTACTAGCTGGTGATTTTTTGTTTGATTTAATTTAACGGAAACTAACGATTATCATAAATGTATTAATTTTGGATAAATTTGTTATAACTGTATTAATTCGAGATTTTTCATGGAAAGATCGTCTCAGGATCTGGATGTTGACAGACTACTTGCAGTCGTTTTCAGCATGTCAATTTCATTTATTGATGTAAAAATAGCCAGCGCACTATTAATAGGGGCAAAATGGCGTGCCCGTCGTCGCTGCATGCCGGGCTGGTCCGCCCTTCGCGTGATGGGTAGTGTCGTCTGCGGGCCGAATCGCTTTTTGAAAAGACTGGAAGCCCAACAGCTACATATGGCCCGGCCAGCACGGTCCATCAGCAGCCTGTCGCTGAGGGGGACTATCAGATTGGCAAGAGGGCCCACTTTTGGGCCCAAAGAACCGAGGCCAATTGGACCGGGCCCGTTCCTGCACATTTCGAGTTCCGTGTCAATGCGGGTCCAATCGCCGATCATTACTCTACCGCCATGTGCTATTTCGTGCACCGAATTATGAACATTTTGCAATGCGTGTTTAGGCAAAGAAAAAGAAAACCCATCGAATCTATAACAATTTGTATTACCCAGGAATCGTATATACGTAATGACCATACTTAAGCTAAAAGTGTGTCTCGAAACGACATGTGAACCAAAAAAGAAAAAAAAGGTTCTTGATTGTGACTTTTGCAAACGCAATGATGATTTTGAGTTCATATCTGCAACCTCTCGAGACCTCATTGGAGGGGCTCTCCCGACCTTCATCTCGTTGAAAGTTTCAGCCTACTTCGAAAGAAATATGACCGAATCTTTCCATTCATTTGCGGGACAAAACGCGACTGGATACTTAATTTCCATTTTTTACCCCGGCGCGAAGCTTGCACCAATCAAAGGAAGAATTCAAGGATTTCTTCTACGAAATTAGCACCGACGGAAGTCAAATTATAAGGTCGGAAAAGGCCAGGAGGTCAACGTTTCCCCCATGCTACGGCTTTCGCCACATGTTACCTCGACGAAATTTCTTCTTTTTACCAAAATATATTCTCGCGTTCACACGACCTGTTCCTTTGACGGAAGGGACGTTGCAGAAACGATGTCGCGAATCAATGGTTCGAATTTGCACGCAAATTAGAATGGAACCTGAAAATCAGATGCATAAAAGAACAAGAACATAGGCGGGGGGGTCGTTCCTTAACGGGAGCGACGTTACAGCATCGTCGTCATCCATCGCGTACATCGTAGGAATAGATATATAGATAGACAGAGTAAGCTAATCAAGCAGAGGGGAATGGAGAGGCAGATCGAGGATCGGGGAGGAGGTTCGTTTCGCTTAGCTGCGGCACTGCGTCACGGCGGTGCAGGAGCGGCTGTACGGGTTGGACTGCGCGCCCGGCTGGCAGTTGTAGTAGGAGGCCCCCCGCTGCGAGCACGGCACCGTGTTCCGCTGCAGCGCCCCGTAGCTTATGTACTGCGACGTCGCCAGCACACGCCGGTTCACCTCCGTGTCCATGTCGAACTCGCCGAGCTCGCCGTCCTGCTCGGCCATGCACTCCGCGATCGACCCCTGGCACCGGCCTTGCTTGGAGGAGGCCGCGGCGGCCACCCAGGAGAGCCCGCCGCCGCCGCCGCCCGAGGCGGCCGACGTGGAGATGGCGGCGGCGGCGAGGAGCGACGTGAGGAAGAGGACGCGGAAAGCGAGGAGGGAAGAAGAGGCCATTTGGGATCGCTGGACTTTGGCGTTGGTTTTGGCTTTTGGGGTTTATGTCTTTTTATATAATCCCGTTTGGTTGGTATTGGTACGCGGGTCTTTTGGTGCATCGGACAAGAAAACGAGGTTAAAATATAGGTTTTAATTAATCTCATTAAGGACACCTGTTTTGATCTTAATCACGAAAATGCCACTCCACGTGCACCCCATTTGCTCCCATCTCATTCCAATCGCGATGATATTTGGTTAATTTTGCTGAAATTTGAATTTTCGTGAATACTAAAGCAAGCATGATATGAGTTACTTTAAAAAAAAGAAAAAGATTGGTTGAATTTTAAATCAGTATTCAAATGAGCGAGGGCTATATATAAAAAGAAAGCCTAATGAAATACTCCATAAACCTTGCGACACGTGGAATTAGTAGGTGCATTAGAAATTCCTGGTAAACATTATTAGAAAAAGGATTCTTGGACAATATCATAGGCGATACGCTGACCATGCCAGGATGCACTACTTGTACGAAGCTTCATGGAAACTTTCAAAAGGAGAAAACATCAAAAGAGTCCGACGGTCCTGCCTGTTTACTTACTATTTTGCTCTTCCATTCTGCAGCACGTAGTTTTTGGACGTGGTAAGTTCCAATTTACTAAGGGACCACAGCTCTCTCTTCCCTTGCCTCCGCCAATAGTGGCGAGTAGTTTTGAATTCTGTACATGGTGCACCTGAAACATAGCCATTGGAACATGTTTATTATTTTTTGAAATTTAAAATCTACCTTGCATATACCCTAGGATCTAGAACCTAGGGTTGACTTTAGGTTTTACCCAAGTTCCATAATTCTTATTAATCGAGCAACCCGAATTATTAAATGAACCACTACAGTAAATCATTATCTTAAATAATCACCATCAACTTATCTCGATTTATATTTAAACACATGAAGAATATGAAATATTAATAAGTAAAAGTCTAAGTCATGAAATAGAAGCTCAAATTAATTGATCTAAATTATACATTCATTATTGGATGAAATAGCCAAGAAAATCACAAAAAATGAGGAACACACCATGCATACTTTAGAACCTGAAACTAGATAGATTCCCATTAATCCAGTTCTTGTCCGGTTCTTCATTTTTAATTTCTACTTTTGAACCATATTCACTACTATCTAGCGGTGGTAGAATAAAAGACCTAACAATTCATTCCTTTTTCCTTAATAATCTAAGTGGAAAAAATTAGCGGTGCTTTTATTTAATAGTTTAAATTTTTAGAATAATTGACAATATTCTTGTAAAATCTTCAAATGGTACAAGAAACATAAGATTTTAAGTTCGAATTTTTTCAAAATTTTCAAAAAGAAGCCGGTAATAATTTTATAAAACTTTACACTTGTTTCGCATCAACCATATATTGCCACTCAAAGAGTGGTGACCCAATGGAGGACTCGGCATGCTCAAGCTTTCTAAGTCGAGTTTTAGGTTCGAATCAAAACGCCATTCAATGGTACGCTGTGATTTTTCTCTATCGATCGAGAAGTGCATCCTGCAAAGGGTTGGCGGGCACGGTGGCCACAGTCGGTGGTCCCATGTAGTCGATATCCTTGAGTTCGGATGTAACTCCATGTACGATGACTTTGCACGATGACTTTCGTGCAATTACCTCGGCACGTATTTAGCCCCAACATAGCAACGCCGATTGCTATACAAGATGCCACCCACGGTGGGAGGACGTGGGGGCAATCGTGTAATTAAGGGGGAGATTGATGGCTTCTTTCGTAAGAGCGCATTCAGTTGACCAATGGCGAAGAGGCGGTAGCGACGGGCCGACGGCTCGAGGGGTTAGCCCAACCACCGTCATCAGTTCGGCTGTCTTTTTCTTTGCCCTCCTTTTATAAAAGCATTTTGCATTTAAAAAAAAAAATGCAAAGCCAGTTCCCACTTCGAAGACGAAAAAATTTAAAAAAATTATATATATAATATATAATATATTTCCTTTCGTTGTGATCTAAGTTATCTAACTCTAGCCCTTAGGTGGGTATTTTTTTTTTTATGGGTCCTCCAATCATGATGTAGTTTTGATTTGCAAATCCTTTGTTTCCCTTTCTTTAATTTCGTTTTCGGAAACCCTAAGTACTCCGATTGGTCAAGAAAACCTCATAATCTTTTTTTTTTTTTTTTTAAAGTGGCGTTGGACATTGAAAGTGATCACTCGAACAACTCGGTCATATCCAATACTCAATAAAAATCGGGCTATAACAATTTCATGGATCTATCTCGTACGATATGTCAAGCATTGCATGAATTTAATTCCTTTCTTTCCTTTTCTTTAATTTCGTTTTCGGAAATCCTAAGTACTCCACTTGGTCAAGAAAACCTCATAATTTTTTTTTTTTTTTTTGGGAAAGTGGCATTGGACATTGAAAATGGACACTCGAACAACTCGGTCATATTCAATACTCAATAAAAATCGGGCTATAACAATTTCATGAATCTATCTCGTACGATATGTCAAGCATCGCATGAATTTAATATATTTGGCGCGTCTCCTTTTAGGTAGGGTTTTGAAGGAGTCCAGCGTGTTTGTTTCTCCAGCCCCATAGCCACCGCGTTTGAATTAGTAACATGTGTCCCTCTAGAAGGGAATCTATGAGATTTAAATGAAAACGACCTTTTCAAAGCCGATATTAAAAATTCAAGTTTATTACTTTGTCGCTTTATCAACTGAATTTTGTCATTTGCAGTGGTTATGTTAAATAAAAGAATAAACATCATCGGGCTTTTTGCAAAAGAGTGCATAGTTTGCGGTACTCATGATAGACCAATTTAATTCTTGTTAGGATCATAGGATTAATAAATGACACAAATGATCCATAAACTTTAACTCAATGTACAATTTTGTTCTTGAACTTTAAATATGTACAATTGGATCTTTGAACTTAGGCCCGATATGCAATGTCATACTAGAATTTTTATTTATTAATATGGTCCATGAACTTTTAGTAAATGTTCAATTTAATCTCTAGAATGTATGAAATTGTTAAATGTTTATTTGAATTAATGGAATAATAACATTAAATATTTTCATATAGTTTAGGGAATTAATTTGAACATGTACTAAAAGTACATGAATCACATTAAACGGATTAAAAATTTAAGGATCATATGACACATCGAGTTAAAATTTAAAAACTATCTACGTTGTTATCCCTATGATTATCCATGTATAGAGTCTAATGTAGTATTACGAAAAGGACTTTTAAAAGTATTCATCTTGATATTTTCAGTTGTCTAAGTGACATAATGTAGATTTTTCACATTACCTTAACCTTAACCTTAACCTTACTATAGGGTGTGTTGTGGATCTTTTTGGTGTTGCTTTAGGTTTTACCTCACCACAACCGATGAGCTCGAGAACTCCATTGAGAACTGTCCCATTTGCCAGTGTGCGGCGTGATCTTGGTTGACTGACAGGATTGATTGCTCTTTATTTTAATGTATCGGACCGTTAATGTCTACACATCTTAGCCCTAATTGGGAGAATTTATTTTTTCCCTCTCTCTAAGGGAATATCTCAAATTTTATGTTTTAGAGTTTAGACGGAGCAATTTAAAGTCATACTTAGTACCTCATGTCATCACTTTACTTTTCAAAGCAAAAAAAAGACATAAATGTTAGCACTTAGACTTTTAATTTGAATGGACCAAGAATAAAGCATTAGTGAGCAAGTACGTGGGAAGAGGAAAAAAGCAAGCGAGTGATTTTAAATTGGGAAAAAGTACAAATAAATAAATAAAAATAAAGTGTGATAATGAAAGGAACTTTATTAAAGAATTGCCTTAAACGTCCACCTTTTATAACACGTTAGGAAGAATAATGTATTCCTATGGAAGAGAAGAAAAGAAAAGAACAAGACACTTCGTTCCAGAAAACCATTTACTCTATCAAGCATAACTTCTATGATTTCAAATTTACATAAATGTTATATATAATTACCAATTTAAATTAAAGTGATTTACCAACTTTTTTTTTTTTTTCAAATTAAATTGCCAATTTCGAATTATTTGTCAACGTTTAATTTTTTTTTTTAGTTTGCCACTTTTTTAATTTATCAACTTTTACTTCCTTGATTCGAAACCCTTTACAAATTCGTAACTCTTTTTAGAGATTACTAACTTTACTTAATATAACTCACAAACTTTTCTTCCAATTGAATTACCATATAGTAGTCGGTTATCAACTTTAATTTGAGGTACGTAACAAAGTTTATTTAGTTTTTTCTTTATGATTTGCAATTACCAATTTTTGCTATCGCTTACGAAGTTTTATCTGCATTTCTTACCCAACTTCATCCATGTTCTCTTTCTTTGGTATGCATTGCTAGGCTGCAACATTCACTTGCCCAGAAATCGCATTGCACTAGATTTCTTTTGGGGAGATTGTCAAAAGGAAGCTTAAATCTAAGTCGATCAATATATCCAATTAGACTCATGTTCACTTAAAAATTTAAGTTAATGAATTATGGGTTAATTTGGATATATTAATTATTTTATATCACATCAATCTTTAATATAAATTTTTATAACATAACTTACATGTGCACCCTAATACACTTGTCATAATGCTCCAATCATCGAATAACTAAGCAAAAAACTAAGCATATATACTGTAAGATCGCAGGTGCCTTGATGATCCCCCCTTATTGGGTCTATCAAAGTTCTTCGTATCTCACGCCCCTTTTTTTTAGCCCATTTCACGTGCCAAACCGACCTCTTTTTCTCCACACCGTTGATTTGCATGGAAAGCCCAAACAGCTCCCGCTAGCGTTGATTTATCGAGGTAAACTATATAAAATTATATATACTTAGTGCAACTTTCTTGCAGCTATATATGTTAAAATTGACGCCAGGACGGCCAAAATGTAGACATAAAATAGCAGGACCGATGCCAAATGACGTCGGGACGTGCTCGGCGAATAAATAAGTGAAAGAGTTTTCCGATCTTGGCAAGATTGACATCCCCGTTACCGAGGATGAGAAGGAAGAGACTTAAGAAATCTTGGTCATGCCAAGGAGACAGTACTTTCTTGGTCACTCGCGAACCCTAAAAATCCATTAAAAGGAGTGGAGAGAACATCAAAGAGCAAGATGACCAAGGAAACATTCCCAGAAAAAAACCTTTATTTAATAACACAATTGTATTAGTAAATTTCTTATTATTCCAATTCAAAAAAAGAAGAAGAGTAACAATAGAATGAAATGCCTATCTTAGTTGAAACTACCATGTAAAATTCATTAACCAACTTGGGCATCCAAGAAAATAGCTCAGATTAATACATTTGAGAACAAAGATACGACAATTTTCCTATGAAGTTTCATGTAGATCTTTAGTCTCGAGCCCTCATATTTTGCAAAAATACCATGATTCTCCTAAAGTTCTTTTGCATGCTGGTCACTATCTGGTGGAACTCTTTCGCATCTATATCCATAAAAACCATGGTGAAACGAGTTAAAACATGAACCTAGCTAGCAGTACCACCACCATTACTCCTGGAAAAGAGACATGAAGTTTCATGCTTGATCACATTAAACATGTCAGCCTTAGGGCCTAACATATTCTATCCACACTCAGAGCCTATCTATTGCAAGTGGGACCAGAATTCAAGTCCGACCTTGGAGAAACTCATGCCCGATGGTAAGGTCAAGCCTAGGACAAGCGATATTGGACTCAATCTCCGTTCGTAGGAAACAAGGGCAAAAATATGAACTAAAGGGAGAATACCAAGTATGACATATCGAATGCGCGTAATCTACATGTTCACATGAAACGTGTTTCGCTATGTGCAGATCATTTGAATTGTTAAGCGAAAGTTTAAATATTTTACCGATGACATGAAAGTTAAGTGATTATGACGTGCCGACTCGAATTTCAAAGCGTCAAAAGATTGGGTCCAAGCTAATTTAGTGGCCCAGATAGGCCTCAGGTGAACCACCTGTCAAAATCTGTCCATTTGAAAAGTTCTTAAACGGGCTGGGCTCGACTCAACGAAATGATGGGCCGCTTGTTGGACCCGTCGAGCCAGTGGGCTCATGATGTCAATGTTTTCGAGCTTAATTGGGCTAATTCAACGCGTCAAACCTCAAACTTGCCGATGTTCATATCGCACCGGCAGTTAATTCTCATTTCAAAAACTAGGGAGCAAAACTCAGATGAAGAAGTTAGTTTCTAGCACCACAAAAATGTAGAGACTTGAAGCGAATACTGACCACCTCCTCTATGCGTTACCATAGTACTACTCCATACAACCACTGAACTAAAAAAAAAGAAAAAGGATCGATTTGAGGCTTTGAGCCATAACTACTAAGTTATATCCTAGACATTAGGGTATAAAAAATTAGCAATCTCGTCATTGCAACTTTCCTTGCATGCCAACGGGTCGTAACTCTCTCCTCATGAGATAGCAATTTGGTGTGAGTCGAACTTATAGTTTCGTAAAAGACAGGCTAACATGACATCACTAAGCCATCTTTGCGTTGTAGTTAGTTTTTAATCATAAGAGAGTCTTCTCATCACCAATTACTTTAATTTAAACACCATAAGAAGATACCAAAGTGGTTTATTCATTTACTCTCATTTGATAAATGCGACAAATCTTGATAAGCCACTCATGCTAAAATTAAAAGCAATGACTTGCCTTCGGAGGGTGTGCCTTGTTGGAGTATAAATCATGTCAGCAACAAAGAAAAAAGAAATCAATAACCATCTTGAAAAATCTTCACAAGTTCGATCTATTTCAATACAATATATACAACAATTTGTTGAGTTAGGTTATTAGAAAATCAGAGCATCATCCTCTCGAAACGATCTCTATACTAAAAAATCATGGCCAATTCATATAAACATTATATCCAAATGCATGCAAGATATTATTGACTTTATTGGCGCTTTGCTTCATTTTTTCAAACTCACTCCCATCAATGTTCAAAAGGTTGTCCCCTTATGTAATAATGCCCTGGATGCGCACCACGCAAGCAAGCTTCACCTTTATCCATTCATTTTGTCCTAGTTCAATGTTTTATATATGTGTGTGTGGAGAAGAGATCGTGGAGAACCTTTATGAGCTCATTGGCTTTTCTTTCTCGAATTGATTCCAAGAAGAAATTAAGGAATGGTCACGGAAAGCCTCTCCCTTGTGCACAGATAAGAAGGCACCATTTGAATTTATGTTTTTATTTTTTTCCTTTTGTCTGTACTTCTTTTCAGACCCTTTTGCTTCTCCTCCCAAATTGGTAAAAAAAAATGTTAATATGAAAAAAATGCGAAAAAAAATGTAAGAGACACCATGTATCGACATATGTAACTCTCCAAGAAGGCGACGGGGCTAATGATAGCCTAAGAGACCATGTACTTTCACTCCCCGTGCGATCGTGCACCTGACATTTTGGACCTTTCAAACATGACTCGATGGGTATGACCGAAAAAAAAAAACAAAAGATGACTCGATGGGAGCGTCCTTCAAATCGAGTACCGCATCGCATAATATTTTCCGGAACAAACTACCTAGTTAGGTCCAAATGAATCCGTTCTTTTTAAGCTCATCACAGGATAAAAAAATTTCCCTTTTCTTTTCTTTTTTGCCTCTTTTCTCATTCTTCTTCTTTGATTCACATTTACTGATATCATATTTATAACAATTGTCACTTCAAATCGAGTACCGCATCGCATAATATTTTCTGGGATAGACTACCTAGTTAGGTCCAAATGAATCCGTTCTTTTTAAGCTCGTCACAGGATAAAAAAATTTCCCTTTTCTTTTCTTTTTTGCCTCTTTTCTCATTCTTCTTCTTTGATTCGCGTTTACTGATATCATGTTTATAACAGTTGTCACTTATCTCCAATTGTTACTATTGTTATCTTTTTCATGATTAATGTCGACTTTTGACTTAAGCTCATCTGATGATATTAAGTCCACAACAGTTGTCATCCATTTCCAATTGTTACCATTGTCATCCTTTTTATCATCAATGTTGACCCTAGGCCTAACCCCCATCCTCCATCCTCTCTCTCTCTCTCTCTCTGGGCAATAGTTGCAATTGTGAAATAAGGCCTTGTGGCCTCAAATTTGTTACGCGAGTTCTACATCTAAAGTCATAGAGTTTGTGTGACCTCGTCTTGTAGTGGTGACCTCTATTAAGGTCACTTGGGGGCGGGAGAGATTTAATTGTGAATCACACAACTTGTGATGATGTTATATATGTCTTCATTGACGGCAAATTATGTTGATGAGTCCAACTAGCCTAACTGGAGACATACGCACCTAGGGCATGGCAAGTCGTCGAACACCACCAATCTAGGGGGTCGTCGAATTCTTGGCTCCTTGTCTCTCTATATTTTTTCCTTTTAGTATCTTTTTCAAAATACTTTGGTTTTCTTTAAAGACATTCATCTAAAAAAAACTTGGATATATTAAATAACGGAGCCTACATTATCGAAGTACGACCAATGAGTCTTGTCACTGTCTTAACCATAATCTTTCAAACTTTTGTTTTCAGCGACGGTAACATCATTTCGACGCCAAGGGAAACCAAATGGTGGATAAGCATGATGAAGTAAAAGCCCTTCTCCAAAGTACGTTCCGGACACGATCATTGTACGGTCTACGAGCGTGGATCGGCACATGGTAAAATTATGATATTTCACGTGGGTAACACCATCACTCGAGCATTGTTGGCCCACTCTCTCTCTCTCTCTCTCTCTGCTCCACCAGCTTTTCTTTTGCCCTCTGAAAATCTGGGGCCTGCCATGGGAAAAGCTCTCTCCTTTTCCTCTCCCATTACCCTAAGGCTTCCCAAGAATGGGAAAAGGACAGTCGACGCACTATCTGGCTTGTCTAGCCACTGTGGTCATGCGTGGAAATAATGGGCATGCACGACATGCCTAAAAGGGGAGCTAGGGTCTTGACTTATATGTCAAGAGAGCCAAATTATTCTGAACTAAAAACCGTGTTGCAATGAAGAAGTAGATTCAGTTTAGGCCCCCACCAGGGTGAAGTCATGACATAGCATTTGTCGTGGGATTCTTGGTTTGTTTCTACAAGTGATTTCGAGACCGATGATGTTAAGATATAGAACTGTATACATTAGTGGAATATAACTTAGATAAATATGTTTGCATGAAATATTAACTTGAGCAACTTTGTACTTTTGTGAATTTGAGTGCCCGTGTAATGGAATATGTTCATGTCATCAATACTTATGTTAATAAATCAAGATCTTTGGATATAATAAGGTGTGTTTAATAATTATTCTATTTTCGAGAAAAATTTTTACCTAAAAATCTTTATTTTATTTTATTTTGTTCCTTTGACGAGTTTCAAGCATTTGAACGTGCTTGGTAACTGCATAAAATATCTATTTCTATAATAGAAAAAGAACAAATGCATTTGGCATTACTCTCAAATTTGTCTATGATGTTGATTTTTTTTTATTTTTTAATAATTTTTTGCCAATTTTCTTTTTTTTCTTTTCTTTCTTCTTCCTCTAGCCAGTCATTGGGCCTTGGCAACGGCCGGCAATTGGCCGGAGATGAGAGCTAGCGACCTCTTTGGCCTTGGGGGACTTCGTTGGGCCTTGTCTTTGGCTGGTCTTTGCCCATCATCGAGCCTAGAGACCAACTAGAGAAGGAAGAGAATAAAAAAAAAGAAAAAGAATATAGTTTGATTTTAGAATTGTTCTTAGGAACAAAGAAGTAACTTTTTTCTACATTTTGATTCTGTTCCACACGGATTTCTATTCTTATTTTATTCTAGGAAATAAAAGAACAACAATAACAAAAAATTGACCGGTTACCAAACGCATCCTTAATGAGTGGCACAAGAGAAGGGTTTCCGTAACATTGTAGGAGGATAAAATACATGTAAAGGTGCTGTCAGGTGCAAAATCAAACATACATGATAGCAAGAAGATGCTCGTCCTAGTCTATGTCGGCCACTTGCCACGTGACGCATACTCGAACACGATGCAATAGTGAGCCATTTTGGGTGTAGAATGGCAAATTGTACATTCTCAGGTACGATTTTCGTGCTTGTCCATTTAGTGTATGGTTATGTCAGCAAAGGAGAGAAGAGGAAAGGAAGGAAAGAGGACAAAGCATGCATGCATCATAACGAATATGAGAGAAAAAGCAAAGCAAAAAAGGAAGGATTGCAAATGGATGCGGCGATCGATCACCAACTTTTTCTTGAAAGCTGCATGTGTTAAAGATGTTGGTTTTGATTCCAGTTGCATGCGCCTGATCGCGTTTCGGATATGGTAGGATTTTTATTCTTTTGTTGGATAAATGTATGTCATTGCAGTTCCATCCAGCATCTTGAATCCAATCCAAAGGCCAAAACCGTTTCTCTTTCTCCACTACCACCCCTTTTTGATCAAAAGAAACCCTAGGAATAGAGAGATTAATTCATAAAATTTACCTTATAAATTGACATGATAAAATTACAATCAATGGATGTACTTAGACAAGCAAGTGATATTCAGATCAATCTGAACACCAAGCCCTTTTTGTATCTCTTCACATTATCCTTTGATCAAACCCATCACCACAAAAAGCGTCACCATTACTTTGCCAACCAATCATCTTCCGCTAATATGGTTCCTTACGAATATACTACATGCAAAATGCTGTCGCTTGATTGACCTCTTGATGCCTCCAACTTGGTTCTAATTTTGACATCGGAAGGATGGAATTAGGTCTGTACTTTCAGGTTAAATGTGACACATGCTTCAATTGAAATTGAGAAGAGAGGCACTTATTGATTTTGTTGGCTCTTCCGCTAATGTTATGTGTCTCAGTACAAGAAACTGTATGAACAAAAGTTTAAGGGAAAGAAATTACAAAGGTGTAAGGTTGGCTTTATGCTGTTTATAGAGTTTAGTATTAGGGGTGTGTCAAAAAATTGGAACCGCTCAAACCAGCCGATTCTGGGCAATTCTCGTGAGAATCGTTTCGGTTTTTGATTTCAGGTGTAAAACTATTTACCCAAACCGGACCGGTACATATATATTCAATTTTTTTTGTTATGCTTTGAAAACCCAAATTAGCTGCTCCTCTTTCCTCACTCGGTCACTCCTCAGTCCACTCCTCCACACGCAGCCGCACTATCTCTCGCAGAAAGAAACCCTAGCCTTTGGTCACCTCTCAGTCCTCCTGACACATGATCTTTTCAACTCTTTGGCTTCATCTCGCTCCTTCGTGAAGTTGGTTCTAGATTCAAAGCATGAGAAATTGAATTATTTCAGTGGCTCATGAGTTGTCAAAGCTTGAGAAGTTGCTTGCTCTTTTTATTCCTGTGAAGTGCAGATTTGTGTTCATTTATCATCGGTTGAGAAGTTGATTTATTTTATCTGCTTGCCTGCTTGCTTTTGCGAACTCATTTTCATGGGGGATCTGTGATGTAGATTATGGATGCATTTGAAGCGAAGCTTGTGAATTTTGTGGCAAAATCTTGTACTATTGTTGTTTTGACTTCTCTGCATAGCAACTATTTCCCTACTCACAGATTCTGAGGCGATGTATATATAATATTGTATATGTAGACCAAATGGATTTTGCAGTTTTCTAAATTAAAGAGGAGTCCCTGAAAATATTTCTTGAAATAATACTTGGTGGACCATCCTGGGTGGATTCATGGAACTCGTGACATGGTTTCAGATTTCTATTTTGTGGAACTGATCTTTGGTGGGTGATTCTTGGTTCTAGGTAGGCCCACTTTAGAACCAATCACTCTTAATTAGTATACAAAAACTGAAGTGGTCACCTTATGCATTATTTGCCGTGAATTGAAATATATTTTCTTAATGTTGAGAGCAAGAATGATACTCTATCACATAAGCTCATTTACATACATTTCATACTATTAGAACATTTAGATAATAAACCATGCATTCATTTAACAACTTAAACTTTTAAAACAGTCGGCAGTAGTCCCACAAATTTCTCATATGGTATCAGAGTTAGAGGTCCCGAGTTCAAATTTTATCGGGTCCCATTTGTCTTTCCAATTAAATTTGCACTCTTGGTACTAAACAAAAAGACTAAGCGTGAGGAAGAGTGTTAGAATATTTAAATAATAAACTGCGCCTTTACCTAACAGCTCAAGTTTGTAAATTAGTCGGCAATGTATTTAAACGTTATTCTTAATTTTAACCCACATAATAATCCACTTTGGTAGATTTTTTTTTTCATTGTGAATTCCTCTGCACACTACATTTAATCTGATAATCGACAAAATTATTGCGTTCAACCCAAATCAGCAACCTTTGGTTGCATGAGGCCTGTGTGTTTCCGACCAGTTTTGTTCTCTAGGCCTCCCATTGTGGAAGTGATATCAGCAACGACAAATTGTTCCGACTTTGGTGACTCTGATGTGCAGGAGGTGACAAGCACAAGGACATTAAATCCAACCCAAGATTCTCAATGAGAAGACTAATTAGTATACCGAACATTAGCTGCAACATTTGTGTAGTAAGTAGTGTGAGAGATGTAAGCAAGCATTAAAAATGCAGGTCGTATTGTCAATACCTGGCGAGAGCCTGTCATATTCATTTTATACGCGGCTTTCGTGGGTCGGTTTCTGTATAATCTAGTATTATTCGAAGGGATATGAATCTTTTTCTCACTATAAATAGAGTGCTGCTCTCCACAACTATTCGAACTGCATTTCCTCCTCCATATATTCACTACTTGTCTTGCTCTCTCCATCTTCTCTGTTTACACGAGAAAATGGATGGCAAGAAATTGGAGTACAAAGGAGAGGCTGCGCTAAAAGAGATAGAGAGGCTCACGTCTGAGGCCGACATTGTCCAGCAAAACATCCTGAAGGAGATCCTAGTGCAGAACCAGAAAACCGAGTACTTGAGCAAGTACTCGGGAGGGTCGGTGCTGGACGCTTGCGAATTCAAGAAGCTGGTCCCCGTGATCACTTACAAGGCCATTCAGCCTTACATTAGAAGAATCGCTCATGGTGAAGATTCCTCTCTGATCACAGGAAAGCCCATCACTGAAATGTTATGCAGGTCTCTCTCTTTCTCTGATATCTGTCTTAGCTCTATTTACTTGATTTTTCTCTGATTTGAAGTTTGTTTTTCTAGCTAAAGTAATGATTAAAGAATGCCGTTGTGTAATTTGTAGCTCAGGGACTTCTGCTGGAGAGCCCAAGATGATGCCATCGATCGAGGAGGACATCAACCGAAGAACCTTTCTTTATAATCTCATCATGCCCATTATGAACCAGTTAATTTAATTTGATTTTCCCTTTCCCTTCTCTCTTTTTAATTCTTCGAGTTAGAGAATACATATAATTACCCTAATCATCCTTCGACATATGCTTTGTATTTTTGCCTTGCGTACATGACATGGAAACTCAAATTTTAGGTATCTCCCGGGGCTGGACGAGGGCAAGGCCATGCACTTGTACTTCGTCAAGGCGGAGAGGTCCACCCCGTGCGGCCTGCCTGCCCGGACCGTGCTCACGAGCTACTACAAGAGCAAGCACTTCAAGTTCAGGGCCCCCGACGCGTACCATGATGTTACGAGCCCATATGCTGCCATCCTGTGCGACGACGGCGACCAGAGCATGTATTGCCAGCTCCTGTCGGGTCTTGTCCATCGGCAACAGGTCCTGCGGCTTGGTGCGGTCTTCGCTTCCGCGTTCCTTCGTGCCGTATCGTTCCTCGAGCGCAACTGGGGCCGCATGTGCGACGACATAGCCACCGCCCGCCTAGACCCCTTCATCACCAACCCTGAGTGCCAATCCTCCATGTCGAGCATACTACCATCGCCGAACCCTACCCTTGCGGCCGAGATCCAGGAAATCTGCGCCTCTCCATCATGGAAGGGGATACTGTGCCGGCTTTGGCCTAGGGCGAAGTACATTGAGGCTGTCGTGACAGGGTCGATGGCACAGTACATACCGGCCCTCGAGTACTACAGCGAGGGGAAGCTGCCGTTGGTGTGCACCATGTACGCCTCGTCGGAGTGCTACTTTGGGGTCAACCTGAGGCCGCTGTGCGCCCCGCGCGACGTCACGTTCACGCTGCTGCCCAACATGGGCTACTTCGAGTTCATACCCCTGGGAGGGAACGGGACGCTGGTGATGGACATCGACGAGGACGAGGAGGTGTCCGGTCGCAGGCTCGTGGACTTGGTTAACGTCCGGGTCGGATGCTATTACGAGCTCGTGGTCACTACATTTGCTGGTGCGCATAATCTTTTTTTTTAACTTTAAAGTCCCATGTTTTGTAGGGATCATGTCGTGTTTATCTTCTAGGAATATGATGTGATTTCATGATGAGGTTGAGTCACCATCCTTTTGTCGGAGATTAATGCACTCCTGTCGTGCAAAAGGATATATGGTGTCATCGATCACTCCTGTGGATCCATCTTCCATCTTTATTCTCTAGCATTACTAAACAGATAACCTCGTATGAATGTCACCTTCCTTTGTTTTATGGGACCTCCCTCGAACGTTTGAAGCTGCTAAGGTGAAAACCAGGGAGAATTTTCCTTTGCTTTCGGAACCGGGTCTATATTTGAAATGCCGTCTTCTTCAAAATGGTTTGTAAAGCGATGCTTAAATTTTATTATTAAAATCATATAGACAAGATAGGTATACTGGGGAAATATCAAAAGGGTTTTTCATATTTTGTTCTCCTATCAATTTGCATCTTGAGTTTTGAAAACCTACAATTAGTATCTCGAATTGTATCTAACAGTCCTATTATTACATAGCACGGTGAAGGTACATTTGATAAATCTAATGATTTGAGAGTTGACTTGGCTTGTTTCTATTTATATATAAATTTCCCTATTAATTATTATTTTAATCCCTCTCCTCATGTTTCCCGTAATTAATCATTCAAAACACTAAAATATCACTCCATCAAGATTATGATGATCACGCTTTAGCTTTACATGTGTTGTAAATGTCAATTGCCAGGTCTCTACCGGTATCGGATCGGAGATGTGCTCCAGGTTACAGGCTTCCACAACCGCGCCCCGCAGTTCCGATTCATTTGCCGGAGGAACGTCGTCCTCAGCATCGACAACGACAAGACGAACGAGGAGGATCTCCACAAGAGCATCACAGTGGCCAAGAAACTGCTAGAGCCCTACGACGCCCTCCTTGTGGAATACACAAGCTGCGTGGACACTTCATCCGTCCCAGGGCACTATGTCCTCTACTGGGAAATCAAGCGTCATCCCAGATCGCCGTCACCGGCCCTCAATGGCCACGTGCTGGAGGAATGCTGCATCGTTGTGGAAGAGGAGCTGGACTACGTCTACAGGCGGTGCCGCACCAATGACAGATCAGTCGGGCCACTCGAGATTAGGGTCGTGAATCCTGGGACGTTCGAGTTACTGATGGACTTCTTCATAAGCCAAGGAGGGTCCATTAATCAGTACAAGACTCCTAGGTGCATAAAGTCCAGTGCTGCCCTCGAATTGCTCGATGGTAATGTGGAGGCCTCCTTTTTCAGCCCCAGAGATCCAACCTGGAGACCTTGAAATTAAGATGGAACTTGAAATTATGTGAGTTAGTGATGCAATAAGTCCAAATGCTCAGTGGATCAATATAATTCGATATTCATGAAGTAACGTAAGACCTCAATGCTCTCGTGTTAGATGTCAAAATCGATCATCCTGATGTCAAAGTGTAGCTGATTAAGTTTGCTTTGCAATAGGAAATTATCTCTTCCCTTTTGAAGATTGCCCTTTTTGAGACAAGGAAGTACATGTTAGATCAGGGCGTATGTATGCATCTATTGTAGTCAATCTCATGAAGGGTTTTGGTCTTTTAGACAAAGTGGGGAGTGTTTCATATAATTAGTCAAACAAGTTCTGGCGTGAGAACAACGCCTCTGGATAGGCTCTGTGTCTCTACTGAAAGTTCTGGGTCTTTATCGTTGCCATTGCGAGGAATCAAGAAATAGTTGGGTCAGTTAAAGATATCACAGGTCGATACTTCTGTACTATTGACCAGATGCACCTTAACACGAACCGAGCATCAAAACGGAGCGTGAAAAGATGGCGACCACTATGGCTATTCAAGAATACAGATAATGGAGAGTCCCAGAAAATTCGGCAAAGCCTTTGCTTCGAGTTGAGTGACCCACATTTTGAAATTTCATCATATGACAGAAAGCGCACGATTACTATTCTCCGGGTATCAACAAAAGGTGCATATAGTTGGAGGAAAATGCGACCTAGATTGCCCCCCCGACATGCAGATGCGAACAATCTTTTCATCGCAAGACTTTTTGAAGTAAAGGAGGATGGACTCGAGAGCTAGATCAAGGAGGAAACTTTATTCGGGAAATGCGATGTGTATGGGTGTGATGAACGGGAACGTAGACAACTATGTGCAGGAACGAGAGCTTTATGCTTACTGAAGATAACTTAGGATGGAGAGATCGAAAACCTTTTGCGGAAAAAAATAGGGTCAGCTTCGCATCACAGATGGGACATCTTTGTACTTGAGTGAACATTTGACAGACGTCCTCCACTTCTGAACCATTTGCGAGGAGTTCAGAAATGGACCTCTTTCTGGGATCTAAGAGCATAGGAGCCAACCCCCTTTTGCACGATCAATCAAGTAGACATAAAATGCAACATCAAGAATATAAGCTTTAGCCCTGCTTTATTTGTCTTGATACAGATACATCTTCGTACAATACAAGCTTTCAAATCCATATGGTGTGCTAGACTGCATTCCATATCCTCCTATAGTGTATACTCCATTCTAATCCAGGGGTCGACTATTTTCTTCTGTCGAAACAGTAACAGCAGTTAAGAGACTGCACATGTAACAATTGCGATGGCAGAAAGAAGCTTGTGGTAGCCAACCAGTTCGGACCAATATGAGGGTAAAAGAATCTTGATTGCCACCGAATCACTCTGCTCAGGAGATTGTTTAATCTTAGGACTGGCTTTGGGTGTCAAAGATTGTCCATTTTGGCCAGAGCATTTTCTTGAGTAAGGACTAACTGAATATAGAAGCTAATGGGGGATGATATGCTGTGTCAGGAAGAAAGCACTGTAACATAAGAGTGCCTCGGCCATCTTTAAGTGTGGGGTTGGATTAGTGAATGGGAAAGTGCTAGTGAGTCCAAAACTTTTCAGCAAGATGAATGGCAATAAATTGCGCCAGATATGTAACACAATGTGCATATACCATCTGTGATTTCTCAAAGTACTCTTACTAAAATATTGGACAGGTATTCGCCTTCGGGGTAGGATGGGTCAATAGGGTGATCACATGCTGCTCCACTTTGTCTCAGAATTGTGGCTCTTCTCCCAGCTGCTGATGCTGCGCCCTGAATATCAGAGATACCAATCAAAAAAGAAACTTAACATCTTAGATGGTGATCTAATAAAAACCTTCAAGAATGTTAGGCTGCTTAAATGGCAAAGCTTCTGAACCATGCGGTGTATGTATTGACATCAAATGCTGGCAAGCAAATGCAACTTGCCAGGGCCTGATCAGCAAGAAATGCAGTTGATCTCATGGCCGATTAAGAGAGGCAAAAGATTTCTCAAAACTGTAGAAAAAAGGATGCATCTAAAGCCCCCATTTTCTCTGGCTCTATTTTTCCAGTTCAACTTGATTCAGTCAACATCATTCTAATTAAAAGTTTCCTTATCTTGTGGTTCAGTTGGTTTTTCATCTCAATCCTGAACACCTTGTGCTGCTGCCTCTCACCAGAGTAGTGTCCCATTATCATAAAAGCTCTGCACTTGTTGGGTGAGAGCCTATCATGACTAGCTGCAACTCTAATGGTTTACAGTTGTACCAATGCTATAGATCACCACATTCACTACACAAGTTTTGCACAATCAACAGGGACATAATTACATATCAGATACGACATGAACTGGTGATGTGCTTGCCTGAAGTGTCTTTATGAACATCCCACTCTGTGTCATAGCCCCGGAACATGAACACGTCATAAGTAGTCCACCTTTCTTCGTCAATCTCATTGCCAATGAGTTCAAATTTCTATACATGCCCAATGCGCTTTTTAGAGCCTGAAAAATGATACTAAGCAATGAGCCGCTCAGCTTGCAATACCAAAGAACGGAAGCTGATGTCAATTTTCACAAGCACAAATTCCAAAAGCTCGCAAAGCAAATTTTCATGCCTTCAGCAATAAAATTGCCAGATTAATAGTTTGCAGAACCAAGATTTATGGCATCTGTAACTTGTTGATGAATGATTATATCTGAAGCATTGAAAGTATAAAACCACCATTAATAATCCGGTACAAACTGGACGAGTAGTGTAATTTGTGAAAGTTATTGGTAAAGAAGATATAGAACCAAGATGGTACAGGACCAGGTTGACCAGAATTCGAACTCAATTTTTCTCCTGACAAGTTTTTGCCTCTGTGAAAGAGTGAGTTTCTTCTGCTAGCTGAAAATAGCATGCAATCAACATCTACGATTACTAGAACAATTTCACACACACACACACACACACACACACACACACACACACATATATATATATGAACAGTAAATCGGTACCTTCCTCTTTGGAGCTAACTTTGGAGGGTCGAGTATGACTATATCCCATGATTCGTTTCTTGATAAAGCACTCTTCATGAATACAGTTGCGTCTTCTTTTAAGAAAGATATCCTGGCTGGATCCAATCTATTAAGAGCAATATTTTCTCGAGCAAGCTCCAAAGCAGGCAATGACGAATCAATACCTGAAATGATATGGATAATATTAGACTATCTCTAAAAAGTCCATCAGCCCCAGCATACCCTCATTGTAAAGCAAAAATGATATTGGCCATTTCAACTGACCATTTGAAATACATAAGTCAACGTCACATCATTATATTTACAAAGAAATATGATAGTTACTTCAATGGAATCTCCATATCCTTTCTTTATGGTTCACAAGGATTCAAAAGGAAGTCCTTTTGCTAGAAACCCAAGCCAGAACTCAGATTACAAATCGGGTTGACAAAAGAAAGATTATCAATTACATTTTATTTATAATTCAACAAGAGGAAAATCACATGCACTGATGTAAAGGCTGCTAGTACTTGCAGGTCTGATGATCTGTCTAATGAGTACTCACCCCTGGCAACAGGCGACTTGTCCTCCTTTGTTACAAACAAGGGACTCTCCACCCCTTTACTTCATCTCACATCGCATTGATACCCCCAAGTCGGGGGTGGAGGGAGGATCCTAAGCTTTCCTTGAGCTTCATTGGATCCACCTTCTCTACAGTGAATGATTTTTAGTTCTTTTAGTGAAGCCTCAATTCCCATTGAACCATTCAGCCCTCCACGAGCAGCAATCCGACGTTATTTCTTGCTGATGAAGAATCTATTAGTAGCGCCGTGAGTTGATCTCCCACCACTTTGCTCCATCGGACGTTTGCCCTAGAGCAAGCAATGGAGGATGTGAGACCAGTAACATCTAATAGCTACCAGTCAGCGAGGTGTGCCCTCAGTCTTGACCCTGACAAGACTAGTTCTCTCTCCCCCACCAGCTAAGGCTCTAAATGACTTGATGCGAAGTCCTCAAAGAGTGGATCCAATGGTTTATATATTGTTCTAGCTGACGTGCTTTGACAAAGGTCCAAAGTGACAGATTGTGGAAGCATTTGGATGTAGAAAACTATTATGCAAATGTTGGTACTTAACAAAGTGGATTTCATCACTCATACAGCTATATGAACAACCAAATTCCAGATGACTCTGAATCAGTAATATTTGTTCCAAGGACAGCAAGCAAATTGCATGCAATTTTCACACAGAAGAAATATGTGAAGGGTAGTGATGGCATTGTCAGGAACAAGGATTAAAAGAATGCACAGTTAAGCCATACCCAAAACGTCAACTGCACCTCCCCTGACTGCATTTAGGGAAAATCCACCACTGTAGCAGCATAGGTCAAGAACTCTCCGACCATTACATACAGTGGATATGAACTGACGGTTTTCACGTTGATCAGCATAAAATCCTGTCTTCTGGCCATTGAGTGAGACGACATAAGCAATGCCATTCTCAAGAACCTAGGATGAGCCAAGACAAAGGAAAATATCAGATGACTATAAGCAAAGAGAACTCCTTAGAGTGTGCAAGTAAATATACCCAGCATGTCACTTTCAGCCATTAGACATACTTCCATCTAGAGCACTTTTCAAGACACACCTCCTACAGCTACTACGAAAGGAGCAAGAAAAGGTCCAATCTTCATTTCTTCCACCCTAGGAAGCATTTTCAGGCCCGACAAGTTTTTAGGCAGCCTCCCACATTTTCTAAGCATTTTTAAGAATTTGCACCCCATTGGAAGAGGTACAGTCCTAGATCCTCCAGTGGCATAGAGAATTAGATAGTATGTGGTTCTAAGAACTTATTGATAACAGGATACATATGTACATAAAAGTTTCACTTAAACAAATCTTAGTATTTATTGAATAAAAAGAGAGAGAGAGAGAGAGAGAAGCAAAATCTTCTAACAACCAAAACAGAAAGTCTGTCCACAGTTCTGTACCTTGGTTCTTTTAGGACAAGTAGAAGGCTGCATCTCCTGCAATTTGGACACATCCAGTCCTTCCTCTTTCAACATTTCAACGGATGGTCTCCAGCTTATGTGATTTATGCCACCGATTTTACAAATGCAAGCCTCTATTTCTGTCTTGTACTTCTCAACCCAACCAGCAGATGATGCTACCACGGCTAAATCTCCAAACACATCGACGATCAAACCTGACAACCTAAATGCAGACAATGCCACTCCTTTTAAGGAAAAAAACACAGTACCAATTATACGTCCAAGTAAAAATTAGAATAAATGTGAAAAGGGATGCTCCCAAGCCAAAATTAGGACAAAAGGGAAGGGAATTTGATTGTTTAAAGAACACTAATTTTATCCACAAGATTTCACAATAGTGCCTACGAATGCTCAGCTGCACATCCGTATGCCTAATATGAGTTGCCATGGATACCACTTGGAGGCTGCAATATATTTCTGGGTGATTGTGCTAGCACAGAATTCCCTCCAGCCATATAATGTGGATGACCGATGTTCCACATGAACACAAGCAATTTCTTCATCTCAACCAATTTATTGCCAATCCATTTCTCGGTACAAGAATCGATCACAGTTGTGACAATGACAAACTACTCTTTTCATAAAAAATTCATCTAGACCATACCTATCTCCTTCGCTGTTGATCAGACGATATGCATTCGTACTGACGGAAGGCAAACCCAAATTCTTGCGCAGCTCTGTGGCTGCCTCGATTCTTTCCTCGAGCAACTTCTCCATGCTCAACGCACACGAAGGATTCCTGTCACACGGATTATAACACTTAAAATAGATCGGCGGGAGATGTCAATGCAAAAAAAGAAAAGAGCCACTGGCAGAGCACGGTAACCACACCCAGTTGCTTCCTCTTCTAGCTGCATCAGCCTAACACAGAACATGGACACCGAATTGTACAAGCCCCACCCAATTGGTTTCTCCGTCCCATCAGCCACCACCACGACATCCCCGGTTCTCGGCGGCGGCCGACCGACTATCCGGTCGACGGCGCCGCTGTACACCATGGGACTGCCATCCTTGAACAACTGGGTCTTCCCCTTCTTAAGCACGACCCTCGCAATACCTATGCAACGAAACAGGATAAGGGACAGCATTACAACTCACAGGAATTCGCAAAGCAAGTATTTTTACTTGGCTGAATGCCAACAAGTGCACCACAGGAATGACAAAATCACAAGCAAGCCACTTAGAGAGAGAAAGACCAGGGGAGTGAGCGAGAGTGAGCTCTTGAAGCGTGGCGGTGGCTGGAGCAGTAGAGAGAGAAAGAGACTTCATCAAGCGGGAGGGAAGCTGAAGCATCCTCTCTCTCTCTCTCTCTCTCTCTCTATCGCGGGGGTTCAGCTGGAGCTCCGAGATAAATGTCGTGATTCTTTTATATTTCGAGTCAATGGACCAAAAGTAATGGCGTATTCGTCTTTGAAATTTTAATATCTCAATGAAAATAGGTTAATGGTCCATTAATTTCGTGACAATAAAAATATTTAATTTTTTTTAAATATTGATCGTATCACTTTCATTATTAATAATAAATAATTTATATTTAAATAGTTTCGTAAATGATAACATTATTTTTCATTTATTTATTTTTATAAGTCATATAACGGATTATTTTTAGGAAAATATTTTTTAAATCATATATTTTCCTTGAAAAATGAATGATTTTCTATTCATCTCAGGAAAATAAATTTCAAGAAAATGATTTTTGGATTTTCTAGTATTTGATTTACGGAAAATGAATTGGTCGAGAAAAACATTTTCCATCAATAGAAAAAAGTCTTCTAAAATAGGGAAAACCATTTTGCCCTTTTCTTTCACCTTACTTTCTTTCATTAAACCTTTTCCTTTTATTTTTCTTCTTCCTCGGCCAGTTGTCGGCCATGGTAGTGGCCAGCGAACGAGCATAGGTGAGCTTGAGTCTCGTCACAGGCCTAAGGCGGGCGAGACTAATTAATATTAAAATATTAAATTTGGATAAGCATATAATTGAGAAAAAGATCAAAACTAGCCTCAAGCAAGCTTGGGCCTTGCTGGATTAGATGATACTCGAGCTCACTTATGGCCAATGACTGACTGAGGGAAAAGAAGAAAAAGAGAGAAGAAAGAAATTAAAAATTTGATTTTTAAAAAAAATATATTAAAAGGAATGCATGGAGGAAAAATTTTCCTTACCGAAAAGCGAAAAATATTTTCTAGTCATTTTTAAATTTTAATTGAATACCGGAAAATATTATCATTTTCTTGGAAAATGGCTTTTTAGAAAAATTATTTTTCAAAAACGCCACATTCTCTGCAAAACGAACGGAACATAAATATTCCTTCTGCAACATATGTACACATTGAGACAACTTTCTCAAGGTTTCTCAAGAGAAAAATTATGAAAAAATTCTAAACATGTTGCACTTTTAACAATTCAGTCATAAACTTTTTAATTGTGTCAATTAACTCTTAAATATTTTCATGTTTTGCCAATTGAGTTTATTCGGCCAATTTTAGCCATAAATTACTAGAGTGGATACAGACGGTCTTATGCGATATGGTTAGCACTAACATTAGACTTTTTAGATAATTTTTTGATTTTTTTATAAATTTTTTGGCTTATTTCTTGCCTTTCTTTGTCATTATATTTCTGGAGAGAGGTCCACCGACTCTCGTCGACTTTGAACAAGGGCCATGACGCCCTTGCCAACCATTGCCTAGGTGAGGGTCGCTATGCCCTTGCTTGGTACCAATGAGGGTGTTAGCCCTCTCTCCAAAAATAAAAAAATAATAAGAAGAAGAAAAGGAAAAAAAACATAAAAATATTAAAATATCATTAAATGCATTATAAAAAAATATTAATGTCAGCATTGACCATGTCACATAAGATGATCGGCATTCACGTTAGCAATTCTGTCAAAGTTGGCAAAATATACTTAATTGACAAAATGTGAAAATGTTTATGACTTAATTAGTAAAAATGTAATAGGTTTATGATTTTTTTTGATAATTTTCCTCTTCTCAAAATATTTGATTGGGAAAATGATACAAATGGTCATTGAACTTTGGCTCAATGCACAATTTGGTCATTGAACTTTTAATTTGTTCAATTTGGTTTATGAAATTTAGCCCAATCTGCAATATGGTCTCTAAACTTTTAACTTGTTCAATATAATCCCATAATTTTTGGTAGATGTTCAACATAGTCCATGAACTATATGAAAATATTCAATATCCCTTTCTATTAATTCAAGATTAGGGACTATATTGAATATTTTCATATAGTTTAGGGATTACCAAAAGTTTAGAGACTACATCAAACAAATTAAAAGTTCAGGAATTACATTGCACTTTGGGTTAAAGTTCAGGGACCACAATGAGCAAATTGAAAGTTGAGGGACCAAATTTCACATTAGGCCAAAGTTCATAGACTGTTTGTGTTATTATCTCTATTTAATTTTCAATATAGTATCGTGTAGAAAAAAATTGGTGTATGTTCTATTTGTACAAAAGGCATCTAAGACTATTCAAAATGAGGTTTCATGTGACCATATGGATTCCACCAAATATGATGGTCCATATTGATTTTAATATATGATACATGCTTGCCTTATAATTCTTTGCACGTTGCATAGACTTGTTGTAGCTAATTCTATAAATACACCACATAATTTATGTTATAAAATATGGTATAACTTCAATCTAAGCATGTCCTTAAAAGGGTCAAGAAAGAAGAAACAAGTGAAAGATTTGTCATAGAATGAGAGATCCTGCAATGTCGTCTCATGTATTCCCTCCAGGTGGGAAAGATAAACTTCCCTCTGAATTGGGGGAGCCTTTGGTGGTAAGGGTAAACAATATGTTAGGACTTTGGTGCTAGCTACCGCGAGTAGACAAATATAGTAGCTTTCTGCCCCTAGAGTAAGAAGGTGGAACTCGAAATTATGTTACGAAATATGGTATAGCTTAAGACATAACGCTTATGAGATGACAAGTATGGATGCGTATGCTCTTGGCTAGGACCATCTAAGTACATAGAAATTTTCTCATGTATTGCCTAGCTTGCTTTTAAGTTAAAGATAGCTCTAGTTAGTCCTTCCTTCCTTGTACGTAGAATTTAGAGTCGAGGGACATACTAATTAAAATGGATAGTTTCGAGGTCATTTAACTTGGGACCTAATAATACCAAATTTTAAAGAAAATGTTTGTTGTTAACTCTAGACTGAACTAATAAGTATAAGATGGATAATTTACTATTGTTGTAAATACTAAGTTCATAGCTACGCATGTAATCATTGCTAAAATTTGTAAAATCGTCAAACAATTTAGTGAAGTTCAACTAAATTTGACACATCAAATTATCTTACCATACGTTACACTATATAGCTTATGAACACACTATAATTTTGTGGAAACTTAAAACATATATCGTCAGGAAAAGTTTTCCCAACCGGTCACATCCACCATTTATTCGAAGGCTTTTACTGTTCACTCCGTCACCAACCATCAAATTAAGGATGGATAAAAGTGCCTGTTGAATTTTTTTTTAAGCACTGTCGATATATGTTATAATTATATTATTCATATTTTACTAGATATTTGAATCGCATGTTTTAATTCTAAAAAATAAAAAGAAAGTTGAGAAAAAAATGGATAAGAAATAATAAAAAAGAGAGAAAAGTCACCAGGAAGTGTAGGCAAACTCATGTCCATTCTCACCCATTCTATAATCTCACTACTCTCCTCATGAAGGCCTACAAAAACCCCCCCTTTCATTTTTTTTCTATAGACTATAGTCAATAAAGGTAATTGAGTTTACCTGATTCCGGATAAACCTAACTCCACGCATCCACTTAATTTCATATTTTATTACAATGGATTCATAGCATGTTAATTGGGGATTAAATGAGCAAAAAAAGAAAATTGTAGAATAAAAAATTAAGACGTGTTTAACTATAAAATATAGATTGGCGACCCGATATTATTAAAAATCAAGATAATCAAAGAAAACTTGATCAATTTAAAATGATACGCAAGAATTCTTATTTTCCATGGAAGTCTCTTGTCATAGATAATGTCAGTGTAATAACTTCCGATTACACTCTTTTTAGTTTTATGCTTGCATTCGAATCACATCTCTTTACACAATCTCATTTCCTTTATTGGGCATGCCTGTTGGTCATGCATGTAGTCTATGTATCTCGAGAAGATTAGCATTGCTTTTAAGTAAAGTAAACGGAGCCTCTATATCCATTCAAAGAAATCATTGTCTTGGAGACAATAATGTTGCAAAAAAATTATTTTTACTTGAATCTCTAAAAACAGTTTGCTGACTGGACATGTTACCCCTCTTATGACAAACTTAAGGAAGCCTTCTTTTCCTAGAACCATATGAAGCCTAATTAGAAGGAAAACTACTCAATTGGTTATTAAATTTATCATACGGATGTCAATTAAGTCTCGAATTTTTCAATTTAATCAATTTAGTCTCAAATATTTTTATAGAATTTCAATATAGTCTTTCCAGTAAATTTTTGCCAAAAATGCTAAAGTGGTAGTCCAATCGTCGCCGGCCATTCTACATGGCACATTGCCACGTCAGCGATTTTCCGACGGAAATTGATCAAAAGAACTATATTGAAATTTTGCATGAAACTTTATGACTGAATTGGCGAAATTGGAAAGCTTGGGATTTAATTGGTATTTATACAATGAGTTTAGGATTGACTGGACAATTTCCTTAAAGTAGGGGATGGTTTGCCCTTGTATACAGAGGATTACTCTAAAAGTATTAAACTTATGAAGGGAATAATTGGAGAAGAAAACGCTTAGACTTAATTTCAATTAATGAGACATTAGATTATGCGATCAACTAGACATTAGATCATAGACTAAACCTAATTGCGGTTAATTGGACGTTAGATTATGGACTTCAAGTGATGTTACGCAAACTAGGGTTATGCAAAATAGACCATCTGAATCGGGAACTAGTCAAACTAGACCAAACTAGCCGATTGGGTCCAGTTTCTAAAAGTATTGGTCCGGTTTCAATTTCTAAAAGTAAAACCCGTGTCCAAGCAGTCCGGTTACATGTTTCAAGGGGGAATTGGGTCAAACCAAATCGACTACATATATTTTATTATTATTATTATTTTATTTATTCATAAAAATGGGTTTAGTTTATTGTTTTCAAAGAAAATAGGAGCCCGAAATTGAATGAAAACAAATCCATATGGAAGTGTAGGATTTGTCTCAAACTCTGAATTTGTTCCTAGTCATATTTTAGACATTAAGTTATCCGGATGGAAACTTGAAAAAAAAAATACTAATAAGTTTCATTGGATTGAACCAATTGGTCTAATCTCCCGTTCCTAATTTTGGGAATCATATTAAGAACCGATCACCTGTAAAGCAAACTAAAGTTTTTTTTTTTTCATATATGTTGGTTTTTATCACATGACATGTCTGCATGATAAGTCTACCTATTATCTTTTTGGAAGGCAAATAAGCACGAGATTTGAAGAGACAATGACAAGATCATCACAGATAGATAGATGATTAAATACGATAAGGTAACCATTTATTTCTGTTTGACGTAATGAGTATAGGAAAGACAATGGCACATTATTCTTTATTAGCATTCGTGAGAATGAGAATCCCCCTAATCTTTCTTCAAGAAACTCTGAGCTATACGCCCATTTCCACCCTCCGGGTAGAACCCGCCGGGCTTGGATTCACTGCCACTGCCATAGACTATCCTCAGTATCTCCGGCGGGGTCCGAGAGTACGACGTTGAATCCACGTCCGCCGACAGCACGTTGCTCGTGGTCCGGTTCTCGGCCCCGAGCTCCTTGGGCACCATGATGCCCTCGTCCTTCAGCCCGCACATGGCGAGCTCGTTCCTCAGCATCGACAGACGGCTGGTGAACTCGGCCACAGTCATGTTGTAAGGTTCGACCTTCTCGTCCGCGCGTTCGTACAGCAGCGTCCTCAGCACCGCATCCTGGCCCGACTCCACGCCCAACAATGATGCGACCAACTATATACATAGGTCGAAATGATAATTAGATAATTTGATGTGACAATAAAATCTGGGAAAGTTATCCAAAATTTTTTTAGATCTAATTTACTGTTGTCAATTTATTTATAAACATTTTACTTTTATCAATTGAGTTATAAACATTTTCACTTCTTATCAATTAAATTCATCCGAATAATTTGGTTGGAAATTGCTAACATAGATACCGATTGTTTTATGTAGTGTGGCCGGCACTAATGTAGACATTTTTGAATTTTTTTTGAAGATTTTTTTCTTTCCTTTTCTCTCTAGCCTGTCACTATGCCTCCAAAGGCAATGCCGGGCACGGTTGGCCTCGCCAGTTTGGGGGAGTCCCACTTGCCCTTCCTAGGTCAAGCCTTGCCAGGGGTCGGTAAAGCTCGCCTTTACCAGTAGCCAGTGGGGACAAGCTTTGCCAGAGGCGGGTCGGGTTGACCTCATCGACCGTCGCCCCTAGCTGATCTCTAAGGTTGAGCGATTGGCTAGAGAAAGAAGGTAAAAAAAAAAAGAAAAAGAAAGAAAAAGGAAAGGAAAGCATAAAAATAAATAAAATAAAAACTTATAAATTGAAATGTTACTAAAAATTATCCATATTAGCACCGGTCACACTACTACATACGATAGCCGGCATGCACATTATCAATTTTTGGCCAAAATTGGCGAGATAGACTTAATTAACAAAAAGTAAAAAATTTTAGGACATAATTGGTAAAATTAAATTAATATGGATTTATTTTTTTTTGGTTGATAATTTGAATTACTTAAAATGCAATAAATCTAGAATTTTTGATGCAACAATTGAGTCATGAAGCTTTTTACCTTTTACCAATTAAGTTCATTTGATCATCTTTGGTTGGAAATTGCTAACATGAATGATGATCGTTCTATTTAGCGTAGCCGGTACTAATGTGAATAATTTTTAATGATATTTTTTGAATTTCTTTCTTTCTTTCTTTCCTTTTCTCTCATGCTTGTCGCTAGGCCTCAACGAAGTCCCACAACTGACCAAAGGCAAGGGCCGGTGATTTTGACCTTGCCAGCTTTGGGGGAGCCTCACCCGTCCTTGCTAGGTCAAGCCTTGCTAGGGGTGGGCGAGGCTCGCCCTCGCTAGTAGCTAGTGGGGGCAAGCTTTGCCAGAGGCCAATGAGATTGACCTCATCATACATCACCCTAGCTGATCTCTAAGGCCTAACAACCGGATAGAGAAAGAAGGCGAAAGAAAAAAACACATAAGAAAAATTCAAAAAGAATATAATGTTATTAAAAATTATTCATATTGGCGCCGATCATGCTATGCAAGATGGTCGGTATCTATACTATCAATTTCTAGTTAAAATCTCAATTAGCAAAATATGAAAACTTTTTAGAACTTAATTTGTAAAATTTAATTATTTTAAAACTAAATTAGTAAAATTGTAATAAATTTAGAATTTTTGGTCAATTTTTTCCTATATTCTTGCCAAAATGGACTTGCGCTAGCTCTTAGCTATACGACGACACGTTATCGATGGTACAAAACACTGAAGTTCAGTCGAAAATTGGAGGGAGAGAGTCAAAGAATATTTTGTCTTACGCTTTTGGAGTTGTAGCTTTCGAGGAACGGGATGGTGCCGACATAACCTACGAGTCCCACGTAGGGGATAACATAGGATGCCAAGAGATAGTTCACAGTATTGCCGTAAGGATTGAATGGAGGCTGCAGCTGGTAACCCACGGCTCGATCGAATATCGTCTCGAAATTCTGGGCACTCAGATTCAACAGCGGCCTCCGGATTCCACCAACCCTCGTGTAGATAGCCCTGCACGAATCGATCGACGTTCATCACAATCACAACATACACACGACCCACACTGATGTCGAAAGATGACGGAGACTGGACCTGAGATGGCCGACTTCTTGATAACCGAACTCTTCGATGATGCGACGGGCGACGGGGTCGAGGTCGGCCTTCTCCCCCCCGACCGGCGGTGGGCCGCCCTGGGCCAGGTACGGGGCGATGCTGTCGAGCCCTTGGCCGAGCGAGCCGAGCAGGAAGAACTCAGCCTCCAGGAACTCCAGGTTCATGGCGAATTGCACCCGGTCGACGTCGCTGGCTTCGATGGGCTCGCAATGGGAGTCGCACGAGACCTTGCGAGAAAGGAGCAGGAGGAGGAGGAGGAGGAAGAAGGTGGAGGGAGGAGATGGGTTTCTCATTTTGGCAAGATGTCTTTACGCCGTGTGGAAAGTGGAAACAAGGTATGCATGGAGGAGACTGCATAAGTTACTTATATAGCAAGGAAGTGGGAGAGCGGAAGACGTCAGGCACTTGAAAGCCGATTTTAGAATTGGAAATCGTGGAATGGTCTCAGCCCCAAATCGCACGAGGGGGACCTTTGAAGATTCTTTTATAAAAGTTGGTGGTAGTTAAGAGTATGTTGAAATTAAAGTTTTTTGAGCTAATCAACAGGACGACATGAACATAACGATAACTTAAAATGGACTTTTTCGCCTAGATCTTTTGCTTGCTTGTTTGCTTGCAGTTGCGTTTTCAAAATATACTTGCAGCTCCAATTAAGTATAGAGGTCCGGTAATCGATGTTTAGGGATAATCGTTTTTGGACTATCTTCATTAACCGTACTTATTAGTGTGAGGTGACGATGCTGAATTAGATGAGTTTTGGTGGAAATGAGATGAGCCCTCTTGTGCTTTTGTGAATCGAAGGTACTTTAACTTATGAGATTGGGAAAAATGCCATCGACTTGGTTAATGATCATGTAAGTCGTGGAATGGTCTTAGCCCTAAATCGCACGACGGGGACCTTTGAAGATTCTTTTATAAAAGTCGGTGGTAACTAAGAGCACGTTGAAATTAAAGTTATTTGAGCAAATCGACAGGACGACATGAATGGAACGATAATCCAAAATTGACTTCTTTGCCTAGAACGATAATCCAAAATTGACTTCTTTGCCTAGAACGAGAACCCAAAATGGACTTCTTTGCTTAGATCTTTTGCTTGCTTGTTTGCTTGCAGTTGCGTTTTCAAAATATAATTGCAGCTCCAATTAAGTATAGAGGTCTGGTAATTAATGTTTAGGGATAATCTTTTTTGGATTATCTCCATTAACCGTACTTATTAGTGTCAGGTGACGATGTTGAATTAGATGAGTTTTTGGTGGAAATGAGATGAGCCCTCTCGTGCTTTTGTGAATCTAAGGTACTTTAACTTATGAGATTGGGAAAAATGCCATCGACTTGGTTAATGATCATGTAAGTCGTGGAATGGTCTCAGCCCCAAATTGCACGAGGGGGACCTTTGAAGATTCTTTCATAAAAGTCAGTGGTAATTAAGAGTACGTTGAAATTAAAGTTCTTTGAGCTAATCGATAGGACGACACGAACGGAATGATAATCCAAAATGGACTTCTTTGCCTAGATCTTTTGCTTGCTTATTTGCTTGCGGTTGCGTTTTCAAAATATAATTGCAGCTCCAATTAAGTATAGAGGTCCGGTAATTAATGTTTAGGGATAATTTTTTTGGATTATCTTTCATTGACGGTACTTATGAGTGTGAAGTGATGATGCTGAATTAGATGAATTTTGGTGGAAATGAGATGAGCCCTCTCATGCTTTTGCGAATCGAAGGTACTTTAACTTATGAGATTGGGAAAAATGCCATAGAGTTGGTTAATGATCAAGTAAGTCCAACTTACGAAACTTTCATGAAGTTTCGGTCTTTCTCTCTCTTTCTCTATTTGCATTTCTGTGGTCTTTTGTTAAAGGAGATGCTATTTTCGCACCTTTTTAACTGAACCGTGTCATTTTTATGCTAACTTACCAAATTAGTAAAATTACCCTTCATTTGGTTCGGTATTCTTAGTCATGTCCGGTGTCCTTTTGAATTGGTAAAGATAAGAAGATGTCTTTAACTTTGAGTAAAGCTACATCTCAAAGTTGAATTTTTTTCTTTTTTACTTTTGGCATTCAAGAATTCATTAATTTGTTGAAAATAATAAGATTGTTAGAAAATCTTTCATTCATTGTTTGTCTAAATTTTAGGCTATTTCGATGGAAATGCAAATCTAATTATAATTTCTTCGCATCCAAACTTGTTATCTATTCATAGAAAATGATGCTGACAACATGGCTCACGAGCAATATTGATTACTTTCTTCGTAATTAAACAATAAAATAAAAATTTCAGTCTAGATCTTCATTTTTCTTTCTTTTTTTATTTATCTTTTCTAGTTTTTACGTCTAAAGATTGGGAGGACCAAACGAAAAACTTGTGCATGGCATATAATTTGGTCCTTAATTTTCTTTTGCTTGCACAATAGAATCTCAAAACTTTCGAAAAATTTGTCCAAATCAAAATTTTCTTTTCAACTCAATCAATTCAACTTGACAGGAAATGTACTACATATTGTCACCAAGCAATTTGTGGTCACAACACATCTAGGAATCTATCAAACTTTAATGGAATGACTTGCAGGAAAGTATCCAAGACTTAAAAATTAGAAGACTCAATTGGTGAAATGCAGCTTCTAGCTTCTAGCTATCAACCCAAGGAAGCCACGTGAACAACCCGTCTACCGACCAGCCCATCAGCAGTTTCCTAAATCAAGCAGGCAAAAACATGAGCCCCAAAGCTGATTTTGGCACCATCTTCTCGTGGCCATCTTTGGTAGTCTTTGTTAATTTGTAACACGGTCTTCTGAATCGGCTAAGCTATAAATTGGGGAAGCTATACGAGGGTGATGGCGTGTCCTCGAGGACTCCACATGAAAGATGTTCTGTTTGCACTAAGAGATCTGCCCAACGCTTAACCATTGAATCAATCCCTTGAGGGAACGTTGAGTGTGACAAGGGGCTCGAATCGGAACGTGTTTCGGTAAGGTAGGTGAACCCCCTGCCTGAACAAAAGTAAGAACGTTAAACATTTTCAACATATGTTGAATAATAGATGCACCTGAAGATGGTCCCAAACCATCTACGTTCTGACCGCAGATAGCAGCTGGCAAGGAGGTTAAAAGATTATAGCATGACAACTTATGGATGAAGCAATAGCCAAATTCTTCCAAGGACCTTCACAATGAAGAAGCAGCAAAACTTCAACTGATATAAAGCCATGCTTTGGGTAAGGTAAAGAGATGAATGCTTCCCTTCGTCATTCCAAGGAATACACATATGCTTCACGAGTAACAATATACTGACAAACGGTTTTCCCTATAACTCGACGGTTACGATGGTTCAACTGACGTAAAGCAATGCTTGAACAAACCGAGGATATCTCCTCATGATTAGCTGTGAATAATTCCTCGAGTACCTATAGTAGCAAGGCCATTAGAAAATGGAGCAGTTGCTTCAATCTTGTGCTGTCAATTCAACTTTGAAATCTACGATGTCAATAGATGTTCTTATTGAAAGTAAAATAAAAGCTGGGCAATTCCTCTCTACTTGATTAAAGATTAGGGTTTATACTGTCCACAAATGCAAACTATGTTTACGGCATTATTAGTCACTCCCTAAGGACCACAACATAAAGATTACGTTTATGATGTTATTGGGGAAAACAAAGTACAGCATGATTACTGTGACAACAAACAAAAATATACTAGATTGTAAACAGCATTACACAAAATTTATAGCTCTGCCCAGTGTCATACAATTTTGAGCACCAGATCTTCATTTCTCAATCACACGCTTAGCGCCCTCAAGGGTATTCTTCAATAGCATTGCGACAGTCATCGGGCCCACACCACCTGGAACGGGTGTTATGTATCCTGCTACCTTGCTAGCGTCCCCAAAATGCACATCTCCTACTAACCTGTAGCCTGTTTTCTTACTGGGATCATCAACAGCATTAGTTCCTACATCAATGACTGCAGCACCTGGTTTGATCCAGCTACCCTTGATCTGAATTGCAAATGCACAAAAAGAGTGTCATATTTGCGCAGGGAGATATAGGTCACAGAAATAATCAATTACCAGTGAAAGATTAATCAACTCAGGATAAAGAGAAAGATCTAAGATCATTTAGCCTTTAACAGAGAACGAAAACACTAACTCTCTGTTCTATTCAAGAGATATAATCAGGTCACAAAACAAGGTCCTGAATTCATAGAGAAGCGACCATAATATGTTTGGAGAGTCTGCATACCATCATTGCCTGTCCAGCTGCAGCAATAATTATGTCTGCTTCACGAATAATTGATTCTGGATTGGGAGTGTGTGAATGGACTACGGTAACAGTAGCATCCGCCTTCAGAAGCAACAAGGATACTGGTAACCCAACTATGTTACTTCGTCCAACCACAACAGCCTTCTTTCCCTTTGTACTTATTCCACTACGTGAGAGGAGTTCGAGGCATCCCTAGAGAAATTACACTTGAGCATTTAGTGCAGTAGTTCTTGAATATCCTGCTTCCTTCTTGAAGGAAGTAATTAAGATAGACTGGAAGTAAAAACATGATTATTAAGAAGCATAAACATCATTGCCTTAGGTGTGCATGGAAGAAACAAAGGTTCTCTGCCTTTCATGGCCAACTTTCCAATGTTTAGAGGATGAAAGCCATCAACATCTTTCTCGATACTGATCTCACCCAAAACTTTCTCTTCATTTATATGCTTTGGCAAAGGAAGCTGAACCAGTATACCTGCCAAAGCAGCATATTATGCATTTAGAATAGACACAAGATGAGGAAAACATCAAAGCCTTAGGAACTTGAAGAGCCTATCCAATCAGTAGGCTTACACAGTTGTCTATGCAACAAGATACACTTTTTCATGCTTACAATGCACCGTTAACCTTTAACACAACTTATATCTGTTCGAAACTATCAGACCATAGCCGGAGATGGCACACATATCTTTCCAATATGTGACTCCAAAAATTGGAACTTTTCATGTCAAAAGGTTTTGGCCATCTTTAAAACCTATAAATAACATCTATTCTCCAATTACTACTTATCATAATTCCATGATATGAGTAATGACTTGATGAAAGAAATTTTCTTTTGCAGGCATGCGAACATAGATCTAACCCAGTCTGATAGTTGATTTTCTACACTTTGCACAGGTAAAGCAGAGCTATCATAAGAAAGCTTAATAATGTGAACTGGGCATCTAAACCAGTGTTTTCGAACTGATGATAGAATAAACAGAGCAATAACAATAGGTGATGAATTCAAAACAAATCAACTAACCAACCATGTACATCAGGGTTTGCATTTAACTCGTGGACCTTGTCAATCAATTCAGCCTCAGATACTTGCTCAGGCAAATCTACATCGAATGACGTAATACCAACTTCAGCACATGCCTTTCTCTTCATACTAACATAGCTTTGAGAATCCTTCCTGGTACCAACTATCACCACAGCAAGTCCAGGAACCTATATTCATTGCAAGGTGGTGATCAGAAGCCAAATGTCTAACAAAGTCAAAAATATTGACCAACAGAATAAGCTAAGTGGAAGCTCTCGAAGATGTACAACATATATAGTCCAATGTAACTAGATAGGTCACAAATCGGACATTCACAAAACATGGAACTGCAGAGAATTATAACATCTACTCTAGCAGCACATTAAACCCCAATGTCAAGCTGGATTAAGATGTGGTACCCAAATATCAGTATCAGTATTTGATGAATATGCAATCATCTCATTCTATTAAATCCAGTAAAATACAATGGGCCTCTTTCATTAACAATGTCCAGCTCAATGAGTTTCTACGTAGGCATCCTGTAATAGGAGCGCATTTGCAGCAACTAGCAGATGGGACAAATAAATCATGTGAAGCCTTCACACTTTCAACCCGGAAGGAGACAGAGCACCAAAGGAGTTTATTTGAACAGCCTTGTGGAATAAAGTATAAGGTGTAGCTGGCAAAGTAGTAAATAAACTTCCCTATGATGAAACAGTTTTTCTCAAGGAAGAAAGACCACTGTTTTCCATTTTACACAAAAGCATCCTAGGCTGGCCTTCATATATGCATTGTTGTCCACCAGAAATATGAGAAAGCTCTGAACTTTAGCATACCATCAAAAACAGTAACAAACAGTTCAATATCGACTGACTGTAAATGAATACATAACAAGATTCAAATTAACATTGTAAACCTTAGCATAGTGGAACAGCTTTTCAAGATAATATAAGAGCACCTAATCACACACACATCTCAATGAGACCCTGCTCGCCCAAGCGCACACATGCTGACTTGCGCGTGCACACAGAGAGAGAGAGAGATACCTTGCCATACTTCTGAGATAGTTGGCTAACTTCAGAGGCAATTTCTGATCGAATGGTCTGAGCAATGGCTTTTCCATCGATGATTTTGGCTTTGTGATCAGAGGGAAGCGATGAAGCCATCACTGTCTTCCAATCTTCAAACAAAAAAGAACAGGAGACTAAGCTAGTGAGTAGTGAGTAATTCCGATTTGGGGCTCAAATCCTACAAATCATAAGCAAAACCTATGAACTCAAAAGTTTTGATCTTGCAATATGAAACTTGCTCTGCACCAAAGATTGTGTCAATGCTACAGCTTCCTGTTTGCCCATTCATTTACTTCACATGCGCTTCTCATCCATCCAAACCAACAAATAACTCACAAAAACACACAGAACACGCCAATTCAAAAGGTAAAGTTCTCGACTACCCAAAATCCAAACTTCAATCCTGATTCAACACCTCCCAGCAGCCCCTCAAAGACCAATCAGCCGCTTCAACCAACCAACCAACCCTCATAACATGTATCAGTACATAGTCAACAGGATGCACAGAAGGAGACCGTGTCAATTTCTCAAATTTTCACCAAATAAAAACAATCAAAAGAAAGAAAAAAAAAATCAACCCGATGGATTTCATCCCACCATCTGAACTCAGCTTGGATCTTGTTCCGAAACACATTACACAATAGCGCGTGGGTGAAAAACAAGATCCTCGCGCCCGCACAACACCAAAACCCTCTTCGCGTCGCAGCTCCGGATCATCTTCCCAGGAACCCCGTCCGTCCCTCTCCATACACCAATCCCCAATCGAGAGAAATCCCACGAAACATCTCCATAAACCAATCCCAATCCCCAATATCTAGCTCAACCAAGTCACAATCACCACAACTTCAAAAAGATCGTCGCGCCAAAAACTCCGATCAGAAACACACACGATCAACAGAAACGAAAGAGCAGGAACGTAAATACAGCGATCGCCGCGACGCAAATAGAGAATGGATGCAATTGGATGAGCGAATGATCGGATTCGGAGGAGGCATTACCTCTTCTGCTTCACTCCCCCGCAGTTCGCCAAGATGAGCTTCTGGCACGGTGGCGGCAGTATTCTGAGTCCGAGAGACGAGATTAGATCAGAGTCGCCCGGTTCGGTTCGACCGGATTCACCAAACGCCGGTTCGTTTGTGCGTTTGTCTTCGCTCCCAAAATAAAAAATAAAAAAGGAGAGGCGATTTCACTTATTCTTCCAAAATCAAGGAACCCAAGAAACGCACCGTCTAGTTTTTAAGGTTCAAATTGTAGAAAATGTTGAGTGGATTTTATGCAACGAGGATGGGGTATGTTTTCGAAAGGTTTCGATTGATATTAATTGCAAATTTGAATTTCAAACAAAGATTAAACATAGTGGATCCCATGAGTTTTGAGTACTAATTATTGATAAAATTATTTTAAGAGTTACGAAACTTCTAATTATCCAGAAAAAAATTGAGTTTGCCCATAGAAACCGTCCTGTCCCATCCGTTAAAAGTTGAAACATAATCAAATCTTAAAAGAATGAAAAGTTAAAAAATAAAAATAAAAGGGACACTGTTATTTTATTTTATTATTATTTTCTATTAGTATTGAATTTTTTTCATTTCATACTGGCAAAATTAAATAACACCTAAAAGATGCTTTTGAACATAATAAATCTCATAGAATGTGTTTGGTCATTCGGATTCAAATTGTAATAAGATAAGAATAATGGGGATGCGATATTTTCCAAATATCTTTGGAATAGTTGTAATTTTCCATCAAATGTTTTGTGCAACCCAAAATATGATTTGTAATTTTTAAAAATTTACAATCTAATATAGAATTGAAAATCTTTTGAAATTCTTCTTGTTTGAAAATCTTTCAAAAACTTTGGAGTAAGCCACCTAATTTCATGGCAGAACTTTTCTTTTCCGGGATTTAATAATCTAATTGGCTATTTTATTAAATACTGGTAGATTATGGGCCAATTGAATATCTGAACGCCACAACAACTTATCACCGCTATTTTCAATATATACTCTAACTTCTCACTTGGGATGCTATTTTCAATATACACTCTAGCTTCCCACTTTGGTTGATCACAGCTCATTAGTGCGCTTATCTGATGAAACAATCCCACTCGACAAGACACTCTCACTTTTGTTAAGTGAAATGCTTTAAACAAAGGTTTTAACTTTGAGCGGACGAACTTATCTAGATAGATCATTGTGAATATACCAACGAGGAGCCTTGTGCCGTCCAGACAAATACAAGACACGGCTCCTTGAAATCTCAATTATTTTAAAAGACATGTTCGACATCGACCCGAAACTTCATAAGATATTTAATTGGACAATTCCCTTAATTACGATGAAAAAGTGGAATTCCTTAAAGAGAGAGCCTTGAGCCCCAACTTATTTTTCTTCTTTTTTCTTCTTTTTTTGAAGTAAAACATTAATTTTGTCAATTCGGAGCTCACCGGTAACCAAACATACGATATGGATTCAGGTAAAGCCGGTCGGACCACCCATTTGTTGGGATTCTTGGAGCATCAAGTCCCATGATCAAAATTAAGCAACAAGCACGAAAGGTAACAAGAGCAGATGACATTGCTATCAACTTATAGTTCGACAGATCCATTGCGTAACGAAAAATTACTACAAATGCTTTCACTACAACACCTGACTTCCATCACAGATCAGTCGGATACACAGACATCATCTTCGACCATTACAGATCAAGCTAGTTTACAACAATTCCCTGGTTTATACAGTATCTTTCTCGGGTATGTTCACGAAACTCCAGGCCACCCCCAATCCCCCATCATTTACACCTCCCCCATCATCACTTCAGTCCCTTCTTCTCGCAAGCAAGAAGCAAGCCTTTTTAATTTTCTCAAGTGTGGTTCCAAGATCCCAGGAACATCATGGTCCTGATCGGGTCCTCGACGCGGTACCCCGACTTCCGTCTCTCCGCATCTCTCGGGGTCATGAACCGGCCCCTGTTCGGGGCTTCGGCAGCCACGACGGCCGCCTCATACGCTCGCCTGAGCCTCTCTCCGATCGTCGCCGCCCTCTTGCCCTCGTGGCCGAGGGAGGGATCCCCGGATGGGTGCTGAGGTTTCATGGCTCTTGATGGGGGGGAGGGGTTTCGTGTGTGTGGTGGGTGAGGTGGAGGATAAGATAATAGCATTAGGGAGGTGACAATAAGGGCGTTTATATAGAAGGGAAATCACTTGGTGGTGAGGGTCCACTTGTCATGTTTGAGATAAAGGGCATATTGCCTTTTGCTATTATTCTATGTCTTAGTGGATGACACCGGATTTCACGATCGATTTGATTGGTTAATTCGTCCACTTTTCACTAGCCGATTTGATTTATTTCACGAAATCAATGATTTCCCCACTAATACAAGAAAAGAACGGACATGAGATGATACTTCTACAATATTTCTCGACATTTTTAAGCCGATTTTCATCTGGTTTTCTAGAATTAAATATTAAGAAAGCAATCGGCTAGAGTGGTTTCTCATAATCCAATTTTGAGTATTTGAATATTGGAAATTCATAGAATTCGAATAAAAAAACTTATCCACGTTTGGCATCTAGTGATTCCGATCTTAGTTTTGATGCAACACGGAGTTGATAGACACCTCGGGAATCGAATAAAAAGCTTTATCTATAGAAGAATCTTTAACACGTCGGCGTGGAATAAATTCCATTTGGCAATTGCAAATGAAAAAGAAAAGGAGAAAAAATCAGGAAAAGTCTCTAAACATAATCACATTGGATGAGCGAGTGAAAGTGACTGTTGCGATGGAGAGATGAATAGATGCAGATCATCATCTGCTTCAGTGGCTCTCGCAGTCTTGATATTTCCTTTTCTGGGGATTTTTTTTTTATATTTATAGATGATTCTGTTTACTTGATGATTGATATGTATAGAAGTATCGGTCGCGTGCAATTGAATGAACACCTGTTTATTGATGGGCCTTTGGCAGGCCCAATAAGCAACACATCTCAGAGTGAGAAGTGGGCTAGTCACTTCAAAGCCTATCGTACTCGTTAATCGTGATCGATTTCTTTATTTGACCCGACCTGTCTAGATATGTTAGGTTTCTCATGGAACCTGATTCATTCAATGGTACATGTGAGTTAGGTTCTCATCTATTGAGGACTAAAATTATTATGTAATTGGGAATACTAAGTTGGCAAGTCGGTTACATGACAATTGTATGAAGCACAGGCTAACCTAATAGGAGGTATTTCACCGCCACTTTCTCACCCTAGATGCAAAAGGCTACTATACGTACCTTCCCGACAGTAGCCAAAATTGAAGTCCTAATGTAATGTCTACCTTCACCACTGGAAGTCCTTGTAATTCTCACTATAATCTTTTTCTTCCTAGATGGATAGGAATACGAGATGACATTGCGAGGTCTCTTATCTCAAGATGAACCTCTTGCCCGTTTCTTCTCTTGAAACTAATCTGCTTAAATTCAAGATAATTATGTTTATATTATGTTGCAAGCAATTGAATGAATACTTGTTTATTGATGGGCCTTTGGCAGGCCCAATAAGCAACACAGCTTTGAGCAAGAAGTTGGCTAGTCACTTCAAAGTCCGTCATACCCATTAATCGTGATCGATTTATTTATTTGATCCGACTTGTCTAGATTTGTTAGGTTTCTCACGGAACTTACTTCATTCAACGATACAAGTGAGTTAGGTTCTCGTTTATCAAGGACTATTGAAACTCTTTTTAGGGCTTGCCTAGGATCGTTTCGTTTGCAAAAACCATAGTACATACATCATCTTCATCATCATTATACTTTAACTTTCACTAAACTCTGTCTAATCTTTCCCTGCCCAACCCATCAATGTCATCATCACTGCCATAGTCATTTGCGATTTCATATCCTATATAAGTTCATTGGAAACACCAAAATATCTCCATAAACCAAATTATGAGATCGTCGACTTTACCGTTGGTGCGCACCACATCATTTATTGGATCAAGACTCTGATGTCGTATTAGAAAGCTGAGTTGATGTGCAAAAAACTTAAACTGGATATGAGGATGGAAAACTCAATTCATATATCGTATAAAATCAAATTCAAAAGCTTAAATCATAACCTGTATTGAAACACTATGGTATGTAAGTGTGTGTATATATGGTACTTAGGTTGAAACACGGACTATCGGAGAGTGTGTTCGAAAGTTTTATTTCTTTTACCCGAAGGATGCCAATCAAGGCAAAGGATAAAAAAAATATGATTGCACTTAATCATTTTGATAATCAAATCGATCATGTCCCACCTAGATATTCCAAGGAAAAGGAAGCCCATTATGTACGGTTTTATTCTATATATGCCACAAGTCGAATTGGGGAAGAATTCTCTAGAAGATGTTACAAACAAATGGTTGAAAATTATAAAATAAAATAAAAAACAAAATATGAGCAGAATCGCAAAAGAAATTAAGCAGCTAAGCTGAAGAATTGCCCCTATACTTCTGTGAGATTCATGTGCTTTCCCACTCGATCCCATCCTCTCCTCCTAGCCCATGAGCTATATGAATAGTGTCTATGTAGCGTCTCCATTCATCAATCCAAACATACCCGATATTTTCTTGATGTACTTGAACCCTATTCGGACCATGTTCAACGAGTTGCGGAAATACCGTCATTGAGAATTGCTTCACGTGGAGAAAATTGTTTTAAAAGATCCTAAGTTTATTGTACATTGATTAATTTAATTTTAAACATTTCAATTTTACCAATTGAATCTTAAACTTTTTAACAATTTGCCGATTGAGTCCATCGGCTAATTTTGGTCAAAAGTCATTGACGTTAACACTGGTTGTCCCACATAATATCATTGGCATTGACATGGAAAATTTTTGTAAATTTTTTTTTCTTTTTTATTTTTTTCCTTTTCCTTTGCTCTTTTTTTTGTGCCATGTCGGTCGGGAAGGCGTCACCCAGTGAAGGCGCGAGCCACCTTAGCTGTTGCCGATGATGTTACGAAGGCCCTAGGTGGGGCCATGGCCTTGTAGGACAATCAACATCCACATAAGTGATTTCCAACTAAAATTGACTAAATAAATTCAATTGATAAATTATCAAAAGGTTCAAAACTCAATTAGTAAAATTGAAATATTTGTACTAAATTGAGTAAAGCGCAATAAGTTTAGGATTTTTTGGATAATTTTTCCTTTCACATGCCCAATTGATATTGTTGACCACCATCGAATAATTTGAACAATTTAAACTATTAAATTAATGCATGATTTTATATTTAAATATTCTAATAATCCCTCTTAAGCATAAGTTAAAGTTTATCTCAAGACCAATGCATGAAGATCTATAATTGATGAGATTAATAGGGTTTCAGAAAATTCAAACTTAATATCTTGTGCTTAGACAACATGTTACCATAAACTGTTCTAAAAATTCGACTAAGCTATTAAATGAAAGTCTGGGGTAATATTTAAATGCTCTGACATTCATGAAAATTTTACTTAGGAAAATCAAAGCGTAAGTGGCCTCTTCTATTTATTTTCCTTTTTGCTGGGAAAATTGTCCAAAAAGTCCAAAACTTATTGTAATTTTGTTAATTCAGTCCTAAACTTTTTAATTTTGTTAATTCAATCCTAAACCTTTTAATTTTGTTAATTTAGTCTTTGATCTTTTCATATTTTGCTAATTGAGTCTATTTGACCAATTTTAGCCCGAATTTGTTGACTTGGACAGGCAACACTAACATTTTACTTTTTAATAATATTTTGAATTATTTATGGTTTTTTCCTTTTTCTTTTTGGAGTTAGGGCTGGCCCACTCTCACCAACTTTGGACAAGGGCATCACTCTCACCAACTTTGGACAAGGGCATCACCCCCCTCGACAACTCTAGATGAGGTCCACGATGCCCTTGCCAAATTTGGCCAAGCGAGGGCCTAGGTCGACCCTCGCCCGCCCTAACTCTAAAAAAAAAAAGCAAAAAAGGAGAAAATCATAAAAAAAATTCAAAATATTTTTAAAATATTTTTAAAAAAGTGCAATGTCAGTGTCGTCCATCCACATTAGCGAATTCAGACCAAAATTGACTAGAAAAACTCAATTGGCAAAATGTGAAAAGGTTTACGACTAAATTGACAAAATTGAAATGTCTTAAACTGAATTGACAAAAGTGCAATAGCTTTAAGACTCTTTGGACAATTTTCACCATTTTTGTCTTTTTGCAGTAAACGACTATTGATACGTCCATTTTTTCATAAATAAGTTTTTTCACGAAGAGTTTGTGATTGGTGCGGTATATATAATTTATACGACCACCATATTTTATATCTCTCACTGCTATATAGACTCGTCCGTGAGAAAAATGATCCCCACATATACGATTTTCTTTAAAAATTTAATCGCTTCAAATTACGTGTTGCCAAAAATAATGCAACTTTTTGGAAATTCCAGTCAAAAGACAAAATTGATGAAGAATATCTGACGGGATAAGAATATACATACGTTCTTTCGGTAAATTAGAAAAAATAAAATAGGAACGATGGGCGTGTTATATAATGCAAGGTGAATATTCTGCAATTTACTCTCCGGATAAAGCGTACGTGAAAGGCGGTCGTGTGGTCCTTGTGGATATTTCGTATAGATTTGTCTGCTTTTTCTCTTTGTATAATAAATTCCGACTTTTTATTTTTGTACACTAATAATGTGCAAATTCAGTCTTCACAAGCATAGTTTATAAAGTGATAATTATAAATTCACATTATAAATAGATCATTATTTCGTTCCACGGCTGTTTGTATAAAAAGAATATATATATATATACATAGACTGTGGTCGGACGTATATAGTATAATTCCTAATCTTGTTCTACCGAACAATTTGTTTATTAATTAGTCCAATTACATATAAACAATTATATAACATATTAGAGATTCTTGTGGGAGATATGCTACAGAATGGCTCAGTCGTTGGTCCCAAACTTTTAGGGTTTCCTCGTGTAAAGGAGGCAAAATTTGGAGAAAAAAAGGATAAAATCGGGAAAAATATGTCAGTCACAAAGAATTTTTGTAGTAGCTTTCGAAAACCATTTGAGTGGGCAACGACGAAGATTTCTTTGCTTTTTGGGAGCCAAAGGTAAAAAGGCAAGGACAGCATGTCCTGGCCAATAAAATCAGCTCTTTTTTCTGAGGGTCACTTTAGCAATCTATCATCCCCTCCCCTCCTTTCTCTTTTTCAAAGACAGGATAGATTAATAAAGGGGAAAAATTAGTATTTGGGTACAATGCATTTTCAGGACACTTTGCTTGTCGTACCGCTTCATTTATCTAGGAAAATTCATTGGGTGCTTTCGAAACATCACGTGACGAACGATTGAAATTCATTGCTCTCGATGCTCCATGACTTGCATTAGGCGGACGGCCACCTGATCTTCTTCCGAGAGTACCTTGTGATTTTCGTATTTGCTTGGTTGGAAGGGAAAGTTTTGGGGGGAGTACTCAAAGATGAAATGAAAGAGACGAGAAGAAGATCCAGCAAAATATTCCTGCAAAAGGTGCAAACATTACATAACAGTGACCTCCCTGAGCAAACCCTAACGAAAAGAGTAAGAAAGCGAGACTTTTGAACTGAAGAAGTTCCCCACTAAAAGACCCCTTAAAAGCACTTCCACAAAACCCTTAATTTCTCTCTCTCCATACTTCATTGTTCTCACTTATTTCCCTAGAGCAAAACCTTTTTTTCCCTAGCAAATTCACATGTTAATCACTTCATATGATCGAGCACCCGCCGTTGTCATCGTCGTAGTCATGATCATTGTTGACGTAGCTTCTGATCGGATCAGCCGGTGGAGGGGGGAAAGTGTACGCCGATCCTGGATGAGAGTATGAATACGCATGCATCGGAGAGGCACCGTAGTACGAGGCGCTGGGGCTAGGGTACGCAGCATTGTAGCTCATCCCGGGCGCTTGGGTCGGATAGTAAATCGGATACGGGTTCATGCTCATCGAGCCTGGAATCGGTGGAGTGAATCCCGAGGTAGTCCCTGGAATGTTGCTCGTGTTGCTCGCGGCTGCCCCATCGCCGGCACCGCCATCGTTGCTCTTTTTCCCTTTCTTCTTTTTCTTCTTCTTCTTGCCGCCAGTTCCGGCAGCTCCAGCCTCCTTGGTCGCACCGCCCGTCTCCTTGTTTTCGGGTTCCTGGTTCTCTCCATCGTCGTCATCGTCGTCGTCATCATCTTCAACTCCATTTACATCTTTGGAAGCCTCTTCACCGGCGTCTTCAGAATCTTTAGGATTTTCTTGCTTGTTATCCTTGTTCTTGGACTTCCCGGATTTCTTCTCCTTCTGTTCGGGCCAGAGCTCGGCCTGTTTTCCCGATTTGGTCAGCTTCTTGATCAGCGTCTCGGAATTGACATCACCAGTCACCTCGACCTTGTGCTGTTGCGAATCAACGTTTATCGTAAATACACCTGAGGGAAAAGAAGAAATTCATACGTTCAGCGATTACTCCATTCACGGAAGATCTCAAACTAAAGTTGTGCCAAAACATTATCTTTAGGTACTCTTTTCATAAGCAAAAGTGAGGAAGTCGATCGAAGTCTGAAAATCAGACGGAAGAACTATAGTGATTTGGGATCAATATACAGATTTACGATTGAAGAAGTTCGGTTGATCCATACGACGTCACAGAAAACAATTATGCACATCGCTAGGCGCTTAGTCGCATGACCTACTGGATTAGTGATAAAAGAGGAAGATAAATCGCTATATGTACTCATCAATATCATGAGGGGCTTCATAATATGCATGATCAGGCAAAAAAGAAATACAGGATCCGAGCTTTTCGTGCAAGTGGTGATGAAGTAAATGGATGCAGAAACTAGAAAGAGTAAGGGACACACTGTACCATCGATGCTATGAAGAACTCTCTTGACTTTTCTGCTGCAGCCTTCACAGTGGATCGGGACCTTCAACGTCCATGTCTGTATCGAATCGATAGACATAGAGAGAGAGATTCAAATCGAGAAGTCCGTCAAAAATATGCTTCGAGAAATGAATTCACAAATGGATTGAAGTGCATAGGAGAAATTCAGTACCTGGTATTTTAAGGCTCCAGGCATGCCATCTCCTCCTCCTTTTGCTGCCATCACGTGTGGGGGGAGAGAGAGAGAGAGAGAGAGAGAGAGGTGAGTTCTCTACGAGCTTAAGAAGAAGATGGTGAGGAGGTAATTAAAAAGAGAGGGGGAGAGGGACTGCTTGAGAAACATTTCTGAAGTACCAAAAAAGAGGTCGAAGAAAAAGATCTTTAATGTGGCATATACCAACAGAGCAACTGAACTATATATATATATATACTTCATATTATTATTTATTTTGTAGGTAAAGAAAAAGATTTTTCGTGAACCTGTCTCATTGGATGGTATGGATTCCAATCCATTTGATGCAAAGTCTTTCTTAGTTGATCATAGGTCATCGTCAAGTGTTCACTCATGTTGAGTTGCATAAGAAATCATGCATGCGATATATAATCGTAAGCGTGACATATAAGAATCCTAATTCCATTCTTTGGGTTGTCAATAGAATTTGCGAAATTATCCGACATATATATGTGTAGTCTCTCTCTATTTATAAGTATAAATTTTTGAATTAGACTTTCTAAATCCAATTTGCGTTCATTTGCCTTGGCCTGCTTTTCAGTGATTTTCTTCTTTTGCTAGTTTTGAATGTTACTTCTTTTTTTTATAATAAAAGAGTGGAGATGACAATTCTATGGATGGGAAGAGAGTTTGTTTGATTTGATCTGTATTCTATGGGTCTCTTAACCTATGTGATATAATGATAACATTGATTAACAATGCTTTTATATTGAAGCTGAGCAAATAGCAATTTGATTAAACACGACGTTGCAATGAGAAAAATATTAGACCGGCTCTATCAATGTAGATCAACATGATCATAATCATTAGATGCGTGGGTGTTATAGCAAAACCCCCAGGATCAAATGACTATGATGACGTCAACCTGTATAGACCGAATTCAAGTAAGAATTTCTTTCAAACGATGATTTGTGAGATTGACAAGTGGACTATGATCAAAACAATTTTTTTTTTCGACTTTTCTTTTGAAGTAGAAAGAGAAGATATGCATATCAGACTTTGCATAATGTTCATTTGATAGAATATTCTCGCACAATTCTTGAATAGTCCAGAGCAATCATTCCTTACCATGTGTCTTAGAACCAGCAGAGTTCTTATGATTCTTAATCAATGACTGTCCAATTAACAAGGATGGTCCCAAGAACTAGAAGGTTCTGAGTGCAAAATGATTGGTCAAAGACAGGGTCAACTTAGTTGAAACATAGCCAAAAGATCTTTGCTTTACAACTATAGATATATAGGTCAGCCAGGATCGATCCCAACACATGTCTCCATTGAAATAGCCTGGTGAGTGCCGTCGCAGATCTTTTCCTTCTGTATTTTTGCAGTCATTGATCAAGAAAATGATGGCTTTATGTGAGTGCTCCATTTGCTTTGGCTTCACTTTCTTGACGAGATTGGGCACCAGAAATCTTAACAACGATCATTACATGAAGCCAAAATAATCAGTACGTAGCACGAAATGAAAAGAGGAAATGAAGATGGCAATAAAGATCTTTTTGCTCCCGCTTTCAAAGAAAAAAGGACATCAACTGGATAGCAGATCTGAAGCCACTCATGCTCCTTTTTTGTTTTTTTTGTTTTTGTTTTTTTTTCCTTCTGCATTAAGGAACTTGTTCACGGACTGAGCATTGACCCGTGACGAGAATGTAACCACAAAAGTTTCTGCTCTTAAAATTTTGATTGGATCAAGCTTTCTAGTTCCTTAGAAAGAAACCATCATCCAACCAAACAAAGTAATCGCACCATCAGAATGCCACTTGTATCAAGAGGATCATGTTTCATCTCCCTTAATCTTGTTCTCTCCATTTCCATTACTCGTGTTATCGTTCTGTTCTGTACTGGACGGAGAAGAGAGTCCCAGAAATATTAAATGAGCAAGTAAAACGTCTTCAAAATTATTATAAGGTGGAACTTAGGAAGTAAATTAATTCCAACTGGGTTAATTCGTTCATCACATTTCATGAACTATCATTTAGGCAAGTCATGACAGTATCGAGGCAAAAGTGTACATCAAAATTAATTTCCCCGCCCAACATATTGGAAAATAACCGATTTGATTTGAAAAGACAGGATTAAAATTAATATGCGGAATCATACAAAGTGTTATTTATCTGTAATACTTTATAAGACCGAGTTTATCTTGCATTATTACAATAAACAAGAATGCTTTCCTGTAACAAAGAACCAAAGTCTGGTTGTGGTTGCCAGGACAAGCTATCCTGGAAAGAAAACTAAAAGCATGAACACAGACAAAGAAGACAACGAATGCATTTGAGAATGGAAAAAGATAACGATGGTCACTGGTTCAGAATAATTAAACTAATCTCTCTCTCTCTCTCTCTCTCTCTCTCTCTCTCTTTTCTTCTTTTTCTTTTTTCTTTTTTTGCACTTTTAGTGGCACTCACAGAGTTAAATAATATGGTAACTAGCACAAAAAGAAGATGTTGCAGTTGAACTTATCTTAAGCAAACTTTTCATATTAAAATAACGGGTTATAATTTTACTTCTTCGCTTAAGAGAGAGATAGACATCAGTCATCTTGATTTAAGGAAAAGATAGGGATAATAGTGCATTCCACATACTCACTGACGTGGACTTAATTCTAATTGTGGTGATGAACCATTTCTAAATACTTCCTCAGTCAAGAAAAACCTTCAAATAGACAATGGATGCATATAGATCTCTTTGACAATCAACAAAGACCATTAATTGCGAAGTGATGGGAACGATGGAAGATCTTATTGAAAAATGAATCCGTTAAGGAAGCAATCCCCAATGTACATATACCCCAAAACACCTACTTCAAACAGACTACTTTACTTTTAAAGCCGTGAATTAGTTTATTTCCAGGAGCTGATCAAGTTCTTACCCAAAATTCTAGATTTAGGAAACGCCTAGTAGATACAGCCATCAATCTGTGAGAGGTTCGGAGCCGCAACATTCACAGTCTCTTAATCAGTACCTCCGACAGAACACAAATCAAGCAATGGTATGCCCACTCAAGGGATTGACACAAATCTATGAGTTCAATAACAGGATCTGGCAACAAGTGAAACTTGTGAACAGAATGGAGATGCAAACTTGAGTATTTGAACAGAGGCAACAATGCTTAGATTTATGAACTATGTCTGTGATTATTTCCTGACAGAGAAACTCACTATACAATGACAAGCAAGTCACGAGAACTATCACATACGATTCCAATATATCTGAGTATTAATGTGTGTATGCTAATGTACTTACAGATAAACATATGCATTTTGTTCATTATGAATATGAGATACCATCAAACATAACAAGAGGCAAAACTGATGGAAATTTTTGAAAAAGTTTAATTGTGAACGTGTTCTTTTTATTACTGAATTATTTGCTTTAGCACCAAAAACATTTGCTACAAATTTCTGATATTTGACAAATTGGACAATCTATTGTAGCTTGAATGACAATCACCTTTACAAGGATGCTTTTCTGAATGCCAGAACACCGATGGTGATGGAGAAAAGAGCCAATAAAGCTCCTTGTCTAGAAAGTGCAAATTCTGTCCATGTCAAGGGCCTCGTGACTTGGAACAGTACCTTCTGGAACTGCTCATTCAAGTCCTCTAATGATCCAGTGTTGTCAATTATTATGTCAGCCTTAGACCTTTTCAAATCCAATGGCATCTGAGCATTTATCCTGTTCCTAGCATCTTCCTCACTTGTTCTGTCTCTTGCCATAAGCCGTTGAAGCTGAATTTCTGGATCAACCCAGACAACAACAATGGGCTTTGTCCACTTATCCATCTTTGCCTCAAACAACAAAGGGATGTCAAGAACAATAACCTTATGTCCTTTCAACCAAAGTTTCAAAATTTCTCGGAAGATGCCAGATGATATGTATGGAGCCAGCAGCCTAAACATAAGTAAGCACAGAAAGCTTCAGGAAACTAGAAGATCAGAAGGTTTCTTATCTTGAAGTTCAATGCAACTGTTAATGCATCAATCAAGCAAACATCAAAAAATCCAAGGTACATCATTATAAGGAAATGGATACTGACCTCAGAATGAATAACTCAGCTATGACCCAGGCAATGAAGGTGCAAAAATTTCAGACTGATATCACAAATCACACACAGCAACTACATGCATGACAGTTAAAAAAAAAAAAAAAACTCAAAAAGAATTTGTCCCCTGTTTCATCAGAGCAAGAAATTTTCCTAGTTGAGCAGAATCTTATGCAAGGTAAATTTGCTGACATATCCAGCATGGTCCAATCCCCATTTTGAAGCTAGAACTAGTACTGCAAGTTTAGTTCAGATTTACCATTACCTATTCAAAACTTGACGCTTTGCAGGATCAGAAAAGACAATTTGGCCCAACTTTGGCCTATCAACTTCTCCATCAGCTTGTAGAATCTCCTCCCCAAATGCAGCAACAACTTTCTTCCATCCACCAGTCCCTTTCTTTAATACATCCTGCAAGCACAACAGGGAATTTAAGAATTCCAATGAGGAAAATATAGTCTTCAAGTCCTGTCAAGTGGCAAGATGCCATCCTCACTACATGGATCTACACAATTGTTGAAACTTGCTAGAACAAGAATGACTCACTGCTGTATTTTATGTGTGCTCTTAAGTGAAAATATCTGCCTGTTTTTACATGACACAATTTAAGGTTGCCATACTTTATCATCTCATAAAGGAAAATCACAAGTATTAGATATTCACAGAAGCTTAAAGTAGGAGGGACACTGAAAAACAAAATGCAAAGCTCGTTAACATGGAAACTGTTTAGCCAATAACAAAAGCCTCATTTACCCTGTTGAACGAGAAAGTGAGATCTTTCAAAAAATAGCACTCTCAAAATCTGCACAACATTTCTCCTTGTTGGAAATTCCAACTTCTAGAACATCCCCTTGTTTTCATATTTCTTTTAAAAAAGGAAAGAGACCAATAGGAAAAATACTCAATGAATATAAAATAAACCATCTACCATCCCCTTGCTTTCATATTTCTGGACAGAATCTGATGTACATATTGTGATTGATTTACAGTCATCAACTTCAGGAAAACTCTAAAAACATTCTTTTCAAAGATCATTGTAACAGACCAGAATAAGGGAATATTCTCAAGGAATATAAAGTGAATTATAACTAGGCAAAGAAGTCAATATGACCAATAATCATAACTTAAGCAATATCAAGGAAAAAAAAATACACGAGCAACGATGTCGGCATCAACAACAGGGACACCATGGGCCTTGAAATGGTTGGAGACTGTACTCTTCCCTGATGCAATTCCACCAGTCAGACCTACTATCCTCATTCTTCTTTCTTTTACTTCTAGTTATCGGATCAAACACTCTGAAAAGTGGGGGCGTGATCTGTCAACTACAAACCAGAAAAAAAGGGTATATTTGTCATTCTCCCTTCACTACCAAAATCAGCATCTACATGTAAACCTTAAATGGTACAAACTCTACATACAATTAATCTTAAAAAAAAAAAAAAACAAGTCAGTTAGGTTGGCAAAGATAAACATTGAATATAAATTTTGATAAGAATCACCAAGATCTGTTATTGAAAAGAAACGTAGCATATAATTCATACATTCATCTAAACCAAAAAGCTTTGATTTTCCATATATTTCTTGACAAGCAGCAGACCAACATAATGTAGACGCACAGACTTAAATACAAGATAATAGCAGAAATAGGGACTGCCATGATGTGGTGGTGAGAACACAGACATATCTCATTTCACCACTACTGTTCTGTGTTATAATGGGGAAAAAAAAACACCAAGGATGTTATTAGTGCTAACTTGTGCTGCTTCAATTACAGCTTCAAACTCAAATTTGAGCAGCATCATTACTTATTGCTCTCTAAATTTCCACAGAAGATTTCCAGCAGTATCTTCGATTTCTACAGTATATCTACAAATTACTTAAAAGACCCATAATCCAAGCAATGTCAGGAAACCTTTTGGCTCTCTGGACATGATCTAAATTAGGTCATTGAATTTATTTCGAAATAGCAGGATATTAATCTACACTTACATGTTGAAGCTACCCAAGAACACAATAAGCTGTCATTAATCAAGAAGGAATTGGAAAATTTTCACTTTCTAAGGCTCCGTTTGTTTCCCAAAGAATGTGACATTTCTGGAAAATGTTTTTTTGGGAAGTCATTTTCCAAGAAAATGACCTTATTTCCCAGTGAAAATGAAAAGGAAAATATTTTCCGTCATTTAGAAAGGAAATCTTTTTTTTTTCCTAAATAAGCATGCATTTCTGATCATTGGTCTTGTGCTTGGCCTCTGCGGACCCGGTCTATCGGCCAGGCCCAGGCCCGAGTCCATCAAGGTTGAACACCAAATTCTGTGCTCTTGCCTTCCTGCGCCCTGTCCATCGAGCCAGAGCACAGAACACTACGAGAATTATAACATGTGGTCTTACTATATGAAGTATGGATTGTCAAGTTTCATCTATTTTGACCCCATTCAATCAGTAGAAAGTTGGTCTGTAAGTAAATTGAACACAAAATGACACTAAAATTTATTCCTTCACCTAAATTTCTCATAGAAAAATATAGACAAGTTGATTCATTCTCCACAGAGAAGGCAAACATCATTCAAAAAAGATTCCCATCCTTCTTAATATAGTGCCCAAAAATCATAAAAAAATCTCAAGATTAGTAAATTGACTTGTTTATTTCCAATTAGTATGATTCATCAATCAACAATACATATCCAGTCATTCATGCTTCCTTTTTAAATCCACAATTCACCATCTTCAACAGAAACTCCCCTCCCTCTTGAGTTTCAAGATCAGTCAATGAATTACAAGCTAATCGCTATTAAAAGGAAAAGGAGCAAAAGACCACGATCCGCAACTCGACCAATCAATCCCAAGCTAATCGCTAATTAAAGACACAGTAGCAAAAGACCGCAATCTACTAAAATTAGCTCCAAAGATCGATTCTGCACAACACGGGACAGCCAATAGCCGTTCTAGTGCTCGTGACGCATAGGAGGAGAACGAGATGGCGGCATCAACGATCCTGAAGAGCTCTGCGCTCGCAGGTCGGGATTAAACCTAGGCGAGCGACGCAGCATGTGCCGCAAAGGAGCTCGCGGCATCAGGGAAGAGGGAAACGAAGCTCTGGAAGGGGGGAAAGAAGCCCTAACATAAGAAAGATGGGAAAATGATTTCAGATGGAAATCATTATCCCCAAGTTCAGAAGGATATTTTCCGGCCAACGGAGCCTAAGCAGAATTTTGCAAAATCAAAATCAAATGTCGGGGGATTTCGCCCCAACAGTATCTCAAACTATTAAAGGAACGATTTTTTTCGCACGATGTTAAGCTGGAAACCACGAGATTCGAGAGACTACAAAGCTTATTTGAGTCGGATAATAACCAAAACAAAGCAAAAGCAAGAGGAATTAGGATCACCTGTAAGTTCAAAGGTCTCGAAGGAGAAAACTCGGCCCACGCCTTCAAATCCGGCGGCAGCGACGGCGGTAGACGCCGGCGTGGCCGAGAGAGATAGGTAGATACGAAACTGGTGGCGGCCGAAGAGACTTCGCCGCCGGTGGCGTGGCGGCGAGACGACGAACCTGGTCGTGAGGCTCGCCGGCGCCGCTGGGTGGGGTTTTGCCCGTTGCTGCGCCCTGGGTCTCTGAGCTCACTCGATGAAGATCGTGGGAAAGGAGAGCCGGTTAGGTATTCAGTGGTTAGGTTTCACCAACTCATAGGCTGACGTGGCATGTACTTGTGTACGGAATCCAATAAAATTGACACGTGTCCATGACGTGGAAACTAAAGAAAAATCAAAACAATTTTCTCCATACCCGAGGAAATATTAGGTGGGCCGGGCGCACCAAGTCACCGTGCGCCCGACCAATAAAGAAGCGACACGTGGCTCCATGTGGCGATTGGGTCCCACCTTCAAATTTTTTGCATTCCCTCCCTTCCTTAATTAATTGCAATCGTACGGAGCCCCCCTACCCTTCCCCTTCTCTCCCTTCAATTATTTGGAACTCTCTCTCTATGCTCTCTCTTCTGCACGTTCCAAGAAAAAAGAACAAGCCCGCTTTCTTTCTTTTTTGAAAATACTCTCCCTCTCTCTCTCCTAGGAGCACCGCCGATCGCCTCCCAAGCTCAGAACCGCCGCCTCCGATACGTCGTCTCCGCCGCCTCCGATACGTCGTCTCCGTCGTCGCCTTCAGGAGTCACTCCCTCTCTCTGTCTGTAACATCCTGAAAATCGACCCCATTTTGGGATTTTATAAAGGGCAATATTAGTCGAAGGCCTGGTCAGTACAAATACTCCGAACTGTGTGTTCGTGGGATAGTGGATTATAGGGAGGCGTCGAAAGGAAATGATTTGCATACAACTCGCAATTTCGATCAAGAACGAACCCTTCGACCATGAGGACCTGGGAGGGAACGATATCCTCTAAGTACTAGACTATTAAGGAAACGGAAATAAATCGATTCGATAGAAGTACGAAGTCGATCTGCGGGTGATTTCCGCATGACTTCGATACGAACTACAAACGATGGTAAACCGAATTCTTTTCATCTGGTACTCGGGGTTATCAATTGAGCCCCCGGGATCACACGACAATCGAGGGATGTCCCTGACTCGAGAATTGACGTTAATGTGGATCAAAGAATGATTGACCATGGGTCAAAAGTGAGGAAAGTCCTAAAAGGGCGCCTGATAATCCAAATTGTACTACGGTTGCAATCGACTTAATTTAGCCCCGATTTTTAATCCGATTTTGGGAACCGACTTCTCAATGATATCAAGATTAAATATTTGGACGTCGTCTCATTTATTTTTGGATTTTCCGTTGGACGCGGAAGTGTCGGAAAAAGGAAAAATTGGACTGGGTTTCGAGCCCGTGGGTGGGCCGGCCCAAGACCGGCGGCCCAATGGGCCTTGCGCCCATCCAGCCCAGCCCAGCCCAAAGGGGGCCCAAGCTAGCCCATTCTCATCTCCCTCCTCAACTCACGCTTCTCTTTTGGCTTTTGGGCGTGTACGTTTTGCTTTTTTTCTTATTTATTTATCTTTGTTTTTTATTGGCTCTTGAAGCAGTGGCAAGCCCCACTTGCCTTGGCTTCTCCCTCAAGTTTCCAGCAGCTTTCTCTCTCCTCCTTTCTCCCCAAATTCGTTCAGCACAGCAACCCCTCTCTATCTCCCTTTTTCTCTTCCTTTTCCCTTCCATTTCTGCTGCTTCTTGCTGTCCTTGTAGTTTTCCAGCCGGAAAACGGCCTTGCCACCGTCACCGGAGCCGCCACCACTACCCATAGTGCAGTCGCGGAAGTTAGGAAGCCAGCCGCACACCCCCGGTCACCCCCAGTCGCCCCGGACCGCCCGTTTCGGCCCTTTTCGCGCGCAGCTGCCGGCCAACTTGAACAAGTAAATCCGGACTATTTTGGCCTCTTTCGTCCATCGTTCATCATCCGTTGCCATCCCCGAGCTTACCCCTCATAGCCCTCATTTCCCTCTACGCACCGGTGTTGCCGGACTTCCAATCAAAGTAAGTTGATTCCCTAATCCTTGTTTAGGGGTTAATCTTGTTTTAGGGATAATTAATGTATTTGTATGTTTGTGTTTAATTAGAGTTAATTAGTGGATTAGTGTGGTTAATTATGCTGATTGAGATTAGTATGTTGACTAGAGTTAGTTTTAAAGTAACTAGAGTTAGTGTTAAAGTAAATATGGTTAGTTGATTAAAGTAACTATAATTAGTCTTAAAGTAATCATGGTTAGGTTAGATTAACTAAGGTTGAGTTAATTTTGTAACCATGGTTAGTATTAATAATAATAATTAATTTTGGATTAAATAATAATTATATATTATTTTCGGAATTATTAATTAATTAAATTAATTTATAATTTCGAATTATTATTATTATTACTATTCATTTCTGAAAATTAATTATTTTTGGAGAAAATAATTAATTGTGATTATTTATGGGAAATGTTTTTAATTGAGTAATTTTGTGGGAAAATTTCTATGGTCTAATTTTCTAATGTCAATAGTAATTATATACCACTTTGTTAAATGACATTAGTTTAAAGAAGGGTTTTATTAAATGAAATTAATTGGGTTGGGTAATTAATTATGGAAATGGTTGATTGTCGTAGTCGTGAGGACACGGGTTTATTTATTGTTGAACATTGAGTCACGTGAGTGGGTACCGGTAATTATTGAGGTACATGATTATTTTGGACAAGTATGCAAGTGTCATGATGTTGATTGATCAAATTGATTGTCAAACTGTGACTTGAACTGTTGATTGTTGCAACTTTTGTGAATGATTGGACTGCTGGATATTGCTGCATGACATTATACGTGTGTTAACTGCAATAGCATGTTGCATGAGCAAGAACGGTATGTGCATTCATGACAGAGCAAAGAAATGAACATATTGTTTGATGATGTGTTGCATAGTCACATTAAGAGGAGAGCCTGACGTTGCCGGTAGACCGCCAACCCTTGGGGTTGTGCCGTGGCCTTTTGGTCGTCCCGACTTCGGTCGGTTGCCTAATAGTGGTCGGTTGCGGAGTCGCGGTAGAGGCCGGACCCATGCTCCTTAGGGAATGCCGTTAGTGGGGGAGAGCCCATGACGTCGCCGTGCCTCATGGGGGAGGACGATGCCTGGTTTACGACCAGTTGACCGCCAACCATAAGGTTGTGCCGTGGCCCTGGGGGTCGTAATAATCAGAGCATTTGTGGGTGTGAGACATGAAAAAGCTGTGTGCGATGCTCTGATTATTTGCATGCTCTTAATGTGTGATGATTTAACTGACAGTTTCTGTAGGTCGCGTGTGCCAAGGCTAGGTAAGGTTGCTAGTGGTTGTGTCTGATTATCAAACTGTCTTCTGCTTTATTTCTTTGAGGTGGCGTTGGTTCATTTGATGAATTAGGTTGTATGTTAAACTCCCGAGGCGAGCGAAGTTCCTAACCGGGGCTTAGGGCTTTAACTTGCTGAGTTTCTCTCAACCCGTCGTGGTTAACCTTTTAAGGCCCTAGATGATGCAGAACTTGAGGATCGAAGAGAGCGATCCCACCGAGAACAGCAAGTAGGCACTTGTACAGTTTTAGGTTAGTTAGGCCGGTCTCTTTTTGAGTAAGCCTTAGCTTGTCGCCTGTAGTAAGGCGTGTATGTATTTCTTTGGTGTCTTGGTTAACCTTCAGATATATAAAATAATGTTTGTCTTTCCTCTACTACTGTTGTTGCTATCCCTGTTCTTTGGTTTGGGAGTTGTTCGTTTCCGCATGTGCTTAATTACAAGATAAAATGAATTGGTTGACGACAGTACTTGGGACGTCGTACAATTAGACCTCAAGTGAAATGGGGTTGCCACGAGCTCAAGAGTTGGGCCGTGACACTGTCACTCCCAAGAGCCCCTGCCGATGGCATCTCGAGCTCAGGTCCAACGCCTCCGCCACGCCCTCTGGCACGTCGCCTCCAGGAACCACTCCCTGTCTCTCTCTATCTCGCCCCCAGGAGCCCCGCCGGTCACATCTTGAGCTCATATCCACCTCTGGCACGTCGCCTTTGCCCCCGCCCTCCTTAGCATCCTTTTACCCTTGCTCTCCAAGTTTGGAGGCTTTTTCAGCCGGGCGCGAGCCTCGCGGAAGCATATGTGATGCGGAGGCTTTACAAGGAAAAGATGGTCGCGGTCTCGAGCGATCGCAAGGAGGAGAGGATGAGTGGAGAAGGGGGGCTGTTTCTGTTTTTCTTGGGTGTTCAGGAAGGCCCATTCCATCCTTCCTCTGCAGAAGCACCGCAAAGTTGCTCTCTCGAAGTAGCTCCCCGCATGAATGGTTTTTAGCTTTAGATGGGACTTTTTCTTCTCTTCTTTCTTTCTGCTTGTACAAAAGTCTGTAGCTAAATCTTGTCTCGTGAGTTCAGGAGGATTTTCCCTTTTTTGGGGTATTGTATTTCTAATGTTGGATTTCTTGAATTAAAAGTACTGATCGAACTTGAAGGAATTTGCTTCGATTCGCTTCAGAATACTTGAAATTTGTAGGTTTAAATCCATGATGAGCCAAGTGATTTGGGCCATTTAATTTGATAAATCTTGGGAGATTTGCACATATCATGAGGTCCATAGCCGATGTAATGACCACGTACAAGCGAAACACGTACAAGTGAGAGGTTTCGCTTATTCAAGACACAAAAGAGAGCATGAAGCGAAGCGAAGCAAAACAAACGAACGCAAGAATAACAGTGATAATGCCTGATTAAAAGAAAGGCAAAGTACAGGCTATGTAAACTGAAGAAATTTGACCCAAAAAAAGAAACTAAAGGAGAGCCAGTTACACGCCATAACACCGACACACCCAACAGATGTAGGTTACCAATACCACCCTCATAAACCCAAATAGAACAAACGATACATTGTTATCTTACAAAGCAAGACAAAAAGTCCATATGTTTCCAATTCATGTGGGTGTTGGGTTGGGGGAGTAAGAAGGCAACTTCGATTTTGCCTCTTGCCGGTGCTTTGCGTGTTCTGGACATTTTCCTCCGCGCTTCGCCTCCAAACTTGGAGAGCAAGGGTAAAAGGATGCTAAGAAGGAGGGCGGAAGCAAAGTCGACGTGCCGAAGGGAGTGGCGGAGGCGTCCGACTTGAGCTCAAGATGCCATCGGCGGGGGCTCTTGGGAGTGACAGAGAGAGGGAGTAACTCCTGAAGGCAACAGCGGAGGTGGAGGCAACGTATCGGAGGCGGCGGTTCTGAGCTTGGGAGGTGATCAGCGGTGCTCTTGAGAGAGAGAGAGAGAGAGAGAGAGGGAGAGAGTATTTTCCAAAAAAAAGAGTAGGTTTGTTCTTTTTTCTTGGAACATGCAGAAGAGAGTTCTGAATAATTGAAGGGAGAGAATGGGGGGTTTCGTATGATTGCAATTAAGGAAGGGAGGGAATGAAAAAAATTTGAAGGTGGACCTAGTCGCCACGTGGAGCCACATGTCACTTCTTAATTGGTCGGGCGCATGGTGACTTGGCGCGCCCGGCCCACCTAATATTTTCTCGCATACCCCTGCTCCGTCTACCGCCACCTCCTTCGTTCGACCACTACCGCTCGTCACCGGCGTCATCGCTCGACTCCTTCCATCCACAGAGCACCGCCGTCGCTCACGGCCTTCCCTTCCATCGACGAGCCCTGCCTAGCCTCAGCTTCGGAGCTCGTCCTGGAGATGGAAGATCTCCACCATCTCATCTCAGATTCATCCTCCTCTCTCGATCCAAACTCAACCCAACATCGATCCACTCTCCCGCTCCCTCAAAGTTCATATTTTTATCCCCAACCCGATGCGTCAATGAAGGCTCCGATCACGTGTCGGTGACCCGAGCGAGACCCAGATGGGAAATCGTGCTCTCTGCTCCCTCAAAGTTCATATGTTGGCCATGGGTATCAATCTCGAGCTCAAGGACTTCGTTCTCTCTCTTCCCCCACTGAGGAAGCTTCATTCTGAACAGAAGGAGAAAAACAGAGGAAGTTTCGTTCTATGGATGGGGCGGTGCTCTATGGATGGAGTGCCGCGAGCAACGACTGCTCGTTTGACGAGCAGTAGTGGTCGGCTCTGACGCAGCGTCGGCGACTCCCCACGAAACGAATGAAGAAGATGGCCATAGACGGAGGAGGAAGATGAAAGAGAAAACGCAGAAGTTAAGTTTTAATTTTTTATTTACTTGACACGTAATGCACACGAGTCGATTTTTATTAACTTTAAATATAAAAATATATGTCACGTTAGGATATAACATGGAGATATCTAACCACCGAATATTATTTCAAGAGGAGATGGAGATCCAGATTTGGAAATGAGCCGGATTATATCGAACCCTATTGCTAGGGTATTAAGTCATAACGAAATTAGTGGTCGGCCCAGAAGGGTCCGTGGCAATTAAATAGACATATTCTATTATTCATATGAATTTATTTATTTTATTCATGTCAATATTGTGTAGTAATTCCTTCTAAAAGGTTAATCTAAGCCTCCATTTATTTTAGGAAAATAAAAAATTTGAAAATTATATTCCTAAAAATGATTATTTGTATCTCTTATAAAATAAATAAATGAAAAATATTTTAATCACTCATGAGAATGTGTAGGCATAAATTAGTATCAATGTGAAGACTTTTTTCATTAATTAATTATTTTGAGTGGTACGAATGGAGAATTTCAAAACTATGCTAGCAACTCTCAATCAGAAGACATAAATCTAATGGTTTCTACACATAGACAAAAAAGGAAGGAAAGAATAGGTGAAGCGTTTTGATTGAATGCTAGTTAGTGATAGATTTTTTGCCAAAACCGTGCAATCTCTAGGATCAGAGATGCTAACGGGTGGGAATAGAAATGGAGGACCTAAGGACGAGTAGTGGTTACAACTTGAAGAGGACCACTCAGTCCTAATGAAAAAGGAGAAGAAGCCACTGAACTTCTCGAGAAGATAAGTACAAAGAGCACTCATAAACTCACCCTCACCGAAGAGACCCAAGGATCTTTTTGTAAGAGACCCATTGGAAGGACAATCGTCTCTTCTCAAGCACTACGCCCATTGGAAGAGACCCAAGGATCTTTTTGTAATGGATAACCCTCGAAACCATAATCTATTGATATACGGCGTAAATCCGAATGATTGATGGAAGAAACACCAAACATATCTTTACCTAATCGGAAAAGAAGACCAAGGACACATGCTCAACTCCTTAGGAAAATGTTGTCCAATTCATGTATTTTCTACGAAACAAATGAAACCTTAAAATTAAGGGATGGAGAAATAGAGTTAGGAGATAAGTGAAGGTGGGCAAAATTCATCAACAAAAATATGGAGTTAAAAAACACTTTAGAATATAAAACTTAATTAAACTTACATGCGCTAAGAGTATTACTCATTAATGAGTTGAAAAAAAAAGTACAAATTTCACATTAAAATTTATGTACATTTTCTTAAGCTGTTCTCCACGTAACTAAATATTGCACAAGAATGTTTTTTTTTTATGACTATGACTTTAAACTGTGTTTAAAAAGAAGTTTTGCCCTAAACTATAATTAATGACGGCTTTTAATCATATGAAAGGTAAAAGTTAGAATTCCGTACGTATAATGATGTGTATATTATATCATGTCAAAAATATTATAATTTAATATGAGAAAATTTCTAAAAACAAAAAGATAATAAAAAAGAATTATCACGTGGCATTTCACCTTCCCTATATGGTTTTTACGCTTTATAACTTTGCTAGGCCACTCGTATTCAGTCAATAAGTAAGGATTTATTGATTTATAATTCCTAAACTTGTGTATTTTAATGAGTTTAAATTTCACACAAAAAATGGACAAAGGAAAATTATCTTAAATGCGTTCTCTAATGATTATCTCTTTCAATTTTTTTTTCTATCGTTGATTCTAAATTTGAGAAAAAGTCAAAATAGAAAAAATACGGTCACATATAGAATTATCTTTTTGAAACATTTATTTTCCACTTTTATCTCTCGATGGTATTAAAAATTGAAAAAAGTGAATAATAATAAAATGTATCGACCTGTATACTTAAATTATTCAGTCAATTACAACTTACTAGATGAATAACGTCCATATTGTGAAGTGTACTTATTTCAGCATGTGAATAAGTAAACAATTTATCTATTTATAATTAAAAGACCAAAATGCCTAAAAACATAAATACGATTCGATACCTCTACACAAATGCTTTTTCTCGCAACACCCAAATCACCGAACACTTCCACAAACGTCACCATCGACTCCAGATGCTTCTATGTCCCCTCCACCACACACGCCGTCCAACATCATCATCGACCACCCGCCCCGCCACCGCCTTTGCTACAAATTTAATCAACTCTCCTCTCCACCGTCATCATCGACCCCTCACCGTGAGACGCCAAATTTGGGCCATGGCTGTGAGCTCGGATCTAGCATCGCCATTGGCCGCAGGACATTAGATCTAGTTACTCTAGAAATGTAAAATATATAAGAGCAAAATATATTTTATGCAATCAAGCCCTATTATTTGCATAAACACTATACCTAAAATCTTAGAACAACGTGATTCTCACAATATCATAATAGACAAGAGACATACCTTGATTTATAATGTTTTCTTGTGAAGAAATCAATTGTAGGTGAGAAATCTTGATTTCTCTCTCTTGACCCTTTAGGCTTTCTAGCGGTCTTGATGGAGAGAAAATCGTCTTTCTTTTATAGGGTTGAGAGATGACCCAATTTCTAATTAAGGACATTGTCTTTTATAGTCACACCATCTATCAGGGTATACAATAATTAGAATACACCTCTCTATTGACTAATAGGAATTTAGCACAAAGTAATTATTAAACCCAAAGCACATATATGCCATTAATCATGTGGGCCATAAATAAAATCCAACATTCTCCCGCTTTGCCCACGTGATATTATTGAACTTCAGGGTTTAACAATAAAACATAATGCGCAAAGTGTAAGCTAAATCCTTTCTCAAATTGGCCAAATCATAAATCATCAAGCAAGAATTTATAAGGATCATAGCAATTGTATGTCATTAGTTCGACATAGTCCATTCCATGTATCATAGTATCAATTCTATACTTAATATGATCAATAATGAGAGATAACACAATGGTTCAACAATAATGTTTCTTATCATTAACAAATCTTATTTATATCCACATAATTCATCCACGTATATACCAACATAAGTGGACATGATGCATAAATGTATAAGAAACAATATATAATTAATATCGTAGTGTCAAGTATATAAAAAAACATAAACTTTAACATAATATTAATAATGGATTTCAGTAATACCCATTCTTCCAACATGTTCACTAAATGCCTTTGGGAGCAACCCTTTAGTTAATGGATTCACAATCATTAAATTGGTGCTAATGTGCTTAATTGACACAATTTGTTTATGAACTTCTTCCTTAATGGCAAAGTATTTCAATTCAATGTGTTTAATATTTGTCGTTTTTGGAGAAAAAGATTGCTCCAGTATTATCACAAATAAATTTTTAGTGGCTTGGCAATATTGTCAACAATTCCAAGTCTTCGAAATAAAGTTCTGTAACTATAATCTATGAATAGTAGCCTTAAAGCTTGCCATAAACTCAGCTTCCATCACGAATGCAGTAATGATAGACTGTTTCACACTTTTCTTACTCCAACTAAAAGAAACAAATATCCATAAGTGGATTTTCTAGTATCCACACACCCAGCAAAATCTGAATCTAATTATCTTATCACCTGAAGATAATCGGACCTCTTAAATGTGAACATATGATCTTTTGTCCTTTGCAAGTATCTCAATACTTTCTTTGTAGCTTTCCAATTATCTAATTCTGGATTACTTTGATACTTGCCCGGCATTCCGATAGCAAAACCGATGTTTGGCTTAGTACAAGTTTGAATATACATCAAGCTTCTAACAATAAATGCATAAGGAATTTGTTCCATTTATTTGCGTTCCAAATCATTCTTTCAACATTGCATAAGGCCAAATTTATCTCCTTTTTAAATTGGAACACTTGCGGAGCACTTTTCCATCTTGAATCTTTCTAAAACTTTATTAATATATACTTTATGAGACAACCCTAACAATCATTGTGATCTATTGCATAATATTTCAATACCAATCACATAAGATACCACATCCAAATCTTTCATTTCAAAGTTCTTAGAGATGAATTTCTTGGTCTTATGTAATAAACCAAGATCATTAGTAACAAGTAAGATATCGTCAACATATAGAATCAAAAATATAAACTTGCTCCCATTGACCTTCAGATATATACACCGATCAATAGTGTTTTCCTTAAATCCAAAAGAAGTGATAGTATTATTGAATTTAAGATACCATCGTTAGGAAGCTTGCTTAAGTCCGTAAATTGATTCCTTAAGTTTACACACCATGTGTTCTTTTCCTTCAACCGAAAATCCCTCTGGTTGATCCATATAAACTTCTTCATCTAAATTCCCATTCAGAAATGCAGTTTTTATATCAATTTGGTGTAACTCTAAGTCATGACGAGCGACTATAATCATAATAATTCTTAGAGAGTTCTTCTTAAACACGGGAGAGAATGTCTCTTTATAATCAACACCATATTTCTGAGTAAAATTTTGGCAATGAGTCTAGCCTTGTATATTTGGATATTACCATTCAAGTCGTGTTTGGTCTTAAAGACTTGTTTACAATCAACTATTTTACAACCTTAAGGCAAATCAACAAGGTCTCAGACTTTATTGTGATCCATTGATTTTAACTCTTCTTTTATGGCATCAAACTATTTGGTAGAACTAATAATTTCCATGGCTTGTGAAAACAAAATTGTATCTTCATCAATTCCTAAATCAAATTCAGACTTATGTAAATAAACCACGTGATCATTAGAAACAACAAATCTTCTTTGCCTTTGAGGCTTTCTCAATGTCGCTTCATGTGGTTCATCTACTGTAGGTTTATTAGTAACAACTTCATCATAGAGTGTTTGGTCATTTATTTGTTGTTCTTGTATGTGGTTAAGTCATTCAACAACAATAGGAACAATAACCTGAGAATGAGTTAGGGTAAAGGTATTTGTACTATAACTTCTTGAATTTCCATTTTTCGTGGTTCTACACTCCTACTAATTTCACCATTTTCGATGAATCTAGTGTTTCTAGCTTCAACAATTCTTGTACTATGGTTAAGACAGTAAAATTTATACTATTTGGATTTTTCTGAATAACCAATGAATGAACTACTAATTGTTCCTGAGTTTAGTATCTTTTCATGAGGATTATAAATCCTTACTTCCACTAGGCAGCCCCAAATATGCAGGTGTCTTAAACTAGATTTCCATCATGTCTACAATTCAAAAGGAGATTTGGGAATTGCCTTACTAGGAACCCTCTTTAACAAATACATGACGGTTTTCAAAACATACATCTAAAGGTACAGAAGAATTACTTAGCATATTCCTAACCATATCCATTAATGTATATGTACGCCTTTCTGTAACACCATTTTGTTACAGTATGTCTGACATTGTGTATTGAGCACATATTCTACGCTTTTCAAGGAATTTAATAAATGGATCAAGGCATTGTCTAGTTTCTTCATACTTTTCATAATATTCACCACCTTTGTCAGATTTGATAATTTTCACATTTCTATCTAACTGTCTTTCAACCTTATTAATAAACACCTCTAAATGCATTTACTGATTGAGGTTTTTCGTGTAACAAATAGATATAATCATAACATGAAAAATCATCAATAAAAGTGATAAAATATTTTTCTCCATTAAACGATAGAATATCAAAAAGTCCACATATATTAGTGTGTATTGATTCAAGGAGCTTGGTGCTTCTTGTGGTTGCTTTCTTAATTGTGTGCGTGTGTTTTTTTAATAGAATCCATGCACATCACAAGACTAATAAAATCCAAATCATAAAGGATTTCATGCTTTATTAATATCTATATTCTTTTTTTGGATATATGACCCAAACATTTATGCCACAAGAATGCTAAACTTTCATTCACTAAGCTACGTTTCAAATCAACATTATGATGCAATGTTAATAGAATCTCAACTAATAAATCATCAAGCTTAATTTTGTATAAACCATCACAAACCACAACGAAACCAATAAGATGATTTTGTTTAAATAAACTGAAACATCCATCACCAAACTTAAAAGAATATCCAACTGTATCAAATTTTGATAATGCAACTAAATTTCAAGAAACAAAAGGAACATAAAAGGTTTGGAAAAGATCTAAATGATGTCCAGTGTCCAAAATCAAATAATACATCCCAATGGCTTCAATTGGAGATTTGACTCTATTCCCCATGAAAATAAAATTTTCATCTGAATTTATATTTTGGGTTATAAGGAATTTCTGCATCGTATTCAAAACATGAGTGATGTAATTAGAATAAATCCACCAAGTATTATAAGGAACTTCTGGGGGAAAGTACAGCGGGAGTACCAAAAGTTGGCACGGATGGACACTTAAGTGCCAAAACTTACAAACGGTACACTTAAGTGCCACTTTTCAAAAAAAATAGATCACTTAAGTGCTAGGTCACCTGGAACATTGCCGGAAATCTTATGTGGCATTTTTTTATTAATTTTTTGCCTACGTGGCTCGTCGAAAATTGAAACGATGAAAAATTAGCACAAAACGACGTCATTTTTGCGTTGACGTGGATTTTTAAAATTATTAATTAAATAATTTTAAAAATAAAATATTTTAAAATTGATTAATTTAAAAAAAAAAAAATGGGGAGGAAATCGGCAAGGGCTGTGCAGCCCTTGCCCGCCGCCGCCGGCGACGGTGGGCGAGGGTCGGCCGGGGACGCCGGGGGTGTCCCCAGCCGACCCTCGCCCACCGTCGCCAACCCTTCCCGACGACGGCGGCGGCGGTGAGGGCTACATAGCCCTCGCTGATTTCCCCTCCCCCTTTCTTATTTTTTTTTTAATAAAATCAATTTTAATTTTTTAAAAATCTGACGTGGACTCTAAAATTTGACATGGACAATTTTTTTTATTAAAATTGCCACGTGAAATTTTTTATTTTGAAAAAAATGCTCCGTCAGCAAATGAAGTCGCCGGAAAATGGACACGTGACAATTTGGCCGGATTTGGCACTTAAGTGATCCATTTTGCTCTGATTTTGACACTTAAGTGTACCGTATGTAACTTTTGACACTTAAGTATCCCTCCGTGCCAACTTTTGACACTCCTAGGGTCCGTGTGTCGGAACTTCTACCAAGCATGATTCGAAACATATAAAAGCACTAAGCTTACCTTTACTTTCGAACCATGCTTTACGTTTCACGTAGTCTTTCTGATAGTGTCCAAGTTTATTATAGAAACGACACTTATCATTTTTTTGTTCCTTCTTATGGATTTGGGCAAATGACTCATTAATCTTTAGTGGTCTTTTATTGCCGTTTCTATTCTTCCTTACTGGTTTTCTTTTAGCTTCCGATTGATCCATGAGATTGACAGAGTGGAGTCACTGCTTCTTAAGCCTTGCTTCCTCTTGAATGAGCACATTTTGTAGTTCAATCACATTACACTTATCCTTCATAGCATTATAATTTATTTGGAATGGATCATACTTAGAAAGCAAGGAATTTATGATAAACTGCACAAGGAAACTTTCATCCACCTTCATTCCCATGAAACTTAATATCGTTGCTATATTTGCCATCTTGACATGCTCATGCATAGTACAAGACCCATCGAACTTCATAGGGTTAACGTACCCATTAATGTCCTAGCAGCTGACTTATCAGCAGAATCAGATTAAGAACGACTTTCCACAAATTTCATAAGTTTCTTAGCATTATTAATTTCAGGAATAGTTGACTTAATGTTGTTTATTATTGTCATTCGCATGAACATTAAGCTTAGTCTATTTGATCTTTCCCAAGCCTTTTGGAAAGACTTTTCTTCAATATTGCTAGAAGTAGTAAGAGCAATAGGCTTATCATTTATAAGTGCTAAATCAAGATCAAGAACACCCAGGTGAAACTTGACTTGTTCACTTCATTCAGAAAAATTAAGCCCATTGAATTTCATAATAGACGAAACTTGTGAATGAAGAGAAATAGAAACATATGCTACAAAATTTATAGAATGCTCACACATTAATACTTTGAATTGTCATTTAAACACAAAACTTAGATTCAAACAATAATCATGTAACATTAAATGTACATTAAAGTTCTCCTTTGGGTGATGCAACAATGTACAATCATAAAACATAATTTATGCTTAAATTTAACTTCACATAATCGATAAATTATATATACTCCAATTAGACACGCTTGCTATCTTTGGATATGCTAAACATATCTAACCAAGTATACTAATTAACCATTATTATGTTCATGATTATAAAATTAACTAATCAACATTTGGGTGATCCTTAAATATTTTATAATTAATGAACTTCAAATTACTCTTGACAAATAAAATATATAACATCATGTCATCTCATTAGTAGCATCACATAAACATGAGTAGTTGAATTTTATTTAATTTGATGTCTTTGAGAAATATTATAATTCAACCACTTTGGTGACTTACAAATTACACATTATATAGATATCACATTAAATAAGTATAACAACAATTATTTCGATTAAATATAATATAATAATTATACAATTAAGAAAATTGCAAGGATATATATGTAAATTTATACAATAATAGGCTCATACTAAATGTATACACATGCAATTTATTCAACATCAATTTTTTTCATCAATCAAATTGCAGCGAAAAACAATAATTAAAAAAAAAAAGCAATTAGGGGAAAGGCTAATGGGCGTGTGCAACACATGTGCCTAGTCTAATAGGGGTGTGCAACGAGAATCGCCCAACCCGGACCAAACCGATCGGTTTTGGGCGGTTCCCATAGCTAGCGGTCTGGTTCCCATTCTCGGAACCGGTGGTTGATCGGTTTGGTTCCCGGTTCCAAGGTGGAAACCGAACCAACTAGATCGATTGGACCGAACTGATAGTTTTAAATATATATATATATATATATATATATATATATATATATTTTTTTTTTTAAATTCTTCTTTTCAATTTCAAATTCCAAATACACCCCTCTCTGCAGTGCATGCCACGGCCCATTCAATTTCCATCTCAAATTCCCAACTTCATATTCCTACAAGCCCTAATGCACACCCAAATCCTCTCTCCACCGATCACTCGATCCAGACTCTTATTCCCCTTGCCTCACTCATGCTCGACACTCTCTTCCTCTCAGATTCGCCTAATGTGGACTCTCTTCGTTGATCACTCGATCCAAACTCTCACTCTGCTCATGTTTGACACAAACGCTCCCTCTTAGATTCGCCTTATAAGGACTTGCCTTTTACGAACTCTCTTTGCTAATCGATTGATCTAGATCCTCGTTCCGCTCGCCTAGCTTGTGCTCGACGTGCACGCTCTCTCCCTCTCGGACTCACCTTACGCAAACTTGCCTTACGTAGACACGCACGCATCACCCTCAACAACGCTCTCTCTTTCTCGCATCACACATTGCCCTCAAGTGTCGACAACAAGGTATGTTTACCATATGTTGGTTTGTCGATGACAAGGCATCACCCTCTATTTCTTCGATTATTGAATTTTTGTGCTGCTATTCTTGTTCGAACAGAGTGAGACTATGAGAGAGCCAATTCTTTGATTTTATGTTGTTGCTAGTGATTAACTTGGGTGTTGAAGGTTTCTGACTCTGGAGAATTGTGATTGGTGGGGGTGGGGGTGGGGGTGGAGGGATGGGTGAGGGAAGCCAACGATGAATGATGAAGTGTGCAAAAACTTTGGACGACAGAGATGGGGAAAGTTGAACCCCAAGCAATTCATTGTTAGTTTTTATCACATGGTATATTTGTATTGAGTTAATAAAATTGCTAGTAGCTTTTGAAATACACATTCAAGCATTGCCAGCTGAAGCAGTTATTGTATGTCATGGGATGCAAAGTGAGGTCACTAGATAGGTTAACGTTTCTTCACTTAGTGATTGTAGATTATTCATGAGTTATGCTTGATGCTTGTAAGTTAAGATCTCTGGATATTGTACAGACAATCTTTTGTTGAACAATGTAAGCTGGATTCTTTGGATTTAATCACTACTTTGCCTATTGATGAGTAACACCATATTACTTATTTGTAATTGTGACATGCACTAACATATAGTCGTTGCAATATAGTTAATTTATTTGTTATCAATATGCAAAAAACCATTCCCAATCTTTATTTTGCTTGATTCAAGTGATCTATTTCAAATTCAAATGCCAATGGAAGTGGACATGGACAAGTCTAGTGAAGCTGTGAATCCTATAGAGGGCTAACTAGGATATGAAGGTGAAAAAGACCTCGAAGAAGAGTCCGATATGAATAAGGTACCTAACGCTTATCCTTCTAGTAAACGAAAATCTGCAGTATAGCTCCATTTTTGTAAAGGGAAAATCGTGAATGGGAAAATTGATGCGTTTTGCATATATTGTGGGGCCAAGTATTGTTACTTTATTGATAATGAAACTTCTGCTATGTTGAAGCACTTAAGAAGGTGTAACAAGTATCCCTGCAATTTAGATAAGAAGCAAAAGTTGTTTGCCGCACGTCGAGTAGATGAGTCTCAAATGACATCGGGGCATACTAGTACTGGTAGTGGTAGTGGAAATGTCTTAACAACATGGAAATTTGATTAGGATTGTTGTAGACAAATGCTTGTTCGAATGATCATAATGGATGAACAACCTTTTTCAATAGTTGAGCGTGTTGGATTTCGTGATTTTGTTCATCAGTTACAACCTCTCTTCTATCACATCTCACGATTTACTATGGCTAGGGATTGCATGAAGTTGTATTTTTGTGAAAAGAAAAGTTTAAAAACTTACTTTCACAAGCTTAAGTCTAGAATTGCACTCACGACCGATACATGGAGTTTCATACAAAACTTGAACTATTTATGTCTCACCGCACACTTTATTGATAATGATTGAAAATTGCACAAAAGAATAATCAATTTTGTGGTGATGCCTAGTCACAAGGGTAAGGATATTGGGAAAATGATTGAGAAATGCATTACGAGTAGAGAATAGAGAAAAAAAGTGTCAACAATCACTGTGGATAATGCTAGTTCAAATGATGTTACCATTGGTTTTTTGAAAGAAAAATTGTCAAGAGATAGGTTATTGATCTTAGATGGAAATGTTTTACATATGAGGTGCACAACTCATATATTGAACTTGATTGTGAGGGATGGACTGACCAAGATATGTGATTCTATTGCACGTATTCGAAATGTGATTAGGTATGTGAGGAGTTCTCCCATGAGATCTCAAATATTTCAAGATTGTATTAAGAGTGCAAGGATTACTCAAAAGGGTTTAGTGTGTCTTGATGTTGCAACTAGATAAAACTCTACATATCTCATGTTAGAAATTGTCTTAAAGTTTAGAAAAGCTTTTGAAAAAATGGAAGAAGATGATCTTTCTCAACTGAGCTTGACTATGAAACTCCTAAACATGAAGATTGGGAAAATGCCAAAATTTGCGGTGATATTGGATCCAAGGAAAAAGATGAATTATGTGCGGTAATGTTATAGACTAATCTATGATGATCGTGTAAAAGCTGATGAAATGTCTGATAAAGTGAGGATTGCCTTAGAACGTTTGTTTTGTTTTTATGAGAAATCTTATCTTGGTTCTTGTGACATAAATTTGGGTGGTCAATTTCTTATTAATAATGATAGTAGTTGGGATTTTGATGGTCATGAGGAACATAATAGGAATGACCTTGCTTTGGTAGAGGATTTCACTTCAGAAAAGGCATTTGAATCATTTCTACATAAGGAGAAAAAGATGTGTGTAAGCAACTTATCTGAACTTGACAAGTATCTCGAAGATGAATGTGAAGAAAGCCGTCATCTTGACCTTTTGATGTGGTGGAAAACTGCTAGCCGAAAGTTTAAAGTCCTCTCATTGATGGCTCAGGATATTTTGGCCATTCCTGTAACAACCGTTGCTTCGAAGTCGACTTTTAGTACATCTGATTGTGTGCTTGATGGCTTCTGAAGTTCTTTGACTCTTAGAGTGGTAGAAGTATTGATTTGTACTCAAGATTGGTTGAGATTGACTACCATGCCAATTAATGTTGAAGAGTGCATTAAAAATGCGAAAAAATTTGAATGGGGTAAGTCGTGGATATATCTTTTTATCTTGTAATTATTTCTTATACGTAATAATTAATAAGTGAATTCTTTATTTAATATTTTGTTTTTGTTAGATATGAATGATGTTGACTCTAAGCTTCCTGGTAAATAGAGTTTATAAGTTAAAGTGGAAGAAATATATGTGGTAAGATTTTTCCTTAATTATTTGAGTTCGATATCTAGTAATTTTAGTTTAAAACTAATGTTCAAGATCATATACATTTTGCAGGAGTATCCAGGTTATATTTTGCTCTATTTTCACCAACTTGGACTTCTCTTCTTTTGCTGCCTTCTCAATATGTAACATGTTTTTGAGCTAGACTTTTATTGAATGTTAGAAGAAAGCGAATGCATTAAGTTGGATTTTTTTTATTTTTTGACCCCATATTTTTTTTTTTTATGTATATGGGGTGTGGAGTTGCGACCATGGGGCTAAGGTGTTAAAGCAGCATATGAAGGTTTCTGACCAAATTTGTTTCTATGTTTTTTCTTATACTTCTTAAGGTAATTGTTATATTTTATGGGATAGTCTTTTGTTCAGGATAATCTTGTCATGTTAGAGTTATTTGCTCTACTATTATATGGATGGTTCTGAATAATCTTGTCATGATGTAGTAGTATGGAGCAAAAGGAGATCTCAACTTCGTTATCACAGGAAAATTTTGTGCGGCCTATTAATACATCTTTTGTTAGATTTTTCCTTTTGAAAGTTTATATCTCGTAAAAGATTTGGCAATTTTAGAGTTTAGAAGGCTAATTGGTTCGAGTCATTTCTTAAAATGGATACCATCTTTAGGGGATCTTGTTCTGGCCGTTGCTCAAGCTCTCTCAAGAACGAATTCAGATTATTATGCAATCACATTGAATGTGTGCATGCGCTCTTATTGTTCCTCCCCCCATGCCTTTTTGACTGTTGCATCTTTTCTCTTTTGCTTCTCCGCTCTGCTCACTTTGTCTTGCAGCGAGATTGGGTCATGAAGCTCAAGCTTTGATCTTTCGAATCCAAGGATACCCTCGAAATTGATGTCCCCGACCCCTGAGTTGAATCCAGAAACAAATCACATGAGTACATTGACTTATGTGCAAAGGTAAGGAGTCTAAGGACGTAGTTAAAATGTCAAATGAAGCAGGACACATCTTCATTCACTCGGTACTTGGTTCCCCTTTAGTTTGCTTTCTTTTCTTTTATTTCCAATCATTAGGAGAATAAAGGTCCTATTTTGCTGAATGCAGTTGTTCTGGGAAGAGCCATAGGAACCTTTGGGTTGCTTTTGCTTTTTTCTTGGTTTCTTTTTTGGATTCAAAGTAGACAGGAAATAGGAAAAAAAAAAGTCCTTTCCCTGAAAGGTTTTTCCTTGTTTTTTAGAATGGCTGTAGAGTTGTTCTTCTAAGTCGGCCTATCTACTTGCTGATTTGAAATAAATTCATTCTGGAAGCTTGCTCTTTGATTGGAATACTTTCCATTTCATCAGGGCTAGTGTTGCTGTTTTGCCAGGTATTGCATTGAAGAGTGTGAAAGATCAAGTTGTATGGGTCCATAGGAGACAAGTGCTTCCAACATTGCAAATTTTCATGTGATGGGAAGCCTACTAGTGGTCTATGGTACACAATAGCCACTTTACCTTAGATGGAAACAATGGGACTACCAGAGTTAATATCACCTTGGTCAAGTTTTGTATCATTGAGTGCCACCTCTCGTATCATGATTTTAGATTCTGCCTTAACGAGGGGAAGATTGGCTAATAAATTACCACTAGCCATCATGAGTCAATTACACACAATTTGAAAATTAATGTCTCTTCTTAAATTGTAATTAGGGTTGTTGACAAAGTTACCGATCCTATCGGACTGAACTGGACCGGACTGATCGGTCGGTTCGGTCCACGGTCCCAGAATTTGGGAACCGGATCAGACTGGGAACCAATTACCCCTATAAGCCAGTGTGCTGATGCATGCGTTACATTCGCATAGGTGCGTGTGGTGCATGCACTTGATAGGCAAAGCGCGCTTGATGCGCGTGGAGCTCCACGCGCCTACCCTCCACAACGTGTTTGACACGCGTGGCGCGTGAGATGCGCACACTTGCACCTAAGGCGCATGGCGCATGGCGCATGGATCCCACGCGCCTGAACCCTTAGCACATGCGTGGACCCTCGCGCCTTCTTCCTCACGTCTATTCTTCGTTTTTTGCCATCTTCACCCAAGTTTTTTTTCCCTTATTCGGATTTTCACAGAAATCTTTTCTCCGAAAATAGTATAAAAACAGAAAAAAAGAAAAAAGAAAAATAACGCGGCAAATCATCATCTATAAACGATAATATTTCAATAATCAGAAAATCACTAGTTCTCAAACCACACTCTAATACCACGTGTAAAGGAAAAATCTATTCTATGTAAATCAAGCCCTAATATTTGCATAAATACCATACCCAAAATATTAGAACAACATGATTTTCACAATATCATAATAGATGAGAAACGTACCTTGATCGATGATATTTTCTTGTGAAGAAATCAATTATAAGTGATAAATCTTGGTTTCTCTCTCTTGACCATTTAGGCTTTTTAACGTTCTTGATGGAGAGAAAATTGTCTTTCTTTTATAGAATTGAGAGAGGATATAGTTTATAATTAGAGATATTATCTTTTATTGTCACACCATCCATCAAAGTGCATAGTAATTAGAATACACTTCTCTATTGATAATAGGAATTTAGCACGTAATAATTATTAAACCCGAATCACATATGGGCCATTAATAAAAGGTCATAAATAAAATCCAACAAAATAAATGAAGAGACCACAATTCACATTCAAAAACCAAAAAATCGCACAATTTTCATCAACATGAAACCAATGATCCGAACGGACTATTGGACGAAGAACCAATACGTTTTTCCTATCGGACTAAACTCGAAGAGTTAGTCTCAACACTTTCCCTTGAATTGGGCTACTAAGCAAAGAGATCGATTTACAAAAATAAGAGCTAATTACAGTGATTACCTTGAAAATCGCATCTCCGTGGGACAAGACGAAACACGAGGTAGCAGCTATGGAGACAAGGGATGAGACGAAGAAACGTTCGGTTGCGTGAGAAAGATGGAGAAAAGGAGTAGCCCTAGAGAGAGGAGGAGTCTGAGGAGAGGATGCGTGAGAAAGATGGGAAAATGATTTCCTTTTCATTTTCCCAGTTTTAGAGGGTATTTTATGTTGACCCGAAAAATACTTTCTTTGATCGCATATTTTCCGCCCCCAAATATTGGAAATTGTGACGTTTCTGAAAAATATTTTGGGAAAAGGACACCAGAAACTCTAAACTATGCCCTTGGGACAATTTTATTTTACCATGAACTTTTTCTCGTGCCACGAAAAATCATGAACTATACCACTTGGGACACATTTACCCCAGACTTTTTAACTAAATGACATTTTCGTCTTTTCCTCTTTTTTTTCCTTTTTTTCCCTCTTCCCTCTACTAAAGAAAAAAAAAGGAAAAGACGAAAATGCCATTTATTAAAAAGTCTGGGGTAAATGTGTCCCGAGTGGCATAATTTAGGATTTTTCGTGACACAAGAAAAAGTTTAGGGTAAAATTGTCCCAAGTGGCATAGTTTGGGGTTTTTAGTGGTACAAAAAAAAGTTTAGGGTAAAATTGTCCCAATGGGCATAGTTTTGGATTTTTTATGGTACAAAAAAAAGTTTAAGGTAAAATTGTCTCAATGGACAGTTCAGGGTTTTTGGTGGCATTTTCCCAAATATTTTTCAAGAAATCATTTTTCAATGGTTGATTAAAACATAAAAATGAATCGGGAAACATTTCTTAAGCTGATTCCATCGTTTTCCTTATGCATTTAAACACTTTGAATCAAAACTCAGCAAAACTCCAGACAAAAAACTCAGTACCCATCAATGCAATACGTATATTATCACGTATTTTTATACCAACCAAATACCAGTACATATTTACACAAATCCAACAATAGAGCTCGCAGATGTTAGGACCATGTACATTCCCTTCGTACTGAGAACACCGGCCACACGATCGTCTCCGGCCAGCACAAAAATTCCCCTTCTCGGACTACCAATCCTAGACAACCTCTTTCTTATTTCCATGCGAGAGCCAATAATCACTTTCCAGACAGGAGAAACAGACAGGTTCTAAAGGGAACCCACGTCATTTATCTTTCCCTCCATATGTTTCTGTCGGCCTATAAAAAAATGGACTGCACATGATTTTGCAGAAATGGATTAAAAAATTATCCTTTTCATTTTCGATAAGCAATTGTATAAAAATTTTGCATATCCTATGAAAAATTAACACAAACAATATATGAATTTTAGTTTTAGTTTAATTTATAATGTTGTATCCGAATTTTTGATTAGTTCAACGGATCCCTAAAGTATCGATAAACATCCAATTTAATCCTTAAACGTCGGCTTTTCGTTAATTCAAGTTTGATTGAATCTACTGATGTGACTTCTTCCAATGGGTTAAGCTCAAATGGTAGACCCAAAAGAAGAAGTTACAAGCGAATTATTCACATAAGATATTGATCTAGGTCCAAGATATAATAATCCTCGTTATCAAGTAACGATCAATATGTTAGTGCGTTAATATATTTATTTTTCATTTTCTAAAGTTAATAGATAAAGAATGGATATGTTAACTCATGATCTTAAATAATTCGATTAAGTATATAATAATTCACATCATCAAAATAACATTTGATATGTTATTTGAATAATCGAAATGACTATATTAAATATTTACCAATAATTTAGGAACCGGAAAAATCATTCAAAAAGTCATAAACTTATTATACTTTTGCCAATTCAGTTCTGAATAGTTCAATCTCGTCAATAAACTCTTAAGCATTTTCATATTTTGCTAATTAAGTCTATTCAATCAATTTTAACTAGAAATTACTAACATTATTACTTTTTAATAATATTATAACAAAATTTCACATTTATTATTATTATTTTTTTATCTTTTTCCTTTATCCTTTTCTTTTCTTTAACCGTAGGGCTGTGAGGACTGATGCCCTCACTCGTGGCCATTGAGGGTTGGCCAATGACCTCGCCAGCCTAGGGTTAGGAAATAAAAGAATATAAAAAATTCAAACAAATTAAAAATATTATTAAAATTATTTACGTCAGCACCGATCATCCTACATAGAGCGCCCGATATCCATATTAGCAATTTCTTTGCCCAGATGAACTCAATTAATGAAACAGGAAAAAATTTGAAAAGTTTATTATTAAATTGGTAAAAGTATAATATGTTAGTGATTTTTTAAAAAATTTTCCTTTCAAAAATCGCATTGAATATATTAAAATTTTAAAAATCATATTACGTGTTAGACTCAAAATTCATATATCATTTGTGTCATTTTCACTGCATAGATCTTCCCAACGTGTGAAAATTGATCGCCAAGTGAAATGCAATGAGCAGAAGATTTTCAATTTTCTGTCCTGCAGCTTTGACTGGCAAGCAGTAACACGTGCAGCGCAAAATTTGCTTCTGCCCTGCACGTACAGATTTTCCCTCTTTTCTTCTTTTTCCTTTCCTGCTCTTCTTCTTTTTTACCTATTTTTCAATAGTACGGCGGACTGTGCCGTTGCTTTCTCTGACTTGCAAGTATAAAGCAAAATTGGCAGCTGATAATGCGGCCATGGCACCTACAGAGACGAAAAGATAAGAGAGAGAGAGAGAGAGAGAGAGAGAGAGAGAGAGAGCGACCGAGAGAGATGATGATTCCGGGCGGACGAGACGACAGATTTGCACTATGTGGATCCCACGAAGGGTTGTGTTGATTTTTCCAGACTTGGGGGTTAGGTTAGTCGGGATAAGCCTATCTACTTTATTGAGAAAATGACATTTCGATAGCTGCTATGTACTCCTCTTCTTCTTCTTCTTCTTCCCCGTCGTCTTCTTTCCAATGAGCGGCCACCATCCGCCGCCGCAGCAAAGTGCTGCTGCTGTGGCAACTAACCCTCGTGGAGGCACCTTCAACTGCCACCACCGACGTCGCCCTCTCATCGTAGTTCTCGGTCTCTTTATGGGAGTGCGCGCACGCGCATGTGCATGTTTGTGTGCGAGGCATCTCCGATCGAGTGGCCTCTGTGCGAGCGAGTAGTCGGAGGTTGCACTGCACGAATCATTACAAAACTAAGAGAACGGTCTCTAGTTCGCGGGCAGTCGTTATGTAGTCACTATGTCTTCTGCGCTGGATCCCGATAGTCGACATTTCTAGCAGACAAAATTTTCATGTTCTTGTCCCCGAAACGGATCGAGAGGGTTTGCTCTAGGTCATTTTTGGTGACCGAAGTTCGAGAGATCGATCGTGGTCGTTAGAAATAAGACTACGCTAGAAAATGGATTTGGCAATAGTTCAGACAAACACCTTCTGATTAGCATATAACTCCATCACACGGAAAGGGGACTACGCTAACACTGAAACAAAAGCAAACACCCGCGCGACATTCATTTTTCTTTTGGTTTTCTCCCACTTCACTCACTTCTTATCCTCGCCAAACTTCATGCCGTCGGCCACCTTCTTGAACGCCGCCCGCCCGGCCATCTCCTCCCACCACGCCTTCACGTGGGGGCGGTCGGTGACCGCCGCCGCCCATGGCGTCCTCATGAAGTAGAACATGTAGGGGAAGTGGTGGAGGTCGGCGAGGGAGAAGAAGTTGCCGGCGAGGAACTTGGTCTTGGCCAGCCTCGCCTCGTACACGTCGAGGACCCCGGCGAGCTTCGCGAGATGGTCGTCGATGAGGGCCTGGTCCGGGGCCTTGCCCTGGAGCGGGACCACGAAGTGCTGGAAGATGATGGGCGACATCACCGGCTGGAAGTGGTGGGACTCGACCTCGACCCACACGCGGACGGCGACGGACTCCTCGGGGCTGTCGGCGCGGAGGAGGTCGTCGGTGGTGGGGGCGTGGTACTTCTTGGATATGTACTCCGTGATTGCTCTCGATTCTGATACCGTCATTTCGTTTTCCAGAAAAACAAGAGAAGTGAGAGAAGGTAAGACCACAAACTAGCCAAAAAGAACGAGCACGAGCATAAGAAACTGACCGAAAATGGTGAGATCGCCATCTTCTAGGACCGGGACCTTCCCGAAAGGCTGCAATCAAAGCAGAAGAAGAGCATTGATCAGCAGAAACAACCCAGAAAGAGGACGCAATACACCATGCAACGACACACTAGTCTTTTCTGTACATTCTTGGCGAGGAAATCCGGCATCTTCTGCTCGCCGGCGAACATGTTGACGGAGACAAGCTCGAACTCGACTCCTTTCTCGTAGAGGCACGCCAGCACCCTCACGGTGCACGACGACATCGGGTGTCCGTACAGCTTCACACCCATTTCTCACTCTTCGCTGGAGAGAGAGAGAGAGAGAGAGAGAGAGAGACGGGGGTGAACTCACGCTGAAGAAGGGTGAATAACGAAGAGCGACGAGCCCTTTTATACACGGGAAAAAGTCTTTTCTACGGGGAGTGGTTGGATTGGACTGTGAGCGTGGACGCTAAGGCATCCATCCATACACAGACACGATGCATGTGAGCAGCTGGACTTTCCACAGTGCACACATGCAACATCATTGTATTTCGTACCGAAACTTTCTGACCGTGTGACGAGGACTGGACCGATCGTCGTCCTCCCCCTTTTTACATAATGCATGCTTCGTCGGAACTCAACTTCAGATGGTTCCTCCTGGGTCATCGGTGGAACGGCACGCAATGCAATAAATACACCCAAAAACTTTTACGCCTACTGATACTACTAACTTCGTTTCGCCCGGCACCGACGGTTCGAGGACCACATCGAGGGAATTGAAATGTTCATATAATGTTTGTGTTATTTCCCCCTTATACCCACCGTTCTTATTGGTGAGCCGATTGAAAAAGCGAGTATGGTCCTTGCCTTGTCTTGAGCTTATTATCTAGACTAGAAGTGATTAACAAGCATCAAGATATTTAATGAGTTCATTAAATTAGGTGGAAAATAAGTGGCGGATAGAGAGAGGTAGAGAGTAGGTAGATAGAAGGTGCGTGCCGTTTATAAACCTACCACCACGCCATGCGATAATGACGAAAGTGATGGATGGCTTCGGAAATGACTTGGTCTCTCTAATGGAGATTAGAGTTCTTTGATTATCTACCTGGCGGGCTTAACTAATTTCTGGCACTTGCCCAAACTCGAGTTGAAATAAATAACTTTGCCCTTTCATTTTCCCTAAAAACCTTAGCCGTTCCCATTTTTGTAGCTTGGGCTATGTTGATGTTTTATATATATTTTTATTTTTTTGACTACTTCATCTTTTATTCGAAACTGAAGTACCCATTTTCGTCCTCTTCACGAAAAGAGTCCCCAACATCTTTTCTTATTATTGAAAGACAGCCAGCTAGGGATCCTTCTGCTTAACTTTCAAGAGGTGTGAATGAGCTCAAAAGAGAGTGAGAAGATTAGCTCAAGATGGTTACATATGGGTCATTACCCAGTTGATCCTAAATTTATCATCTAAAATCCAATTCAGTCATAAACTTTTCGTTTTACCAATAAAGTCCTAAACCTTAGCACAAAATTCCAATATAATTTCTCTTGCTAATTGCCGCTGAATATCACTAACATGGCTCCGCATCGTTGCCGACCCCCTATGTAGCATATTGACATGAACAACTTGAAAATTGCCGCTTCAACAATTTCCCGTGATAATTGGTTATATGGATTGCATTAGAATTTCATACAAAGGATTACGACTACATTACTAAAATTTAAAAGTTTAACGACTGAATTAGTATCCTCATAGTAAGTTTAGGACTAAACCGGTAACAAGCATGTCGCTTTCTAAGGAATCTCTGGTTTCATTTTTCATGGCCCTCTTTCTTCTTTTCTTCGTTATAAGAACATGTTGAGCTTCTCCGGCGACAACAACGATGTTTGGTCAATTACGCGAAAGCTACATGGCGAGACAAAGTCAAAAAAGAAGACATGAAAAGGGATACGATGGCATTATTTTTTTTTCTTGAGAACAACGAAATTGAAATAGTGAATTATTGGACTCGTGGTCAGCAAGCTCCGGTGCTTCAACCGGTTCCGTTGGGCTAATCGAAACTTGGAGGTCCAGTTTCTGAATAATCCTCTCTTTTTTCAATGCCTGCGCCGTTCGCGAACTACGAAGCATTAATTTAGTTGCAAAATATTTGGGAGGACCACTTATATTAAATGGTACACTCTTTTTCTTTGATATTTATTTGACAATTTTGATAAAATTACTCAAAAAGTCATAAATTTATTGTACTTTAATTTGATCAATTGAATCATAAATTTTTTTATATTTTATCAATTAAGTTAATTTTGTCAATTTTAACTGAAAATTACCGACGTATAATATTTTAATATTTTTCAAGTTTTTATTAGAAAATTTTCTTTTTTCTTCTTTCTTTTTTCCTTTTCCCTTCGACAGCCATTGTTGAGCTTTGTCGATGGCCCGTAGAGGTTGTCGGAGGCAAGGGACGCCTAGACCTAGGTTGGTGAGGCTGCCCTTGCTTGGGGCTAGCAACCTCCATTGGCCATCAACGAGGTCTAGTGGTGGCCGTAAAAGGAAAACAGGAAAAATAAAAAAAAGAAAAGAAGCAAAAAGGAAAATAAACAAACAAAATTTTCAATTAAAAAAATATCACGTCAACATCGGTCATGCTATATAGGATGACTGACGTCCACGATAGTAATTTCCAGCTATAATTGACTTAATGGACTTAGTTGACAAAAAGAAAATATTTACAACTCAATTAGCAAAATTGAATTGACAAAAATATAATAAATTTACAACTTGAGGACGATTTTGCCATATAACTTTTGGATTTCACAAGTATGGAAATAATCAAAGTAACAACGCAGTTTCAATTTTGGTCCGTCACATGCTTTCGCTCCGAATCCCAATGCTTGGATGGAACTTCGGAATTCATAATCTACCTTGAATTAAGAACATTAGTCCCAATATTAAAAGGCCTTCCTGCAGCCCTTAATCTCTTAAATCTGAGGTCTACATAGTTGGTGAATGTGCTTAATTTTGTTCGTAGAACGGTCAAAGACCACACCCAAAAAAAAAAAAATTAATTGGTTGTCAGACCCAGAGAACAAATGCCCCTACCGATGCAGCGATAGACTAAAGTTTATGATTAAAGATAATCACAATTCCTTCCTATTCTCTTTTCTAGGGTTTCAGCTAGTTGACTTGTGATTTCATCTAGGCTTTGTCTTAAATGGTATGGTTGAATGTAGATTAGCCCCCCATCACCATATGCATCGACTCAAAGAAATATTTCAAATAGTTCCATTCCGATTTCTCTGTTTATTTCTTACTGGAGAAACTCTCCCGTTAAAATGTAGCCATCTACACAAATCGAATTTGCTCATTAAGTGATTAACTCTAACCTTGCTGTCGGTGCTCATGCTTATCACCCTCCTTGGAGGACACTGCCAAGGCATCTTTAAGGGGAACTCCACCTTGCTCTCATTAGAGCGACTTGACCCACCAACTAATATCTCGTGTTGTTCCCAATTAATAAGACTCAAATAAATAATCGCCTTGTCAAATTATATGTATCAAGAAAATGTTACGTAATTTATTTTCAATCGTGAAATTTTGGAGGGCCAAAAAATTTCGAGACCATGAGCGCAAAGTTTTTACATGTGAAGCTCATATAATATCATCTTTATAGTAATTAAGTTTTGGGGATTAATTTTAACTAGGTCGCTAATGAAGCCTTTGATTTGTCAATGCAGTTTCTGACAACAACCTATCGTGAGGGCCGATGTCCTCCCTAAGTTAGATAGGTCACTCTATGTTCATAGGAAAATAATGATGTTGGACATATATATATATATATAAACCCTTTCCTTTAAAAAAAGTAATTCTTGGGCGAGGAGATATTTTTCAGATTCTCGATTAATGGAGGGAGCCGATGCTGTTCACTGTATAATTTAAGATTTTTATACATATTTTTTCAATTTGTTTTTCTAGAGAGGAGCGAGTAAATAATAATCAGTCAAATCAAACCACAGTTTTCAGTGCAGCGATCTGATGTTTTTGGAGACTCTCACGAATCGTCTTGAGATCCGACATTGCCTTTGCCTCAGAATGCGTACACGAAACACCCGTCTGAGGATAGGTAACGTGACATAATGCAACTGCAGATTGTTTATGCATGGAACCTGCGTTTATTAATTAATTTATTTATTTTGGCAGTTTGCCCTCTTTTTCTTTTTAAAATAATATATACATTGAAAGAGTACCTTTTTCTTGGGCCAGAAAAATAAACTTGGGGTAAGAAAAATGCAGAGGAAAATGAAAGCGGTGCTTCAGAATGTGGGAGTAAAAACGTCAAAAAGAAGATTTGACAGGCCAAAAGTATAAAAGGAGATCTTACCGGAGTCATTCCGGTTCCGTCGGCAGCACGGGTTGCATTTCCACAATGTCGAATGCAGACGACCGTGTGAAACCTCAGTTAATGTAAGAGTGATGGAAAAATTGAGTTCTTGTTTTCAAATCGTTCATTCTTCATTAGATATCGCAGAGGCGAGAGGGAGGGGTCGTTGGAATAGAGGGGAAGGGGATGGTCCCCTGGAGTCTCATGTAGATGTTACAGGCCTAAGGCTCGATCCGAACACGAAATCGTTACTAGGACTAGCCCCGAGAGGACCATCAATAACAACGATTTAGAACGCCCCGATACGTCCGCACGATTGGAATCGTAGGGATGCCAGATCGAAAGCTGGTCTAAGAAGTCATTGAAATGGCCATATAAAATCGAAGAAAAATGCCCTGCAGAAGGCGACTTCTGAATCCCATTTTCAAAAAAATTGTAGCTTTGGCCCCACATGCTCAGAACGACAAAAGATGTCGGCGGGGGCATCTTTTTGAATAATTCAAAAAGCAAATCCGTAAATCCAAAATCCAGAACGTATCTGTCCCCGTCGCATGTGTCCATCTTTCGCATGTCAAAAAGGGGGAGGATGCAGATTTCGCAAATCCTGCTCTTCCTTTTGTTCTCAAGCACTGCAAAGAATCAACTTGGACACAGGCCCCGGAACTGTGTTCTTCAGAATCGAGATGCTGTGGATGATTACATGATCGTCTTGTATTGGTCGGCCGGAACTGCTTGAGTAGGGAAGAAATCGAGGAAGCGTGGCACTTCTTTTTTTTTTTTTTAGGGGGGAGGTCTTTACATCGTTTCTCTCCGGACAAAGTGAGATCAGATGCCAACTTTACACAATACTCTGTTATCTACATAAGGTACAAGAAAGTTCTATATAGGTACACATTCAAAAACTCACATGACATAGAGAAGAGAAAAAGTCTGGGAAGAAGTCGGTCCAGCAAGAAGTCGTCATCACGAGGCTTGGGATTCCAGAAAGTTGTGGTGCTCCAACTGGGTCATCTCTCCACCAGTTACTTGATCAAATTGACATCGATAAAAGCTGCAAACAGATTCCAACCGAGGTTGATTAAGAGCCAATTCCATATACTGCCTTTCACATAAAGTTCAGAGAAGAGAGAGAGAGATGATGATGATGATGGATGAAAAAAAGTAGCTAGTCGTATGCTCAATGTCATCTAGCAGCACTTTGCCACTTTCAAAGAAAGCAGTGCCAGAGAGGAAAAGCTACAAACTGACGGAATAACATGGAGATCAAAACCAAAGGCGCAGACTTTTTTGTCAATATATGACATCTCTTCATGCAAGGCTGTAGAAACAATAATTATACAGTAATATGGAAATACCTTCCATCCATTCCAAGAATGATAACCGTGTTCTTCTCGTGACCAAAAGCAACAATATAAGGTCCTTCACGCAAGTGATACTGAGCCACAGACCACTCTGAGCTAAAATATTTAGGTAAAACTCCTGCACAAGAAATTTCACATTTAAAACCAACTCGGTTGAAATGCAATGAGAAGCAAAGTTACTATTCGTAGACGAACTAAGACATGACACTAATCCTATTGCCTTATACAGTATACCTACGGCTCTCAAAACTACACATTGCTGTTCACTGAAGACTCTCAAGACATACAGAAATGATGGGATGAGAACAGATATGGTATCTCATACAACCAAAACTTCTCATGAATACATTATATTTGGTCAGAGTCCTCCAGATTGGCATTTTCTGATGAGGTGTGATCAGAAAGCAACTCATCCTACGACTTGCATAGCCCGTTAATAGCAACTCCACGAGCTTTACAGTAGAAAGCCTGCAGGTGAATTGAGTATCTAGCAAAAGCTGAGCCAGAGAGAAACTTCATTTAAACCCTTATGCTGTAAATGAGGGGCATCTTTTTGCTAGCTATCATGACACATGGGATGTATTAGATTGAATTTCAATGTTACATAAACCTTAGCAAGAAACATCAGCTGTGAAAACATATCCTAAAAAAGCCTCAAAGTTTAGCCAACTTATTGCAAGTGATTCTCTGGCAATATCAAAGTTTCTATGACATCCATGAGCCTAAAAATTCAATTATTTCTGCATCAGAAGACATTCAACAAGAATCTATGTTGAAGCAAGAGCAAAGCAGATTGCAAGTATGGTGATCACTGATAAGTGGTGTCAGCATCGTCTGGAGGACAAGTTTCACTAGTTCAGCTCAAACATATTATCAAGAATGCTATATGAACATCCAAAACCATCAGAAAATGAACAAGTAACAATCTGCTCGATTATTCACCATGAAAGTAAAACTTAGTGATAGCACACAAGTTGGTCATCAACAGGAGGCATTTTACCTCTAATAAACGAGAGAGATGAATTTGAAGATGTAATAGCAGAACTAGAATCGGATGCACTTCCAGAAGCATCATTGCCTGAGGATCCTGAGTTGATTTTAAGGCCAAAAACATGGACAGTACCCTTGTCACTTGAAACCGCTAGCCACTGTGCAGTTGATGAGAAAGCCAAGCTATAAATTTCTGCTCTATCTGCACCTCTTCTCACCTGCATATGTTTTTCTCAATTGGAATCATCAATATATTTCAAAATCTGACAGAAACTAATTTCGATGGTATTCATTCATATCTTTGAGAAGAATAATCAAACTAAGAAAAATGAAAAAGAAGCCCAACAAAACATGCTATATGAATATAAGTTGATCTTTCGATATAATGGATTATCAGCATTATGAAAATTTCGATGCTGGATGAAAACCATATTAGGACGACTCAGACAACTTATATTGTCATAGACAAAGAATCAAAATCCAGAAGCTAACTCAAACAGAATTAAAATTAGCAGTCACACCATCAACCCAATTTCTATCTGTGAAATGCCGACAAGTAATGGTTAAAATAAAATTGCCAAAAAGTGCAATAGCATCAAAAGTGCTCGTCTTTTTCTATTACACAAAAAGCTTTGAAAAGGAGTCCAGAGGCTTCATTGGTCCATGATTCAAAAAATTGAGCCAACAGAAAGTTATTAAATGCAACTGAACATTCTTTGATTTGACCAAAGCGATATAAGACATAACAAGGACTCAACCTAGAGCCAACTGCCCCGTAAGGGTAAAAAATGAAGATCCACTGCAGTACATGGCTGTCAATAGTAGGAACAGCACATAAGTAACACTACATCTTACCAGCAACAACTGATTTGTCTCAATACTCAAGGTGTCTTAACATGGTGAACTCACAGCCGAGTAACTTACAAGTCAGCATTGCAAAACCAAATGTTCCAACCTAACTCTCAAATAAAAAGGTCCAGAAAAAAATATCCACTTAGAACAGGATTGATGATAATAAACTATAAATGGGCATTAGCAACACTATGAGACTAATGGAACTATGTGTTACACAGTGTAGTCCAACCAATTTTAAGCAAAGACTACTAGAAATGAAGGTTTACACAAAATGGTAGATGTTATTTACAATTAACCAGCTCCTAAGAAACAAAATACTACTCAATGCATAAACCCCAATACAATTTGGTCATGACACTGTCTAATCGTTATATTCACCAAAGTCAATTTCCAGATTTCAAACCCATGTTTTGCTGTAATATTTTCTCCCAAAAGGAGTACGTCATTTGACAATTCAATTATTCTTCCAATTGACCCGTTTCTCAGCTCAACAAAGGGCATTGAACACTTTCAATGTAGCTAAAATAAAGTGCATAAACCACATTCCAGTTTCACATAGACTAATTCCTCAATAAAGACAACGTACCTCCTGCAACAGAGTTCCATCAAACGCATTAAAGACCCTAATCAGAGTCCCCTTCGTGCTCGCTGTAGCCAGGAACTTGCCGTCCTGAGAAAGCGCAAAGCACGCGATCCGCGAATCATGCGCCATGATGAACTTGGTCCTCTTAGATGCGTAATGCTCTATCCTCACCTGCCCCTTCTGGAGCCCGGGGCAGACCAGCACGAGCGACCCTGCAGTCTGTGACACGACGCAGAGCCCCTTGGGGTTCGCAATTGTCTCAATCTGGTGCAACAGCTTCATGTCCGCGAAATTGTACACGAACACCGTCTGCTCCAGGACCACCACTATCCGGTCCCGCCGCAGCCGCACGGACCGCACCTCGGCCCGGAACGTGAGGTCACCTATGCACCGCGACTGATGGTCGTCCCAGATCATGACCTTGGCGGGCGGGTACTCAGGGGCCGGCCCGCCGCCGACGAGGGCCAGGATGTTGCAGCGGAAGAGCATCTCCACCACTCCGATGCCGCCGCTCCCGCTGCCCGCACCGAAGTCGCGGCGGAAGATCTCGCGGAACGGCTCGCAGTTGTAGATGTGGAAGCCGCGGCTGGTGCCGGCGGCGAAGCAGGTGTGGTCCTGGTTGAAGGAGAGGTGGAGGAGCTTCGGAGGAGGAGCGGGTGGGGCGGCCAGCGAGGGGATGGGGTTGGCCGTGGCGGAGACGGGGTCGGGGTCGGGGGCGGGGCTAGGGTTTTCCTGGTGGGGGTCGTCGTCGGGGATCAGAGAGAGGGAATCTACGGTTTGGGAGAGATCGGAGGGGTCGGATTGGGAGAGGAAATCATCGGAATTGGGGGTATGGCTAGGGTTTGGCCACGGAGGGGAGGAGATGGCGGAGAGAGTTGCCATGGAGGCGGCGGTGGCGACGACGACGGTGATGGTGGTGATGGTGGTGGACTGGTGGTGGTGATGGTGGTGGTCTGAGTTTAAAAGAAATACAGGGGTGGCTTCGCAATTTAAAAAAAAAAAAAAAAAAAAAACAGCTTAGTTCTCTTTTTTTTTTTTTAAATTCGTTCGTCCAATTGACGGTCTTGTCCCGGTGGATGTGAGGGGTGACTGGGGACGGGTGGGGACAATTTGGAGATTTCGTAGGAAAATGGCGGGATGAATTTGGGATTTTGATTGAATTCAAGATTCGTTGATTCGGAGGGACACTGCGTCGCGGGGAAGGAAGCGGGGGCAGAGCGCGTGTCGTTCGCGTCCGCACCAAGCAAGGTCCGTCATCACTTGGACTTCCACGACGAGTCGTTTAGAAAACAAGCTGCCTTCTTTTTTTTTCTTTTTTCTTTTTTTTAATCTTTTCGGCGTTTCTGTTTTTCCATTGAATCAAGAATTAAGAGTAATGATTCGGAATCAAACATGCATAATCACAAAGTTCCTCATGAACCCCCCAAAAAAGAGAATTTTTTTTTAAAAATCACTTGGAGACAATCATTAACTACAAAGGTTGTCCTTAATTGAAAGGAGATTTTGTTTGCACCTTTCCAACAACATCACCCTCATGAATTTTGGATTGATTGAGCTGGTCGGGACTAGATTGTCACTTTGTTGGAAGGGAACGTTGCTCCACAAGTCTAAGGGAAAAATTATTGCATGAATTCAAAGCGTGCCATCTATTTTACAATGATTATCAACTGAATGAAGTAAGTCTCACGTGAAACTTATATGATCTAACGGCTTATGTGAGTAAGCCCACATGATTCAAATATAGACAGACTATTTTCTAGGCACATCTTCCATTGAATCACCCACATTCAATCCCACTTGTCTATCCCATTTTTCCCTCACAAAATGAGATTAAACATTGGAGGTCTAATAACCATAGAATGCAAGGACAAGATATTCAGGTAGCATAGTAGGTAAGGATCATATCAAGCACTCGTGATGTATACTTACTTACTAAGAAACATTCGATTTCAAAAAATTGACGTATATTGTGAGAAAAGGAAATCCACTATGATAAGAAATTTAGCAGGAGCTTATCTGGCTTAGCAAGTATATTAATGAAGTCCTCAATTCTGACATGGAAAGAATATGGGAGAACGACCTTAGAGAATTGAATGATGACGAAAGCCAGTGAACGACAGTCAAGTGCGGTATAGCCAAAACAACCCTCACTCAACCCATAGAAAAATGCTTGCTTCTGATACCGTCTTCCTTTAATTTTTCCAAGGCAAAAGAGGAGGATGAGATGCTCCATGCATGCTTCTGGCTTCCTTACCTAAGAGCAAATTGCTCGGCTGATGCCAACTACCCCCAACGAAAAGAACGTGTTCCCACATCAGTCCGGAGACGTGAGATGGTGTCCGAAGTTTAATGCCACTCTTGAGATCTTGGCTTCTAAGCCTAGTCCGTTTGTTTACTATCTCCAATGTCAACCCCCGCCTCACATTCACCTTCACCTTCACATTCCCATTCGCATTCTATATAGATTCCGCCCTTCTTTTTTTATGTCAAAACAGACATAGGACAGCATTGGTCGGGATAGCGAGACACGGCATCGGATACAGCACCATGGTCACGTGAACCAGAGAGGTAACTTCCATGCAAATATAAAAGTCAAGCATAAGAGGTCAAAGATGCTGTTTTCCCTTCGTGGTTTCGATGAAAGATGCAAGTCATTGACCAAGTAATTTAGCAGAGCATATACGAACTGCGCAGTCAAGTGGTGAGCTCGTTCCGACAGGGCTGATCCATTGCCCTGCAATGCGGGGTTGCTGGAAGAACAAGTAAACGAGGGACTAGCACATCCAGCCAACTCTGCAGCAATCAGTGCCCATGTTTTAGCAACAAAAGTTGCAAAAGCTTTAGCGAGGCCATTCCACTAGTAATTGTCCATAACACGTGATCTTCAAGCAATGCCATCTATATAAATCTATATAGGCTTTCGTCCCCATTTGCCCGTCATTCAATTGACTGGAGATTGGTCGAGTACCCCAAATTTATTTTTTGTTAAATCCAGTATCTCAACTTTTTATATGAGAGTCAACGAGAGACACTAGTTAAGATCACGGATGAAAACTTCCCACTTGACTAATAACACCATTAAATAGTTGTTAACCGTTTACATTAACGTCCAATGGGTACCAACGCATATAAATTTCCAGCGCACCTATAATGCAATTTCTAAGCACTAGCAAATAAATTGGTGTCCAATAGAGCATAATCACCCTATTTAGAAAAGAAATCCAAAAAGAAGTTCATGTAAACTTCTCATCCTAATGAGATAATTTCAGTCCAGATACGCATCTCTTCAAACGAACACTATTTTCATTTAAGTTATAGATATAGATTATAGACCCCATGTAAGCCTCCACTCCATTCCAGTAGTTGCCACCGCATTGAACGTGAAAGACTTGACTCATAAAAAAAAAAAAGAGGATGTGAAAAAAAAAAAAATACAAGGGCTTACGCAACCATAGATTTCGCATTTGATTGTGCCTGAACTTCTTAAAGATGAAGTAATGTTGACAGGTCAATCAAATGAAGTACCCAGGAAGGATATGCTGTCACCTTGTTTGTCAAAACTGAAGTCAAACCAAGACATGAGAAAAGTACGTCGACAAAATAATGCTCTTCTCATAGCCCATCACTTGCACCTCCTTCCTGCAAAGTACTCGGGGGTTAGTTTCCAACTTTCAGCAGCACAGACGTTTACTACCATCACAGATCATGCCCACATCCACGTATAATAGAACTTCAAATAAAAACAGCATTTGGAATGAGATTTTCCATCCAAAATTCAAGAAATAATGAAATATTTACAGGATAGGAGGTAACTGAATGACTGTAAATCTGTGTACTGGCAACTTGTGAGGGAAATTCTGGTTTGAGACTACAATAACTTAATAACATTTCCAGATGTAAAGAAATCTTAATGAGCAATATTTTCCTGAGAATTTTGGCGAACAGAGTTTAGTAGAACAGTACTTCAAACAAATTATACCTACCAAGGGGAATAAATGCGAATCAGGTTTCCAATTTCAAGATCAACATCGTTGCAAATTCTTGAATTAAAAATTACAGTCCACTTTCTCCCTGTTAAATCTGCCTGACTACAATGTGAGGACCGGGTTCCCTGCATACACAGAAATGAACATTCACACCCGTTATGCACACATTTTTACATACATGAATGTATACAAACAAAAAAAAAAAATTACATTACTATGAGTACTTACACAAAAAGGGAAAAGCAAGACGGTTTCAAGAGAATAAGCAGTTACAGTTCAGTAATTATATTCTTCCAATTTGAATCAAAGTAACAAATGAAACCTTCCCTCACAATCCATTTATGATTTTTCAAGTCATCGAGCAAAAATATAGATGTTGACAATAGCTCTTGGACTTAAAATTGGTATCAATCAGATGGCATAAAATCTGGATTTTATCAAGGAGAAGCTTAATAGCCTGGCTTTTCAGTTAAGCATGTAGGTAGATTCCTCCTAAATCTCTTAGACTAAATATTCCTTAAAATAGATTTTAATCACAATTTGACCTCTTGATTCTGTTCCAGAGAGCAAAGACAAACTGTGAGCTTTCCATCCAAGTTTCTTGACAGGATCATTACATCAATGAAGCCTGATCTACCTGAGGAAAAATGACAAATAATCAAAACTAGGCAACAATAAAAAAACACCTTTTTTTAGACATCAGTCTAACAATTTTAGCTATGTCTCATTCCATCGGTAATTTTACCAATCTTTTTGTTAAATTAAGCCTAATTTTTTAATTCTATATCAGAGGCAATGCTGCTTTCAGGACAAAAAGTGACGAGATCACAACTTGCGCTGGCACCAGCCCGCAGCTTCTTAAAAAATTCCTGCTCGCTCTCCTTTTCAATCTGCATGGCCTGTTGCAATCGTCCATATAGTCCAAAGCTGCAGAATGATAGGCAAGTGCTGTCATGACTACCATCTGCTTTTACCACCATAAGTATATGAACAAATATTTAGCCCCTGAAACTACCCCAATGACTTTGGAACTGTGATAACAGCGCTTTCACCATCCAAAGGAGTAGAATCTAAAACTTGCTGAATGCAATCTGCCATGCTTTGTCGTTTACAGTGTGCTGCAGGAAGCTTCAGCTCATCAAAGTTGTTCTGGATGGAAAAATACAAACAGTCTCAAGTGTACGTAAGGAAAAGGCACAAAAGAAGAAAGGAGTCAAAGTCAAGGTATACCTCATGGTCACTAGGTGATTCGCTATCCATTGCTTCAAGCTCCCCTTCATCGTCTGGCTTTCCTTGTACTGTAGTGAATGTACTTCTATTGTTTGCAAAGGCCCTCCTAGGCCGTCTTTTTCTAGCAGACTTCATCATAAAGCAGATCAAAAAGTAAATCCCTTGTCCTGACTGGTAAAAGATTTTCAAAGAAAGGAAAGGGCAAACCGTTTCATTTGGAAGGCTACTGCTGTCATGGAATCCATCTAGAAGGTCAGCCATAGAATGCTTAGCATATCCATGTCCAAGAACTAGTGCATTGGATGGCATTACTTCTGAATCTTCATTTTCTCCTTGATTGAAATCGTCAGGGGCATCTATAGCTTGATAGCCTGGATCTACTCCCTTTACATCTTCATGTATTTCAGGCTGTTCATATACTTTTTGTGACCCCCCAATCTCATCCCTCACAATAAGGGACAAGTGTTCATCCTTCTGGTGAAAGCCAAATGACAATTTTGCCTTGGCTTTGCCTTTGGAAGCTGTTGCAGTTAGTTGACATATTCAACCACAGACCGTACCATGCACAACCATGGACAAAAAAACAGAAGACTTCAAAGAGGTGATAATGGGTGAGAAGTAGAAATAATGCTATAGTATGCAACGGAACCAAGCAAGAAATTCAAGAAGGAAAGAGTCAATCAAAAGTAGGAAACCAATCATAGGCAATCCTCTAAACGAGTCAATGTGAAGTTTCAAAAGTAATTAAACCCAACAGGCTTAGATCATCAATAGCTATCCAACAAATCCAAATGAAGTTTGGTCTCCAAGAGAAAAAGCTAGCTACCTAATGTCACTGACAAAAATATTTGGTCAAATATCACACCATCCTATATGTTGATTCTCAGTTTTCAAGGACAAAGTTTGGTGATTAAAGAGAGGCAAAAAAGGAACTTACAGATAAAAATATAGCATGAGATAGGCAAGCTGTAAATCATATTGCAAGATTCAATTTATATAGTTTGGTGAAAAGTAAGAAATTCAATTGAATCACCCCAAATTCTCGGAAAGAGAGTTAGACTAGTTTTAAAATCTACATCAACTAAAAAGGGCTGACCTATTTCTTGATGTACCTCGTCATCAGATATCATTTCGTCGTCATCTGCAGTGCGGCGCGTGAATTCACTCTTCTTAGAGCACATGAAGGGACACTCATTGCCAAAATCAGGAACTTCAACCTCATCCTCCAGAGGGAACTCAGCTTGCTCCTAATTGAACAAGTTTCACAATTAACAATAGAATCATTGTACTAAGCCAAATAAGCTGAATGCATTATCCAGAAAAACCTTTAACACCTGCCTCAAATGGTTTAACAGAGCTCCAAGCAGCAGAAGTTTCTCCCGCATCTGATCAAATTGCAGATATTTGAACATTCCGAGATAAAAAAAACAGTTAAGATGATGGACACTAGGGACGCAGTAGCAGCACCACTTGCTAGATGATAAGTCGATCATTAAGGAATATATCAACATGAAAATTCTTCATTTCAAATTTGCATTGATCGCCGACAAAATATATCAATTCAAAGTGAAAAAGAAAAAGAAACAGAAATACAGGTACCTCTAAGTTTTTCGAGCTGAGACAGAATTTGCAGTCCGTCCTACGTAAAAGCACAAAATACACAGTCAGATATCTCAAGAACCGAGTTCAATTCGAGCGGCGGTATCATCTCGCCCGCAGACTCAGAATCATGAACACACGCATTCAGTATTTCCCAGACGGAGCAACCAGAGAAGTGATCGAGCATCAAAAATCACGCCGAACGCAATCCACCGAAACGAAGAACGATCCAACGGAGAGCCGAGCGCTAACCTCTCTCCCGGCGCGCGCGCCTAACGAGACACAGTCATCCGACAGGTCGCCGTCGATGTCTTCCTCGTCAGCTGCGATTGTTCATCAGGTTCATCGCCACGACGTGAGAGAGAGAGAGAGAGAGAGAGAGAGAGAGAGAGTTTGTGGAGGCGAAGAGCGACGGGAGAGCACCTGAGAAGCTCCGGCCGGCGTCCGGATTTTCCGGGAGAATGCTTCGCCGCCGCATTTTCTCTTTTGATTCCGGTCGCTTCAGCTCCGCGACACTGGAAGTGGAACGACCGAGTCGCTGAGTCGCGCGGGTGCCCGAGCCGAGTCGTTCGAAACGGAGGAGGTGGGGTTGAGTTGCATCGGGGATTATGGGCCTTAGGTCTTGCTGGGCCCTGCGAAAGCTTGAATCGCGATTCTATTCCGTTGGGCCGGAATCGGCCCTATGCTTGGATCGCCTGATATCATTAGTTCGTACTAATAATGATTATTATCGAGATTAACGAAACCTTTTGTCGTTAGAATTAATGATCACCAATAAGCAAGTTATTCCCCGTTGCCGAAATAACTAAATCAGACTGATATATGAAGTTAAGGAACAAAATATTCAAACGTATGAGGCGTTAAACAACTGCCTATATCTTAACTTATCAACTAGAAGTAGAACCAGTAATTATCATGTACATTTTGCCCTAATACAAAAATTAAATTTTCTACATCTTGAGATGATTACAAAGGCATATATATCAAGTACTAATATGTAGAAGGATATATCTATCTATCTATTGTAGTTTCAACTCAAGTGCTTGAAATGTAAATAAAAACACAAAAGTTGAATTACAAAAGTAAAAGCCCATGAGCTTTGTCCTTATCCACATTTTTCAGAGTATTAAACTTAAATAAATTTCCTTGCTCCCTTAATGCATCGAATCTAATTATTAAAATGAAATAAGTGTTAAGTTTATGACATAGGCATTTAGTTTTTCTACTTTTGTTTACTTTTTATTTAGAGGTTTAAATTAAAATGTAGTATTTAAGAATATTTTTATATATAATTTATCTTTGTCTTTTTTTTTTTTTCAATTTTAAACTCAAAATTTGAATTATAAATAGAAAGGACAAAACTTTTATTGCAAAAACTAAAGTTCATGAGCTTGTTCTTATCCATATTCTTAAAATATTAAATTAATCTCTCTATTCATTGTAATTCTCTAGGTGTAATATATTTAATTATTTGAAAAAATGTATATAGTTTGTTTCTTAAGAACACAAGTATTTAAATTGTTCCACTTTTGATTTATTTTCTTTTGTTAAGCGGATTTCTTTATTTTAATTTGAAATTTTAATTTTTATTCATTTCATGCTTTTAAAGAGATTTTGTAAAGTTGTATCATTTACTAATATTGTGCACAAATAAGGAAAAATTATCAAAAAAGAAATCCTAAACATATTGCATGAATACTAGTTCAATCCTAAACTTTTCAATTTGACAAATTTAGTTTCAAACCTTTTAATTCCTACAGTTAAAAAAAGGAATAAGATAAAATTAAAAATTCAGAAAATTTTTAAAACAATTTCAAAATTGTTCATGACAATATTGGCCATACCATATAAAATGATTAATGCCCATGTTAGCAATTTTCAGTCAAATTAACTGAAATGACTACTTTGCAAATCATCATAAGATTTAGAACCAAATTAGCTAAATTAAAAAGTTTAGGATTTTTTTTGTTATTATCCTCACAAAGTCTACAATATAAAATCAGAACAAGAAACAATGTACCACATTAGCATTGGTTAGATTAAATAATTTCGTACAACAATAAAATTAAATCCCAAGTGGAAAATACAATGTATGAATTACAAATAAGTTGACTATTAAATGAGCTACATTTACTCTGGTTTTTGTTGCTAGTTTTTCATTTCATTTTAATTAATTTTCTTTTGGTATGGAAAAGAGTTAAAGTTGAATATAAAAATTTAATGTCGCAAATCTACTATTCTTATTTTTTTCAATTAATTTAATTGCATATGAGAAACAACATTTCCTTGAGTAAAAATGATAGCAAATGAGATGCAATGTTATTAGCCAAGCGTTATTGTTGGAACGAAACTCCTTCGTACGGTCCTGTAAAGGATTATATATTTATCTCTTTATTTTGTTTTCCAAATAATCAGTAATTTAAATTTCATTCATTTCGCGGAAAACAACTTTCAAAAAAATATTTTCCAGACTTTCCGGCATTTAAATCTTGGTTGGGGAAAATATTTTCCATCAACGGAAAAAACCCTTCTAAAATAAAGGAAAATATTTCCTGCTTTTTAAATAAGGAAAAATAATTTTCTCACTCACTCTCTCTTATCTCATATCTTTGGTCCTTCGTTAACCTTCACTTCTTTCTTATTTTAAAATCGAATTATCAATTATTTTTATTTTTAAAATTCGATTTTTTAATTTTTTTATAAAAATTCGGAAATTTTATTATTTTTATTTTTAAAAATATCCAATTTTAAAATTTAAAATTCTTTCTATTTTTTTCATCCTTAGCCGGTCGCCGACTGCAAATGAGGGACAAGCTTGTCAGCCTTGCTAGATCGGTGAGCCTTTTCGAGGCTAGCGAGCTCATCTTTGGTCAATCCTTGGCCGTCGAAGAAGAAGAAGAAGGAGGAAAAGAAAAAAATTAAAAATAAAATTAACTTAAAATAAATAAAAATATTAAAAGGAATGCATGGAAGAATATGATAATCAAAATTTTCATACCGAAAGGTAGAAAATATTTTCTAGTCCGTTTTCAAAATTTAGCTGAACATAGGAAAATATGGTTTATTTCTTGGAAAATGGCTTTCTGAAATATATTTTTCAGAAACACCACATTTTCTATAAAATAAATGCAGCCTTAATGACTTTATTTTTTCAAAAACGGTGTTATAACCATGTACAACTCTTCTCAAGCGTTTAAATGATAGCCAATGGGATTAAATCTTATTAGCCAAGATTTGAAAAACCAAACTCCTCCGTATGATAATCTTTGTGGCTTTTTTCTTTTTTCTCTAGATTAAATCGATCTTATTTACAATAGCTTGGGATGAGTACTTCCTCACATTACAAGAAATTATAGATTCATGTATACCGCAACTCATGACTTACATTAATATCATGAATCAAATGACTGCAAAGAGAAATTGGAGAAAGCCATTTTGATATTACTATCGTGAGAGAATGTAGAAGAGGAGTGCTTGGATTTGATGCCAAGTATCTAGGGTTTCATTTGGTGTCTACCGACGAGGAGCCCTTTCTCTACTTGGTGGAGAAGGTAGGGGTGAGTATTCAAGGTAAAACCAAAAACTTAAAATTGGACAAGTAGGAACCAGTTCAATTACAAGTAGGAACCAGTTCAATTCCATGTACTAGGATATCCATGGTAGGTTTTATGTTCTAAAAATTGGGAAATCTATTCTAACAAATAAGTTCTAAGTAGAGCCGAAACTTAGAACTTAGAACAAGTCTTTGTGTTTTTCTTGTTCTATGTTTTCATATGATTCTACGGCATTCCATGGCATTCAATGATGAGTGTGTAATCTGAAACTACTTTGAGATAATGATATTTGTTAATATTTCATAATTTTCGCGTATCTAAATATAAGTTACGATCCATGGATTGTGGCAACTGGTGATCATTAGAAATGATAATTCATCATAATCATTCAATTAATAGTACAGGTAAAACCTGAGTAAACCTTGGAACCACCCTTAGTGGTAGGCTTTAAGTTCCTAGATAGGCAGAGTAGGTTCTAGGTTCCAAAAATTAGTGAACTTATTCTGACAGATAGGTTTTAGGTTTCAAGTGAAATATGGATGAAACCTAGAATCGTTCACCCTTAGGAGAAGATGAAAGGAACCCCAATACCTCCTGATTTTATTAGCAAGGCTGATATCTATAGAGAGAAGGAGTTGAGCAAAATGTTCAACTCAGCTTTCGTCAAATGCACCTACATTTTCATGACATTGAAGAAGATCCAATTAAGGGTTTAAATGACAACTAGTTTAGAGAAACAGAGAGTCCAAAATAAGGCCGAGATAAAGAATTCATAAGACGATCAAGTAGGTTCCAAAGAACTCTTTTCCACAAGGAATGAGGAGAATCAATTTTGAATACTTAGAAGCTATTGCCAAACACTTCTTGATTCCAACCCACGATCCAATTGTGTAATCAAGAGAGCAATGGCAAGATCAATTTAAGTTTAAAGGAGTCTACATATGTATGATGCATTAAGAAAGGGGTTTTTTAGAAGGGTGTAGGCACTTTGTGGGGTTTGATGGTTATCATTTGTCATTGGATTACAAGAGTATACTACTAGTAAATGTGGGCATAGATGGAAACGATTAAATGTACCCATTTGCGTGGGCAACTGTGGCACAAGAAACATATAAGACATGGCATTTGTTTATTAGTATGATTGCCGAAGAGCTAGGGATTACAGACCTGGAAAATTCAAAGAATTGGACTTTCTTATGTGATAAGTAGAAGGGATTATGCAAGCACTAAAAAATTTAATGTCTAAAGCTAAATATAAATTTTACTTAAAACATCTTTATGAGAATTTCAGGCTGCATCACAAAGGCTTGGAACTCAAACTTTTAGTTTAGAAGGTTGCGATGGCAACGAGGTCATGTGATTTCAACTTGGCAATGGAAGAGCTTAAGGCAATTAATGAAAATGCTTATGATTAGTTGTTCCAAAGGCCTTTAGTGCAAAGGAGCAAGTCCCACTTCAGAATAAGGTTAAGATGTGATGCTTCATTAAATAACTAGAGTGAAGTTTCAACAAGAGCATCATTGATATCAGAGATAAGCCCATCATCACATTACTTTAAGTTATAAGAGTGCACTCATGGAGAGGATTCATAAGCAAAGAGATGGGTTGGCTATATGGTTTGATTTGTCTAAAGGTCCATATTGGATCTTCATAAAAAGGGGGTACGGACCCTAGGAGTGCCAAAAGTTGGCACGGAGGGACACTTAAGTGCCAAAAGTTATAAATGGTACACTTAAGTGCCAAAATCGGAGCAAAAGGGATCACTTAAGTGCCAACGGCGAGAAAATCCGGCCAAATTGCCACGTGTCCATTTTCCGGCGACTTCATTAGCTGACGGAGCATTTTTTTCAAAATAAAAAATTCCACGTGGCAATTTTAATAAAAAAAATTGTCCACGTCAGATTTTAAAAAAATTAAAATCGATTTTATAAAAAAACAGAATTTAAAAAATAAATTATTATAAAATTGATTAATTTAAAAAAAAAAAAAAAAACGGGGGAGGGGGAAATCGGCGAGGGTGTGTAGCCCTCGCCGCCGCCACCATCGCCGCCCCACCGTCGCTGGGAAGGGCCGGCGACGGTGGGCAAGGGTTGGCCGGGGTCGTCGGGCTCGCAGGCCCTCGCCTAGATCTGGGGCGAGGGTCGCCGGCCCTCGCCGCAGCCGGCCGGGGTTGCCGGCCACTGGTCGGGGCCCGACGACCCCGGCCGACCCTTGCCCACCGTCGCCGGCCCTTCCCGGCGACGGTGGGGCGACGACGGTGGCGGCGGCGAGGGCTGCACAGCCCTCACTGATTTCCCCTCCCCCCGTGTTTTTTTTTTTTTTTTTTAAATTAATCAATTTTATAATAATTTATTTTTAAATTATTTAATATTATTTAATTAATAATTTTTAAAATCACGTCAGCGCAAAAACGACGTCGTTTTGCGCTGATTTTTTGTCGTTTCAATTTCCGGCGAGCCACGTAAGCAAAAAAATTAATAAAAAATTGCCACGTAGGATTTCCGGCAGGGTTCTGGCGACTTGGCACTTAAGTGATTCATTTTTTTTGAAAAGTGGCACTTAAGTGTACTGTTTATAAGTTTTGGCACTTAAGTGTCCCTCCGTGCCAACTTTTGGCACTCTCGCTGTACTTTTCCCTCATAAAAAGTATTCAGCATCATGAATTCTTGCATGGAATAGGATGTATGAGTTTGAATTTAGTGGACCATATGAAGACAAGAGGGGGGTTAATATAAGACACGAGACTTGTAGCTGTAGAAGATGGAATATTAGTGGAATCCCTTTTTGTCACGTTGTGTCGGCCCTTGTATATACCTAACAGAACAACTTGAAAGATGGGTTCGCATATGTTTTGGTATGGAAACATTTATGCAAACTTATAGCAATGTTGTGCATGCTATAGATTCTAAGGACACCTGGGCTATTAGAAAGGATTTACTCATTAGAGAGCATTTATTCCTACTATGTACCAAAACAAATTGGTAGAAAGAAGAAATAATAAAAAAAGTCGGTGAATGAAATAGTTGATAGCAACTTAAAGACAATGAAGAAGAAAGTTATGCAAGAGCTTGTGGGGACAACATTGAATAGACAGAATATCACAATACTTGCAAGAAATGTAGTGGGTTAGACCATAATATGTATCATTGCAAGACTCCAACGATAGTATCAACAATAGCTATAATAGCAATAATATCATTAATCGCAACAGTTTTTACATTTGCTCCATGCTCACTAGATGTGCTGGAAAGCACTCTTTGCATCACAACATGAGATGGTCGAACTGCTTGCACCAATTTTGCAACAGTTCAAGCTCAATATCATCTATGGGGAGAGAGAAAATGTATCCATTTGTGCTTTTCTTTGTCATAAAACTGTTCTTACTTGCACTTAACTTTGTTTTGACTAATGATTTATATTGTAATTCAACCATAAGAAAAGAAGAGGATGTAAGGACCTCAACATGAAAGTGGTCGAAGATGAGCAATTTTTTTGAGATATATAAGAGCAACAATGCCAACAACACAAACTCCTTTTATTAATTGATACGGATGGGTTTGTTTTAGAAACATCTTAACGTATGTATAGGTTTATAATGTTGAGAAGATTTCTTGTGTTGGGATTTTTTTCTCTTTTCCATCATATAATTTGTATCAATTCAAGTTTATTCAATGCTATTTAGTCTGCTGAGAATGCTATCTCGACCAAATGCTCAATATTTTGCAAGAATGTTCACTTTTTGGTGTTCGCAATAGATCCACCATCATCATTAAGCTCAAACAAAAAGCATCAGCTAGTAACCACCATCAATGACCATCAATAAATCATCTCTAAACACTTGAATTTATTGAACTTTAGTATTTGTATTACAAAAAGAGACAACAATACATAAATTTACAATTTCAATATGTACACACCACACAACACTCAATCAAAGGCTTCATTAATCACAACCCATTTTAACACAACTATTCTAAAGCTCCAAAAGACACCTACAAATAATAACTAATAATATCTTTCTAAAGATAGTACATTATCAAAACACCTAATAAAATCTTCTTTCTTTTTATATTGTTGAAGGTGGGCTTCAATTGATCTTGTTCTTCGCAAGAGCTTAAGGATGATTCCGCAGCTTGGATACAGGCTCTTAATCTGGTCTGCAGACCTTTGATGAATCTCAACTGCTGCTTATAACTAAACCAACAAAATAACACCAAAGACATACGCTGGAGTTAATGTACGTGATAATCAATTCACATGATTCTGAAAGAGATGCATGTTTGCTTGTTTGAATATATTGTGCCCATTTCAACAACAATAAAAGTATATTGTGCCAACAAATGATCAGTAGTTTCATGGTAACACATTCACATTTTGGCACATTCTTCAATGTATTCACACGGTGTGGTCCCACACTAGTCACGCACGAAGTATACACATTCAACGACACTAGCCAGTTAATCATGTATTCACATGAATAAATTATTAATCCAATCGTGGAGAATTAATTCAGCATATTATCCTGGATATATTAGAGTTGCAGTGTCCAACTCTCGCCTTTTGGTGATCCATAGAACCACTGAGTTATCTAAGGAAAGTTATGTATGTGTAACTCAACAACCCTCCCTTGATCACAATATATACAAGAAAGGTCCATAAAGTAGCAAGGAAGTTAAACTGCAGATTCGCACAATGCTGAGGTTTTAATACATATTTAATTAGATGAGCTTAAAAATAAATTTAGTTTCCACCCAGCGGCATGACGAGTACAACTGCTCAAATTTGAGGTATGTGTTTCATAATTAGAAGGGATAAATATATTAAAAATCCTAAAATTTGTCATAAAAGTGCAATTGAGTCATAAAACTAGTTAATTGGTGCATTCGAGTTCTTCTGTTAACTCTATACAACTTGACTAGTGAAAAATGTTCACGTGACTTTTTTATTATTTTCTTTCTCTTACATGGCAATGACATGACTAAAACATGATATGTATGTATGTATGTATGTATAAAAGGCAAAAACCACATCATTTTGGTTCAAATCTAATTTATTAATCCAAATTTTATATCAATTAAATTTTTTTTAAAAAGCTAAATTTAAAATTTAAAAAGAAAAAGAGGAAGGTGTGAGGAACCAGGTGAAGAGGGCTATAGTTGCTCCACCATCGCTGGAGAAGATGGGGCGGTCCACCCTCGTCGCCTGTTCCTCAAACCTCTTATAAATATAGCATTTTTAAAATTTAATTTATATTAAAAATCATTTTTAAATCAAAATGACATTGTTTTGGCCACGTCATCGTCAATAAAAAAAATGACTTCAACATTTTCCATTAGCCAAATTAGATGAAGTTAACAAAATGACTCAATTGCACAAATTTAACAAATTTTAAGATTTGATTGTACTTTTTATAAATTTCAATATTTAAGTATACTTTCATGACAAATTTTAAGACTTTTAGTATACTTATCCTTAATTAAAACTATCTTCATTGTCGATACTTTTTAAATGTCGTGGTTCATAGGTCCATATACGCATGCCAGTAGCACAGCATGACCAGAGTAGCATACTTGATTATAAATTTACTTGCGAAAGTGCTTCTACTAGATTGTGTTTTACCACCGGATGGTTCATGTGATGCACGGGATAAGGAAAAAGAAGAACGATGTCTTTTCAAATTACAATTAGCCAAAATCAAATATTATGATTAAGAATCAAACACTATGATTAATCCCTATTCCCAGAATACCCTTCTTCTAATGCTTAAGTATCAAACACTGTGATTAATCCAAAAAAACTTCACCTAAGATCCAATTCATTCAAGTGTTAAATTGAGCTTCACCATCATCCACCTCTGGTCACTGAACCACCGTCCCTCAGCAACTAGCCGTAGCCAACAGTCGTACGCACAGCCACAGTATGACTGAAGCAAACAAAACATAAAGTGGAAGGCAACCAATAAGCCTGTGCAAATGAGTTTAGAGATTAGCTCTCAGTCCATTGTTTTCGATGTCGACTTTTCTCTGGCGATCACCATTGAATGTAGCAGAGAAAAACATGCCAGCACATAGTGGAACCAAAGAAAAAATGTGTTCGGATTCAGACTTGATAATAATCAAATTTAATTGAAATTGTGTTCGACAATCGATGAAAAATTTATATCGTGTAAAACATGGCCATGTACCCTAAAAGAAATCAAAATCAGAGACTAATATAGATTTGGTTTAGGCATTCCATCAGCTCTATGGTGTGCAGTTTGGCCATGTAGTTTATACACAAGTTTAAACTAATGACTCATTTCAATCCATCGCAACATGAGCAAATATATATATAAATCATCAACTCAACCTTAATCATATGAGATTTTAAACCGACACCACCTGAAGATTCAGCGTATTTTTTCATTGTTAAAGCAACCGAGAATAGCATTTATGGAACTCGCCTCGCACAACTGGACCACGAGAAAATTGAAGCGTGTATGTTCTGGAGATCTCACCAACGAGGACCGGAAGCTTGTAAATGAGGCGAGATGAAATAAAGATTGTCATTCTAGAATGACCAGCTTGAGGAGTCCATAATAGCACGTTGCCACCTAGTCGCATGCCGTCGTCGCCATTGTTGCCCGGTCGCACATCGTCGCTTGGTTGCACACCGCCAGCTCTCACCGGTTCTTACTCAGGCAACACTTTGTTTATATTAGTTTTGTTCGGAACGCAGTGTTGAAGGAGAAATTGGGTCACGTTCATTAAAAAAAAAAAAAAAAAAAAAGGAGAACACGGATGGGAGAAGAAAACACCAATTTTAGGATTTTTAATTTTAGAGTGATGGCTATTTTTTTATTCAAAATAATTTTGGACAAAAATGTCACTATTCTTGTCGCTGGAAAGGCTGGTAAACATTTAATCAGTCAATGAACTTAGCCTTTATTTAAGATTGATTTGGACATTTTAGATTCTTATTTAAAACAAACTTCATTTTGGGCATTCTTTTGAAAAAAATAATAACACTTCAAACTCTTATTTGAAATTTTTTCTAATATGTTCATATATATGCACATGCAAATTAGCAATTAAAAATTTGAACTCAAAACTTATTTACAGGAACTTATGATAGGATAATTATAAAGGAATACTTTTCAATGAGATTGTTTACAATTGGGTAAATGACATAAAATACTTTTAAGTGTTGACAAAATACGCAATGTCATCCTTAAACTTTAATGAGTTTAGTGTGATCCTTAAACTATTCCTAAATGTTTAATTTAGTCTATAAACTTTTAATTTGTTTAATCTAATCCTTCAATTTACATTAAAAAAAAAAAGTCAAAAGTTCTCCTATTTATTTCCTGAATTTTGGAATTTTTTTCTTTTTGATCAATTTCCTAAATCAACAAAAAAAAATACGAGCATCTTTTTATTACTTTTTTACCTTTTTGGTCTTTATAAACATTATGACAGTTCTATTTTAAATATATTTTAGCTTATGATGGTAAAGGTATGACCTCACTTAAAGTTGTATCAGGTTGTATGCTTTTTAATTTCTTAATTTATAAATTTAACTAAATTTAATTAAGAGAACACAAAACACAAAAACTTGAAAATTTTATCTAGCTAAATTTATATAAAGCAATATTTACAAAAGCTACAAAGGTAAAATGTAATAAAAATATAACATATATATATTTTTTGATTTAGGGAATGGATTGAAATAAAGAGATATTAAAAGATCTAGGCAATACTGTCATTATGAAATTTGTGAACAATACGAAAGGACTGATTTGACTTTGTTTCAAAAAGTTGAGAGACTAGATACAATAAATTGAAAGTTTAAGATTAGATTGAAACTTAGAAAGATTTCATGAGTTAAATGAATTAAACATATGACGGTGATATTACATATTGAGTCAAAATTTATGAACTATTTGAGCCATCTTCCTTTTTTTATTTTTATTTTATGTTCAATTAATTGGATTTTCTTGAATTAATTAGGATGAGTGGATTTCAAAGAAATTAACTTGGATGAAGTTCAAACAGAATCAAACAAGTTGGAATTTGTAATAAATCGCCTTTTCAAATAGTTTACGAATTTGAGAAAAATGAATTCAATAGTACATAATTTACAAAATAACGACTGTCATTTAACCCATGCAACCTAGATCGAACCAGATTGCATCAATAGCATTCCCAGTTTCTTCAAGATTACTTGCAGAATTCCAAAGAGCCAAGTTCTGCTGTCCTAATCGACACTCACATTTTGAAATACAGATATCATTCCATGCGTCCTTGGCTCCCTTAAGCTCGAGCTCACCATCCTTTCGCAAGAAAAGCAGCAGCACACCACATTTCCACAACCTTTATTATTTTATTCAGACAGACGGAACACTTGACACCAGAAAATTGTCATGCTGTAAATGACAGATCTTATCAGTCGGGAGTCATCCAGCATTTTCAAATGCTTAACCGTCCAAGCATCCATTCTCAAGTTGGTTTTATCATTCACGGTTTGCATTCCTTGTCAGAAAGTCTAACAGAAACAAGGGGCAAACCAAGATTCTAACTGGATGTTCCCTTTTTGGAAAGCCACTCATGGTGATAAGCTCTGAACAATGATGTGGAGTCACACCCAAAAGTCCTAAAAAATATAAATTGCAGGGCATTTATAATGAGAGGATTTAGGCGATAAATGGACAAGATTTTATTACATAGCCGAGTTTAGTAAGATTGATAATTGATAGGCTGTAACCCGTTTTAGGGACGCTGACCAATAATCCGTCGTCACGTGTTCTAGGGATATGAACCGATAAAGGTTACTACACGGATTGGTATCTGGCATGCTTAAAGAGTTAGGAGTAGGTAAGGTCCTTTCGGGCAAGTCTCGCGTTTTATGACGTTCCAATAAAATGAGGATAACTCAGGATTTTAACGCTAATTTTGACTTATTCCCTAAAAGAGCAATATTCCGTGACGCGCCCCTAAAAGAACTCCTAGACATAGGACACCCTTTGTTAACAATAAACCTAGGAAATTACAAAAAAAAAAATTATATATAAGCAAAAGCTCAAGTATGCACTCATAAACTTTGAGTTTTTAGTTTGCCATCCAAAACAAATAATATGGCACCGTGATCGCTCCGAGGCTTGAACTCATAAAACGCGAGCGGCTCCGCACTCAGGTAAATAAACCGGACAGCATCCCCCTGTCTCTCTCTCTCTCTGAATCTTACAAATTCGTTCTGCTAATTCTACATTCTGTCTCTTTGGCAAAGTCCTAAAGAATTTGACTTCCCTCAACCGGAACAAAATTTTCTTCAGTATATGTATCTCCTCTCTCTGTCTCTGTCTCTGTCTCTGTCTCTCTCTCTCTCTTTCCAACATGACTATTTGCCTTATTCCCTCTGTTTCTTGTTTGCTTTGCCTCCTGCTTCCTCCTTAATTTTTCACGACTGAAAGGTGGCAATCAAGTATCAACAAAAAAGACCCACTCGCTTTGCTGTTCATTTGAGCGCGTGGCTTGTTGACGTGTGAGTTCTTTCTCCAATGGTTTACATCACTGTTTTTTTCCTCGATCATTCTTTGCATGCTCAGCTTCGTTAGTTATATCCATTTGGATGTATCTCCTCGTTGTTTCGTTGTTTATCTGTTAAATGAACTTTGGAATTGTGCGGGTTTGTGCAAGACTTTAACTGATTGTGGTTGACATGGTGATTCTACGATTCCTTCACTCGAGTGCTTTTCGTTTTAACTTTGACGTCTATTTATTTAATGTGACATTGTAGGTTGGGGGCATCTTCTGAATTTGCAGATGTCTCAACGATTGCTGCTTGTAGCTCGATAGGTTTATTTTCACGGTAGCTTTATACATATATTGCTTTTGGGTTCTGAAGCAGATCATATAATGTGTTCTTGTTATTTGTGATCGGGAATTTTGGATGCGGGTTTGTTTGCTTAGTGATCGATTCAGGAATGACATTCTTCTGCTCAGAAAGCATTTGCTTGTGATGTTTGCTGATTTACTTATTAGCAAGTCATTTTGTAGTCTTATCGCGATTATTCGTTGCTCATTTTCTGATATCAAAAACACCCATTTTCCTTTTTGGGCTGGAATGCAGATTTTAATATTCTAGGTAGGCAAAATGGCTGAGCACTTGTGGAAGATAGATATGTTAGTAAAAGTTTCAACTTTAGCACTTTCTTCATATCATTTGATGATTTTGATACAATAGGAGAACTTGGTGGTATTCCGATTGGCTTGGACGTGCCATATCACTCTGATGCATTCTCATGTATGGTATCAATATCGAACCAGAAGTCATGGATGATAGGGTTTGCTAGTAATAGGTTTATTGTGAAAACTGAGAAATCTAGTAATAGGTTTATATCCCCCTTTATCAGTGTAGCATATTTATAGTTTGATCATATACTTGAACAGGCTAATGACATTTATTATTACAAGATTGATTATTCAAAAATGCCTTTGTAAGTGGTCCTAAATGAAGGCATCAGTCCATGCTTTTCGTGACTAAAGTCACACGAGATGGAAACAAATTGACTGTCTGTTTAAATGAATGGTTGAACATGGTCACTGTCATTATACTTTAGTTTGAGTCCTGTAACCAGTCCCTTCTTAAATGTTATATAAGGTTATTCTTTGACTAGCAAGATCTTTATGCTTTGATTTTTCTGAACATGTTTTGGTTTACATTATCTAAGTGACTTCTTTATCGATCACAGCAAGATGGAAGGCACTGAAGAGAATTCTGCAGAGCGGGCACTTTCTACATGTTTATCTGGGACAAATGATGGTTTTGGAGATCCACAGGCCCTTCCACGGGTCGGAGATCAGTACCAAGCTGAAATTCCTTCATTAGTTGTGGAGTATGATCCTATACAGAAATCAAATAAATTAAATGGTGCCCAATTTGTCGGCAAAGGAGAGAATCTGATGACCCCAAACACAATGTTTACTGGAGAAGACGTGAAAGGTCTTGAATGGCTTGGTGAAGTGGATGGAGCTGATAAGATGGATGTGCATTCTTTAGTGGAGGAACCAAAAACTAAGATGGATCTAGATGTTGGCATCTACAATCTACCTGACTCATCCAGCGAAGGTTGGACTAATGTTGAATGCGAGGGCTTTCTTCTCGGTCTGTACATCTTTGGGAAGAATCTTATCCTTGTTAAGAGGTTTGTTGAAAGTAAACCGATGGGGGATATACTGCGCTTTTACTACGGGAAGTTTTATGGTTCATCAGGATATAGCAGATGGTCGGGCAATAGGAAGCTCCGGAGGAGGTGTGTTTCTGGGAAGAAGATATTCACTGGATGGAGGTACCAGGAATTACTATCTCGATTAGTTTCTCACATCTCAGAGGATTGCCAAAAGCTTTTTATTGAGGTATGTTCACGCTTATTATCCCAGTCAGACAGATAAATTAATTGAATGTGCATTGGAACCCTCATATTTTGATGTCTTGATTTGAATGTCACAGACTCACTGCCCTTTTTTTCCCTGAACAATGTGCCAGCACATGATCAGCATACTATTAACTCTGGTTTTGTAGCTGATGTCTCTGGTGTTTGTTTAGATTACTTTCAGCATTGTGTTTGGCCTTCGTGATCACTATTCTCATAACTATATTACAGTCTGTTTTATTTCCCTGGTGATATCTGCTCATATACTTAAAGAGCATTGACATATCCATGATAAACTTCTTATTTTAGTTGCTATGAACCTGCAAGAAACTTCAACTCTATAGACGATGAATGGTGAAATAAACAAGTTCAATGCTGGACTCTGTTATAATCCCGTGGCACTTTACAATTATTGAAACTTGATATTTTGACCATTTGGATCTGTAGATTTAAACATTGCTGTTGTCAGAGAGAAGTGTGCTTATTTCCACGCCGTTGGTGTTAAACATTATTTAGGCAACATAACATGGCTACTGAAGCCACAGCTTGGAAGATTGAGTGAAGTGGGTTACGTGTAGGGATTTAATGGTTTTTCCTTTGAGCAAGCATTGGGTGTTTTTTATGTTTGAGTATTTTCTTTTTTCTCTCCTCATTGGGCTAAGTACTGAATTTCACAATGCATGCTAGGAGTAAGTTCCCGCTAATATTGACTCACACCTGCTAGATTAATATCCATAGCAGCTTGATAAAGTTGAAAGGAATCTAGGGAGTTGAGTCATCCCTTCATCTCCTTTAAATTCCGCAATATTTAAATTTGTTAAGTCACTTAAATTACCAGATCTTTCTTCCCTGTTGAACTGTGAAGGCCTAAAGCTGACGATCTGTTCCGTTTCTCTGATAATAAGGTTTCAACATCAGACAGGAGCATCTAAAAATGTTACCTTGAATTCGCCGTGTTATTTTGTGCTTCTTGTCTTAGGACTATTACCGTGAATTTGCAGACTATTTTCGCATCAGTCAGTTCATTCCAATCTTTAGAACACATCAGTTTCTGTGAAGCTAGATCTGCTGGCACAGCACGATATTTGTTACTCAATCAGCATCCTTGTAATATAAGGTACATATATTTTTGTCAGAAAAGCATCACATCATGCTGATCTAGATAGTTTGGCTGCAGGTTTCTCAGCAAATGGAAGAGGGAAAAACGTCATTTGAAGAGTATGTATTCACTGTAAAGGATGTGGTCGGTCTTGGCAATCTAATTGAGGCAGTAGGAATCGGCAAAGGAAAGAGAGATCTCACCTGCATGGTCAATGAGTCAACAAAAAAGAAAAGCATGGTTCCACCGATTCCAACTGACAAATCTTTCTCTTTACTTTCGTCCGCCCAAATAATCAATCTTCTAACAGGAGACTTTAGGTTAAGAAAATCCAGGTCGAGGGATCTTTTCTGGGAAGCTATTTGGCCCCGCCTTTTAGCTAGAGGATGGCACTCCGAGCAGCCTCAGGATTACCGTCTTTGTGGGTCAAATCATCCTTTGGTTTTCCTCATACCAGGCGTCAAAAAATTTACAAGAGGGTGTCTTGTGAAAGGAAACCACTACTTTGATTCTATCAGTGATATCTTGAATAAAGTTGCATCGGAGCCCGAGCTTATTGAGCTCGAACTTGGAGCAGTAGAAGAAATTAGTCTCAAGGAAGAAGGTCAGCAGGACCCATCTTCGAAGGGGGACTCAGACAACATTTTAGATGGGAAATGCCACCAGAGGTATTTGCAGCCCCAGAATTCAAAACCCAGTCCGGCTTCGGCCGGCTTCATGGTAGTGGATACGAGTTCGGGTTGTCAGGGACAGGCAAAGATGAGAGATGTGAGACTTTTACCAAGTGAGATGACCTGTGCATCTACTCATTCTGGGCAAATTGAAAAAGAAGCTTCTGAAGTGTCTGAAGACAAAGATGATGTAACTGATAATGGAGCAGACTCTCATAAATCAGGTGATGCAACAAGTGCTATTGATGACATACAGCCAATCTTGCATAAGAAATGTCGGTTGGACACAGAAATGAACACTGGCCACCCAGATTGTGAGGGTTCCACCACACAACAGCGAGATTCAAGTCCTCTTGCTTGTGGAGAGTCACACAGTTGCAATGGAAATCTCTCTTTGCAGAGAGAATCGTACAAAAAGGAGTTTCATTTCCTTTCGCCTGTTAAGAACAAGAGCATAGTCTTGCAGGGAGGTTCATCTCAAGACTTCTCGGTTGCATGTTCCTTTGTTGAAATCAATCAGGATGAGCTCATGTCCGAAAGTTGTAAGGATGAATATCCATCTTCGGACGAGAAATATGCCCATGCATCAATCAACTTAAATCTCCAGCAAGTATCAACTGATACTGGAACTCATGAAACCTTGAGCCCGAAAGTAGTGCAAAGTCATCAAACATGTTCCACCAAATCATCACGGCCATCCCCTGGGTCGGGTCAGCAGACAGAGCTGCACAATCCATCCTATGGCGTTGCCAACATAGAAGAACAGTATAATGGGAACAGCTGCAGGAAAAGTACTAGGAACCGGCCAATGACAAGAAAAGCATTGGAAGCGATGGAATATGGGTTCTTCAACACAAAGAGGAAGAGGAAAGGAAAGGGCCATTAACACAGAACTGGCCAATTCAGCACCAGTTTTCCCTTGTCAAATGCCCGTGACAACGAGTGTGAGTCCAACTTTCAATGTGATTCAGGACATCGTGTCGCATGCCCTAGAATCACTCAGGGAGGCCCCCAAAAGGAATCTCAATGGTAAATGCAATGTGGTTGGTTAGTCTCGGGCTTGTCTCTTGAGTTGATAGGTGGTCGTATTGCTCAGTTGTTCTTTCCATCTTAAATACTTTTAGTTCCTTTTCAGTGTGTTGTCTGAACATAGAGGGAGTTGTGCATTTGATTTTTATACTATCACATACATGAATAGACTGAATTCACAAAATCTAGGGACGAGACAATGACCAGTCAAGTGAATGATTTGTGGCAGAAATGTCAAAACTTGGATGAACCGCCTCTTCATCCTGGAAAGCTGAGGAAGGTGAGATTGGTTTGGATTTTCAAAGTACTGAGAATTAATCATAAATTGTTGGATAGCTTTCATTCTTTATGGTTTAAGCTTCGCATCATCTTTCTATACGTTCTTTGATGGCAATAGAAACAGGTAAATTTTATTCGTGGTCACCATACTTTAGTGCAATTCGTGATCGTTTGGTCACGAAATGAACCAAAGAATAAATCCCTCACTGAAAACCAGTAGTTCCCGGTTCGAATCCTTTCAACCAAACATATTGTCATTTCCTAAGGCTGCTAGATAATGCAACGTACAGTAGATTCGTACATTTCATAGCATGAAAGTTACTTTCACGTATCAGCAACTTGTGCCCCTTGAATTGGTTAGTAACTTCTCTACATGATAGCATACCAAGATATTGTATAGAGCAACCTTTGCACTGTAGTTTTACAGGACCGCAATTATTAGCGACCGGTTATTTTTGTGATGTGATAAGAAACTCCAAATTCCGAAAAGCAGTTTTCAACCACCTTAGAGTTGGCAAATTCTCTATGTGGATAGTAGTGACTTTCGTAGAACCACATAAGCTCTACCATTTTAGCTACTATTGATTTTCAATGTGTTCAGTATTCAATGTGGGAAAAAATACAAGAAAAACTATGCAACCATTAACTTATTCAGGTGAGCGATAGTTTTTTTCGTGAATGAGAGGATACTGATTGATATCCATAGGGACATTAGCACTTCTTTATCATCAATATCATTCTGTAAGCTTGCGAAAACTTTTGAATTGATGTCATCGACTATGAGTTTCGAGAACAGATGCATTCTGCTTTTTATTAGCGCTTTCAACGAGCTGTGGAGGAAGCCATTTCTTCCATCTGCTATGTTTTCTGCAACCTTTATCGTCCTAAAACTACGAGGGTTGCAACCCCTTCAAAATTGCAATCATTACTCGAGCTACTTCGCCAAGACTTGATTTTAGATTTGAGGGTATTTTGGTAATCGAATATGACTAGTTCCTTCGTGAGCACACCCTCGTTCGAGATTGATTTGGATGGCTTTTAACGAGAGAATTTGTATATGAATGCCAAAGTTGAAGAGATTTGTTGGTTCACAGCCCAAATAATGTCGAGTTCTAATCATTAACAATATAGAATGCTCTATTTATTTATTTTTCATGTCGAGATATAGATAGATGTCAACAACATGTATCTTGAGCAAAGTGAAAAATGGATATTATTTATGGGTGATTAGTTTTAGGATAGATCGGTTCTCACCCTGAAATCAAGAATCCTATCGAAAGAGCAAGTTCCTTATTCGTAGAACCTAAAACTGGCTCACCTAGTTCTAGACCCACTCGGGAACCATAAGCAATTCGAATTATTTCCATCTCTCTCTTTTTTTTCTTTTCTTTAATCTTTGCAAGTGTTGTTACTATAGTCTAAACTTTCATGATGATCATCTCCACAAACAAAGCTATAATGACCATCAAGAATTGAGTCTGAGAGGTGTTGAGCTGCAAGAGAGGCGTGAGCGCTTCATGACTAAGATGAGAGTACTAAGAGTGAGAGGCGTGAGTGACAATCGTGCGTAATTGAGTTTGAATGAGCAAAGAATGGGAATTAGAGTTTCAGAAATTTAGAATAATAATAATAAGTCGATTTGGTCTAGGTGGGTGAGTCTACGCCTTGAACCAAAAACTAGACCAATATTCAATCACCGGCTTCAAATTTTGAAAATCATTAAAACTGACCAATTCGATCTAGTTCTTTGCTCACCCTTGTTACCATCAATACATAAGCCCTCAAATTTAAAAATTCTATCTTTATAGGTCCATATTTGCAAAGTTGTGTGTCAAGAGAGGTGTGAGCACTTCATGACTAAGATGAGAGTAGTAAGAGTGAGAGGCATGAGTGACAATCGTGCATAATTGAGTTTGAGCGAGGAAAGAATGTGAATCAAAGTTTCAAAAATTTAGAATAATAATAATAAGTTGATTTGGTCCAGGTGGGTGAGTCTACGCCTTGAACCAGAAACTAGACCAATATTCAATCACCAGCTTCAAATTTTGAAAATTGGTAGCCATTTAAAGCTAACCAATTCGATCTAGTTCTTTGCTCACCCTTGTTACTATCAATACATAAGTCCTCAAATTTAAAAATTCTATCTTTATAGGCCCATATTTGCAAAGTTGTGTGTCAAGAGAGGCGTGAGCACTTCATGACTAAGATGAGAGTAGTAAGAGTAAGAGGCGCATAATTGAGTTTGAGTGAGAAAAGAATGGGAATCAGAGTTTTGGAAATTTAGAATAATAATAATAAGTCGATTTGGTCCAGGTGGGTGAGTCTACACCTTGAACTAGAAACTAGACCAATATTCAATCACCGGCTTCAAATTTTGAAAATTAGAATCCATTTAAAACTGACCAATTCGATCCAGTTCTTTGCTCACCCTTGTTACCGTTAATACATAAGCTCTCATGTTTAGAAATTCTATCTTTATAGGCCCATATTTGCAAAGTTGTGTGCCAAGAGAGGTGTGAGCACTTCATGACTAAGATGAGAGTAGTAAGAGTGAGAGGCATGAGTGACGATCATGCGTAATTAAGTTTGAGTGAGAAAAGAATGGGAATAAGAGTTTTGGAAATTTAGGATAATAATAAGTCGATTTGGTCCAGGTGGGTGAGTCTACGCCTTGAACAAAAAATTAGACTGATATTCGATCACCGGCTTCAAATTTTGAAAATCGGGAGCCATTTAAAACCGACCAATTCGATCCAATTCTTTGCTCACCCTTGTTACCGTCAATACATAAGCCCTCAAATTTAAAAATTCTATCTTTATAGGTCCATATTTGCAAATTTGTGTGTCAAGAGAGGCGTGAGCGCCTCATGACTAAGATGAGAGTAGTAAGAGTGAGAGGCGTGAGTGACGATCGTGCATAATTGAGTTTGAGTGAGAAAATAATGGGAATCGAAGTTTCAGAAATTTAGAATAATAATAATAAGTCAATTTGGTCCAAGTGGGTGAATCTACGCCTTGAACCAGAAACTGGACCAATATTCAATCACTGGCTCAAATTTTGAAAATCAGGAGCCACTTAAAACCGACCAATTCGATCAAGTTGTTTGCTATCATAACCCCTCAAATTTAAAAATTCTTTCTTTATAGGCCCATATTTGCAAAGTTGTGTGTCATTTGAGTGCAGCTCGAGGAACCACATTCGGCCCACGATGGCCCATTCCTGTCCTCTCCCTGCGCCTCTCTCTTCCACTTTCCACTCCCAACCTACAAAAACCCTAACCCTAATTTCAAAATCTGCGCTTGCGGCTTCCACTCTCTCATGGGTTCTCTTCGTGCGTGTATATATATATATGAAGAAGAGGCCACTTGGACCTGCGTCGCTCTCATCTGCGGAAGCGCAGGAAAACACTCTCTCTCTCTCTCTCTCTCTCTCTCTCTCTCTCTCTCTCTCTCTCTCTCTCTCTCTGTTTTGATTTTGATGTTGGGTCGATGGTGTGTAAAGAAGGGGAGGAGGCGATGATGCTGAAAACTACCTATTTTCTGAGGGAAAACCATTCCTCGGTGATTACAAAACTTACCAATGGATCCTTCTGAGCCTTCTCCCTCCGGAACTCTTTCTTCCCTTTTCCTCGTCTCGATGAATTCCAGTCGGTTTGTGATCAAGTTGCGATTTTTTGTCGCCGAGCAATCTCGATTCAAGCTTCTTCTTCTTCTTCTTCTTCTTTTTCTTTTTTTTGGCTCTTTTTCCTCTCCTCTTTCTCTTTTTGAAGCTGAACCAGAGCCATTGATGTGATGATATCCTTGTCGGAAACACAAAAATATGTCGACTAAAAATTATCAGACTACAATTATCTGATCAATGGTTCGTCTGAATTTTTCTCCTTTTCCCATATGGTCTTTGCTCTCCTTGTTTTCATAATTATTTTTTTTAAGATATATTATGATAATCTTGTGCTTCAATTTTTATTTTTTTTGGGTCCTTGATTGAGGCCAAACCATAGATTGGCTGGGATTTGGAAAAGGATTTTTAGCATTCTTGTGAACTTGAAGAGGTTGTCAAATGGATCCGACAATGACCGATAAGGTTTTGCTGGATGGAACAATATCAACCCAAAGAGGAGCATCAATAGTCAATTTGTTGAGTAGCCTCCAATAGTTGACATATAGATCTACATCACACCAACATTCTTATGATTTGTGACCGATGCTTTCTTTCTTCAAGATCAGGTTATAGGAGGAATCGAGAGGGTTTTAAGGGGAAAATCTAGCAAAAAAATAATAATAATATTACAAAAAAACCTCAAATTTGAATCCTTACGATAAGTTTTTCTTATATTAATATTTTGACAATCAAAAATTTTGAATTAGTACACTTATCTATGAGTTACTTAGTTAAATGACACTTAATAATTTTGATATCAATTTGTAATTCTTCATAATATTAAGACAATTTAATAGGAATCAACACAATTAAATTTATCAAAATATATTAATTTAAAATTTTTAATGATCAATAAATTAACTTCGATTAAATTTGTTGTAAGTGTTTTGAGATTTTTCGTGAAAAAATTAATTTAAGATATTATTTTGTCATAAATGTATTAATTTGAAATTTTATTAAATTAAAAGGAAAAATATCGGATACAACGGTTCAAAACGGTGGGATTGAACTCCGAAGTAATACACAGTTCCTCCAGTTCCAAAGAGAAACTGAAAGCAAGGCTCTTCAAAACTTCAGCTTCCAAGGGTGAAACAAGTCAGCTTTTCATGGACCTAATCATTAGAAAAGTCTGTGACCCATCCCTCGTCCTAGAAGGGGTGGAACAGATTTTTATTCTCCATATACTCTCTAAACCTAAATGGTATATGTTGGTGCTTCACGGGAGATATCTCCAATTACTTTACAAGCCTCTAAACTCGATCACTACTTGGCCTCCCAATTCATTTCTTCGATAGCATCATCGCATCGGGGTATTCGACGCCCTAGCGTTAGTTGAAAGCTGACGTGAACTATGTTAGGGTCGGTCTTCAAAACCTCCTCTTCGGCTTCTTTCGCTACCTCCATTGCATCTCTGGAACGAGGAATGAGAACATCGTTAAATGACCGGGAACAGGTTCATATTTTAACAAAGAAGAAAGTGGGAGAGTATCTACCGTATTAACATCTCTGGAGGCATGGAGACTTCAACCTCGAGTAGGACTTTGCCTTGCAACACGTGGTGTGTTACGCGCTCTACAACCATCTGCTGAAACAAGCTGGAGACTCATATTATATGCAGTTGCAATGGAAAGTTTGGAAGCCAATGCTATTATGCTACTATGGTGGAATATGGCATGTAACTAGAAAAGAAAAACTCAAGCCATATGCATAGGCCATCCATGCCATGATGCTAAGTTTCAGAAACACCAAAGCATCAGTATGGCCTAATTGTAGGTCTACATGTAGCCACAATGCGCTTTATTTGGACCACATGGATCAAAGGTGAAAGCTGAAACTACGGATTTGTTCTTAGCAACACTAATTGAAAGGCACACCAGTTGGCTTCAGGAAAGATATCATACATCTGTAATGTATGCACAAACAGATTTCTGTGCACAACGATGCAAATTCTTCAGTGATAATCCAATAGAGTGAGATGCTCTCAACAATGTAATATTGCCCGCCTATTCAAAATACCAGCAAATAGCAAAAGATGCAGCAACAATCATAATAGTTAATTTAAATTGCCTGTGCATATCTTGAATTCACCACGAAAAGAACTAACAAGTACCTTTGAAAGCTTCAATGAGACAGCATTACGAACAACAGCTTCAATTGCCTTGTCATCGACACAATTGTTTCTGTTCGGAACAACCATTCCCTTTGAGAGTTCTTGTTCATCCATTTTCATTGGAGAAAACTGAGAAATCGAAGGGTCTACAGATATTGGACAAAAAAAAATTAGATCAAGCAAGTTGAGTGAGAATGCTGCAATTTCTTTCAGAGGTTCATGTATGAGAAAGCAGTTGAAGCTGAGGGAAAATAACATCTAAGTTCACAAAAATTTATTCACTTTGCATCAAGTTTAGAGTTTGTAAAAGTACAAAGATGAAATTCAAGTCCAAAACTGATGTAGGATTATGAGTGTCAAAGGAGTGAACCCGATCTGGATTTAACTTTAAATCGAACTCATCTTTTTGAATGATGAAAATTTTATTGGAAGTTGCAGCGAATAACTAAGAAGAGTAACTTCCTTTTGGCTTCATAACTAAAGCTTCCTAAGCATTGCACTTGAGGTGAACTACATAACATCATCAAAAGCTGTATCATATGGAGGTTGAGGAAATTGTCAAGATGCTAATAGACTTCTAAGTCCTGTAAAAAAGGACAATTAACTTGACTAGTAGAGAAATTTTAGTCCCCATTAGACTGCTGTCTGAGTGGCGGATTGATGCAAAGGTCAATCTTTCTAAAACACAATTCAATGTCGCAATAATTATCAACTCATCTGATCTTGAAAATTGTATCAGAAAGCTTTACTATAGTGTTCATGCCTTCATTCTTTCTTGCTATCAATTTTCCATGAGATTTCTCTTGAAAAGTTATACGGAATAAATAAAGACAAGTAAGATGCTGGAGCGATGAGATATGCAAGCAAGATGTCTGCAATGAGATTCTGCTTGAAAAGTCATGCAGAAAAATTAAAAAAGATCACCCAATCCCAAGGCTCTTACTATAGCCTAATTTATATTGGATCTCTTCATGCCAATAATAAAGAGCAAACCAAGACCAACCAGTTTCATCCATCTGACTGAATAAAATATCATCGAAGATACTAGGATATCCACATGAATAAATATAAATCTGGAATTGACAAGGACGGATGATACCTATGTGTATGAAAACTTCTGTAACTACAGGATGGGACTTGTGAATTTGATGACGAACAGTTTCACCAACCCCGTGTGCTGCACTAACACTAACAAAAGGATCAACCTGCGGTACATAAGTAAAAAGTTTTGTTAATCAAAACCAGTCCTGCAGTTTCAATCACATCATGTGTGAAAGTTCCTGCCACTTCCTGTGAATTTTCATTTATCACTATATGAGTTGAACTTTGAAATTATTGGAATAAAAACTCACCTCAATATGCACATCAAGATAAAGAGATGAACCAGCTCTCCTTCCCCGCAATCGATGACAACCCTAGAAGAGAATCCAATTGTCATGTTTAGAGCTTTTTGTAGCATTGCACAGTTTATATTGAATTTGAGAATATTTACTCATTAACGCACAAGTCTTACCAGAAATCATTCATCACCTAACCAAGGATTAATTATTATGATTTAAGGGCTACAGATAATCAAGTGTTAAACACCTCCAATCTAATGCTTGAATTACAATATAACTCTTTGCATATGGTTTAAGTGCCAATTGCCAAATGCAAATTTGGAATGCACATAATGTCTACTTTGCACATGGGCTTTGTTCAAAGTATAGAAAGTTGTAGAATGAGTTCCACAAGAACTAACTACTGTTGCAACAAAAAGAAAAAAAAATTACACATACCTTAACTCCTTCAATTTTAAGTATTGTTTCTTTTATTGGATCTAATTCTTCAGCTGGAATTGCAGCATCCACCAGTTCCAAGATGCTACGTGGTCAGAAAAGAGATGTCAGAATGTAGAGTTTAGTCACAATGCCATGATAGTCCATCCAAGCTTAGGCACTAAAAAAATATTTATGACCATGGATGCTTTAAGCACTGAAAAAAAAAGAAGAGAAAATTTGAAATCAATGCAGAGGATAGGACAAAGTGGAAAACATGTTAGTTCAATGGATCATAGATACAATGTGAAACTTCTATGTGAACAAATCAATTGTTATTATGACTTCCTCATTACAAGTGCATTTTAGACATGCAGCTCTTCTCAGCTAACTTACCTGAGTGTGTTTAATTAATGAGGAGTGGCTGAGATTCTTCAAAGAAATAAAAACAAATTTTCACGCCCAAGATGAAGGGAGGAGCAAACAATCATATATTAGTATCAAAATTTAGTATAATACAACTAAGAAATCACATTATAATACCAATGGAAAGCACTGAAATTAGGTCTTCCAATTACTATGATTGTGTTGTTAATTATCCAATAAATATGTGAGGTATATATTCAGAAAGGAACAAAACCTTTGGTAACCAGTTTCAATTCCTGCCTTAAAGATCATGCCTGAGACAACAAGTCCTGCTAGGGGATCCAGAAACTTTATTCCCAGGATGGAGCCTCCTGAATTAGGACAAATGACTCTGTATCAGAATTTGTCAATTAGAAGCCAAAAAGTTCATAGACCATGCCTCAAGAGCTGAACTAAAAGGTTTATTGAACTACTGCTAAATCTATTCAATGCATGTAAATTTTCTTACCTACACCGATAAGAGCAACCACTGATGAAATTGCATCTGCACGATGATGCCATGCATTTGCTTTCATTAGTCCACTGCCTTGTCTTTCACCAGCTCGTTTTGTTATCCAGTAAAGACTGTTACAAACAAGACGTGCATGAACATATTATTAATTAACAGATCTGAAAAGTGGTGAAATATGAAGCCACATGTTTGTCAAATCATAGAGATGAGAAGACTCACTTAAACAACATTAAAAAATCGGATGGTCATGCGACAAGGATAGAACTGTGCATTGTATTTGTATACACCATATACACTAAAAGTTGGAATTTTCCCTTTCTATGCAATCTCCACAACAAAAAACCTATTTTATAACTTTGGCAGAGAAAACCGATAAAACCCACCCTTCTTTAGTAGATATTGATATGATTGTCACACTGAGAGCAAGGATGGGGTGCTCCATGTCAACTCCGTGGTGATGACCACCATGAGGATGACTATGAACATGTTCATTTAGGACAGAATGGTTGACTATTTCAGGTGTGGCAGACAACAAACCCTGCAAAAAAAAAATAAAAGCAGCCCTTACATCTGAGATGAATGTATCACATTATCAATCAAGGAGATCGAATTCACTCGATCATCTGAGTATATTATTGCAAGGAACGGTTTAGGGAACTACTATATTCTCTGGTAACACATATTCTTCGAGACAGAGAATGAGTAAGAAACATATCATACAAGTAAAAGATCTAGAGCATGCCAGGCAATACCACCAGCTGTAGCCAAAAGCATACAAGAGATTCCTAGTGCTCCTAAAGTCTCAAATTTACCATGTCCTGCAGCAAAAGAAAGCAAAGCCTTGAGCAAGCAAACACAGTTGCTTTAGTTTAGCATCTTGACAAAAAAAGCACTAAAACAAGATCATGTCATGGCAAACCTCATGAACGACTAATAGTCATATTAATAAGCATATCTTGTATGTGTCAGAGATTTCTCTTCTAGAGCGTTATGACACATCCTGTCATCTAACAATCAGTTTTCCAATGTCAATTGAAAGTAAGCAACACAAACATTCACATGAGATAGAGATTAAAGGTCATGGTCATACACAAATTGGATTCAATGTAAGGCCCAGCAAGACACGAACCCCCATGCATGAGGTAATAGAGACTCAAAAGAAGAGATGACTTTTATGATTGGATCATCACATGTGATCCATAAGGAAAGGGTACGCGTGGATGTCCACAGCACTTAAGTTATCCAAAAAGACAGACACAAAGGTTGAGTTGCCAAGGCCATGCAATTTCAGAAACATTGATACCGTTCTTCAAGATCCCTGAAGGTCTCTACAGTGTTGCTCCTTCACGTTGATTTTAATTCATATAGCATACAGGTATTGATCAAGACGAGAACAAAACTCATTTCACTCAGATTAATGAGCGTACGTGCTTGAAGAGATTACCATAGGGGTGATCTTGGTCTTTAGGAATGTTTGCAGCTTTATATGACCATAATGCAATGCCACTAAGAACCTGCAGTTAGGAAAAAAAAGTAATAGATAGAAGACGTAAGGACAAAGCAAGGAATTCAAGAGAGATTTAGAACAGTTGAAATAACATCCACGAGCAAACCCATCTCCCTTCCCCCCCCCCTGGCACCTTCCCTTTCTCTCCCCCAATAGAAACCTTGAAAGTAGCAGTTAAGCACAAAAACTGGATGTTCGACTATGCCATGTAAAACCTATCCATATGCAACCAAGGAAAAAACTAGTTTTTTACTACTCCCACGGATATACCAAATAGTCCCATTGCCATTGAAAAGAAGAGAAGTACAATGACGAGGTAAACAGGACATGCTTAAGCTAAGGATGGGCTTTTATTGGTTACACCACCGAATTTCTAAGATAACTCAAATTTACGTTTTCAATATGATACGATGTTCTCAAACGATCTTTTTTCATCTTCAAATTTCCCACATTTATTTTACAAGAGGAGGACAACCATCACAAATCCTCTTTGTTTTGCCTTGACCAATCCATGGAGAATCTATGTCTATCATAACCCACTCTCATCAATGGAAATACATAGACTCTGTTTCCAAATTCAAAAGTTCCTTCAGATTATTTTGTACTTCATGTTTTTACCTTAGAAAGAACACATTAAAAAGCTATTGAGTTTGCTCCCCAGTGCAAAAGAATTAAAACAACCCAAGTTGATCTGAAGCAAACCCAAAGAAGAAAAGATTCTACTTCTCAATCCAACGATCTAAGATTAAAAGAAAAATGAACAAACCGAGTGAAGAGAGCTAATTGACTATACCACATCGGAGACGGAATGCGCAGCATCAGCGATGATGGCGGTGCTTCCCGACAAGTAGCCCGTCACGGCCTTCCCCGTGGCCAGGCAGACGTCGGCGGCGAGACCCAGCCGGAAAATACGCTCGCCCTCCTCGCCGGCGGAGACCTGGCGGTGATCGTGATCGTGATCGTGATCGCGGTGCGTATGGCCCAGGTGCCACCTTCTGGGGACATGGTAGTGGCCGCCGAAGGACGGGTCTTGGAGGTGGGGACACGACTGCTGTCGGATCACGCGACCGTGACGGAGAATCTTGTCGGCGGTCGGCGATGTCCTCGAGACGGAGGCTCGGTAGATGGAGATGCCGAGGTTGCAAAATCTGAAGCCCATGGTCGTGGCTCTTCACCGGTTGCTCTTGCCCATGGAAATGGGAAGAGATGAGACAGAAGTCTCTGCAATGATTTATGGAATTATAAGTTAATCTTCACTCGAATATAAATTTATTTAAATATATTTTATATTGCATTTACGTTCGTTTAACCCAACGACCTTCAAATTATTTCATTTTGTAGCAGTTTTTTTTCTTTTTTCTGGTCGGTATTTTGTAGTACGTCATATTGCTCTCTTGAAAGAATTCAAGTTGAGAATCCCAACCCTTAAACCCAAAAAATATTAATTAATTAATTGCACTTATGGTCCTAAACCTTTGAGTCACTGTGCTATCATTTTCAAAAATGTTTTAGAATGAGTATAAACAAGTACTTCCTGTGATTTTGAACAAAAAAAAAAATACTTCTTGTGATATATTTTATGACGCTCGGCCAACCTTGCTAACTAGCATATCAAAATTCCAACATGATATCTTTTTAACAATTTTGAATTGGGGTATCGAAAGGGTATTGGTGTGGCACCATGTCACAAAAGATAATTTTTTTTAGAAAAATTAAAAAACAAAAAAGCCAAGACTCTAAAGGGCAAAAGGTTATAAAATTTTTTTACTATAACATATTCATCCTAAGCTTTTTTTTTTTTTTTTTTTTTTTGGTGAATAAGTCACCAAGTGCCTCCACGAAAATTTGAACCCCTCCCCTTTGAGCGAAAGGGTCACGGGAGCCTATCCAGCGGAGCCACCACAGCGGGTGGTATCCTAAGCTTTTTTGTGACTTCAAGAATCTCAAAATATGCCCACTGCAATCCATTTACCCTAATTTTTTTTTATAATATAAAAAATCCAAAAACATGTATCTATACAACACATTTAATCTCTATCAAGATTTCATTATATGATTTTTCAACTAAAATAATGTTGTTTTTATTTCATTAAGTCACGTAGGTGTTTCAATATCGTTTGCTTTCTAGCATCTATTTATGTAAGCAAAGTTTTAACAATTCTCATTGACAGAATTTTGACATATGGTTTAAGATAAACATGTCTTAATGGGCATAATTTAAGAAAAATTAATGACTCTTGCTCTTCAAAAAAATACAGGCGAATATTTAAAAAAAAAAAAAAACGCAAAGATTTAAGGAATTAAAGGCAGCATCTTGTCCCTTTGTCGCCGGCCTCAAGCTAGGCCTTTGCACAATGGTGGTGCCGCCGCTAACATCCATCGCGCAATGGCCGCCATGCGGTGGTGTGGGCCAATCGAGATCGCGTGACTTCAACTGAGCAACCATGGTCCATGACACGACCTCAAGCTAACCACCACCAGGACACAAGCACGACCATTGGCCGCCATCACACAGCTCCATCGAGCCACCAATGCCCGACCGAGCTCGTGGCGGGAGTTGGCCGGCCCTCGTGATCGCTAGCCTTAGTGTCAGCTACCCTTGCTATAGTGGTGGCGCCACCGTAGCGGGAGAGCTTGTGCACAGTGAGGGTTGGCGCCTCATGTCTCAACGGCCCCTGTCTATTTTTTTATTTTTCTTTCTTTTTGTCATTTAAAAAATCTCTAGCTTTGTTAATTTTCTTTACGGTAAATCATTTTCACTATTTTTCACATAAGCAATACAGTCGCACGTGTGGATACCAATTTACTTTTAAATTTTTCAATTTTGTCAATTTAATACTAAATTTTTGTGAAAAATTTCAACCTAGTCCTTTTGATCAATTTTTGCTGGAAATTTTCAATGTAGTGGTGAGCCACGTAGGACAATTCATGATAATTGGACCACTACGTCAGAATTTCTCAAGAAAATTAACTAAAATGATTATACTGGAATTTCACGCAAAAATTTAAAATTGAATTGGCATTCATATATTAAGTTTTGAACTATTTGGGGAATTCTTTCATTATGGATATTATTCCAAACTCAAAGCTACTATAAACTAAGCGATAAAAATTTAACGAAAATTCAAATCCGTTGAATTCAAGAAAAAGCGGGTGACAAAGAAAATCAGCCAAACGACAATTAAAAGATAAAAAGACAACTCTCCTAGGATTCCTGGAAGAAACTTGTCTTGAGCATCCCCACCCGTATGTCTAGCTGTCTACTACCACCACTCCAGGCATTGACCCAACACAATGAACAAAAATATGATAATTTTCAATGAAATAAATAAAGCAATTATAAAACACAATTACGACGTAAATGAGAATTATAATTCTATTTATATTAGTTCTAGTTATCGTCGAATGCTAAGCACGGTAATTATAAGGGATAAGATAGAAACAATCCCTAAACTTTGACCCAATATTCAATTTGGTTCAAGAATTTTCAATATGTTCAATGTAATCATTGAATTATGCAACGTGGTCATTAAAAATTTAATTTGTTTAATGTAGTCCCTAAAATTTTTTATATATGTTCAATATGGTCCTTGAACTATATGAAAATATTCAATATATTTCTAATGGAAAGAGACTATATTGAACATTTCCATATAATAGAGGAACTAAATTGAACATTTACCAAAAGTTCAAAGATTGCATTGAACAAATTAGAAGTTTATAAATTACATTGCACATTGGGCTAAAGTTCATAAACCTCTTTGAACAAATCAAACATTCACGAACCAAATTACACATCAAGCCAAAGTTTAAGGATTGTTTATGTCATTTTCCTAAATGATAAAGACTTCAAGGACATGGCAAGTTGCAATGGACAATGCTAATTTGCCTTTGATTACACAGCGTGTCAATGTATCCGATATTGGCATGAACTAACTTAAGAACTTGACAACCTACTTAAGCTTTTGTAATCGAGAGAGTCGTCGGCTACTCGGCGTCCGAGTAGCCGGTCTCTATCTTTACTAGCTTCTTTTTGTGTGTTTTTCAAGAAACCAAATCAGCAAACGCTGAGGGTCGCGAGACCATCACTCGAGCTTGGGCAAGAATAGTCGGACCCGGGTCTCTTATCTTTTCTGGTTCTTTTCGTGTGTTTTTCTGTTCAAGAAACCAAGTCAGCAACCAAGTTTCAACAACTAACTCTTTTTCCTGTATCTGGTAGGCCTGTGATTTGAAAACCATGAGTGAGGAATTTGTAGTGCTTGATGCTCAAACAGTCTTTCAGCATAAGCTGCACACAAGCACAGATGGTACACAATGGGCAATTCATTTTTGCTGTCAAATGACTTACATTTTGCTGAGATCATGTTCCACTGGTTCTCCCTCTTTGGCCGATGCGATGTGATCATCATTTCACTTGAGAAAAAAAGTCTCAATTCCGGAGTGTCGACTCCGTTTAGAACCTCACAAAGGAAACAAAGGTTCGGACAATTTATCTGGGAAAGAATCAGACTTCCTCAGATTGGATTGCTACACCATTAGCTCGATCCCAAAACTTCAAATACCCACAGCAACAGGTATAAAAAAAGGCAAAACCACTTTCAAAACACTTTAGATGCTTCCATTTCAACTTCTGCAACATTTTTATGCATCCAAAAATGTTCAGGGGTCACTGCAATCTTATTTGCACAATCATTAGCTGAGAGTGCATAACAGAAAATCAAGACATCACATTCTTGAATTGGTTAAATAGAGAACTTCCCACCTCTTTCTACCGTATACAGAGGCCAGACCAATCAAATGAAAAACTAAGTTGCCATCATTGAGACATAGTTAGAATTATGTGTACATACCTATCATAAAGTTACATTGTCTTACACATTGGGGAGAGAATGGTTCACCCAACAGCTCCCCAAAGATCTCACTTCTAATTGTGACACCTCAAAGAATTACAATGTTTGGACATATACCTATTTAATAGTTTTCTCCCTGTCCAGCTACAGATGTTCCTTTGCATTAGACACTGCAGAAGGAAACAAGGTCAGTATTAGTATTTTAATTTCAATGCACTAAAAATGTTTGAGCAAATCCTTCAAAAAGTTCAACTACACAGACCTTCTGATAGTACAACTACGAGGGAAGAATGGGAGCTACGCATTCACAGTTACTGTACAATCTCTAGACACCATATATAGAGATCACACCTTCTCTTTATTCATCCTATTGACATCAACAGTTGGTTAAAATTACTCGTACTGCAGTGAAATCTCTAGAAGTGACCTGCACAAAATTGGACATATAGTCAATAAAACGAGCAAAAACACTTGGGGAGAGAGAGAAAGAGAGGGAGGGAAGGAGGGAGAGAGCATTAGCTTTACAGAAGCAGAACTTACCAAAACAATGCAGTTGTTTACGTTTAGCTAATACACTGGGAAGGAATTGCGCGCTGGAAATGGTCTGTACAGAGATATTATATACATGCTGGCAGCTTCTTGAACTGGAGTTGTTTATTGTTTTTTTTTTTGAACCACAATAAATTAGCAGGCTGAAAATGTACGCCCGCCAAACTATGTATACGCACACTAATGATGCTTCATCAATTGTGACTCTGGTACGAACCTTCAAAATCACCGATAAATCCTCAATGCACCTCCAGATGACAATACCAGATTCTTCACCACTGACAATCGAGTGAGGTAGCAGCACATGCGTTAAGAACCATTAACTTGTGCATTCTGCGCATTCATATCTCGGACCTTAAGGGAGGTCACTGAACTGTGGCATGTTTTTTGCAGATTTAACCTTTTAGTTCAGGAACTGGATTGAAGACGAGCATCTTTTTCATTTCCCTCAAGCTTGACACCAGTCAATACAAGCGCCAAGCGGCGTATCCTCATGACTTTGAAATCATTTCCATGATTACTGAACCCTTTTATCGGCTTATAGCCTCCGTTGCGAGGCGTACGAGTCCCAGCAGTCCCTCTACATCTTGGAAGTTAAAATCAAGAGCCTTCTTAATGCACGAAATACCTTCCTTGGACTGAGCGTCCCCTGCTGCGGCTTTAGCAGAACTAAAAGCAGCCCGTGATTTTTTAGAAGCCTCCATTGCATTGTTCACATCCTGCGTCTGCAAAGATACACATTTAAAGATTTTAACATTGAAATTCTAAAAGAATGACAATCCTAAAAGCAGCCATGGAAGCACGATATATTTAGCCATATATTTTAGCTTTAGAATTTTCCAAAATACCAGGGGAGGAAATTTGACATGGTATCTCAATCTTATTATGATCACTTACGAAATTAAGTAACCGCATGAAGCTAGGCCTTGGCCGCACGGAAATACAGTTAGTTCCAAGAACTTGAGGAGAGCTCACACCCTTGGGCTGGGCAACTTTATCTGCTGTTGCTGAGTTGTTCACATTATCTACATCTGATGCAGAAGAAGAAGGAGACTCGCCTGATAAAATGGTCAATAAGCACCAAGTTGCATCAAGCAATATCCAGTTTGTTCTTATATATCAGAACAGAATCACAATTTGAAACCATGATGCATTGATAATAAAAGGGAAGCCATAAAATGTGATTACTTGGAGCGGTACCATGCTACAGAAAGTTAAATATGTCAAGGTCTGATCCCGAAGGAATAAAGAAAAAAGAAAAAAAACAGAACAGATGAGCAGTTTTCATGGGCAAGTGATGAAGGCCTCACCGCACAAGGATTTATAAAGTATATGAGCTACGCAGTAATGTAACAGGAAAGCAACTGGAATAACCTAAACCCTACATGAACGAAAAGGAAATCAGGTTTTCATCACACACGCGTGCGATTGCATTCAGAGTAACGAGCATAATCCAACACACAAAAGCACCCATTATCTGGATGAGGATATCATTCTCAATACCTGGAGGATTTAATTTGAATGCTGGCAGCAACTCAAGCCGATCTTTGCTTGCAGTAGAGTTGGATGAATAAACTACTTTCAAATATGCTACTTCCATGCATTTGTAGGCCAAAGCAGCAGAGGCCATATCTTTGGACTTCTCATATTCATGGGCACAAAACCTAAGGATTCCACAGATACTCACTTATCAAAAGATGATGAAAGAAGCCACAACAATCCAGGTCTAGCAAAGAATAGGGCCAGAAATGAAATAGGACACCCTAAATGACAGGCTTCTGCTTCTACATGCTACCCTAGTATAGAACAATCTATGTAGACCTAAAAGACCATGAAGAGATATCAATCCAGATTCATGAAAGTCATGCACTCCGCAGATAAAATGACTGTTCAACAAAACATGCCGTTTCCCCATGTGATAAATGCTTTTGACAAGGATCTGGATTGCTTTAAAACAGAAAGGAAAAGCAACACAAAACCAGATCTGGATAAATAAAGGAGTAACTCTACATGGAACAAGGATGTAGCGTAGTGATCAGAGCTTCTAAAATTGAAGCAGAAGTATATGACTCATGATAGGCTGTCATGTAGGGTAATCAGTGAAGCCTTATACTAAACCCTGACAGGTTGCTTAAGAGGTACACATGTTTTCTTTTCTTCTCAAGCCTAGGTCTCTACCACCACAAATTGTTCCTGATGCCACCCAAGTAGAGTGGGCAGGAGTGATTCAATTACAACCGGCATGCATGGCAGGGGAGATGCACAATGGATATTAGCCAAGTGCTCAAAGAGCACCAAACACCCCATTGTTAGAAACACAAATTGAAGCCTCATTACAAAAGATTTAACCACCGTCAGTGAGTTATGCAGCATTTCTTCAGGCACAAATATCCACAAGAAAGGCTAAAACAAGAACCAATGGGTGAGTCACAGAAAAACTTGGGGAGAAGCTCCAATATTCACATCATTTCTCAACATGGAAAAGAAGCACATGTCCTGCAGAGACTAGGGGTCAACACCAGATACTTACTCGCACAATTTTGCAGTGCTGCTATATATATTTACTGACTGAATCATATCTCCATGCTTTGTACTGTCGCTCTTGCTAGATTCCAACAAAGAGGCTCCATGAAGAAACTTGAGGGCTGCCTGGAAGTAAAGACCAGTTCTTTCTCCAGAGGACTGCAAAAATGGAAATGTAGCTAAGACGCCAGAAGATAGGGTAGGAAGTACCTTTCTAAGAGAAGAAGTACAAGTACCTTTTGACGATCAGCCATATGTTTCAAATCTTTTGCCTCTTTCAAAGCCTTCGTTGCAGCCTGGCTTGACGAATCTCTTCTAAGTGGACTCTGGGCATCGACATGACGAACACCATTTCCATTGGAGGTGAGATGTCTTGAACTCTGATGCTGACTACCATTTTCCTTATCTGGCTCCGCCATTTTCATCTGCACTTTTGATGCACCATTAGCTTCTATGGCATCTGCTTTTGCAACTCCTGCTTCATTTCCCTTAAGTGGCACCGAAGCAAATGCAGAGCGAGATCTCACTATCTCATTATGACCTGCTCCTGATGGTGGTACTGGAAGTGGCTTCCCTCTTTGAGATAAATTTCCTGCTTGATCAGCTTTATAAGAAGCTAACCCTATGGATGATTTTTCTTCATCCCAATTTGAATTAGAAGGTACATCCCTCGTATGCCCAGCATCTAATTTCACATCTTGATCCTCGTGCCCTCTCAGATTCGATTGACTTCCTCTTGAGGTCCTCACTCTTGATTCCGCAGCAGAATCCTTCTTCTTAAGCTCTTTATGCTCGTTCTCCTGAAGATCTACATTGTAATCCCTGGATTTTGCTTCCTTTAAAGAGACAGTCTCTTGGAAGTCATCAAAAGAGATCTTAGTAGTCTCAGCATCACTTCGGTGTTTGGAACTCTTGTTTTTGTCCTTGACTCGTGAAGAAGAGTCCTTTCCAGATTTCTGAGAATGATACCCACTTACAGGGTACAGGTCCCCATTCTCTCTGTCACTACTGCAATGGTCCGAATCCTGTTTTTTACTTGGACAAGGAGTATCCTGACCATAATCAACTCCATCTTTAATAGATTTGTGATTAAAGACTTCTGGAGAAGGCAGAGACTGTCCTTTTGCATTGCCAGCAGAGAAATCATTTCGAATGGCATAGCTTTCACCTCCATTATCAACATCAGAGCACCTTCTCGGGCTACCAATGGGAGGCAAAGTGGCATCTTGAGAATCAAATTTCTCCTTGAGCTTTCTAGTCGCTGATGTAAGCTTGCCAGGTTTTGAACTTCTTATAGGAGATGAAGAAACTGATTCTGCTGGAGAGCCTCTCGTATCCTGGAGACTTCCTCTGCTCTTACGGGAACCACAAACTTTAGAAGAGCTTGAAGTGGCCGCAACAGGTTGTGAAGATTTTGCTTTCTTTTTCACAGGATCTGTGTCCACACCAGCCAGATCATCTTCAAGTTGCTGGTTCCTCATTTTACTGCCCCCTTTGTCAGATCTACTGCTTCCCTTGCATGGATCAGATTCTTTTCCTTCAGATCTGGAATTTCTTGGCTTCTTTTCTTTCTTGCGATCAATTTCTCTGACTGGTAGCTCACTGTCATTATGTTCATAATCCATAATTGGAAGAGATTCTGAACCAGTCTGGGAACCATGAATATCCCTTTTCTTCCTCTTTTTCGTAGCTAACTCTCCTTCATTGGAATTCCCAGCTGCAAAGCACCCACTGTCTGAAGAATCCTGCACCTTGTCTCTTGGATACTTGGCAGAGACTTGGATCTTCTCAGCTGTGTTGGATTTTGAAACCTTCAAAGAAGTTTGGTCATCTGATTGCTGATTTTTCCCCACAAAAGCAGGAGATCCACTACTAGAGCTATGGCCAACCTTCCTTGTAAAACTACAATCGTCTGACTTCCAATCTTCTTTAGAATCATTCTTGACTTTCTTTGAAGCCTTAGGGTAATCTGGCTCCATTTCCCTCTTTCTACTGGACTTCAGATGATTCCCATCACCTGGTCATTATACTACTGCATAAGTAACGGAGAATTGACCAGAAATATTTCCAATAAATTGCCAATTTCTAAATTAAAGGAAATACCTCCACTGGAATGTCGCTCACGTATTTTGTGCTTATGGCTGTGTTTCTCTGCTTCTAGGTCATCACTCTTACTTAGCCGCCAAACATCAGCTTCATTCTCCAAAGAAGTCCTGTTTACATCATTTAAGCTCCTACCATTAGATGATACAATGAGCTTTTTCTCAGAGCCTGAAGTTTGAGCAGGACCATCTTTGTTCCTTGGAAAAGATGGCTTTTTTATTCCATGTTTCTTCTTTTCACCAGAAGATAGGGGTAGAGCTTGAGGACTACAACTTCCCAAATTATTATTCGAATCCTGGTAGGAAGCAAAGTTTGTGCCCATCACATCAGAAGTAAGAGGAGCGCTTTTTTGCGCATCAGGAACAGGAAGATGAAACATTTCATAGATTGCTCTTGTAGTTTCCTCCTCGCTTACACTACATCGGTTCATGCCAGACCTAAACAAGTAGAACGAGCAAATTAGTCATGGAAGTACACCTTCACTACCTCATTTATTACAAGTTAAGCAAACATCATTAGCTCAAATGAACATACCAAGCACCTTCTTTTTCTATAACTACTGGTTTAAATCACAAGAAGAAAGACACCACTTGAAAGGAACTTACAGCCAATCAAGCATGCTACAGAGCCACTTCTCAGGCAGGTCAACAGGGCTTTTTCCAAATGGTAGAAGCCGCCATTTTCGGCACTTATCGCAACCCACCCAGTTTTCTTGTATTAGGACAGGAGGAGCTGCATCACCGGTGGGGTTATTTCCAGAGCCAGAGCCTAAATGTGAAGTTGTATTATAATCTGCTTCTGATGTGGACGCCATGTCAGTTCTCTTGCTACTTAATCTCTCCTTTTTCACGTCGTATTCTGGGATGCCTTTCTCAACTGCACTAGAGACCTTCCGCCTTTCTTCAGGGGCCATTCTCATCAGCTGATTTTGACTTTCTTCTTCTCTATACATATCCCCAAAGAAATCTTTGTATCTCTCCCTTCCTTTTTTAGGTTTTTTGGCCAATTTAGGGTCCTCACGCCCACTTCTAGACTTAGAATTGTCTGTACTATGGCTCTTGTTATCCTTGGTCACAGATGTTGAACCACTCAAGCTCTCTTTGCATGCATCTGCAACTGCTGCACCTTCATTTTTAACCTTCACTTTTTCTTTCCCATTAGAAGGTGGATTAACCTTTCCAGAAGGTAAAGTCAACCCATCTTTGTCCATATAAGAAATTTTTTTAGCGGTAATTTCAAAAGGACTATCTGTCTGAACCACATGCTCAGCTGTACCATTCTTCCCCCTCAGGATACATAAGTCGGGTTTTGATTCCTGAACATTTTCTTCTGCACTAATGCCTTCTTTCCTGGAGCGATCGGCAATATCATCAATGGCTGTTCCTCTTTTATCCCTTGCAAGTTTCCCAGGACCACGAGCCTTGGCCTTCTCAAGCGAACCCAGTTCTTGACTAAACAGTGGTTGTGTACTTTCTTCTGCAGCTTGATCGGAAGGGATATTGTCCATTGCCACAGTGCTGGCTTCACGGGCACCATAAGATTCCCCATGTGTGCTTTTCACCATGTCACCCGGAATGCCTATGTTAGACAAGATTGGAAGCTTCAAAGTCTTCAAAACTAGTTCCTCACATGCCAGCATGTCAATGTCCAATTCTTTCTTGCGTGCAGCATCAGCAATTCTCCGAGAGTCCTTACCACCTTTTGCCTCCTTCAAATCCTCAGTATTTCTTAATGACTCCAATTTCTTTTTGCCAATCACCTTTTTCCGATCCTTCGGACAATTATTTCCATTTGCCCACATGCCAGAGCTTGATGGATCTGCACTTGAAGCAGGCCCAGTCCTGTGATCAGATAGATGCTTCTCTTTAACAGTGAAAAAAACAAGATCGTCCGCAAGTGGTGACAGCAGCAAATTTCCATGCACCGGATACGAAGTCATCATCTGTTCCACCAAATCAGTAAACATATTACAACTAACCTCAAAATGGCAATAAAAAAATGGTACATTCAAAAAATGGTCAGGAAATTATTCACCCTTAAAATACTGGTGGGAGACTCAAATGACGTGTCATGGGGTCCATGACTCATTCCCTCACTTTCAGAGGGGCTGTCCTCCAATGATGAAGTTGGTGAGACATCAAGGCCAAGACCACTGTATATCGCAGCCCTTTTCTGTGTCGACAAGTTATCCGCGCCCACTTTGATTCTAACCTTCAGCATTTTCTGATCAGACAAATTGGCAGACTTACTGTCAGAATATTCTACAGCCTGGAGAGGTGGCATGCACCCATCTTGCTTAACTGAATTTTCCACATTTGTTTTCTTCCTTGAAGTGTGTGATATGGTAGCAGCAGGAACAGGTCGATCTCTATTCGTATGGGCGGTGGGCAAGGAAGCTGAAGAATTATGGTGCAAATCCTGAGTAAAAGCAGAATTCTTTAAGTGCTAAATCCAACAATAAAAGGAAGACCAAATTGAAATACAGGTTTCCCTCTAAGGAAAACACTCTCTACCTCCGCATTCGAAGCACATGTTGACCGTGGTGTACCATAATTCTGACCCCGGGGTGGAGATTTTGAATGGGACCAAACAGGAGACCGGCGGTCAGCTGGTAAAAATGAACCGTAACCACCAAATTTTGCACCTGTGGAATACGTATCCCCAAAAACTTAAGGTTATACACAACTGTCATCATCGGATCACAAATAAGTATCATCTTTAACATTTTCAGTTACCCAAGTTCTCTGCTGATACCCCTCCTTCAAAATCTTTACGCAAGTGTCCTAGCACATCTTGAAGTTTCTCCCCCTTCAAAATTGAAACAGTAACGTCAACCACTTCCCAATAATTTTACAAGGCAAAGGGGACAAGGATACATAGGAAACTAATCCTGAAGCCACTTAACAAATGACCAAAAGAATGGAGGAGACAAAGAGTATCCGTTTATACAGAGATATAGCCCTTACTGTTCCAAAAGGTTACATGAAGAAGAAGAAGATCACTTCCTAATCCTATCCACTATTCTTCCTCTCTTCAGACAAACAAATTTTCTAAGATGAGAAGCTTCACTAAAGTAAAAGCCCTCCAGCTAAATACCCTTCCTTACATACATATAAATGCTGGGAATGAAAAACAGAACGCCAACAACAGCCAGACGATTAAGTGTGCCAACATTTCTTTCTCCTTCTCAAATTAAATCATTGCATCGACCTCTTCCTCTTTACCTCCAGATTCTTGAGACTTAGCCTCGTATAGAATGCTTAGAAAAGGTTTTGTGAACAAGAAACTCAGTCCAACAGCATCCAAACCCCGTAGCAAGAACAAATCTCTGTGTCACATAGAAACATTTAAACATATCCACCTATAAAGGGTCTACAGCCCACAAATGGGAATTAAAGTGGACCAAATATGGCAAGTCAAAACCTAAAAGCCAGCACTTGTTAAACACAATAAACACACGAGAATAAATGAACTAGTTCAGAGTATGTTACGAAAACAAATACAAATAGAAAAGAACTTACAATGTAAGATAGAGAAACATCAGGGTCTACGCGGTCATCAAAACCATGATCGTTGTCATGGTAAGAATAAGCCTCGCCCTCCTCGAGCTCTGTATCCTCCATCTTTCTGTCGCCTCCAAAAGATCCTAGAGCTAAACTTTTTCTTGCATCTCCGTTTCTCGCGGTAATCATCAGTGGGAAAAAATATAAAAAAAAAAACAAAAAAATATAATAAAACAAAATCAAAGAAGCTATTCAAGAACCGAAAGCTCTCTCCTCTTAACAACGAGAAAACTTCGACCCATTATCCAGCAACGAGAAACAAGCAAAACCCAGCTGGGGATTTCACAGCTTCGATCAACATCGAACCTGATCAAGAACGCAACGCCCCTCCCCCTCCCTCCCCCTCCAAAAACAAAGAGAGAAAATTTTCCAATTGCTTCAATCAGAAGAACCCTCCAACCGAAACTCCGCACTAATTGACTAATTGACCGCTCGAAAAAGATGCTCCTCAGCTGCTGTGTGCAGATCGCTATGGCGTGATCTACAATTCTCTACGTGGGTAAGAATCGAATTAGCAGGGAGACAGAGAGAGAAAGGAGAGAGATGGAGAGAGGGGGGAAGAGAGATGGAGAGAGAGAGAGAGAGAGAGAGAGAGAAAGGGTCTCTCTGGTTTTGTTGTACAGAGCAGCCGCGTTATTTTTTTCCCTTTTAATTTTAACTCAAACTTCCTTTTTTGTTTTTGTTCTCTCTCTCTCTCTCTCTCCGTGCCCGAAGCGAAATCATTAACATTACGCAAAATCTCTCTGCGTGATGAAGTCCATAGAATCGGAATGGCCTGGACCCCCGAACCAACCAGACGGCGGAGAAAAATTATTGAAAACGGTAACCGGTAAAACCCCCCCCAAAAAAAAAGGGAAAAAAAAGGAAAATTTTGAAAAAAAATCGTCTTCTTTGTTTTTCTTTTACCCACCCTGAGCTAAAGGCGAGGGATGTTATCCAAGTGTTCCAACGACGACTTGTCTGAAAAAACTGGGCCACGGTCCCACGCCCCCTTTCCTTCCTTCTTCCTCCACTCGCCCATCCCAGCGCGTGCGCCGAACTCGCTGGCCCCAAAATCCTTTCCCCCTCCCCTCTCTCGTTGGTCGGAATTCGGCAGCGACGATGTCACCAGGTGGTGCAACCGCACCGAGTTTTGATCGGATGAACTGGTTTTGAGCAAGTCATGTGCGTTTAATTGGAAAATTTGAGGTGCGTTTGATAATATTTCTATTCCCGAAAGAATTTCTGTTTAGAAATAATTTTTTCTATTTCTATTCCTGATAATAAAGAAGTAAATATTTTTTACTTAGTTTTTCCATTCCAAATTTACTAGCTGCTTTTCTATTCCAAGGAATCGAAAGATTAATTGACGTTATTATGGAGAACAAAAGAATAGAAAAATAAGGATGATTACCAAATAAGCTCTTAGTATAGTTTTGAGTTTTGCAAATTCGCTCATATCATGTTATGAACGGTTTCATCTAAAAATATGCTAAAATCAATATCTCTCTCAAAAACAAGTGGCTTGTGGACAAATCTTGATCTTTGAATTTTAATTGTTGCCAATGTCTGTTTGGTTGCAATAATGCCCATTCCGTTGTAGTCATGTCAATCACATGTTATGCTTTTTGCTTGTAATGGTAGGTATTATATTGTGAAATCATTAACTATTCATTTCCTATCCATAAATAACATCGGGCCATTGCATTAATATACTACAATTCATAACGTAAAATAAATTAATTACTGCACATTATAAATTAATATATCTATGATCCCTTATTTTTTTATATGTAATTATTGATTCGTAGAACATCGTTATTAATAGAATTATTAGATATCATCATCGGATCATTTTTTTTTAATGATTGAGGGCATTCTAGATCAAACCACATTCATTCAGTTTCACACTTTCCAATCATACAATACCATAATTAATTTCATTTATTAAACCAACCTAACAGGATGGTCGGCTGTTGTGGTTATACCCATCCCATTACAATTGCAGCAGTAGTCATCACGGCTTTTAACTAAAAATTGCAGTTAGAATTGTCCACTGAATCCTCCATGTTCAAGAATGGAATCTCATTTATTGTAGCTTGTTATTGCATTATTTAGTCCTTGAATGGCAATAACGCCAAAAAGGAAGGATCTGCTCATCCAAAAATACCAAATTTAGTCAACTATAACACATTTATCTCAATTTTTTTGTGATATTAAAAATCTCAAATTTCGCCAACTGTAACGCATTATCTCAAACTTTTTTATGTGATATCAGAAACTCAAATTTATATTTATGTAACATATTTATCTTAAATTTTTTTCGCAACACAAAAATCCAAAACTTGTGTTCATGTGATATAAAAAAAAGTTTAGAACTTTCAGTGTCAAAAAAAAATTGAGGTAAACATGTCACATTTGACAAAGTTTGGATTTTTTCATCAAGGGTTTTATTATTCCAAATTTGACAGGTTGCTTTCTTAAAAAGGTAGAGTTTTTTTCCTATCGATCACATGTTGACACAGCATATCTCCCGTTTTGAACTAATTCTCCGAAATATTCTTAAATTTAAGTCCAATTCATACTCTACCCCCAAATTTTTTAATTAAAAAATTATCAAATTTCTACCTAGTTTAAAATCTATTCCGGCCTAAAAATTGACGTTAGTTTCCTTAAAATTATCAAGGTCAAGAAGTTATTATTGTTTTATACAAAAATGAGGGTATTGATGAATACATGAATTCCGATAATTAATATCTGAGTGGCCCTGACGTCGAAAATTTCGAGGGAACTGGAGCAGATTTGGGACTATAATCAATGCTTTGGATATTGTATTGGATTAAAAAAAAAAAAATTGGGGTAGAGTTGTAATTTGATGTACCGTGAGCGCGTGTTCCTCGTCTCTCCTGCGCAGGCGCGTCAGGCTGACACGTTCTTCAGAGTCTGCGATGACCTCCGCCTGCCTGCGGAATCTTGTACACATCCGTTCAAGGGGCAAAAATAATAATAATAATAAAATAAAAAGATCTCTTTAGACAATATATGGTTTATCTTCTGCTTTCGTCTTCTTCTTTTTTTCCTTCAACATTTTGAATTTGCAAATCGAAGGTGATCCTCATGTTATATGACCATTGGATTTAGGAGGAAATTACAAATTTTAAGTATAAGAAAAGTATAGATGATGAATCGATAAAGAAAAAATCCCTTTTATTTTCTATCTATGATTTTGCAATACACTAGATACATCAGTGGATATAGGAATATATTTACAGTAATGACTAATTAATTAGTTATTTTATGATAGCATTAATTAAAATTTACAAAATAATTCAAATATGCAATAAAAGAAGATTTGGGTCATAGTCATCATAGCCATGGAATATGTAGTAAAAGAAGAAAAAAATAGCTTGAGCATTTATAATTTCACGTTCGTCGTGCTAGCTAAATAAATGCCTTTCTAATCAAGATTGTATAAGTAAAAAATGAAGATCTCACAATTTCAGGAGAAATCCATGAAAATTCATGATTTCCATCAAATAAAATCATTAGAATCCACGGCTTATGTTATTTTAAAAATAAGGATAAAAATTTAAAGAATGTGATATAAAGATTAATGACCATATCTAGTAGCTCATAAAGTGTTCACAATTTGCCGGAATTTAAAATCCGTCCATCGTGCCTCTACATGCAACTTAAATTAATTTATCTATAATAATTGAAATTGAAATCTTCATAGATTCCTCTTTCTTTATCCGTTTTTGTTTTGACTTTTCTATGTATTCGCGAGTCCTGTTTTTCTTGGTTTGTATACAACGTTCGTCAACTCGGCTACAAACATAACAAAAACATTAACGGAGGGTATGATTATTACATGAAAAAATGAATGATTTTCAAAAATAGTTTCTCTAAAATTGATCGCTTTTGTTGTTTAAAATAATTAATCAATGCAAAATGTATGTCCAAATATATCTATGGATGATGAAAAGGGTTGTCTTGCAATAGGTTTAAAACTTTTATAACTACCCATTTGACCACACTTAATTGTAAGATATGTCGATCATTATTTTAGCCCTTGTTATCATCTCTTATCAAACTTAGAAATTGGATACAAAAATGATATTCCAATTTCATAAAACAAAATTATTTGGCTTGTGAGATACTAAATAAATTTGGTCATTGTTGCTCCCAAAAAGAATTCCTTTTAAGACAATCAAAATACTTTTTTTTCCTGTGAAAAGTTTTATTTTTTATAAATTAAACCAAATGATAAATTTATCTCGAAGGTGAAACAGAAAATTCATCTTATACACATGTCTCATGAATTTGGGTTAGAACAATTAGTACACTTGACAAAATGAAAATTCATGAATGTGGGTGTCATCGAGAAAGGGAAAGTGTTAAAATAAAATAGAAAAAAAAGTATACTTACTTTGTCTTGTTAATATTTATTTTGAGACACGTCATGTGAAAAGAAAAAAAGGAAATTCAAAAGCATAATGATATTTCACGTGTAAACATTCGTGTACAAAGCCTTTTCCTCTTGAAAAAAGGAAATTCAAAAGCATAATGATATTTCACGTGAAAACATTCGTGTACAAAGCCTTTTCCTCTTGAAAGTAGTGCGGCTTCAATGCAATCAAAGAATTTATCCCAATGATAAATCCAATTGATAGATCGACGAGAATACGACGTCATTAATCAGCAGATTAATTTTCATAATAACCACAGAAAAATAAAAACGATTAGATTTGACGGTGGTTGACTTGACTCCTATGGCTCCTCAGGAATTAAAAGAAAAATAAAATTTCTCTTCAGGCTCATCTGGCTGCTCACCAAACTGAAAATGAATGGGTGCTTGCTTCGCTGGCATTTCAAGCAAGTTTATAACACGTGCGTTATATGTATACCAACCAAACTATATATATGAATTGTCTAGTCAAACACGGTAAATTCCGTCAAGTTTCACGGTTCGAATATAATATAATTTCTTCCGCAATAGATAATAGCTAAAATGAAAGACTGTCGTCGAGATGAAAATTATTTTCATGAAAAGAAAAATCGACTAAAAGGGTAAAATGATAAAAAAAAAAAAAAGAAAGGAAAAAGTCAAATCGATTGAAACAGATGTAGCGCGAACAGCGCAACCGGTACAACAAAAAGGTGCATTTCGACCCCACGGGTCGCTTTGCCGGCTTGCTTGTGGTCTAAAATCAAGGAGAGCTCCAAACCTAGGAATTAAGTAGCGAATATCCTTCGGGAGTCATAAGCCACTCGTGTCATATTCCATTAGAACCGTCCACCGATCGCCTTGGAAAGCCATGGCAGGGAAAGAGAGAAGCTCGGCGGAAAAGAATTCTACGGGATCCCGGCGGTGTCGCGAAACCGTGGAAAGACAAGAATCGGTCTTCCCATCGGTGTCGTCGCCGAGCAGCAGCTTCTTGATTTTACCGCGCTCTGCGCCTCGTAAGATGGCTGGCATTTCGTACCGTGCAGCTGTCGTACCATTAGCATCGGACGACTCGCGACTATACCAGCCGGTCAAACGATCGACCTCTGGACGAGAACAGTCGGAGAAGGTCACCAAACCCGGGAGAACAGAAAGCTTTCGGTCAAAAGCTCGAGAACTGATCGAGAAGCTCCATAGTAGCTGAACGAAACAACTGACCCAAGTGTCACAAGCAACGTCAGGGCCTGCGAAAGGATCCCCTCGATCGGATTCGTCTGCACGAGAGATGCGGAAAAGGCGAAACGATGTCCCGGCCGAGAAGAGGACGTCGAGGATCGGATCGCGAGCCGAGCTTTCGAATTGGTCTCTCTGTTACTATGACGAACGGTACTGTGTTTCTGACCCGAGCTAACGTCGCTCGAGCATGTCGTTTACTAGAAAGGACTGGCACAATGCCAGGCTGCATAACCTTCCGCACCTCGTGTTTTCTGCACTCCGCTCCGTCGGGATGCAATTCAGAGGGACGATCCAGGCGACATCTTGGGTCGAACAGAGCTTGCGCCGGCGATCGAGGCGCTGCAAGTGACGTTGTCTTCAGCAGTTTTCGTTCATTATGACAGGAGCTGCGTCGCCGGTGGCAGACCAAGAGCCTAAATCTTGCTCCCGAAGCGGCCGCCATGTTGGTTCTCTTGCTGCTCAAGAACCCATAAAGCTCTCAGCTTTGATCAATGTCGAACGTGATCAAGAAACCGACGGCCCAAGAAAAGAAGATCCGGTTGCTTCGACCGGAAGAAACCTCCGGCCGAAATTCCACACGACCGACCAATTCGCCCGTTTGGAGAAGATGCTCTCTTCAGCTCCGCCGGGAGAGATTTGATGGTGATTGACTCGACTCAACTCCTGTAACTTCCTGAGAAGATGGAGCGATCGACTTCACCATCAATTCGGCCGACCCGGCGCCATCGCCAGGTTCTTTCAGGCACGTCCAGCTGCTCACCAAACATGGAAAACGGACTTTGCTTTGCTCATGTTTCAAGCAAGCATCCGATATGCATTTTATATATGTTAAAGCTATGCCCGAATCATTAGATCTGAAAAGTCCCGATCCGAAAACGAAATTTGGCTGAAACGTTGAAGAAATGAACATTTTTGTAAGGACTCACAACAGGATATGAGATAACATTATATTATGCCGCACGACAACAACACGAGCACATAGATAAAAACGAGATTTTTAAGATTCCAAGAAAAAAAAATTCGTCGATTAAGACGTATATCACGTGAAAGACACGATTAACCAATCACGCGCTCGTCGACACTGTACAAACAAGTGGATCGGAAGGCTGTTGATTGTTCCTAGAATTAAACATGGGGAATAGTCAGCAGATGTTGACCCAAAGGAAGAGGAAGGATTTTGATTAGTTGATACTTAGCAGACTGCTCCTGGTCTAATTTCAAGAAAGCTCCCGTGACAAGGAAATATGAAGCGAATATTCTTAGGATTTGTGCCACTTCGTTATATTCCATGGTGTTTAAAGCTCTACAAGGGTTATTCTTCCAATTGAAAATTGAATTGACTATTACAAAAATTGTTGTGGTGAAACTCTCCACCCATCCCCGTCCAAAAATATCTAATCCTATTGTACAACGCCATTAAATCTTAAACTTTTTAATTGTGCTGTGCTAATTTAATATTTTGTCAATTTAGTTCTTCAAGCCAATTTTGATCAAATATTATCGACATAAATGTCATTTCTTATGTGATATAATTAGTGCGTTTATAAACAATAAATTATTTAATAATTTTTAACTTTTTTTTCCTTTACAAGATCAGGGCCCCAAGGATGGCAAAGCCGACGGGACAGGCCACTAGGGCCTCACCAACCACAATGAGGGGGAGCAAGGCGGCTGATGCTCTTGCTGTGGCCACGACCCCCTTGAAAGAGCTACGAGAGCCACAAGGCCATTGATCTTCACGAAAATAAAATAAAATAACAAATTCAAAAATTTTACGAAGATTATCCACGATAAATACAAATTAAAAATTAATTGATTGCCGAGATAAATTGGTTTAAAATGACAAATATCCCATCCATTGCCTTGTAAAAACCTCTTTGCCTCTTCAGCCTTCACGGAATATTTATCTTGTTGGCATCTGTCATACTACGTCAAGATGTCTCATCCGAAAACTTAAAACCTATATATAAACGATGAGGGAAGTAAAGCGTAGTGGAAAAGAAAAATATACAGCAATCCCATCACGACTTGTGCGCATTTCTGTCGGATCACCTTTACGGGATCTTGGAGATGTCAGATGTCGTGCCAGGGCAAAACTCTTGCGCTTCGTAAGACTACCCAATTTCCTACCATACAATGATAGACTCCAGAAGCAACAACAGACCCAGGAGAAACAAAAAGCTTAGTTCAAAAATCGAAAAAGAAAAGCTGATCAAGAAGCTCCACATTAGCCGCGTGATCTGATCCAACTGTGGAAAACCAACCAGGCCCTGCAAAGAAAAACTCCTCTATCGAATTTGGCCCAAGAGGAAACAATCTCCCGGCCAAGAACAGGACAGAATGAGAACTGGGGGTGGCAAGGAAACAACTCTTATAAAAAAGCTAAGCCTTGAAAATGGCCCTTTTATTACTATGATGACCACCACCACCAGGGCATATGACCAGTCTCATCTCTCTACAGTATACACAACCCAACTGAATTATTTACTGATTAGAGCTAAACACGACTCCGAGTATGTTATTTACTATATTAGTACTGGCAAAACACATAGCTGTGTAACCTTTTGCCCATCGTGTTTCTGAGGCTCCACTCCATTAGGATGAGACTTGGGCAGATGATCTAGGCGACAGCTTTGCCTGAAGAGAGCTCGCGCTGGTGATTGGGGGCTGCAAGTGAAATTCTGGCACACGAGCGCCACCACTCTGTCTTCAGCAGCGTTGTTTTTGGCCATAAGCGCGATGTTGCTGTTATTCTCTTCCCAGAACTGTACCTCCTCTGAGTTTGCGGGATTGATGTGAATCACCTGTCATTAATTGCATTTAGGAACCATACACGCAATACGACACTAAAAATAAAGAGCCATTTATATTCTGAGGCAGTTGCATACCGTTTTGTTCAGTTCGTATTCTGCATGAGCAGCGACAAGCATCTTCTCAAACTCTTGAGAATCTTTCCGACCAACCACAACAATTTGCTTCCGAGAAGGGATGGAGAATATATCAGCCGCACAACACATCAATGGCACGGCCATAGGCACTTCCTTTAATCTCGGCTCGAAGACGGCCTACATCATCGTAGCAGCAGCATTGGAGCAACTTATTTTCTCTCAAGTGGGAAAGAAAAGCAAAGAAAGATTCTGACAAAGTGAATGTTTACCAAAAGATGCTCCACATTCTGCCTGTACCCAGCAGCCCTACTTCCTGAGACTAAAGATGCCAATCTCACAAGATTTATTGCCGACACTGAATTTCCTGATGGTTCAGCCCCATCGTGATCTTCCTTAACGCGGAGGAGGACGGACGGATCTTCCCCTGGGGTGTTGAAATAGGCCCCTCCCTCTTTGTCAAGGAACAGTTCATTCTGAAAAATTGCAACACAAGAAAGAATTCAAAACAGATAAATGAAGCAAACAATTTAATAGCAGTTTGGCAGTTTGCAAAATTAACTTTAGTTGATAGATCTTGCCTGTGTGTCCTGTAACTGAATTGCCCATTTTAGCCACTGTACAGAACCGCCAAACTCATACAAATCCAGTAACCCTGCTATTAGAAAAGCATAATCATCCAGAAATCCCGGAGCTTTGGATGGGCCTTTGCGGAAGCTATGCTGAAGTCTTTGTGTCTGCTCATCATAAAGTTGCCTCTTTATAAAAGAGGCTGCCTTCTCCGCTGCTTCCAAGTACTCATTGGGCTGCAAATGGAAAAAAATGAAGTGCGTTCATGTCTACATGCTATAAGCTTTACCAATAAGCATGTTAGATAGTCAACCAAAACACCATCAACAGTACCCATAATTATCAATAGATGAAGAAAATAGCAGTACATAAAGAACAATTTCTTACCCACTAGTCACAAGCAGAATGCATGTAATTGAGAATATTCACTATAATAAATGCATAGCAGACAAAAACATCAAGGAAATCAAAAGGCAGCATAGCTTACATCAGAGCCGACAACAGGAAAATGGAACTTGGTTCCTTCTGCTTCAGTTCTGAGAATTCCAGATGCTCTTGCAAAAGATGATATCACGAGCCCATTCCATGAAACGATGACCTGGCAAGCACCTCCAACTAAATTATACATGACAGGAAAAGAGAGTGCATGTTTTGCTTTGGTTTGAGGGAAAGCAGAGGATAGTTCCAGGATACATTTCAGTCATAAAGAAGTAATTACATCAGTCTTTTTCTAGGTTCAATACATGGAAATTTTTGCAATTGTTCCCTTACAAGAATCAAAATATTGCCCTGAAATTACCTTATCATCCAAATGTGGTCGAGGACGCCTTAATCTTACATCAAAAAGCTTTTGTCTACATTCTCCCAAAATGTCGAGATATTTGCTTATAGGCATGCCATGCTTTGATGCCTGGGCTGAAGGATCATTTCTCTCGATAAGCACATTTTTTCCCTTAAACTCATTGTCCGGATCACTCACTCTAGAGAGGTCACAGTTGCCAGAGGGTTTTATGTAATAGTGGTCCTTGAAAAGTTCCGAGTGCTCTCCAAGTGCATCATCAACCTTCAGAGAAGCAAACCAACCTTTTCAAGTTAGACAAGCAAACAAGCTCATATCTTCATTCCAGAGATTAGTCACAGAAGCCAAATGAAGAAGCTACAAATGGAAAGGAAAATATTAATTGCATTCTTTCCTCCTTGTCAAGGTAATAACTCAACAAGCAGTATGCATAATGTCATCATAGCCCATCAAGTTAACGGATGTATTAGTAGGTCCTAGAGAGTTACTTGAAGCAAGTGCGAAGATTCTATCTCTGCAAAATTTTATGTTTTTTGTTGCTCCCAAACAGTCATCGGAACAGTCAACAGAGCAAAAATGAAAAGTTGAAGCCAAGCAAGGATAGCCCATATCTTTAAGCAAATCAGAAGAGTTTTCAGAGTGGGGATGATACGAATAAAAGAGAAGCCTAAAAAGTTGTCCATTTCATATCACATTTATGGCCAGTAAATGACAAGATAAGGATGTGCACAACCAAAAAGGACACTGAGAAAATTCAAAACATACTGATAGCTCGACTATCCAGATTACAGAGTAAAAACAAAAGGTACATGTCTAAATAAATCACTTGGAAATAAGGTCAGATGCCTTGTGAACTCACCTCTTTGCTAGTCCATACATAAAAGGCACCTTCCTTTTTCCTTGGGGCTCCTTCATATTCTGCACTATCTGCATCCTCTGCTGAAAATATTTCACCTTCAGATCCGGTCATGTCTCTCCTCAAATAGTCCAGAATATCACGGGAAACACATGAATAAAACACATCTTTCGTGATTGCAAAAGAATCCAGATATACATTGGTAAGCTGTCCCTGATCATACAACATCTTCTCAAAATGTGGAACTGCAAAGAGAACAGAACTTCAGTCATTTCTATCAAATCCACATTTCAAAGAAAACCCTAACATGAAATATCCATCCCCAGGGAGGAAAAAAACCCAAAAAAGGGGGAAAAAGACTAATTATTCCCCTTGGAAGGAACTGACCGTGCCAGCATTCATCCACACTGTATCTGTGAAAACCACCTCCAATGTGATCATGGATGCCTCCTCTCGCCATGCACTTCAAGCTAAAGAAAACCATACCCGAAGTGTTATCTGCCTGACTTGATTTCCCAGCCTCCTCCAGTTTTTTGGCATGATAAAGCATCAATTGTGCTTCCACAGGTCTGGGAAACTTTGGGGCTGATCCAAATCCACCATATTTTGGATCGTAACTTGCTGAAAGCTAAAACAAAGAAGTATATCCTATTAACAATGTAACTCACAACATACAAGAAATATATATATATATAATTTGAAGCCAAGCCTCGAATATTTGGTCAGTGAAAGGAAGGTCCAGGTGGCAAGAGTATAAATTGAACAACTGTGCATCATTGTAGCAAAGTATTTGAAGGGCACTTCTTTGTGAAGCCAGTGCTCAACCATGATACAGTAAATATGTATTCTAAGAGAACAATCACCAGATCATCTACATATTTATCGGGATTTGAAACCTTTTGCCCAAAGGAATAATTGGCCACAGGATGAGTTTGTTTAGCTTGGCAATAGGAATTACAGCAAATATGCTCCATATAATAATTTGAAAATGTCAAATACAAAATCATCACCTGGTCTGCACATTTTTGCACCGCAGTTTGGGGAAGTCCATCTGACAATTTATTCAATTCTGCACTCACTGATAGTGCCTCTGAGAGCTGTTCAATGGCAAATGCTCCACTTTTAACAAGCATATCCCTCCTACTATCCCATGCATCTTTCACCTTCCTATAACAATATGATTGCAGATAATTATCAGATCATCAATTAAGCATACAACTACATAACATTTGCATGGACAATCAACACTCCTCCTAGATTTGAAACGTCCAGCAAATACAAACCACTAGCATTACAAATACATCAATGAGTATAAATTCTCACCTGAGCACAGTTTTGAAGCCCGGTCTTCCAAACTTATCATCAGGAGGGAAGTAAGTCCCACCCATTAGAGGTTTCAGGTCAGGTGAAAGAAAGACACTCAGAGGCCAACCTCCACCACCATACAAGGCCTGCACATATGTCATGTATACCTGGAAAACGGAAAACAATTTATTTTATCAGGGGTTCAAGCAATAATCTAGATAAATTAATGGCACATTAGCTTCACCTAAATTCTATACACAGCTCCATATTACCAAAGTGTTTCTGATATATTCTAATCATTGCCAATATACCGCCCAGACATCTTTCATTTTCATTAAAGTTGAAGACATAATCAAACACAGCAACTGACAAAAACATTGCTAGTAAATGAATGATGACAAGTATAAACCAAATTTGTCAGGAACATCCCCTGAGTAAGAAATGAGATACCTTGTCAACATCCGGTCGTTCCTCTCGATCCACCTGTAGACAAATGTGTTTATATAGTCAGAGCCTTATAGCTAAAATAGCTACAAAACTAGCATACAGCACTGAGTAGCAACCAAAGTGGTAAAGCAAAGAAGGCGACATCCTCCGGTATGTTCTCACCTTGATACTGACAAACCAATCATTAAGTAACTTTGCGACTCCCTCATCTTCAAAGGATTCCACCTCCATGACATGACACCTACTCATGGGAAGTTCACTATACCATTAAAAACATCCACCCAAGATATTGCACAAAGCACAAGTGCATTAGATTCGAATAAGTCTCACCAGTGGCACGTGCTGTAGCCGACTTCGAATGAAAGAACGAAACGATGCCAACGAGAGATTGACAAAAATAACATGTAAGCTCGCAATGATGATGTTATCAAAAGAATCAGACCCGAAAACCACAAAGAGAACAAAAACGAATTTCATTTTACTTGATAAAAAGATGGGCGCGTCCCTTTGCCTTGCTTCGGCGAAAGCCTCTTCACCCCACGGATACCAGTTGACCTTCAATCACCAAAAATCGAAACTTCAATCAATCTAACTGTCTTACGAGACACGCGATGAGACCGTAGGGATTCCACCCCACCAAATTCTCCTCGTTCAAGTAACTCCAAGATTACGGGGGATTCAACAGTAGTCTATCCAGAAATCAATTCGAATACTCGAGAAACTCAGACGCACGAGCTAGTAAGCGACGACCCAAGTTCCACTGAACGAAACCTCAAAATCAAATCGTCGAAAGTTGCGATATTTTGCTCCTAAAAAGTTCACTCGGAGGAGAACAAATTCCATACAAAAAGAAAACAGAGAGAACCGTCGTCACGCACGGGATTGTGGGCGTGCTGGAGGAGATAAGGGCTATGCTCGGAGGCGAGACGATTCACATGCCTCCGAGGCTGCGACGTGGAGGCGTCCGTGTGCTCGGCCATGGCGAAGACCCTGCGAGCGCAAAAGGGTCGAGGGAAGACCACGGAGAGAGGCGGCGAAAGCGGAGGAAAGCCGGTCGCCCGGAGCAATCTGGAGCTGCGGGAGGGGAGGGAATGGAGAGACGAAGGGAGCAGAAGCAGCCTGGGAAGCATAGAAATATGGGAGGAATGGCAAGGAGAAGCGGGTTGACTCGGCACCGATAAGAGAGAGAGAGCACTCGTTCGGTTCGGGAGAGGGAATGGAGAGACCGCCATGTGTGCGCTCTGGGGGTGCTGGACATGGCCATGGCGGCTCGTCGGGGGCCGGGAAGGGGTGGGTCGCGTGGCACGCAGGCACGTGGCGCATCGAGAGGCTGTTGCCGGCTAGATGGAATCCCAACTCCATGAAAATGAGAAGTTGAAATAGTAGTTGTATTTTCTTACATTCTATTTTACATTATAAGGGAAATTTGGAAAAATCATCTAGAATGAGACAAAATTTACTTTTCACTTTAATATATGAGGGAAATTTGGAAATTTGCATGAAAATGTAAGCCATCGTGCTTGTTCTATCATTTGAAAGATACTTTCATAAATAACATTGCTCGTAACACTTGAAATAATTAGTTAATGGAAGTTTTGTTTATTATCGACAATAGTTTTATTTAATTATTTTTGTGTACTATGAAAATATGTTTCCTTCATTCATTATTTATATATAATTAAATCGATTATTTGTGGAAAAATATTTTTTAAATCATTTTATTTTTCCAAAACAAAACACCAACATTGATGCATAATGGTTTTTCCCATTTTTCTTTGTCAAATTTATATATGTTTTTTCTCCTCCTCCTTTGGTTTGCATTTACACTTCCATCGTAAAATTTACACAAAAAAAGTCATAAACCTATTATACAAATGTCAATATAATCATTTCGATCAATTCTCTCTCTACTTAGTTTAGATGCCCTTTATGTATGTAACTAACTGTTAATCGGTTGTCTACACCGCCTGCTACTATTCGGCAATGTATTTGTCACATAAAATACCTCTCCATCCAACTTCCTGCTGCTCTTGAAGATGGTGCTGGGACAACTTTTGGGCTTTTTTCAAGTGGGCTTATGCTTCTCATTTGTCCATGGAATAGTGGGCTTTTCCTTGTATCAGCAGAAGACCGTTGACTTTTGTTGCTCTTGACTTTATGCACAACTTTAGTGGCCCAACTCAAAGAAATCTTCCTTTTCGCTAATTGCAAATTAAGAGGATCAACCATTGGACTTTGGGTACCCAATTCTTTGCTCCCCGCTATAACTTGGGCTGATGGCCACTTAATTCTGAAAATGCTGAAGAAGCCCGTAGTCCAAACAAGGTTCTGAATTCCCATTCAATGCATGCAAAAAAATAAAAAGAATTGCTTGCATGTACTAGTGTCTTCAAAAATACTATGACGAAGGCTAGATCGGATCATGCCCCATCCTAATTGAATAGATAAAAGTTGAATCAAGCTGAATAGAATTGATCAAAAGTTGTAGTGAGGACAGGACTGACGCTTGATTGAATTGGTCAACCCATTATGGTTTTTGAAAAAGTTAACGCGTGGCGAAATTCTGTTCATGCAAAATTTTAAGTCATATCAATCGATCAAAATTAACGTTTTTCCTTTTTTCCTTTGTAAATATCCTCCATTACATTCTTCTGCTAGGGACATTTTAAGACAATAATTTGACCAAGACTAATTCAAGGTAATCATGGTCGGGCTCATGATGATCCACGGGTTTATATTCCTTGACGCATTAAAATAATCATCCCCAAATCCTTGTGTTGGATTTTTATAAATTTAATTTAATATTATCCTAAACTAAAAATCATGATTCCCCTGTCTTTATGCAATGGATTTCGTCCATAAGGTACAAAAGGGGTAAAAGTGAAAACTGGAGAATTCACCCCGCACCAATCATTTTCCTATTTTTTTGCATATGAAAAGAAATAAAGGGGAGGATTCCATAAACCCCACTTTGCATTACTTTAGGTGGTAAGTGGGAATTCAAATTTGACCCGATTTCAACACCGATTGACCACTAACCAATCAAAATTTTTTGACCTTAAGACCTAACTTCACAGACCTTCCAAGCGAATTTGTACCGAAGGATGCGAGCCCCAAAATTTTGTTGGCATGTCGGGCCATGGGCGTACCAAAAAACAGGGCATAGAATTCAAAATGGTGGGCTCGGACTGTCCCTTGTACTCCACAATCATGGCCACCAGCTTTGGTCACCTGCCCTAATCATTCAGCTCGCCCTGCTTTTCACCCTCCTCCTTTTTCTGTCCTTCGTATCCTCCTATGGCTCTCGCAGGAGAACGGGCATTGGATATGATCCGTAGCAGAATGTAGGTCTCAACAGGAGGAGATTTGCAAAAAGAAGAAAACAAAAATTGCTAAGGAGAGATATGCTTGACATGTTTGAGTCAAAAGTTTAGATGCTCATTCAAGGCGTGTGTAGCCAAATCCCGATTTTGCTGTGTTAAATTTGATTCATGTCGTGGGGAAAACTTGAAAGGTTTGCATATGGGTGGTTCCAAAATGACAACGGTATGTAATTTCTGTGATGATTTAGGTTTTGACGAATATCTACTACTATGTTGTTCAATCTGAAAAATAATCATCTTAATTTCAAGTTTTATGTTTCTATTACAGATAAATATAATGGAAAAAATTTGGAAAACTGCGTAAGCGGTATATTTTCTAGCTACTTGCTTTTGAAGTAATAGGCCGATTAATTAACATTCGAAGTTGATGAGAAGAAGAAAGAATTTAAGCCAAAAGGCCTCTTCGTGCCTCTCTTTTCTTCTTGTTCGGTGGATGGGTGTGAGGGGGATCTTGTGCTTCTAGCAAAAAGCTAATGACACCCATAATAACATGATTAAGGGTTGCTTAATTAATGCTATTAAGAAAGGCTGATGACGACTGATGACGACTGATGAAGTTGTTTAAGAAGAACCCCATAAAGGCCCCAAAAGCATATGGTCCTAACTTAGGACTCCTAAGTATGTTTTGAGTGAAGATATTGAGAGAATAATTTGCAGGCCAGGAGGTTGAGATTGTTCTTCTAGCGAACAGCCACACAACTTATTTCTTTTTATGTCACCTTTGCCGAAGCAAGCCTCTCATCATTGATTCTTCCGGTTGTGGCCTCATTATAACATCTTGGAATTTTCTTATATTTATAAAAAAAAAAAGGAAGAAAAAAAATCCATTACCATATTGTTTACTGCCTTCCATGGCCTACTATTTAGGGAAGAAAAAAGAAAAGAAAAAGAAGATAGCAGGCCAAAACTTTGGTAAGATGCGAACACTTAGCAGATGGCCTAGGATCCATCGATATGCACCAGGACAAACCAAGGTTTAATGATTAAAACTCTTGACTAATTGGGCATGCCGTTCGTTAGTACCACGGTAAGAACAAATCAACACGATTTAGGAGGCATAATTGTCATGAGAATAATGTTAAGTATTGTAAGATCGATTCACATTATATGACGCACCGTAACCGGATTTTTAAACCAAGTGCACCTTCTTGAATACTCAGATAATATTATAACAACTTTGCATTAGTTTGTAAACTAATCTCGACTTACCTTTTGTCAAAACTCTATTATAATGACTTGAGTATTATATGATGCTAAGAGATGTTAGCGAGTTGAAAATTCAATAAGTATATATATTTTTTGTGTTTTTTTTTTCTCCCTATAAATTTGTTCTCTAAATTTGCTAGCCGATTCTTCTACCGTTAGAAAAGAAAGAAAATTATTATAAAGTTAGATCAAATAGTTGAAAATCAAAATTTTAGCCGCTGGCACTTTTGATCATAGAACAATAAACGTTAACAGCAGCTGTCCACATGATGACTATACTCCTCAACTTTTCTTAAAGTGAAAATGAGAAATATTATTCGCCGGTAAAGTTGATCTAATTAGCTCCTAAGGCTTAGCTAGTAAACCTCTTTCTTAAAAGATACGTATAAAATATATATAAAACAAATGAAAAGGAAGGTTCTCCTAAAGGGTCCATGGACAGTTAATTAATAGGACAATATAAGTTGGATAGATGTGGCGCACATAAGCTATAGAGGGATCATGTACACCACACACCTTTGTCAAATAAATAATGAAAAGATTAAAAGAACAGCATGCGGTTTCTTCACAAAGCTGCAACGTAGATGCAGAGAGCATAAAACTATGCTTTAAAGAGAAAAAGGGAGATTAGTTAAAGGCGGTGGCGATAAGGGGAAAATAAACTAGGGGGCTAGGGACCAATTTTAATGATCCTAGCCATTTGCTTGGCCTAGTTCTTTTTTGTTGGTACATGATATGATATGGTGTTGCAGATGGAAAACCCACCAGCCAAAAGAAGGACTCCATGATGTGATCATCATTGCCATTGGGTCAGTTGTGATCATATGTCATGATGATTATAGCTATATGCACCTGACAAATTATGGTGTGAAATTTAGACCGTTGAAAATGGCAAATCCCATTTGAGCACAGTGAATCTGACGGTTCGAATTCAACTTAATATATGTACTAGGTTTATCGAATAATTTGGTGTGTACTGCACTATGGAGAAACTTTTTATACCACTACTCTCAAAAGGGAAAATTTATATTTACTCCAAAACATGGAGAATCCCAATTTTATTTAATAGGCCAAAATTGCAATAAGAATCCTAACCCTTTCATCACCTTTTAGTTTTATCTAAATCTTTTTAGGTTGGCAAATAAGTCGTCACCTTTTGAACTCATATGAAATCTTATCCCCCAAATTAGAGTTTCTCAACAAACTCCAAGTTAATCAATCACCTTTCACCTTTTTAAGCATCATGTATTCGCAAAATTTCCAATAAGGCCATAATTTCTTTTAGAAAAGCCTAACTTTTTGGCTGCTTTTTTTTAAACAAATGTAATTAGAAAATTCTAAAAAAAAAAAAAGGGCCGACATAAAGCCGTGCAAATATTTTCCAACTTAAAAGATGAAAGTGAAGAAGGGATGGAACAAAATCGTGCAAAAAAACAAAAGTAGGGGCATAATTGAACTTCAGAAAGAGATCTAACGGAACATGCTCTCTCATAAAATGGTGTTAAAGGATCCAAGATAGATCTGAAACATATCTGAGGAGTTGACTATTTTCCTGATGGGGGGATAAAATTGAAAACCCTTTAAAAAGTTTGAGATTTATTTCGTTATTTGGGCAGATTTTGAATATAACTCAAAGGACAATCCAAAAGGGCAACAGGGAAAAAAAAAAAACCAGAGAGATGAAGAATAATCAACTCCAGCAAAAACAAAAAGCAAAGAGAAAAGAAGGGCATTATTCTTTTCCCTCCGAAAGCGACGAGGGCGAACGCTGCACTTCCACACGCGTGTATCCAGCGGCCACCAGCGGCAAGACGTGTAGCTATCGCAAGTCCCACTCACGTCCCTGATGATGCAGTCCGTCCGTCCGTCCGTCCTTCCTTCCGTCCGCTCGGGCGAGCGATCAGATCAGATCAGTTCGTGCGTACAAATGATTTGGTCTTATTGCAGGAGGGAACTCACGATCCTTTATGCCGTAGCCTAGCCTTAGCCGTCATCATTAGAGTTAAAGCGCAACAGCCCACCCACAGAGAGAGAGAGAGAGGAGAGACAGACAGGCCTTCAGGATTCCTGCGATTTTGCTAGCGGAGGAAAAGACTCTTTTCGCGATCTTTCACCGAAAAGCGCTTGAAAAATGCATGCACAACGCGCACGATCCCTTCCCCCTCCCTCCATCCTGTTTTCCTCGACTTTTTATTCTTTCTTACTTACTTTCTCTTTCTGGGGACCGAGGTTGAGAATGAACCAACATTCTCATTATTAAAGAAAAAGGAAAAAGAGAGTAAAAAGAGACTCCATTAAAGTATGAACGCAGCGGGGGCGACTCCAAAGTCGTCACCACCTCCCTTTTAATTCCTCTTGCATGGCCTCATGTGACGCCTCTCCACACACAACTCCTTCGCCTCTCTCTTCACTTACTTCACAAACCCACTAACTTACTCACAGAGAGAGAGAGAGAGAGAGAGAGAGAGAGAGCTGAGCAGTCAATCAATGAAGGAAACATGAGTTTTGGCGGATCGAGGCAAAAAGGGTCGGCTTCTTCTTGAAAGAGAAGGATTAGATTCTTGTTTGTGGGTCGACCCCAGAATTCTTGGAAGAGAGTTTCATCTTGTTGGTGGAATGTTGTGAAGAAGAGCTGAAAGCTATCGTTCTTGTCGCTATTATCACTTCTCTTTCCGTTAGCATTTTCTTTACAAAGCATTGGAAAAATAAGAGAAGAGATGGGCGTCGTGACGGTGGGTGAACTGAAGCCCAGCATCTCGGGCAAGAGGTCGTTCCGTCCAAATTCCAGCGTACGCCACGCTTCAGAATGGTATTAACTCCCTTTTGTTTCCCCTCCTTCCGCAACCGTCGTGTCGTTTAGCTAAATATCTTTTCCGATGGAGTTACCTCCGGAGTCTGCTTTTTATCAGCAGTACATAAATGCTGCGAGTGCATAAGATTGAGGGAAGATTTTGTGCACTTCCAAGTTGATTCACAGAACCAGGTCCTTGTAAAGAATACGGAACAGTTCAGGCCACAGAACAAGACAGACCGAACTTCTGGCATCGTGGAAACTTATCGAACTGTTCCTTTCTCCTTGTTTTTTTCTCTTTTTTTGCGTGGTCGTGCACGACAGCATCACGAGATTTGGTAGATAAACGTCCATGTCTTGTCCTCCCGGTCTATTCCCATGTTGTGAACTGTGATCGCCAACATTTTCTAGACCAATTATTTCGAGGACCGACACTCCTCATGCTCCCGAGCTTTAACATGGACTCCGACTTCGTAGTACTGAGTACTGTTTGCATGAGCATGACGAAGCCCCTGGATTCACACACTTGCACATCCGATTTATCGGAACAAAATCCACGAGGGACCCATGCGTTGGATCATATCTAAATCTGTTCTTGTCAAAATTGCTCGAGTTTGATTCCATTTTTAAGATCACTGTTTGCTTTCGTCTTGCCTCCGTTGCTGTCTCATGTTGATCAATTATAGAGCCGTTCATTCACTGACCTGACCGATTCAGGTCGAATCATCGGTTCATGGTGGACCCTGCTTTTTTTAAAGATTCGATGAGTTATGTTCTGTATAAATTGAGTTCTTATCAAGATAATACTAACAGGAATGGACTAAAAAAATGGCAATACAGGCTTATAGCAGCAGAAGTTGCTGCATGGTTTTTGAATTATTGGCACTCCCAGAAATGTATGCAAATAATTGAACCTGTAATAGATTCACACTTCTAAGCTTCTATCTCACCTAATGTTTGCTTGCAGGCCGATATCGGATGTTTCTAGCGATCTCACTGTGGAAGTAGGAACATCAAGCTTTGCTCTCCACAAGGTATGGAAAGCCTATTTCGGTGTAAAAATATTCCCTTTTTGTATTTTCAGTATTTTTTTTTTCACTCTCTCTCCTTCCATTTAGAGAGAAGATCATTCGTGGAGCTTATTGTTTGAATTTCATCCTTTAAACACCTAGCTGTTGCAGCTGGTCTGCAATCAAGTAGATATCAGTCAGTGTCGGTTGGTTAACAAAGAAAATTCTGTATTACCATCACTCACTAATCACTCGATTGTGCGTAACGATTCCAGAGAAGAAAGATAAAACTACCATGCCTGAGCATATTCAGTTCATACTCCAAGTAGCTTTATTCTATACTCGTTCAAATTTGCCTACTCACAGATTTGACTATTTTGCAGTTTCCTCTCGTTTCTCGTAGTGGACGAATCCGGAAAATATTGTTGGAAGCAAAAGACTCCAAAATCTGCAGGATAAATCTCCCTGCTGTCCCGGGAGGTGCAGAGGCCTTTGAGCTCGCTGCCAAGTTCTGTTATGGCATGAGCATCGACATCACGTTAGCAAACATTGCTTCGCTGCGATGCATCGCGCACTACCTGGAAATGACCGAGGAATTCACCGATAAGAACCTAGAATCTCGAGCAGAAGTGTATATCAAGGACAATGTGCTTCCCAACATATCCCACTCGATCTCAGTGCTCCACCAGTGCGGGACGCTCTTGCCAGTGGCAGAGGACATAAATCTCGTCCCAAGGCTCATTAAATGCCATCGCGAGTAATGCCTGCAAAGAGCAGCTCACCTCTGGCCTCTCCAAGCTCGACCATAACTTCCAGGGAAAAGTGGTGGAGCCGGAAACGCCTTCCGATTGGTGGGGCAAATCCCTCGTTGTGCTTAATCTTGATTTCTTCCAACGAGTCCTATCCGCAGTCAAGTCGAAGGGGCTGAAACAGGACATGATCAGCAAAATTCTGATCAACTACGCGCAAACTTCTCTTCATGGCCTTTTGGCTAGAGATCCGAATGTGATGAAAGGAAGCCTACCGGATTTAGACTTAATAAAGAGGCAAGAATCATGGTGGAAGCAATTGTTAGCTTGCTTCCCACGCAGTCGAGGAAGAGTCCCGTTCCAATGGGGTTCTTGTCGAGCTTGCTGAAAACTGCGATTGGATCATCGGCCTCTATTTCGTGCAGATCCGATCTGGAGAGGAGAATCGGCCTTCAACTCGACCAAGCAATTCTGGAAGACATCCTAATTCCGGCCACCTCCCATGGCAACAGCCACAGCATCACTATGTACGACACTGACTTGGTCTTGAGGATTTTCGCAATCTTTCTGAACTTAGATGAGGACGAGGATGAGGACAATCATTTGAGAGACGAAAGCGAAATGGTTTACGATTTCGACAGCCCCGGATCTCCTAAACAGAGCTCGATTATTAAGGTGTCCAAGCTGCTGGACAACTATCTTGCAGAAGTAGCCGTGGACTCAAATTTGTCGCCGTCCAAGTTCATAGCTTTGGCAGAGTTGCTACCGGACCATGCTCGTGTAGTGAGTGATGGACTTTACCGAGCTGTGGACATCTTTCTGAAGGTGATCTTCTGTTTGTTGTGCGTGTTGTGCATGTCGCGAGTGCAGATGATAAGTTACTCATTTCATTGAGGCCAAAATTTGACAATTTTCTGACAGGTACACCCGAACATCAAGGACTCGGAGCGCTACCGCCTATGCAAAACCATCGATTGCCAAAAACTATCTCAAGAAGCCTGCAGCCACGCAGCGCAGAACGAGAGGTTGCCTGTGCAGATGGCTGTTCAAGTGCTGTACTTCGAGCAGATCCGGCTCAGGAACGCCATGAATGGAGGCCACAACCAATTCTTCTTTGGATCGCTCCAGGGCCAATTTCCTCAGCGTTCCGGAAGCGGGGCCGGTAGCGGGGCCATATCTCCAAGAGACAACTATGCATCGGTGAGGCGAGAAAACCGGGAGCTGAAGCTCGAGGTTGCAAGAATGAGAATGAGGCTGACCGACTTGGAAAAAGATCACGTGTCGATGAAGCAGGAACTTATACGGTCCCATCCTGGTAACAAGCTCTTCAAATCCTTCACCAAGAAGCTGAGCAAGCTGCATTCTCTGTTTCGGTTAAGTGCGATCAAGCCACTAGGAGGGAAGACCAACTCCGAGTCGCGGTTCTTGTTTCAGAAGCGGAGGCGGCACTCGGTTTCTTGAGTCATGTAGAGGGTGTGTGAATAGTGAGTGAATGTATAGTATGATAGCTAATGAGGTTTTTTTGTGATAGTGTCATGCTGATCATTTTGATAATGTGCTTTGCTTTGCAGTTATGAGATCATTCTCGTTGACAGTTCTCTGTGAAGCACTCGAATCTTACGCACGTTACCAAGAAAAGAATTGCTCCGGGTCTTGATGTCAACCATGAATTAATGTTCCGAGTTTGAAACTACCCGGTTCGACAAATGAGGCTCGCTTTTGATATCTAATCCTCAATCCTCAAGAGCAGCTGTTGTTCTTACAATGCCTTAAATCCCCTGATCCCATGATGAACAAATTCCTTTTTTGACTTTGGCCTTATTTTCTATACTCAGTGCAACGTCTCTGTGCACAGATTCCTAAGAATTAGACAGAGAGACAAAAAGGGCCAATCAATGACATAAAGCAAGAGAAGACATTGCATTGAAACAACTGGATGTCATGACAGTGAAAGTACATGCTAATGCAAAAGTTCAAGCGAGCACGCGTGATTATATTAGACAGGTAAAGCGTTGATGACGCGATGTCTGTGTTCTCCACTAATTTCGGTCTGCTAAAAGATTATGTTTGATTTTGATTCCAAATGTTTGTCGGCCAAACCGCATTTTGAGTTAAAAATATCACAATTAAGCAGAGAGCCGAAACTTTGGGGCTGCAATTTGTTCTTCTCTTTATCACTTTGGTCTATGAAGTAACACCGGTTTCCTAGTCTTTCTAGCAATCTGACGAGCTTTCAGGGTGTACGTCCAACCCATGTATCCTTTGAGTTGAAAATTGCATACTCTAATTAATTATCGCCGAAATAAAATCATGCAGAAAGGATTACTAAAGATTCAGAGTCTGCTTCTATCCACATATTCAAAAATGAGTCGAAAATTGCATACTGTAATTAATTATTGCCGAAATAAAATCAAGCAGAAAGGATTACTAAAGATTCAGAGTATGCTCCTATCCACAGATTCAAAAATGACTATCAGGAACGAAATAATCCTTTTTTTTTTAAACTTTACTGCAGAAGAGTGTCATCTCAAAACAAGTTTGGACATCACATAAAGGGTTAAGTTCCAACTTCCGCTCACATCTGCTGCTTTGAGATTCAGAATGCAACACAAAAACCTATCGCTGCCTTAAAAAGTACAACCCGCGTTGACCATCCACGCATTTCAACCATTTTTCTGCAATGAAGATACTTCCCTTCTCTATCACATCAAATCGGGACGATGGAGTTATAGTGCTCTCCAAGCCCATACGCGTGCCTGTGGTAAGAGAGCATGATGCTCGAATTAGACAAGCCACTTCCGCCTTCAGACTGGTATTCCTTCCCCATCTCCACATCAGGGAATGATCCGGAAAAGATTTTTATGTGTCTTTTAAGACAGTGACTTAGTGCACCGAGCTCTAGCTGTCCGCCCCATACAGCTGTCGACTCCACTTCTTTGCAGTAATTCTCGAATTTCTCTGCTACTGACTTCTCATTATCTCCCTCGACCGTATTTTCAGATAAGAAAAAGGGGAGAAACTCCGAAGCGTGTTTCCTCATGTAGGCAGCGATCATTTCTCTAAGCTCTTGGTATGTGTGAGGAGAAGAACCTCCAGAGAGCAAGGCTAATTGATTTTCCACGGCCCTGTAAAGGCAGTGCCCATCTGGCTTTATCTCATTAACAGTCAATCCAAGGGGTTCAAGCTTCTTTTCTAACTTCTCGTTTTCTAGCATCCGGTCACTCACGATATTCTGCTGCTCTTCTTGAATCCTCTGCTCTCTTGCTGCTTCTTGCTGAGCTCTTTTCTCGCGTCTCTTCAAGCTCTTGCTTGGTTTTGATTGTTCAGATTGGCTGGCAACAGAAACCCCAGCTATGGCCTTCACCAAATTGTCAATATTGCCTTTAACATCTCCATTAGTCCCATTATAGCCTAATGAAGCAAGTTCTTCAGCATGTCTTTCCTTGAGTTTAGTGGAGAGCCTAGAGATTTCTTCCTCAACTTGCTTCTTCTTAGTTTTCTGTTCAGCTTTGCTGCCCTTTGCAGCTGCCCTTTTCAGTTCAGTTTCCTTGTTTTGTAGCTGTGACACCTCTTTCCTGAAACATTCTTCCCAGTCTTTATTGAAGCAAAATTTCGGAACGCAACATATGGTATGAACAATCAAGAAGAATCAAATCAATCGGCACTTTATACTGCAACATAACCGATTTTTGAAGAAGGAATCATGATAGCTATAATAGAGCAGCAAGTGTCATGATAAGGCTCGCAATATAATTTGTAACTAGTTACAGTAGGCAATTTTGCATCGGACTTATAGCCCTCTCCACTTCATCAGTGTCGATAAGGATCTAGGAATTATGTTCCAAAATCAAGTCAAATGTCACATATCTTAAACATACAATAACTGCATAAGAATGAAAGCATTCACCTAATCCCAAAATTGGTTCGAAACTTGACTCTGAAAACAGAGCATATGCAAATAATTTCATTTGTGGTTTCACAGATCCAAACTTGCACTCATACATAAACAAACACCTGCACACATATACAAACCAAAGTATCAACTACGCTCTCTCTCTCACTCTCACACTCTCTCTCTCTCACATACACACACAACAGAGATTAACAGAAAATATCACCCCTTTCTATACATCAATATGTGGCAGGGATACTTATTTGGTCCCTGACAGGTACCCAAATGCTTCACTTTTCTTGGAGTTTATAGCCATTAGCCCTTTCTTCCTCTACACCTATAGATAACATAGCTCAAATAATCCTATCTCTATAACTTGAATTTTGTATAAAAGTCATAAACTGTCTTTAACCCAATAACAGTCTTTGTGTAATGCAACAGCAATTACCTAATTAAACTGGGGCAGAAAGTATGCAGTTCGATTCAGGAAAAAACAAATATATCTTAATCTAATTGGATGGCCATATTTTGGAAGCAAATGGGAGGGTAAGAAACAACCATTCCTCCGTAAAAGACGGAGAAAACTAGACTGCAGCATCAACTCAGGGGAAGATTAACCGGTAGCTCAAGCACACCAAATTCTAATGCACATGTGTATTCAGCAAAAGAAGGCCAAACAGACAAACAAACAAACAAAAAGAATGCACACCTGTGCCTAGAAAGCATTTCGTCACGAGTCTCCTGTTTCCTTTCAGGTACACTCTCTGATAAGCCATCGGGCAGCTTCTCGTTAACGACTTCAGTCTGATCCATTTGCGTACCCAATTATCCTGTCCCAGAAACAAAAACAGTGACGGCAGGGCTTTCCCATGGCCAACCTCCGAGACTCAACAACCAATATCTGAACGACATGTACCAATTAAATGCAGAAATTCACACTCGTAGAAACAGCATACCAATATCAACAATATCAACGAAACTTAGCCGATGCAAAGCACTCTACCATACCCAATTCAAGAATCTTCTCATAAAACATTCGCTAGCCGATTCTCCATACACGACCAACCCCAAGTTTAAAGATAGGTAATATACATGCGACTACGAGTGTGTCATACTGCTCAAGAAGCTCTTGATTTTGAACGCATAGTCGAATGTACAAAGCTTGAAAGTAACCCGATTTACGGATACAAATTGCCCAAGCTCTCGACCCAACAATACAAAGCCATATCACAACCGAAAAAAAGATCAAGCCTTCCAATCTCACCAGCGAACAGTCATCAAAATCAATCCCCAGGTCGCCTTGCATCCCCAAAATGGCCAAAGATAACGATACAAGACGATACGAAGCTTACGAGAAGAGAAACATCGGAACCACAAACAGAAAAAGATCAGGCGACACTTTCCATTCGAAACGCTAATAAAAATTCCATCCTTTACCTGCTTCAGTCGATGATGGTCGCTGTGAAGTCCAGAGAGAGAGGAAACGGTGGAAGAAGAGAGAGGCAGAGGAATTGAAGAAGAGGTTTCGATTTTTTTTTTTTTTTTAATAATTGGGGTTAAATTATTTCTTTATTCTTTTTCTCTGCGGATTTTAGAATTATCAGCCAGGTCGGTGGCTGAACCCTAGTCTGTTTGATTTGATTGGGACCGGCCCAAGCCCAGATGAGTCCGGATTTAAATTTTTATGTATCAAACCTCAAAATTTTTCGACAGTTTTTTTAAATTTATATTTCACCCTGAAAAGTTATCGAACACTCGGCAAAAGTTATTAGCCAAAGGGAAAAGTTATTTTCTACGAATTAAAAAACCTTCTGGGATTACTTTTCTAAATGAAAATTTCTTGATCATGCAAAACCATTATATTTGATTTGGATGAGAAAATAGATGTATATATAAATTTTTACAAATCGTAAGACACCAAACTAACCTGTGTTTATTTATCTAATTTTCACCCAAATCACATATTCTAAACTTATCAAAGCCCCCGTTGAATTAGGAAATATTTGCAAAACGTGATATGTGATTTGGGTAATAATTATCAAAATCAAATCACATATTTTATAACTATCCAAATCCATTTTGAATTAGAAAATATTTGCAAACCGGGCTCTGTTAATATGTATATATCATGGCCTCACTAAAAAAACCTCCCCTCTTGTTCAATTTAGGAACATTCTCAGCGAAACGACCCATGGATTCCTCAACCCTATCATAGGGCACCTTGACTTGGTGCAAATCCCGAGTTTCGAGTGTCAAGTCGACTATCTCGCCTCCAAACATGGATGGCTCCTCCTCTCATCTATCTTTCTCTTCAACCCGATAACCCGAGATCAAATCAACCTTTCTTGGCATAACCAGCTTATATGGAGACATTGACAGCTAGCTCCCACATCCTCAAATTGCACCATCTTCATCATTATCATGCCTACACCCTTTGAAAAATCAAATCACATTTGACACATTCATTGTCGGGTGGGACAAAAATTGAAAGCGGCATGTTTTTAGCCATTTAAACCTGGATTTCAACTCAAGTTGGCAAGTAGCCTATGCTGAAGGAATCTTGTATTATTAGGCACATGAAATGTCATTCCTTGCAAGAATAGGTCAATTAAGGTGTGGAAACTCCTATTATTGGAATACAAGGAAAGATTTTCGCGGCCAAGAGAGGACGCCAAGGAATAGTACAAGAATTCTTCAAGTTGAAGATTAGAGTTGATTTTTCCAAGTGGGAGAAAGAGGATGTCGACGACGTCATTACTTTCTCCTTCGGTGATTGTGGCTCGATGGCAATGCTGAAACAAGATCGGAGAAAGGGTAAGAAGGTGATCGTCAACATTTATGGGCCCAAGTTCGACGGATCGAATTGCGTGAAATTGATTTGCGAGAATCAATTGTTTAGTTGTGCTTATAATCGAGTTTGGATTTGAGAAGAGGTCTCAAATAGTTGTCCCGGTAGTTACGATACTCCTGCTGTTATTTACTTATGTTTGTTAGATGAGTTACAATGTCCTGATTTTTCTTCTATGAATTCTCCAATTTTTGCTGAATTTTCTCTGCTTAGTTTCTTAGGCCGAGCACTCGGATAAAACTGCACCGACGTGCAAATGCACTTGTATCGTCCATATGGGCGTGCTAAATGATTGCCTCGATATACATTCACACTAACGTAAGAAAACAACCTTCTTCCCATTAATTTCCCCATTGTTCCAATCTCTTCAAGGCCCTCAAGAGTAACTACACCTGCGTAAACCCTATTCTACTGATGTACACTTGATGTACTTTACTGGCACAAAATAGCTTTGAGGATGGTTTTCAACAATTGAAATGGACATACACACCAATATGAATCGTTAAAATGACTGAGTTAGACACTTCTGCACCGGCAAGCGACAGACAGGCCGGCAAGCCTCTCCAGCACTGGGAGGAACACCAACTATTTGCACTTCAGTAGCGGGTCATGTTCCTCCATTTGTCCTTCAGGTCCACCTGAAAGGAAAAGTTCCAATAACTAACGCAGCCAATGTACAATATGAAGAGATCAAGCATTACCTCAATTCTCTCCTCGAAAATGTGGCGATAGCAATGTAGAATGAGCTTCCAATTTCCTTTCCCAAACCTAGATTTGCAAAAACAATATAACAGTGAAATACTGCGATGTTTTGACCAACTTGGGATTCAAAGCAAATGACACCATTAAACAAAAAAGCACCCAAAAGTCTATAGACAACAGATATCAACAATGAAATTAGTGTTGTACATCTGGACGCCATTCCTCAAAGTTTCTTCTTCCTCCAAACTCCATCTCTTCACTTTTCTCCGTCCAGAATCTTTCAAACTCCGAGTCAATGGCTTCCTCAATGGAGAAACATAGTTTCTTATTGGGCTGGGTAACCGAAGTCTATCTGAGTAACCTGAACGTTCTTCAGGTGAGCCATCTATTGAATTGCCTCCTGCATGGCGCCGGAGATGGGAGGCGCTGGCCATCCTGTCAACCTCTTCGATCATCTCAAGTGCATCGAGTGTCTTTTCGGACACGGAAGCGGCATCGATTCGGAGTGGATGGAGCGGAGGAGAACGGATTTTTTCAGGCGGAGATCGGAGTCGGGGAAGGGGAGGAGGGAGAGCACGAGCTTGACGGAGCCGTCGTCGAGGAGGGGCTGCCAGAGGAGGAACTCGAGGAGCCACCGAGAGATGTCGGGATCGATCGCCATTGAAACCGATCACGGTTGTGGCTACTGTACGGTGGGAGCGGGAGAGGAGAGGGAAGGAGGAGGAGGGCGCGAAAGCGAAGGAAACCCCCAAAACGTCGTCGTTAGCCTAGCAGAATACGAAAAGGAAAGAGTGGGGCCGATCTGGGCCGGGCTTTATTGACACGCTGCATACTTCTCTGAACTGGGCCAACATCTGGGGCCCGGCCCGTGACCTTTCGGTAAGCAGATTTGAGGCCTTTTTTTCTTGTCAAGAGAAGTGTTGATTCGGATCAGTTGTTGAAGATCAACATGGGCAAGGATTTGCAGGAGCTCTTGAATCAGTATGGTCGGGAATATTTACTTTGTATAATCCCTCATCGTGTGTCGATTTCAAAATCTCAAAAGCTTTGGCCTTAAAATGGCTCTATGCTAATTGGCCCATATGACGGATTATCTGAAGAATGAAACGAAGCGCATTATCTATGCACGAATTTGATAAAATAACAAAACGATGCTTAAAAATTCAAGTAGGGCGAAGGAAGATTGACACTTTAAATGCACATGAAATCTTCCATTAGATCGGCAACAATAGATAACACGTGTAGAGATACAAGAGACCTGGTAAATTAAATCTACATGCAATTTTATGCTTAGCAGCACTCTACTTTGGAGCCCTTTCTGGGCCTGATCTTGATCGGCAGGCCCATGGAGGGATAAGGCATTGGTTGGCGAGTGATGGCCTCCTCTGGCTCCAATTGCAATCAACTAGTACCCCGTCACCAGGTTGTGCACCACCGTGAGCGTCTCCACTCTCGTGAACTCGTTCCCGATGCACGTCTGGAGTCCGCCCCCAAATGGCGCATAGGTGAAGGGCAGGATCAGCCTTGACGGGCTCTCGGAACATGACAGCTCGAACTCATCTGATCTCTCAATTACGTTGCTGTTCATATGCGTCCTGCATGCCACCCACAATACTTGATTATCGATAGCATTTCTATGAGAATGTTGTCCATTTGCACGGGAGAGACACATCCGCAAATTCAAATCATTCAACATCACAAATGAATGATTAGAGAAATATTTACCCGCCAGCCTTTGGGAATATCGTAGCCACCGAAGCTAATGTCCTTAGAGTGCTTTTCTAAAGCTGCCAAACACAGGAGGGATGAGCCTCATCAACCTCTTGAGCAATCCTCCATGCGTACCTCATCGTTTGTACATCACCCCAGCTAAGCCCTCCTCCTTTCTCTCTTCCCTTCAAAATTTCCTCATGTTCTACGTAACATTGATAATTACATAATATCACATCCGAAGCTAACATAGTATTCAAGCATCCATTCAAATTTGTCGCAAACCCATCGATAAGTTATTTAGTTCACGCTTTTGGATTGACAATATAATTAAGGGATAATGTCACAAAAAACCCTAAACTATGTCATCTGTGATAATTTTATTTTGAACTTTTTTTTGTGTTACCAAAAATCTCAAACTATGCCACTTGTGACAATTTTACCCTAAACTATATCATTTATGACAATTTTACTCCGAACTTTTTTTTGTGTCACCAAAATCCTTAAATTATGTTACTTGGGACAAATTTACCCCAAATTTTTTTGAGCTGAAGGTTATTTTTGTCATTTTTTTTCTCTTGACAGGAGGAAGCCGACGAGGCGAGTTGGAGTCAGGCGAGGGTCGCCTAGGCCTGGGCGGCCCTCGTTGGCGTCGAGTGAGGGCTGCCCAGTCTAGATTTGGCTCGGGCGGCCCTCGCCGAACGTTGGTGAGAGTCGCCCTCGTCAAATTTGGCCTAGGCGGCTCTCACCCGACGCCGGCGAGAGCTACCGGAGCCTCATCCGACTCCAACACCAGCGAGGGCAGCCTCGCCAGCTTCCCTCTGTTGAGAGAAAAAAAAGAAAAGGACGAAAATACCCCTCAGTCAAAAAGTTTGGGGTAAATTTGTCACAAATGGCATAGTTTAGGATTTTTGATGGTACAAAAAAAAGTTCAAGGTAAAATTGTCACAAATTGTATAATTTAGGGTTTTTGATGACAAAAAAAGAGAGTTAAAGGTAAAATTGTCACAAAAAACATAGTTTAAGATTTTTGGTGACATTTGTCCTATAATTATATTTAGCACAAGAAGTTTAGTGTGAATTGCGGGTATGTATTTGGACCGCTTCTTGATTACCTCCCAAGACTCTTTTGTGGACCTCAGGATCTCTAGCTAGCTTCCATATCATCAAGCTCAGGATCTTTTGTGGACCTCCGATGTACGTGACTCGTGATCACTAACATGACAATATTGTAGATGATCGTCCCTTCATCGATCGGTTCTTCATTCTCATCCCCCAACGCTAGCAAGCAGCTTATCACGTCGCCCTTAGGGTCCATCTTTCCTGCCGAATCCTTTTCCTCAATATCGGCAAAATGCAGTTCACGATCCTCGACCTAGCTTGAAGCCCCTTCCGAAAGATGGTGCCCGGGAAATTCAACGGGAGAGACCAGATGGTCTTGAAGGCGAGATTGAAATCGTCGAAGAGTCTCTCCTTTGTGATCTCATCCTTGATGCCAAAGAGAATTTCGCACGCTAAGTTGAAAGTGAGCTTCTTCATGAAGACGACGGCCTTGATGGAGTCTCTCTCTCTGGTTTCTTCGAGAATTAGGTTTCTGAATATGTCATCCATTCTCTTGACGTAGTCTTGTAGGCTTTCTGGTTTCAAGAAGCTAAGCATCGCCCCCTTTATAAATCTGTACCTGCAGGACATAATGTGAATAGTTGCACAATTCATCATCCATGAAAGTACCATTTCGAGAATTTGTCATAGCTACTTTATTTTCGTAAGGCTTTAGCATTTACATGGAATGTGTTCATGATCTCAAAATGTCTAAAATCTGTGTGACACTTCAAATTTCGAAAGCGAACACTCCTTAATTTGCACAAAAGTATGAATGCAATGCAAGCGCATGATCACAAATTACAAAAACTAGTCACGATGGTAAATCAAACTACCTAGATCCAGTGAGTTCGAAAAGATTGTTTTTGCCACCAACAGCTTGGATTGTGAGGGGTTGTTTGGCGACGAGGACATCATCATCTGTAGTGAGTATGAACTTGTTACCGGCCTGGCCGATGATGACGACCGTCGGTGAACCCATTAAAGAAGTTTTGAATATGGAACCGTACTTGGAAATCCTCTTCTCAACCGATTATCGGAAACCCAAGGGACCCTTTTGGAAGATTTTTGTTCTTTGGGTCCTTTGAGAAAATACTCAGCAAGATAATTGAAGCCAAAAGGAACGTCGCAAGAATTAAATAAGAGAAAGACATAGCTTGAGGGTTCGACTCTTGTTGCAACCAGTAGATGGAGTTTAACTCATCATTCTAGAGAACGTGTGAATATTGTAGCAATCTCAAAGAATAAGGTCACCGAAGATCCATCGATCTTAATCTTAGTTTAGTCCTCTCGATGATAAAGATGACACGGTTTTGGCGATGCTGATGTATTAAGTCTATCAATATCGACAACAACATGCAAATTAAGATTGATATTGATGATGACATACAAATTAAGTATGGGATGGGAACATAATAACAGGACAAATTCATATGTATTTTCTTCCCTAACCACGTTCTTGTAGTGAGCGTCCGTTTCCATATCGCAAGCAATGGCCAAACAACAATATAAAACTAGCGGAAGAGATCGAGTTTGCAAAAATTCTTTCTCCGTCTTCTCTCTTGATTCCTTGCTACGAACTCCAAAACGACATGGAAGTTCAAGGCTAGCTCTTGCATCATGTGCAGCCAATGTTTCTTTGGAATGACAGATCCTTTAAGATCATAAGTTAATTTGAGAGATAAAGCATGTTGGCACCTAAATTTTGACAACCTATTTAAATAATTATTGCATAAAAAATAATGAATCAACCCGGGTCCTAACAAAAAATAATGTTCATTAAATAACATATAGTTGTTTGGAGCATATTTCGTTATCAAATAAGTTCATAAATTACATTGAAATTGGAACAGCGGTGGTTTAAGATTATGAGCTTAATTGAGTTACATGAACTGATTCCACGAATGGTGAAATTCGGCCAAACCCATGAACAATAGGGTTGGTCAAAATTTGACGAGAGGGGGGACTTATTGAGCTATAGTTTAATTGGTTTCAACTCATAAGAGGAGAAATTAGTAAATGGCCTTAGGATTTTAGAGCTTGCTATCTTAGAAAGGTCAATTTAAGATTATGTTTGGTCATTTGAATTTTTAATTAGGATAGGACTGGATAGGACATTATATAAAATTTAGAGATTTTACTATATCATATCCACTATTAATAATAAAGTTGGATATATTCACATTAGATCATTTACATTTTTTAAATATAAATGGCATATAAGTATAAATAAACCTAAAAGTTCACAAACAAAAATGGTAAAAAAGCTCTTGCGAGACTCTTGCTTATTCTATTTTAATTTTCTTTATTTTAATTTAATTTTCCTCTCTTTTTATTATTTTATTTTTATTTTTTCCCTTCCATCATTCTCTAATAAAATTTTATTAATTAATAAACTATACTAGTAACCTAAAATATTTAAAAAATATATATATGTATATGTATGCATTTTTATATTATATATTGAATTTATATTATAAGACAAAATCAAAGTCGATTATATAAATAAAAATTAAATTGAATTAAAAAACTAAATTATTTTGAATTTCTTATAGTAGAATTCAAATATTATTTATATTCAAAAGAAATTTCAATATTATTAATTTAAGAAGTTTGATATTCAAGCCTCACCTCCTTTGTATGATAAAATAACTTTCTTTTATATGGACAAAACCATATCTTGAATTTTAAGGTCTCACAAGTGAGGAGAGAGAGTCCTTGGTTGTGACCAGGAGCCCTCTACTGAGAACTCCCACAGACAATGGCTGTTGCTTCCTTCTTCAACATCAACCCACGTAGTTGCTTCCCTCACTTTGTGATTTGCCAACCACTGAGCGACGGCCCTGTGATGGTCCCCCCTCCAAAGAAGCTAATTTTTGTTGCACTTGTGTTGTTGTGAGCTCACTACTCATTGTTGTCCACAACTCTATCTGACTTACCTTGTCACTACTATCACTATTGCCTTTTGGCAACACGGTATTACTTGTTTTTGTTTTGTAGATCAATCAAATTCCAAAGCAAACCAACCCATGCCCGAAGCTACTACGAGCTTTAGTTGTGATCCCTCATCATTGGCCATCGTTTGCGAGCAGTAACCACATTGAGCAACATTGTGTCGATATTATGCCAAGACACCATTATCATGCATGTTAAGAACTTGAATCTAAGTTGTGAATTGGTATAGATTTAAAAGAGCCCGAGCTAGGTGAAAGCTATCGATGTTCTTATATAGGGATTTCAACCTGTAAGTTAGAAAGTACCAACACTCTCCGGGAGCTTTCGTGTTGTGTCAAATACTCCAACAAGTGTCTGACTCTATTCGTCACTCTTCGACACTCTCAGACACTAGGTTAATATGTGTTGATTATTCTGACTTCTAATTGACTCTCTCGACACTCTCTGATACTCGAGTTTAGAATTCCGATGCGTGATTCTAACATGCACAATATCAATTTAAAAAAATTGTGGTCAAAATGTAAATGTGTAAAAAAATAGAAAATAATAATAATAATGGGGAAAAGAAGAAAAATCTTATTTTCTCTTTTCTTCTCACTCTTACTTGTCGTGAGAAACAATTCACTCTCTAAGTTTGTTTTTTCTCTTCTCTTTTGACATGGTCTGACATGCGAGTCCATAATGTGAATTGCTTGTTTTTTTCCTTGAAGTTTTATGAATTATTAGGATAGAATTGGATTTGTCAAATTGAAACAATGAATTATATTAATAAATGATATATTAATGTTTTTAGTGTATATTCTTCTAGGCTCTTTTTATTTATTTATTTGTGAATTCAAATCAAATTAATTTGATTGAAATAATCATAAAAATTATAACTTATCATGTATAGATAAAAATATACATTGAATATACGTGTTAGTGTGTCGTATCGTGTCGTTCGCATATCGGTGTTGGTGCTACTTAGCCAACAATATCTTCTAATTGCTTTGGTCTCTTAAAAGAAGTTTGGAATAACTATTTTCCAGCTTCGGGATCACGGTAAATGAATTGATCTAATTCTCAATCAAACCATGCTTTATTTTCCAGCATGAGATGATCCAAGTTGGAAAAATCCATGCCAAGCTCGTTTGTCAAATATCATATTCAATGACACTTAGCTTTAATGGGTGAAATGAGTAATAAATCCATTGCTTAATATGTGTATCATTTTATTTTAATTCTTCATTTTATCTTGATGAATAACTTTCTTTCTTGCATATAAAATTAATAGTTGGTAAATTCATGTAGGAATTGATATATTTAAGAAGTTTTTCTCATAAGAAACGCATAAAATTTGGTAATCAATAACAAAAGTTGATAATTTTTTTAAAAAATTGGTATATAATCAAACGAGAGTTCATGAGGCAAAAAGGGGTAAAGGGGAAAGCAAAAAGAGAAAGCGAATTGATTTAAGGTTTTGCTTAGATGAGTACATAATTGGTGAATGTAAATTGATGAGGCGAACCTATGTATTAGAGGGTATCCAGCAAAGTCCCACATCCTAGAAAATTTATGGTATGAAATAATTAATATACTCTAATTACCCTTAATATTTTAAGGGGAATGAATTTGGGCTTCTCTCTTAGAGATATCCCAAATATTAGATTTTGCTTGTATTTTGACAAATAGCATTATAGACAATGGTAGGCAAACTCTTGATGCGTATTTATCTTGATGAACATCCTGCACATGATGGCAGGATTATTGGTGTGACATCTCTAAATTAAATCATTAAATAATGTCTGCTTTGGTCTATTCGATACCAAGTCTTATGGTTTTATCCTTTGACGTGCATACAAGCATTTTCCAAAGCTATGCATTACCATTACGTCAAAAAGTATCTCTATGAGTTAATTCTAATTTTCATATATATTACAAAATCACTCTTCCTTTTATTTGGTGGATTGTTTAGTTCATTCCTACCCAATTCACCATCCTAAAAGCATACCAAAAGCAACTCATTGTTTAGGCAGACACTTTCCCAAGATGTCACCTATCTTAATAGTGCTCCCACCTAAGCCTACTTAATTTTGGAGCTCTAAAACTATATATTATCGTTATGTCAAAAGGTGATTTCGTGAGTTTAATTCCAGTTGATGCACAATTTTGGTTTTCTCCCTATTTGATGCACAATTTTGGTTTATTATTGCCCTATTCATCATCTTAGAAGTCTGTTATAAGCCACTCTATCTAAGTCCTCTCGTCGTAACCCTTATCAAATTGGGTCATTATAGACCCACTAGTTTCTAGTTAATTCTTCCCTGAACTATACACCTATTGGACATGATCTATAGTTGATGCATAATTCAGTTCATTCATACTCCCCTTCATTATCCTAGTTTGTTAGAAGTCACTCTTCGTTGAAGTCATCTATGAGGAAACTAATACATATACCTAGAGGGAGTGAATAGGATAATGAAGGGGGTGCGAATGAACTAAATAAAGTTTAAATGATGTGTAGAAACATAGATTGAATTTAGAGTTTGACTATGACAAAATAGATTTCTGTAAAATGCAATTAGAATGAGAGAGATAAGTGATAAGACGATTGTAAACAAAATTCATAATGGTTTAGCTTAGGTTAAGCCTACGTCCAATCTTCCACAATGATAGCCAATAGGCTGGATTCCACTATGAGATCAACAAATGATTACAAAGCCTCTAGTGCAACTACTCAATGATAAGATACGCTCTTTCACTAAGTTACTCTTTTGTGCAATTCACTCTTGACCACTCGAATTCTGCATACAATAGACAATCGAATATGAGAACATATTTAGATTTTGGAATTTTAACTCGTGCACTATCTTCTTCAAGCCATGCATCCTCCTTAAATACTCCTTTAAACCAACCTAGCCGTTGGTCAATCACTTGAGGGAATATCTTCCAAATTTCCATTCTTGGACATATTGATTTAAGTAGATTTTCTAGCCGTTGAAGATAGAAGTTGAATTCTAGTAGATTATGGTCGCGCCACACAAGGAGAATCTTGGTTTCCATATGTGTTCTATCATCTTTTGGAAATTGTCTCAAATATTGATTTTGTCAATCAATTGATTAACATAATCAATATATATTTGGTAAGTAAAATCCATAACCGTTGTAGATCTTGTCTTCATTTTGGTTCTCTTAACAATCTGGAAGTATTTCGTTTTTAACCTTTGTCAAAATAAGATATTGCATCTACACATAGAATAAATGTTGATATAAAATCTTCTGGAATAGAACAAATTGTTTCGAGAGTCTTTGACTGATATCCAGAATTAAGTCTTTTTTATTTCAAAGTCTGCTCTATAACAAAACTTTCTAAGTTTTGTTATCATCAAAATTAAGAGTTTTCTCAACACTCTCATCCTAGCCCTCATCAAATTGGGTTGTTATAGGCCCACTAACTTCCAATTAATTCTTTCTTGAACTATACACCTATTGGACGAGGTCTTATTCTAACACCATATCGTGACATCCCTAGATTAACTCGCTGAGTTATTATCCACTTTGACCCATCCCATACTGAGCCTCATGATTTTGTTGTTTGGCGTACATGTGGGCACTTTTGCAAGTAATCACCCATTCTGCAGTGCTCTTACTTGAGCACACTCAATTTTTTATTTCCAAAGCTAAGCATTGCCATTATGTCAAAATGAGCCTCCATGTATTAATTCTAGTTTTTACACACATATTCCAAAATTGTTTTCCCCTCATCTGGTGCATAGTTCAAACACATTCCGAAATCATTTTCTCCTTATTTGGTACATAGTTCAATTTATTCTTACCCCATTTGTCATCCTAGAAGCTTGCTAGGAGTTGCACCCTATCCAAGTTCTTTAGTCCAAGTGACCACTCCCCTCCCTCATCAAACTAGTTGGAGTGCACTCAAAGTGTCAGGCTTCTTCTATACATCCTAACATATAACTATCTATAAATAAATGAAACCCAAACTATTTTCCCATAAATGCATGTGTGCTTTATAAGGTATTAACATATGGTTAGATATAAATATATTGCAAACATAGGTGATTAATAAATATGTTTTTGGGATTTAATACCCCTCTACTTTGTTCGTGTACACGTTCTCTATCTCCAGTTTTAATGGTGATTGCAGGTAGGGGTGTGCAACGGGAATCGCCCAACCCGGGAATCGCCCAAACCGGACCGGACCGGCCGGTTTTGGGTGGTTCCCATAGCCAACGGTCCGGTTCCCGGTTCCCATTTTTGGAACCGGTAGCTAGTCGGTCCGGTTCCCGGTTTCAAGGTGGGAACCGGACCGATAGTTTTTAATATAAATATTTTAAAATTTCTCAAGAATTCAAAAAAGAAGAAGAAATTTTTTTAGAGTCTTAAGAAAATACAATTATATATAGATTAAAAGGACAAATTAATAAAACGGTGTATAAACGAAGTGGATTGTCTTTGAGAATGTACTGTAATATTAACAATTTTTTTACCGAAAAAGAAAATTACCGGTTTCATTGGATCGGACCAGTCGGTCAATGCGGTTCCCGGTTCCAGGATCAGCCGGTTCGGTCCACGGTCCTAGAATTTGGGAACCGGACCGGACCGGGAACCGATCACCCCTAATTGCAGGAGCTTTAGTGTCTCACCAAACCACTAATATTTGTTCTTCCACATGTTAAATCTATGTTTGTTTAACTTGTTTTAGTTGTCTCTATACGACGATGGTGTAGAGAAAGCTGAACTAAGTGACGTTGCCATGGCAACACCGTAGTTATTAGAGAAGAAATTTCCAGTGTGCTCATAGCTGATGAAAATACAAGATACAGTGATCGGCTGCCAATTAATTTGCTTGATAGAACATTTTTTTGGAACGTGTATGTGTTTAACATGCTCTATTAATCCTCCTTCTAATATGGGTTTAACTTTATTTTTCAGTATTGACACTTAAATTTTGGTGACTTGTCTAATAATTCATAATTGCATAGAAAATTAGGGGTTAATTTCTAACCCTTAGCAAAAATGATTTTCCTTAAATTGCATGGCATACACTCATTAAGAGCATTTGTATTACTAGTGCTAAAATATTTTAAAAAAAGGATCATTATTTTTTTTTCTTAACTAATTTGTAAAAAAAGGGAAAGCAAGACCGAGCTGAGGGTAGCCAGTCCGACCTTCTTTCTTTTTATTTCTTCCTTCTTTTTTCCATATGGGTGCAACCCATTTTCTTTTTTCTTTCCTTGGCCTCTTCTCTCTCTTTTTTCCTTCCTCTTTCTTTGCGCTTGGGTTGGCCCATCGCCCTTCATTTCAACCCGGCTTGTGCTTGGGTCTTCTTTCCCCTCATGCTAGTCACGCCTCTACAAAAAAGGAGGGTAGAGAGATTGTGAGGGGTAGGTGGCAACGTGATCCATGGGTCGGGATTGGGCTTGCTGGAAAGTTGGCAGTGGCAGAAGCCATGTACGCTTGCCGGTTGCCTTAGAAGGAAATAAAGAGATAGCTCGAGGGGGTCTTCAAGGGGAGGCTGAGAGAGAAAGGTTGGGGAGAGGGAAGAGACTGAGAGAGTTTGGCAGTGAGATAGCGAGCCACAAAGAGGGAGAGGGAGCTTGAGAGAGTTAGCTGGCCGTTGATGAAGGTCCGTCCATTAGCCGCCATCCACCGAAGCCCTTCCCCCCGAACTAGGTATGCTATCCCCGAGCACAAATGTTCTATTTTTTGTAGGGTGTCGGGTTGAAGCTTGCACGCTTGTGGTCGACTGGTTCGTGCAAGCTCCGATCCTGTCAATCCTTTATTGATATTGATATTGTTGAGTGTTCTGGTATGCCTTGTTAGAAGTCTAGGCCTATGTTTGAGTCTCAATTGAACCAATAACCTTTTGTTTCCCTAATGCACGCCGACCGTTCGTTAGAATGCCTGAATGAATTTTAAGTCTCCTTTGTACGTTATGACCGAGATTTGCTATTGTTGTTCAAGCTCATGTTAAATGCATATATTTTTGCTCCTCAATTGATCTTGAATGTTTCTTGTGCCTAGTATGTTAGTCTTGGTCCGAACTTGAATCCCGAACAAGTGTATATCCCCTCTCATAGCCAATGCATACCACATGTTTGACAAAATGCCTTAAAGAAAATCGAAGAGCATTTTGTCACAGGTCGATCGTTTGGGATCGAGACCATGCGGCAACTTTGGTTTTCTTGGATTGCTTGGGGGTCGTTGGGCACCTAAGCCAAGCCTTCTTTGAATCGATTGATCATTCAAGCTTATTCAAAATGTGGAAAGAGAAAGTTTAGAGAGAGAATGAAACTTTGATTCAAAAATGGTTTGATGGTTACAATGAGAAGGAGGACACCCCTTTATAACTTGAGGCCTTGAGATTACAACCATTGATTACTATTCGATCTAGCGAACAAGAGTGTACCTCCCCACCTAACAATTACTGGCATTTAAGTTGAGAAAATTCTAGACTTTAGCACAATTACTATATCATCTGTCCCTGAGAATGTTTCGAAAGCTCTTGGAGAATACCATGGGCGATTTGGTTATTCTCTCTTGTTCATGTTTAATCCCTTGGTCACAAAAACCTTTGATTCGTGACAAGTTCATGTTTTAGCACTAGACCGATCCGTTTTTGCCTCTATATTTGTTGATTCGTGTTTGCCTTTGGTCATATTCATGGTGTTGTGGTATGATTTGCATGAAATATTTGTGTTTTATCGAATCAACGAAGGCTTTTCATTGCACCGGAAACTTGGTCAATGGTCTTCGGAGTACGTGGCCGGCAGAGGTTGATGCTGGTTGGAATGTACGACCAATGGACGGTGGTGGTTGACGATGGAAGGGACGGCAATTGCTTCCGGCGGTGTTGTCGTGTGTGTAAGATCCGGGGTGAGGCAAGCTTCGGTGATGAGTTGGGTGCGGGCGTGCTTCCGGGAAGAAGAAGACCGAAGAAAAATTAAAAGAAAAAGAAATGGAAAAGGGTAGTAAAAAGTAGAGAAGAAGATAAGATTGGAAGTAGTGAATGAGCGTGCGTTTAATTGATTAATTAAGCTTGGGCTAGAACGTGTTTGGGTTTTGGTGGATGTGTGCTGGCAATGGCTAGGCTAAGAATGGAAAAGAAAATTGGGAGTACGGTCGAATTGGGCTGAGTAAAAAGAGTTTTCATGAGCCATTTTGGGTTTAACTTGGGGTTGTGGGCCTTGGAGAAGCCCATTCTTCTAAAATCCAACCCAAACCAATAGGGTTCGGGTCGGTTTAGACAGGCCGGGTCTCTTGACCCGGTCGGAACTCTTTTTTCTAATATTAAAAATCACAAAAAATAAAAATTTAAAAATTTAAAATTTAAAATTTAAAATTTCTGAATATTAGAAAACTTTAAAAGATTTCAAAAATTCCAAAAAAAAAAAAATAGAATTCCTTAAAAAGCTTTAAAAATAGTTCTTGCATAATATTCTCTTAAAAAATGAGAGCTTTTTAATCTAAGATTGTTTTCGAATTTGAACTTGCCTTTACAACTTTACCTTAGAGTTTCGATTGTTCTTAGGGATAAAATGCTCTTGATCGTGCACTTTGATATGTGATTACGGCCTCCCTTTAACCTAGTTAAAATTGGCATTTATTTACCTCTTCATGCTAAATATCTATTTTTCCCTTGTAATTTATTTAATGCTTTCTTGTTTGTCGATTGTTATTTTTAATAGTTATGCACCTGCATGGTCACCTTACATATTAGTGGATAAGTCTAAAATCAATCCAAACTGCCAAATAATTTTTTTTTGAAATGAATAAGATTAGGTATCGAAAGAGCACTAATTATTTAATTAGTGTGATCAAGTTCCTGACCCTAAATTCTCTAGTTGCATAGGAAGTGAGGTGTACTCCCATGCCTTACTTGATTTCTAGCTGATCTCAATAAGTTAGTGGCGACTTCTCATTAGAAGAATTTTATGAACACCCTAATATCGCACAAAGAATGGACTTGGGAGAGCCCGTGATTAATCATGAGCCGTAGGGTCGTCTTTAACCTAATACTTCCTCCCTCGAGGGATAGGTCACGAAATGTAGTATTTTGGGTTTTGCTCTATTTCAATTTGCTTTATCATGAAATTTATGTGTTTCTTATGTATCTTTTGGAGTAATGAATACAATTTTTTTCAATAAAAAAAATGAGAATGGCCATAGGTGGACATGCATTGCCATGGCCATATAAATGTGGCTAGACATGAAATTTGACTAGATAGTATTGTGATATGGAATGAATTGACATATATATAAAGCGACCAATCAAGGAAATGCTACGTATGCATTGAGACATGGCATATTCTTGATATAACTCGCCCTCTATATACTAGGGGATTCTCTCAGCTTTCTCGAGAGGAAGATGATAATGGCCAACAAAGATCAGATATGAAGGCATCTATTCCAATCTAGATCTAGAAAATTTCAGTGGAAATTATTGAGAGAAAGAGAGAGAGATGCCATAGCAAACACTAGTCGAGGAAAAAGAATTTTACACCAGGGGTTTTCCATACCGTTTGATTCGAGAAATTGGGTAGTCATAATTCTTAAGGATGAATAAAGTGGCAAGCCGACGATGCTCTATTCAAAGAAGGATAGACTCTAGTGGCTTGACTCCTTTAAGAAGAGGTTGGTCTGAGAGATCTGATCCGGCCTGTAAACTTCCTCAAAAGGTGAGATTAAGGACGTCGAGAAGACTGCCGAAGTCAAGATTCTTCAATGACGTGGACGACAATTGTTGATGTCGTCGAATCAGAAGAAATGCAACGCCATCCAAGTGGCGATGGAGACTTTTACGGAGATCAATGTCCAGTGTGGAGGTCTTTTCGGAAAGAGAAATCAACAATTTGATAACCGCAGTTAGAATTTAGAATCCCTAGAGTGAGAATCAAAATCATATACGCGATTTGGCCGGTCACCGTCTTTGAACCGATCAGACGAACCCTTACGAAACCGAAGCGGGGGCTTCCCCTTCTTCCCCTTATCCATCCTGTCGTGAGCGTATAAAATGAGTAATTTGACAAGCCACCGTAGCTTGTTTATCATGTGCATTCTAACAGCCTCGTGTATCACAAAACATGTCGAGGTACTAGGTTGCACAAACCGTTCAATCACATTTTATCGCCAAACTGAGATAAGTTAAATTATATACAAATTGATTGCATAATCTTATTTGGGGGAGAATTACCAAAAAAATCCTAAACCTATTGCAGTTGTGCCAAGGCTAGCCTCGCCATGGCCTGGCCGCAGGCAAAGACGGCCTCGCCCGTGACTGGCGAGGTAATGGCGACCTTCACCCAGGCCCGCCATGGCCTCACTAGCCATGGGCGAGGCCACTTTCGCCTGCAGCCAGGCCATGACGAGGCTAGCCTCGCCCAGATCTAGGCGAAGCTGCCTTGCCGCGGTTGGCCTTGCCCAGATTTAGGCGAAGCCGCCTCGCCATGGCCCCTATGCCTCCCCTAGGTCTAGGCAAGGCCGCCGGCGAGGGTCGTAGCCCTTGGCGGCCTCGCCGCGGCCCCCAGGTCTGGGCAAGGTTACCAGCGAAGGCTTCACGGCCCTCATGTAGTGGCTGGCAGCCTCATCGGAGCTGGCCAGCCACTGCTGCCGATGGGGGGAGGGGCAAGGGAGGAAAAGACAAAAAAAAAAAAAAAAAAAAAAGGAAAAAAAAAACATTTTTTTTTTTTTAATAAAAAAAAAATAATAATATTATTGAAACATTGTTGTTTGCGTCGGCCGGCGTCCACGTTAGTCCAACCGGTCAAATTGGCCGGATAGATTAAATTGGCACAATTACAAAAGGTTTAAGACTGAATTGGTAAAAAAAAAAAAGTTTAAAACTGAATTGGCACAACTGCAATAGGTTTAGGACTTTTTTGGCAATTCTCCCTCTTATTTGGGCTATCCAATAACGTCTCATGTATATTCTAATCCCTTTTTAATAGCCCCTTTTCCACAAACTCAATTATTATGCAAGTAATGTTAACCCTAAAGAATCTTCAACACTCCCAAACAGAGTAGGGTTTTTTCGCTTAGATGTATAATTACAGGATCACATATAATTATACTTTTATGGTATTTCTTAGCACATTACTTATCAATTTTTTTTTTGATGACCTAGGGAACCCCGCACCCCACCGACAGCCGGGGGAGCAAACCCTGGGGGCCGCACGTGCTAGCTATCACACACGTGTAACCAAGTTAAGTCACCCTATGACGAAACTGTGATTCAAACTCTCAACCTTTTGCGAGAGGAAGAGAGCGCGAACCAGCAACACCACCTAGGTAAGTGGTCACATTACTTATCAATTGATAAATAATCTTTATGATATATTAATTCAAAGAAACTTTCTATCCCAAGTGTTTTTACTAAAAGTGATATATCTCTACTATACAATAATTACTAATCAAATTGCTAAAAAGTGCGCAACAATGATTTCAACTTTTCAATATCAATCCAAAGTTTAAACTAATAAGTTTTGAAAGTTATACTCCATATCATATCGATTTTCCGATATTGGACTTTTCTAACGTAATTCATGCGTGCATCTCAACAATCTCCTAATTGCATGAGTTTAGTGTTAGATCAACTCCCCCTAAATTCAAGTATTCTTCTACACCAATACATCTCAACTTGAACCTTCACTTTATTGCTTTTGAGGATCATAAGCCTGGATCTCTAATCTTTCTTCAAACCGAACCACAGGTCTCTTTCCTATCTAGAAATTGCATTAGTAATGAAATTTCTTCTCTTTTCTCCGAATTGAACAGTGTGTCTCTTTTGTGAGACTAAACTATGAAGGCTACCTGAATGTTGTGTTGGTCACAAGATTCATTCCTTGAAAAATTCACCAAACATCAATACATATAATGTAAATGGGTCACCAATTAACCATAGGTTCTGATGCCATTCATTTAAAGTGTTTAGTACAAACCCAATATTTTCATTTGGAGAGATCACAAAGAGGGAATTCAAGTTAAAGCTTGTCAAGATATCTAGTTAGACTCATCTTTATTAAAAATTTTAACCTTGCAAATTATGAGCCACTATGATACAGACGCTGGACTCATGGAGTGCTAAAACTTGGCACGATGGGATATTTAAATGCCAAAAGTTGCGAAATATATACTTATGTGCCAAAATCGGAGCAAAAATAATCAGTTAAGTGCCAATAATAAAAAAATCCAGCCAAAATGTATACGTGGCGCTAACATGGCTATTCTTAGCCAAAATGACGTCATTTTGCCTAATTGAATTTTTAATATGAAAATTAATTAAATTAAATTAAAAACTAAAATTTCAAAAAAAGTAGGAGTATATCCCCACTTGTGGCCGCTACCCCTTTACCGGTGGGGTGACAGCAATGGCTACAAGGGTCGTCGACGCTTGGGCGAGCGCCTGCGACCTTCACCAACGGGAGGCAATGGTCGGCAAGCCTTCGCCCAGGTGCCGGGAGAGGGCACAACCTTCTCCTAGATTTGGGCAAGGGTCACTAGCACTCGCTTAGCGTCATCATATGCCCGAGGTCCGACATCTGGCAAGGCCTACTAGTCCTCACCTCCGGCCGATGAGGGTCATTAGCCCCCACTCAAGCGCCAGTGACCCTCGCTATCCATCGCCACTACCCCACCGACAATGGGGTGGCGACCATAGGCGAAACAACCCCCTCCTGCATGTTATGCTTTTCTTTAATAATTTCATTTTTAATACTATTTAATTTATATATAAAAATTAAACTTATGATCAAAACGGTGTCGTTTTGGGTAACGGTAAGCTGAGGTAGATCTCCGACGAGTCACATAGGCGATAGAAATTATTAAAAAATTGTTACATTGGATTTCGGCGGTTTTCGCTGAAGTTGGTATTTAAGTGATCAAATTTTTTAAAAAAGTGACATTTAAGTATACATTTCATAATTTTTTATATTTAGGTGTCTGAACGTGCCAAGTTTTGGCACTTGGGCTGTTCTTTTACACATACATTAATTACTTCATAATACACCAAATTCTTTGATATGTAATTTTTCTAACACAACTTACAAATATATCTTAATATATATACTGCTAAACATTAGATAATGGATAGAGCAGTTACTCAACTGAGGTATAATCTCCTCTCTCTCTTTTTTCCACTTTTTATGTCATACTGTACCTTTTTCCCCGTTCCACGTTCTTCACTTTAACAAAATCTTACCACCTGGAAGCTCCTGCAGGACCAAAAAGAAGAAAAGTTGGACAACCGTTTGGATAAACACTTATCTTTCTCCACATCAGCGAGACAATGCAACCACGAAAAACATGACGCGACCTCGAAATAGATTCATTCAACTTTAATAAAAGGAAAGGATAGCTCATTAACACTTTATGCAATATGGGCGTGCATGTCAATATATATGGAATAAAGAAATAATGTGAAACGATATATGTGTATAATTGAAGCCCAAAAGAGCATAATATCTGGGCTAAATAAGAATTATCCCAAAAGATAAAATTAGGGTTAGATATTCCTCTTGAATCTTGCCTTTTCTTCCTAGAACAAAAGAATCCATTGAGCATATATTAATCCATTTCAGAGTAACTTTACTTGTATACTTTGTTGCCAACCAGAGCCGAAAGTGTTTGCCCCATTGTTGTTTACGGACTCTTGGGGAAATTAGAAGATCGTCATGTTGAGAAGGTGAATCAAAGCAACTTGTTTTTGTGGCACGCGGTGTGTCAGAATCACCCAAATCATCGACTAATTATTTCTCTTATCCAAAGAAAATATCTGAAAGAACTTTATCTTTTATCCATTGTGGGATTAAAATTCAAACCCCACCCTCGCTAGTTATAAATATGGTGAGATGAAGCGACCAAGTCCACTAAGGCAAAGGCCAAAACACGCATTCAATGCTCTTCCGAACTTTCTTCATCTTCCTTATAGAGTTCTTCAGCATTCTCTAGTGTTCTCTTACCACTCTCCCAAGTGGTCATATCTTAGCAGTCACTATAGTGGACCGGGTAAGGGATTTGGCATCGAAGAAGGCGGCGGTGATCTTCACCAAGAGCTCGTGCTGCATGTGCCACGGCATCAATAGCCTCTTCCATGAAACTGTGAGAAAGAGAGAGGTAGAGAGTTCTCATATCAAAGAACAAAGAGAGATTTGTATATATATGAGTCCCTGGATTAACTCACTCGAATTATTATTTGCTTTAGCTTGTCCCATACCAAACCTCATTGTTTTATCTTTTGGCGTAAAGGTAGACACTTTCCCAGAAGGTCATCTATTTTGGTAGTGCTCTAGTATGGGTTCGCTTAATTTTAAAGTTCTAAAACAAAGCTTGTCATTACGTCAACAGACATCTCTGTAAGTTAATTCTAGTTATCACATATATTTTAAAATCACCATCTCCCTATTCAATGCACAGTTCGGTTTATTCTTACTCCCTTCACCACTTTAGAAGCTTGTCAGAAGTCGCTTCTTGTCTAGGTCTTCTAGTCCTAACGACCACTCCCTTCTCTTGTTAGACCGAGTCGTTACAATTTAAAAGAGTAAACATTGGTTCAAAAAAAAGATGGAGTTTGAATATAATATATTTATTTATTAAAAAAAAAAAGAATTGTTGTTAACATATGGACCTTTTCTTATCTTTCTTTTACTTCTTTTTTAACAATGTCTTGCACAGAGATACAACGTACATTTGATTGTCCTAACTAATTGTCAAGGGAGAAGCCTAAATGAAACATGAAAACTTCGCAAATGCAAATTATAAGTTCTATATTGTGCCTGGAAAGGTCGAGCACTTGCAAGTTCTCATATGTGATAATGTGATTTATCTAATTGAAATATGTTTTGTCGTCTTGCAAAATGCAAATTATAATTCCATACAAATGGTCTTACAAACTGTGAGTGTACCTTACCATTGGGATATTGCACGCTTGAATCAGCCGGTGTCCTACTCATGACCGAGGATTTACTATGTTAGCTTGTATCATTTGTTGTCAATGTGTTTATTTGAAGCACTGGAGGGCCTAGTCTTCACTGCAGGAAAAAGCAGAGGCGATCGTATGCTAATTGTCCTAAATCTCGTATAGGGTGTGGTTTTTTTTTTTTCTTCATTTGGAACTGGTCATTTTGGTTTCTTTTGCTGCTTTGCAATATGTTTTGTCGCGCTTTTGTAGTGAGGGTGAAGAACGAATGCACAAGTAGTTGGCTTAGCTTTGTGATAGTTGAATTGGCGTCGGTATGGTTATTTAGGGAGATTTGTCTCTACATGTTGTCTGGAGAATAAAATGAAGCGCATAATTTACACATAAAATCAATAAAATAGCAGAAGAGTCCTTCGAATTCAAGTCACGCGAAAGAAATTTGTCACTTAAACTAGGTATAAATCTTTCATTAGATGGCACAGGTAGAGAAACAAGAGAGTTGGTCGATTAAATCTACATGCATTTTTATGCTTAGCAGAACTTCAGTTAGGAGCTATTTCTGGGCCTGATCTTGATCAGCAGGCCCATGGAGGGATAAGGCATGAATTGGCAAGCGATGGCCTCCTCCGGCTCCAATTGCGACCACTTGTACCCTGTCACCAAGTTGTGCACCACCATGAGCATCTCCACTCTCACGAACTCATTCCCTATACACGTCCGGAGTCTACCACCGAACAGCACATAGGTGAAGGGCGGAATTGGCCTCAACAGGCTCTCGAAGCGAGACAGTTCGAACTCGTCCAGTCTCTCAAATATTGCCATTCATATGCGTTCTGAACGCTACCCACAATGGCTGGTTGTCGGTAACATTTTTATGAGGATGTTTTTCATTAGCAAGCAAAAGACACATTTGCAAATTTTGACCATTAGACACCACAAATGAATGTTTTCACTTTGATCAAGTAGATAAAATTGCATTGTTCCTTTTTTTTTTGGGTAATCAGCCAGAGAAATATTACCTGCCAGCCTTTGGGAATATCGTAGACACCGAAGCTAAAGTCTTTGAGTGCTTTTCTAAAGTTGCCAAACAAGGCAGGGAAGAGCCTCATCAACTCCTGAGCAACCCTTCATGTGTATCTCATCTTTTGTATGTCACCCCAGCTAAGTCCCCCTCCTTTCTCTCTTCCCCTTAATATTTCCTTATGTTCTGCATCACAATGAGGATTACATCAAAACTGATCACCAGCGAACCGTTAATTTAAATATAGCATCTTAAATTAACTTAGTACTCAAACATCCATTCAAATTTATCGCAAAACCTTGGATTATTTATTCAGTTCTATATTGGCAAAACGTGGTCTAGGATCCTCGACCTAGCTTGAAGCCCCTTCCGAAAGACGGTGCCCAGGAAATTCAATGGGAGAGACCATATGGCCTTGAAGGCAAGAGTGAAATCGTCGAAGAGTCTCTCCTTGGTGAACTCATCCTTGATGCCAAAGAGAATATTGCACGCTACGTTGAAAGTGAGCTCCTCATGAAGACGACGGCCTTGTTGGTCTCTCTCTCTCTCTCTCTCTCTCTCTCTCTCTCTCTCTCTCTCTCTCTCTCTGTGGTTTCTTTGATAATAAAGTTTCTGACTATGTCATCCATTCTCTTAACATAGTTTGTAGGCTTTCTGGCTTCAAGAAGCTAAGCATCGCCCCCTTTATAAGTTTGTACCTACAGGATATTATGGGAATACATGCACAATTCATCATCCATGAAAGTACAGCTTCGAGAATTTATCATAGCTAATTTTTTTCTCGTAAGGCTTTCTCATTTGCACGGAATGTGGTCATTATCTCAAAAGATTAAAAATCCATTGACACTTCAAATTTTAAAAGCGAACACTCCTTAATTTGCACAAAAGTATGAATGCAAGTGCATAATCACTTGATTACAAAAACTAGGCACTATGATAACTCAAACTACCTAGATCTGGTAAGTTCGTAAAGATTGTTTTTGCCACCAATGGCTTGGATTGTGGCGGGTTGTTTGGCGGCAAGGACATCATCATCTGTAGTGAGTATGAAGTTGTTATGAGCCTGGTCGATGACTATGACAGTCGGCGAGCCCATTAAAGAGGTTTTGAATACGGGACCGTACTTGAGAATCCTCTCCTGTACCCATTTTGCGCCTTGCTTCTTTCTCTGAGTTTTTAGAACACTTAGGGTTTCTCCAATTATCGGGAGCCCAAGAGACCCTTATGGAAATTTTTGTTTTTTTGGGTCCTTTGAGAAATTAATCGGCAAGACAATTGAAGCTAAAAGGAAGGTGGCAAAAATTAAATAAGAGAGACATAGCTTGAGGGTTCAACTCTTGTTGCCAACAGTCGATGGAGTTCGAGTCATCATCCTAGAGAAAGTGTGAATATATTGTGGCAATCTCAAAGGATAAGGTCACCAACCATCTGACGATCCTAATCATGGTTTACTCCTCTCAACAAATGGATCGCTGTTGGCAATGCCTATGTAATAAGTTTATCGATATCGACAGTGAGATCCAAATTAACCATGCGATGGAAACATAATAACCGGACAAATTCATATATTTTTCTTCCCTGGCAACGTTCTTGTAGCGGTCATCTGTCGCCATGCGACGAGCAACAACCAAACACTCGATAAAACAAGTGGAAGAGGTTCCAGTTTGCAAAGATTCTTTCTCCGTCTTCTCTCTTGAGTCCTCCCTATGCCACAAAACAACATGGAAGCTCAAGGCTAGCTCTTTGCATTATGTGCAGCCAATGTTTCTTTGGAATGACCGACCCTTTAAGATCATCAGTTAATTCAAGAAATAAAGCCTAAGTCCATACTAATGCATTTTTTAGAGCACCAAGACGCAATCGCTCAAGGATCAATAGAGTTTTCCGACTTTAATGCCCCAGTTAAGTACGCATGGATGGATGCATTACTCTCACGGTTTCCAGCACTTCAAAAACAATTGAAGCCTCATCTTAGTTTGTTCGAAGAAAGTATTAGAGAAAGCCCATCACTCATCTTATTCTTGCCGTCAACATAAGATAGACATAGCCAATCGCAAAATAGGAGACGTGGCCTTTAGATGTTCCTAGATGCGGACTTCAACCCACGAGATCTTCTAATTGCTTCGGTCTGTTAAATGAAGTTCGGGATAACTATTTTTCCAGCTTTGTGGTCATGGTAAATGAATCGATCTGATTCTCAATCAAACCAAGCTCTAGTTTCCATCAGGAGATGATCAAAGTTGGAAAAATCCATGCCCAAGCTTCAACGACACTTAGCTTTATTATGTGAAATGAGTCGTTGATAGATATTACTTGATTTGTGTATCATTTTATTTTAATTCAACATTTCATCTTGATGAATAAATTTTTTTCTTTCATATAAGATTAATAGTTGGTAAATTTCATGTAAGAGTTGATAAATTCAAGAAGCTTTTGTTATGAGAAGTGAACAAAATCTGGTAATTGATAAATTCAAGAAGCTTTTGGTAGATAATCAAATGAGAATTGATAACGCAAAGAGAGATCAAGGAGCGGGAGTGGATTAGTTTAAGGTTTTGCTAAGGTGGTGAATGTATATTGATGAGATGAACTTGCATATGAGAGGGTATTAGGCAAAGTCCCACATCCTAAAAACTTTATAATATGAAGCAATTAATATACTTTAATTGCGAAGAACATATTAAGGGGTCTGAACTTGGACTTTTCTCTTGGAGATATCCCAAATTTAGATGTCAGACTTTTGCCGTGGATTCAGACAAACAGTTTTACAGATAATATTTGGTACTCTTGATGTGTATCTGTCTTGATGAACATCTCGCGCTTGATGGTGGGATTGTTGGGGGTGCACTTGGAGTGTCAGGCTTGTGCCATGCATCCTCACATATAATTGTCCAGAAATAAATGAAACCAACGAACCTGAAAGAAAACAAGCAAGACAAGCGAGAGAGAATTCAATAGGAGAGCACAAAAGGGCTTTTTGTATTTCTGTGTGTATTCAATGTACAAGGGACTTGTAATATATAGTACAAATGGAGATCCATAAAAGGAAATAATATTTCTTGCAATATTGTATCAAACAAGAAATTGATTTAGTGTATCAATTTCAATCTTCGATTGGAATATTACGAGCATATCTTCCAACACTCCCCCTTAAGCTGGTGGCTTATAGATGTCCAAGACACCTAGCTTGCTTAATAGATATGCGTGTTGTCTTTGACAAAGAGGTTTTGTAAAGACATCTGCTGGTTGCTCTGTAGTTCCAATTCCTCTTGTTCTGATTATTCCTTCTTGAATCTTGTCTCGAGTAAAATGACAGTCCACTTCTATATGCTTTGTCCTTTCATGCACTATATGATTGACTGCAAGCTTGATGGCTGCATCATTATCACAGAACAACATGGTCGGTCCCTTTATTTGTATCCCTAGATCCTAGAGTAAACCTCGTATCCATACGATCTCGCAAGTGGTCTTCGCCATGGCTCGATATTCCGCTTCTGCTGAAGACAGTGATACAATTGGTTGTTTTTTTTGTCTTCCATGAGAGTAGAGATTCTCCCAGTTTAATGCAGAAACCTATGATGGATCTTCTACTCATAGGACAAGTTGCATAATCCGCATCACAATAAGCCATCATTTCCATGTTCTTTTTCCTAGAGAGAAGTATCCCGAGTCCTGGACATTTCTTCAAATACTTCACGACCTTCAGGGCTGCATTCATGTGGGACTGCTTTGGTTTGTGCATGAATTGGCTGAGTGTCTGTATAGCATAACATATGTCTAGTCTTGTCATGGTTAAGTATATAAGTTTTCCAACGAGCTTATGATAACTTGACGGGTCTTTGAGTACAAGATCATCCTGTGATGTCTCTTCATCATATTCCGCCATGGTTAATTTGACATTCTGCTCAATTGGAACAACTAATGGTTTGCACCCTGACAGACCTACTTCTGATATAATTTCCAACACAAACTTTCGTTGACTGAGAGAAATCTCTAGGTTGGACCGTGCAATTTCGATCCCAAGGAAATATTTAGGTGCTCCTAAATCTTTAATGTGAAAAGTGGAGTGTAGATATTCCTTGAGACTCTTTATCGCATTCTGGTCATTGCCCATGATTAAAATATCATCAACGTATATCATCAAATAAACAGATGACATACCTTTTGTCCAGGTGAATAAGACATAATCGTACCTGGACTACTTGAAACCTGTAGTTGTGAGAGCATTGGCAAACTTGGCATACCATTGTCTAGAAGCCTGTTTGAGCCCATAAAGGGATTTGCGGAGACGACATACTCTATTCTCCCCCTGTCTCCGTAATCCTTGAGGAAGTTCCATATAAATTTCTTCATCCAATCCCCATGAAGAAAGGCATTGTGTACATCCATTTGATGTAACGACCAATCATTGACAGCAGCAACGAATAAGAAAGAGCGTACCGTAACATCTTTGGCCACCGGAGAAAAGGTCTCATGATAGTCAAAGCCTTCCCTTTGAGTAAACCCCTTTACGACTAGCCAAGCTTTGTAATGTTCAATGGATCTATCTGCTTGATATTTAATTTTATAAACCCATTTGCACCCAATGGCCTTCCTGTCTTTGGGTAATGTAGCAAGTTCCCATGTGTGATTATCATTGAGAGCTCGAAGTTTTGCTGCCATTGCTTCTTGCCACTTCGGGTCAAAGGAAGCTTCATCATGACTAGACGGCTCACGTTCTTCAGATATGCGGCTTATACAACATCGATGTTCTCTAGATAATTGATCGAAAGAAACATAGGACGATGTAGGGTAGTGAATACCTGGTGAATTGGCAGAGGCACAGACGTAATCCTTTGTCCATGTAGGTGGACGTGTGCTCCTCCTAGAGCGCCTTGGAGGGTTCAAAGGTATCGGATCTTCTTCTTGTTGTGCCCTTTCACTTTGTGGAGTTTTCTTAATGGTCACATTATTTGGCATATCTTCCAACAATGTTGCAGAATGGGGATTCACAACAGGATTTGCTGGATTTGGTGGAATGCCATGGTGAGGAATCAAGAAATATTCTGGCTTCTTAAACGCTTCTTCCTCATGTGGATACTCCCGTGGACTACCACTGTGGTTTGATTCTTCCTGTGATGACATGTCTTCTTTAAATGGAAAGCCATCTTCATGGAAAGAACAATCCCTGCTTACAAAGAATTCCTTCGTGGTTGGTTCGAAGAGTCGATATCCCTTTTGCAAATTTGGATATCCCATGAATATACACCTCTGAGCACGGGGACCCAGTTTGTCCCGAGGGCCCACTGTAGTGGCGTAACATAAACACCCAAAAACCTTGAGATGATCCAGCTCCGGCCTTTTTCCAAAAAGTACCTTGAAAGGTGTCCATCCATTAAGAATTTTTGTGGGCATACGATTTATCAAATAAGTTGCTGACACAACGCAATCTCCCCAAAAATCATCTGGAATATAAGCCTGAAACTTTAATGCACATTCTACTTCCAAAAGATAACGATGCTTCCTTTCCACTACCCCCATTTTGTTGCGGGGTGTATATGCACGAACTTTCATGCAAAATGCCGTGACTTGATAATAAAGACTTACAGTCATTATTGAAGAATTCTCTTCCATTATCTGTCCGAATTCGTTGGATAGATTTCCCAAATTGGTTCTTTGACAAGGAGATGAATGTCTTCAAATTTGAGAAGACTTGACCTTTGGATTGCATAAGAAATATCCATGTAGCTCTTGAGTGATCATCCACTATAGTAAGAAAATAGCGAGACCCATCATGGTTTGGTGTATGATAAGGCCCCCAAACATCGACATGGATTAAAGAGAAAATATCATTTGCACGAGTATTGCTTAATGGAAAAGCTAAGCGCGATTGTTTGGCAAGTGGACAAATATGACACTGAGAAAAAGGAAATAGGGCACCGTGTCCCATTCGCAAATGCATAATGAAGTTTTTATCATTGGTAGCAGAGTTACACAATGATTTTTTATTCAAGGAAATACTAGGCAAATCAAAAGTGTTTGGAAAATTGGTCCACAAGAAAAGTCCTTCGGAGAGATTACCCAAGCCCATCAGTTTGCCAATCGAAAGGGCCTGGAAGAAACAAGTATCAGCATTGAACAATACTTGGCAAGAATTTTCCTTCTAGGCTCTAGACACAAAAATAAGATTGAATTGAAATTCAGGGACATAAAGGACATTTTGAAGGGTAATTTGAGGATTGAGATTTACTGTGCCTGCAGAAGTGACATAAGTGACATTTCCATTTGGCAGTCGCACAGTAAGGGATATTCAATTTTTCATGGATGACAGAAAAAAACCCCTTATTGCAGACAATAAGATCACTGGCTCCTGAATCAATAATCCAAGTACTTCTGGAAATGGAATTCGTCATGCAATAAGAAATACCTGAAAAACTACTTCCTTTATTGGAAGTAAGTAAAGCCTGCATGAGTTGCTGAAATTGTCCATGCGTCATGGGCTGATCAGTATTGTATTCGGTTGATCCGGTGACATGATAAGCTGCCACTGATGATTCCTTCCCTTTTTTCTCCTTTTCTCCAGGCTTATCATGCAATTTCCAGCAATTATGTATAGTGTGATGTGGACGTTTGTAATATTCGCAATATAATTTACCTTTGCCCTTAAAATTTTGCCCATAATTTCTTACTGAATCTGAGCCGTAGGATCCTTTATTGGAGAACCCATATCCACCGTCCGATTCTGCATATGGCTCGATCGATTTGGAGCCGTCTGATCGCAAGATGCAATCTGTGCCTTCCAATCGCGAGATGCGATCTGTCCCGTCCGATCGTGAGATGCGATCTGAGCCGTCCATTCCTTGCGCCTTAAAAGGAAAATTTTCAGGTTGAAACCCTAGCCCCTCTCTCTCGCAGCTTCTCCTGGCTTAGGGTTCGAGTGCCCGTCCATTCACCTCGAGCCGAGAGTGCGATGCTCTTTGTTGCCCTTGAGTTCTCCGATGCCGCAAGTAGCTGGCTCTCCTCCTGAACGGCCAGCTAGAAAATCTGCCCGAGAGGAGGTGATAGCTCCATGGCTAAGATCTGCGACCTAAAAGTGAGGTAAGATTCGTTGAGTATTAGCAAAAATCGTGTGGCCTTTTCTCTGTCCTTGATCGCCTTGTACTGCTGTAATGTTGTCTCGGGTCCCTCGAGCTTTTCTTCCACGGCTTTGAGCTCGTTCTAGAGGGCAAATAGTTTGTTGAAACAAGCCATCACAGTCATGTTTCCTTGTTTTAACTTTGATAATGCTGGAGTAAGAGAAAAGATCTTTGCTCGATCTAATTTCCCGTACATTTCTTTGATGTTGTCCCGCATCGTTTTTGCATCCTCCATCAGGGATAATCCGACTGCGATGTCCGGCTTTATGCAATTTCCGATCCAAGTTCTAACTAGCTGATTGCACTTTTTCCACTGTTTGCCCATTTTCTCGTCTGCCGGGATCGGTACCGTTCCGTCGACGAAACCGTCTTTGTCTTTGGTTACGAGGGCTTGACAGAACTCCTGTGCCCAGGTTGAATATCCTTCGGGTCCTGCTAATTGGTGGCTGATGAGCCTTAGTTCTAGTTCCGTCGGCGGTAGAGATGTAGAGGGCGTCGTCGGGTTCCAGCCTACCGGCGACGGCCGCAATCGAATACGGCAGATATCGGGGCGGAAGGACCGGGTAGGGATTCATGCCCATACCCGGTCCATTCGACCCATTTCCTAGATTTGGATCTCCTGGCCCACTTGAAGAGCTCGCATTTGAATCCCCTGGCCCATTGGACACGCTTGCCCCATTTGAGGCTGGTGGACTGCCAATGGGCTGGGTGTAGTCTTGGTAATTCTGAACAGGCGATGATGTGTTTGGGCCCGGCCCAAAGAATATGGGATTTGGATGACCCACAATGGGCCACTGAAAAGGGATCCACCGGTAAGGATGGCTCGCGATGGGCTGGCATGAGTTGGGCTAGCTTGGAGTGGGCTGCCCCCAGATTTAACTGAGCCTGGTTAGTTTGCAAATCTCGAGCTTGAGTGGGTGGGCCTTAGATTCCAAAATCTGCAACGATCGGATCTTGGACTTCGGAGGTCAAACCTTCTGATCGCTCTTGCTGGGAGTCTGTGGACGTATTCCAAGTCATGGTAAATTCCTTCACTTGCTTCTTGTTTTGCAAGAACTCGATTCCTTTGCCAGAAAATTGGTTCTGTTTTGCAGGTCAGAACTCTCAGGCAAAAGGCAATCGCGAAATAGGTTTGGATATTGGTGCGGAAACGTAATTAGAGCTCGGTGGCTCTGATACCATGAAAGAAAACAAGCGAGACAAGCGAGAGAGAATTCAATAGGAGAGAACAGAAGGGCTTTTTGTATTTTTGTGTGTATTCAATGTACAAGGGACTTGTAATATATAGTACAAATGGAGATCCATAAAAGGAAATAATATTTCTTGCAATATTGTATCAAACAAGAAATTTATTTAGTGCATCAATTTCAATCTTCGATTGGAATATTACGACCATATCTTCCAACAAACCCAACTATTTTCCCATTAATGCATGGGTGTTTATAAGGCATTGACACATGGTTAGATATAAATATATAGCAAACATAGGTGATAAAATATGAGGATGGCCATAAGCGGACACGCGTCGCCATGGCCATATAAGATGTGGCGAGACATGAAATTTGACAGGATACTATTGCTGTAAAGAATGACTTGGCATATATATAAAGCCACCAATCAAGGAAATGCTACGTGTACATTGAGACATGGCATATTCTTGATAACACTGGCCCTCTATTTAGCAGGGGATTCTCTCAGCTTTCTCGAGAGGAAGATGATAATGGCCAACAAAAGTCAGATGCGAAGGCATCTATTCCAAGCTAGAGCTAGAAAATTTCAGTGGAAATTATTGAGAGAGAGAGAGAGAGAGAGAGAGAGGAATTTTTCACAAAGGGCTTTACATACTGTTTGATTCGAGAGATCAGATAGTTCAAATTCTTAAGGATCGATAAAGCGGCAAGTCAACGATGTATGCGCTCTGTTCTAAAAAGGATAGAGAATACTCATTTTCTTCCCTCTTGTGGTTTGCCTCCTTTAAGCAGAGGTCGGTCTCAGCGGTTTGAATTTGGCCATTAATCTTCCTCAAAAGGTAATATTGAGGACGTCGACAAGATTGCAGAAGTCAATCTTCTTCAATGACGTGGACGACAATTGTTGATGCCGTCGAATCAGAAGAAACGCAACGCCATCCAAGTGGCGATGGAGACTTTTCCGGGGATCGATGACCAGTGTGGAGGTTTTTTCAGATAGAGAAATCGACAATTTGATAACCGCAACTAGAATTTGGAATCCCTAAAGTGAGAATCAAAACCATACACGCGATTTGGCCGGTCACCGTCTTTGAACCGATCAGACAAACCCTAATGAAACCGAACCCGGTTCTTCCTCTTCTTCTCCTCTCTCAGACTGCCTCAGGATGGATAAATCGTAAGCGTATACAATGAGTAATTTAACAAGGCATCACAGCTTGTTTATCATGTGCATTCTAACAGCCTCGTTAAGACATTGAACAAACAGTTCAATCACATTTTATTGCCTAACTGAGATATGTTAAATCGAATATAAATTGATTGCATGATCTTATTTGGGCTATCCAATATCGTCTCGCGTATGTTCTAATTCCTTTTTAATAGCCCTTTTTTTCACAAACTCAAAATATTGTGCAAGTAACGTTAACCCTCCTTAATAAGAATCTCCAACACCCCAAACAGAGTTGGGGTTGTTAGCTTTAACAACATAAAATTATTTGTGTAATTATAGGATCAAATATAGATATACGTTTATAGTATTTCTTGGCACACTACTTATTAATTGTGAATAAATTATCTGAGATGTTAATTCAAAGAAACTTTCTATCCCGAGTGCTTTTACTAAAAGATGATCAAATACTTGGGAGCAAGCAATAAAAATTCAATACTTCAAAAATATCCTTTTGGACCAATTTTCATTCAAAAATTTAAATCCATGAATTATAAGACAGCTAGGATATATTAACGATTCCATACCACACCAATTTTCCAATATTTGACTTTTTTAACACAATTTACATGTGTATCTTAACAATCTCCTTAGTGCATGTAGGTTCAATATTAGATTCGCTCCCCCTTAATTTAGAAAATTATTATGCATCAACACTTCTCAACTCAAATCTTCATTTTGTCGCTTTTGACTATGTAAGCCTTCATCCTTGGTCCAAACCAAAACATAAGTCTCTATCTTGCCCGGAAATCACATTGATCACAAAATTCCTTCTCTTTTCTCTAGACTGAACATGTCTCTTTGACTAGGACCAAATTATGAAGGCTACGACCACAAGATTCATTCCTAGAGAAATTCACCAAACAAAGATACATATGATGTAAAGTAGGTCGCTAATCAATCATAACTTCCGATGCCATTGATTGGAGCATACAATATACCCAATACCTTCATCTAAAGAGATCATCAAGAGAAAATCAAAATCCAAACCTATCAACATATCCAGTTAAATCCATCTTTATTCAAAAATTTAAACTCATTAGTCATAGGCCACTATGACGCATTAGCTATTCCATAATACACCAAATTCTTCCATGTATGATTTTTTAAACATAGCTCATGCATGCATCTTAATATAAAGACCACTAAATATTAGATAATGGATGGAGTGGTTACTCAATTGAGGTATAATCTCCTCTCTCTCTCTTTTTCCAATTTTAATGTCATACTGTACCTTTTTCCCATTCCATGCTCTTCACTTTATCAAAATCCAACCACCTGGAAGCTCCTGCAGGACCAAAAAGAAGAAAGGTTGGACATCTGTTTGGATAAACACTTATCTTTCTCCACATCAGCGAGACAATGCTGCCACGAAAAACATGACGCAACCTCGACATAGATTCATTCAACTTTGATAAAAGGAAAGGATAGCTCATGAATACTTTATGCAATATGGGCGGGCGTGTCAATGTACGTGGAATAAAAAAAGAATGTCAAACGATATATGTGTAACATTGAAGCCAAAAAGAGCATAATATCTAGGGTAAATAAGGACTTTGTTAGCTTAACTGTTTTTTAGCTATTGTGAAAATAATAAGTAGTTTTTTAGCTATTGTGAAAATAATAACTTATTGTGAGTCATAAATTCTAAAATAAGTAAACCCCACAACAATTTATAATTAGAAAAATGATTGGATGATAATTTTTAATCTGCATGAAAATAACAATCTGTTTTGAATAACAAAAAATCAAATAACAAATAATTATAAATTATCATAGTTTCCATTACTTCAAAAATTTGTTACTCAAAACAAATTGTTATTCTCACAATAGTTTAAAGACCATTACCCAATCATTTTTCAAGTAAGAATTATCCCAACAGATAAAATTTGGGTCATGTGGACCGTGATATTCCTCTTGAACCTTGCTTTTTCTTCCTAGAACAAAAGAACCTAATTGAGCATATATTAATACGTTTCAGAGTAACTATACTTGTAGACTTTGTTGCCAACCCGAGCCGAAAGTGTGAGCCCCATAGTTATTTATTCAATTGTTCTTATTCCAATTCCCAGTTGATTGTACGGACTCTTTGAGAGATTGGAAGACCGTCATGTTGAGATGATGAATCAAAGCAACTTGTTTGTGTGGCACAAGGTGCGTCAGAATCACCCAAATCATCGACAAGTATTTCTCTTATCCAAAGCAAATAAATAAAAGAACTTTCTCTTTTATCCATTGAGGGATTAAAAATTCAAACCCCACCCTCGCTAGTCCTTATAAATACGGAGCGATGAAGCGACCAAGTCCACCAAGGCAAAGGCCAACACACACATTCAACACTCTTCTGAGGTTTCTTCATCTTCCTTATAGAGTTTTTCAGCATTCTCTAGGGTTTCTTTAGCACTCTCCCAAGTGGTCATAGCTTAGCAGTCACTATAATGGATCGCGTAAGGGATTTGGCATCGAAGAAGGCGGCGGTGATTTTCACCAAGAGCTCGTGCTGCATGTGCCACAGCATCAAGAGCCTCTTCTGGGAGCTTGGCGCAAGCCCCGCGATCCACGAGCTTGATCAAGAAGCGAGTGGGAGGGAAATGGAGTGGGCGCTTCGAAATCTTGGGTGTAATCCATCCGTCCCTGCCGTGTTCATAGGCGGCCGGTTCATTGGCTCGGCTAAGGACGTCATATCCTACCATGTCGACGGGTCTTTGAAGCAAATGCTGATAGATGCAAGGGCCATATGGTTCTAGCAAGACAGGCTTTGTAAATTAAATAAGCTCCATATATGGAATCTATTTGTCATGAACCATATATGAGAAGCTTCATCCCAAACAGAAATGAAATGTTGTATCAAAGCTAGATCTTTTTTCCATGAGTTTTCGTTTTTATGCATGGATGCGTTGCTCCAAACCAAAGCAAGAATCTGGAAAAAGGTCTCACGGGACTAAAAATTACTAGAGGATTAGGATTTCATAGAGACAAGGATATTAAGGTTTCATACAAAAAGGGCAAATGCTCACCATCTCTTTATCATAGGATTCTTTTCCGTCCAACAAACTTGGCAGAAAAAGATCTACTTATTGTCAACGCGTGCAATGTACGTATGTTAAGACTATCACTAAGCTGGTAATAGACTTCAAGAATAGTTAGAAGTTCGCGATAATGCATCGCTTCCAGCATCGTCACCCATCAGGAGATGGAAATTATAAATGACGGAAAATTTTTATCAGTATAACCCAATATAACTAGGCCCATCTGAGTAAGATTATTGTCATATGGTTAAATGGGTTTCTCTGAAAATGCGTGTTCCTTAGAGATCAGATGGGTCAGATGCTGTTGTTCCATGTTGCAAGCTCCGATGCATGGAATCGGCAGTGCGCCAAAAAAGTGATGCTCCGACACTTTCTTTGTGGGTGTCTTCTCGCCCCTAGTCTCTAGTAATTCCTCCCTATCCAGAAAAGAGAATATAGTAGCGAAACGCATATGCATCAATCATCTTTTTCCTCAAAGATGATGGTACGTTTTATTCCGCCAACATCTATGGTATCGAAGCAAGTTGGACATGCATGTATCCATGTATGGGTGAATAAATTTTTGAGAAACGATTGAGTGACAATCTTTTATCTACCGTGAGAATAATTTTCTATAGACTACAAAAAATCAAATAATAAATAATTATAAATTGTCACGGGGTCTATTTATTCAAAAATTTGTGGCTCATAATAAACTATTATTCTCACTATAACTCAAAAACTATTATATTAGCAAAGTCTTAAATTTTTTGCATCATAGAATCATGTATGAACGAGTCAAGTTACGCAGATGGACTCAGGAGCTGAGTGGCGAGCACAGAGTTTCGAATTAAGGAGGCGAGCTGAGAAATTTTTGCAGAAGTGCAGCTAAGTCGAGGCGAATTCGAACTCACAAAAAGTCAAGGTCTCTGCCATGCGGTCGACAGACTCTACGTCAGGGTATGTCATAGTTAGTTGCGAATGGACCAAATACATGGATATATGCAGTGCGCACTGATTCATGAACAACCGATGCGTATAAACCCACGGGACCATATGGGATCCCCCAGATTCAAGGGCTTAGTTTCGGTGGATTGTCCACGCATGATATATCTTACAATGGCTCCGAATTGACATATGCCGTTGGTGTGGTACACATACGCACTTTGCTGTATATTTTCTCATCGTCGAGAGTAGCGATGATGTGTGAGATGCTGCATGGTGTATGCGATGCACGAGATGCTGGTGAGATCTACTTATGCAATTGATCTTGCATGACGTTGAATGCAAAATTATGAATAGATGTTTCATGCACGGATTATGGGCCTGCCTAGAGGACCTCAAAAGTATATGCATGCATACGGATTTCTGTGACTCAGGAAGGGGCCTTCCCTTCGCAAATGATGAATTGATAACTGAGAGACCTACTAAAATCATGCATTCTTCTATTAATACAGAAATAGAAACATTCTGATCGCATCACATAATTAGTGCTCGCTAATGTGAGTTACCAATCTGTAAAATTATCATCTCCTTTTGTATAAAGATTAATTCAAACTGTGTTGCGAGTAGAACTACTTAACGAAAATGCAATGTCTTTGCTAGTGTTGGCTTGTACATCTAACGACATTTTTTCTATTTGATTGTATAGGGATCTTCTTGATTTTTGAGAGGGTAATTAAATTTACATCATATGCTAAATTTAAGATATGTGTTCTCTCTTCCTCCCCCTCCTCCCTCGCCCCCTTTTATTTTGGCCATACTCTTTTATCCCCTTTGCTTTCCTTTTTCATGTATCTTTAGTTTTCCTCCTTTTCCCTTCTTTTCTTTCCTTCCTTGGACCCCATTACAACAGCTTGATGCTCGCCCACTACCGTATGATGACAAGTTGTTTGTGTTGTGGCTAGCAAGTATCACTTAGAGGGGGAGTGAACAGATGATTCTATAAAATCTTGAAATATTTAAAGTTAAATTGAGAAAGTCAAGATCTTGGTCTAAACTTAAAGTGTAAAGTTCAAATTCTAAACAAACTCCAAAAGCAGTTTAGCAAGTGTGCAACAAACTATAATAATATGCAGTAAGAATTTAAGGATAAGAGAATTCTCACACAAGACTAAGGCCCTGTTTGGTTCAGCTTTGGCAAATGCGAACCCGTTTGGTTCATTTTTTGGAGGACTTTGGCCAAATACAATTGCATCTCCAAAGGGCTCTAAAAGCCTTTAGCCCAAGGGAGGTCCGGAGCCACTTTAGGAAGTTGCATCTTCCAAATACAAGTTGCATTGTTCACCTGAGTTACTATTCATCTTCTCCGATGAGCCGACGAGGCCGACGACCGCCGGCCAAGGGTCTCCGACGTCGGCGAACGCCGCTGAGGGGTCACCGAAACCCACCGATCACTACCTAGGGTCGCACAACCGCCACCAGTCACCGTCGCTGGGTTCACGCAGCCCCGGCAGTGTTCGCCTAGGTCGCGCGGCCCGGGCAACGGAGGCGAGGTTGCGAACCCAGGCGAGACGCCTAGGTTGCGCGATGGAGGGGCCGTCACCTGGGTTCGCGTGACCCAGGCGACCGTCCGCCGGGGCCGTGCGAACCCGAGCAACCTAAGCGATGGCCAGATCTGACCACCGCCTGAGGTCACCCGACCTCAGGCGAGGCTGTCCGGCGGCTAGATCTAGCCGCCGGAGGGTGGCCGGCGGCCAATTTGGTCACCGAAATTAAATAAATAAAATTTAATAAAAAATTTAGTAAATGTGCTTTACAAAGTGTAGTATTTACGAAACGGTATTTTAGCCAAAGTTGCTTCGACTTTGCAATGAAAAATTTCATTTTATCAAAAGGTGTTTGCATTTCGGAAACCCCCTTTAACCCAAAGATATTTGCATTTTCCTAAGGGCATTTGCCCAAAGCCGAACCAAACGGGCCCTAATAGTGGTCCGGCTTATATCAAGTTTACTTCCATTCTTTTGTGCTAGTTATTTATTAACTAGATTCCACCAAAAGATGATCAATAAGAGATTAAAATAATGAGTATCACACTTAGTGTACAATAGGTCTCAATATCTCACTTAATCACTCTTTAAGTATTTCTCTCAAGATCACAAATTGTAGCCTAGAAAAACAAGTATGTAGAATCAAAGTTCAGTAAGATTTTGGAATTCTTGATTATGGACTTTGTCTCTCTTACTTTTCTCTTCCGCACCTTGGTCTCCATTTATACTCATCCACTTTCAATATAGCCATTAAATAGTCTCCAAGGAATCATCTTTCAATCTATCCATTGGATGGATATGTATCAAGAAGATTGAGTAGCTATTGAGTGACAAAATATGAATCTCCATTTGATTATTGTCACCCATACAACCAATGTCTTAGTTTCCACATAGAGATCTTCGTTTATAGAAGGTAACTTGTCTCGAGATTGATTGCTAATCAATTAAGATGTTTTGCGTGACAATGTTGGTTTGCAAAACAATTTTTATGATTGAGTCAATGAAATCTTTCTAAGTGTGAAATCCAAGCCAAATCACAAGCCATTATATACCTTATGAACTTGTTTCTGAATTAGAACGTAAACAGTTCTCTATGTTTGAAGATCTTTATCTTCAAAATAAAGTCTAAACCTGTTTTATCTAAAGTTGATTCCACAATTTGAACAAGATCAAGATTACTATAGGCTTTTCTTCCAAGAGTATTTCCTTGAATCAAAATATTTCAAGACATTTATTAGACTAACCAAACACTCATGGATAGATTTGTAAACTTCAAATTTCATTAGGAAATTTTCTCTAACAATTTGTAAAACAACAAAAAGTGCTTTGCTCCAAGTGGAAAAGATAGCAGTGTGTAAATCAATATATAGGTGTGTAAGTCTTCTAACATTACAATAGAAGATAATGGGCTAAACAGTCTTGACCCTACAATACTCGCGTGTAGGTGCACGATTTTGGCTAGGGGTAATCGGGTTTAAGATGGATAAGGTCCAGACTTGGACCATATACCCGACTCTATTATAACCAATTCCCCTTTTTTAGACCATATATCCTATCATATTTGTATTGGACTCTATTTTGAACCTAATCCTGTTTTTCCGATCCAGGAACAGAGTTTACCTTGTTTCCATTGCAACATTTTTTGCAATTCGTTTAGAAACCATCCCACAGTGGGATTCTACCTTTCGCATCAACTTTCTCACTCCCATCCTCAACTCCATCAATCCTACCCACTTCCACAGAACCCTCCCCAACACCAACAACTTGATCATTCATCTTCCTCTTGTAGCACTGTAACGGGAGAAGACAGACCCCACCAAACAGTCCAAGCCGCCCTTGTTGCTCGTGTCTCGCAAATCATTGAATCTCGACATCATCGACAACAAAGCCTTCGTATCGCTGATTTCACAATTGGTTTGGCATTCTTGTAAGAGTTCATAAAGGTGCAAGCTTTGCACGACCATTTCAGGGTCAATAACGATGACGATGGGGATGATGCTAATGGGGGCAGAGAAGATGGCGATAAGCAAATCTACCACGATTCCCCACATGAATCACACTCCAATGTAACGCCAGAGCTCAACCCCTCGCACTCGCACGAAATTTCATGGACTCTAGGGTTTCCAAAAAGAAATTAGCCAATCACATGAATTGGGAGCAGAATCTCCAAATTGAGAGATAGGGCACAAATACCAGACGCTCGACAAGTGCTTCCCGACTTCGTGCGCGAGCTTCTCTTCTCTCACCCGCATGGGCTGCGTTCCTGCAGGTTGTGGCGTCGATGGTGGCGACATTGATGGTGGCTGGGCGTGGCTTGTTGCGTATAGAGAGAGATTGGAGCGAAGAGAGAGATTAGGAGAGAGAGAGAGGGGCGACTGAGTGAAAAGACTCTTCGATCCAATTGGGTTTAGAGAGATAGTAGTTAGTTTTTTTTTTTTTAACACTAGTAAAAACCGCTTCCAAAACCGGTCCAATTGGACCGGTTTTTGAGTGGGCCTTTGCTTGAACTGGTTCCAACTAAGTCCCGAAAAATGAAACTAGTTTCCAAACAGGTTCGAATGAGAACCTATTGCCAAACCTGTTTTCCTGGTGGTCTAGTCCGATTTCAAGTAAACCCGATCCGGTTGCACACTTCAATTTTGGCACACTTAGCACTTAACAACGTTTGTTATAATCATTATTTTTTTTATATGAGCAATTATTTTTGTGAATGGTTATTAAGTGTCTTATAACCTTTCAAAAGTTGTATCTTCTTAGAAGTTATAAGAAGTCATAAAATTCAGAATAAAAAATTATTTTTTTCTAAATTTACAATTTGTCTTTTGAAACGATGTTTGCTTAGAATGTAACTTTCAAAGGAAGGTTGTATTTGTTATAAAACACTGATATCAATATGTCGTCCCATCTCGATATTTTTTACATTTTTGATTTTCCTTCCTAAAAAATATAACCATTATTAAGAAAATTATTCAAAAAGTCTTAAATCTATTGTACTTTTATCAATTCAATCATAACTTTTTCAATTTTATCAATTGAATCATACATGTTTTCATAATTTGTCAATTAAGTCAATCCAACCAATGTTAACCGAAATCATTGACATGGATACTAGCCATCTTAAATGGATAGCCAAACGGCCAATGCTAATGTGAACAATTTTTGATAATATGTTAATATTTTTATTAAATTTTAGACAATTTTATTTTCTTTCTTTCTTTTTCTTTTTTGGTTTAAAGGGTTTGCTAAGGGCCTGCAACCACCACCAACCCTAGGTGAGGGCTGCGAAACACTCGTCAACCACAATCGCAAGATTGCAACCCCTCGCTAAGGCCGACAAGGGTGTCGCGAGCCCTCACAGTGGCCATTGAGAAGAGAAAATGTCGCAACCTTCTCGAAGGTGAATCACCATGGGAAGACTAATGGATTACTAAGTCCGAAGGCTTAGTGCAGACTCTCCCAAGCCCTACCAACCGCAACTTGGTACTCAAAATTTAACATTGTTAAACATGCAATTTTATTCAATTAGGAGCCGCCACTAATCAATTAGGATTAATTAGAAACCCAAGTAAAGTATGGGAAAATACTTTACTTCTGCGAATCAGAGATTCAATAGGTTCGGGATATGGTTACGCTAAGTTAAACTAGCACCATTTCGGTACCATTTCTTTTTAAGCTTCAAAAATATTTTTTTTGCAAGCAATCTTGGTTGATTTTAACCTAAGCCACTAACATGGAAAGGAGTGGTCATGCGAATCACAATCAATAACATTTAGTAAGTCCAAAAGGATAAATGTAAGAATCATGATCAACCTTAAGGCAAAACAAGCTATAACTAAAAATGCATGCCTTAAACATAAATTCTAAATGGGATGACATCTACTTTTTTTGGATTTTTCTAAAATTAATTATATATATATATATAACTTTAGTCTAGATTTAATATGCATGATTTATACTCTAATGACATATGACATGCAATTTAAATGGCCCAGCTCTAATGACATACATTAATTGAAAACTATTGTGACAAGGATGCAACATAATTTACATTACCCTAAATATGCATGTATTACATGACGTGGGATGAATAACATATTAATACTATATGCAATGCATGTTTTTTTGAATTTTTATTAGAATAAGAAATTGCTTATTATTTACCATGATTTAATATGGAATAAAGAATAATAATAAAAACTATTTTAACTAATGAAATTTCCTAAGCTTCTACGTCATATGCAATGTAGACTATAAGTCTAGTCTGACATGAAATGCATTAATCTACTCTATTATGCAATGGAATTTTTTTATGCATTTTCGTAAGCTTATAAAAAATCAACACATATAATGCAACCGATCATATAAAGTACGCAATTCACCCCAACCCAAGATAAAAAAAAATCCAAACAATCAAAAACCTGATCCAACGTCTCGTGGCTCAATATTTTTTATTATTAAGATTTTTTTTTAAAACACAACACAACAACTTCACTTAATCAGAACATGCATAATATCTCAAGGAGATCATGCTAGTAACGAATATATTGCAAATTAGGCAATTTAATATTCAAATGAGCGAATAGATTAGAAAATTACCTTGATGATCTTTTTTCGGTTTTCATAGACAGCTGGCGATGGCTTGGTATCGTTAATGACAGCACGGCAGCAATGGGCAACCAACGGCGGTGAGCAATAGCAGCAAAATTGGACAGCAAACGACCATGAGCAGCAGCGGCAAAATTGGGCAGCAAATGACCACGAGCAGCGGCAAAAATGGACAGCAAATGACCACGAACAATAGCAACACGACCACGAACAGCAACGGCAAAAAGCAGGGGCGCAATGGCGGTCAATTGATCCCCAAGGTTTCCTCACCTTTGACCCTTTTCCCACTCACTTTTTTTTAGCCTTTCTTCTCTCAACATTTCCTCACCTTTGACCCTTTTCTCTCCTCTCCAACCCCTCACCTCTGATCCTCAAGGTGTTCAAGCCAGCCTCCTTTTATAGCAAAAATCCTCCCATGTATTATTGGAAAGTCAAGATCCATGGAGCCAATCGATGATTCTCGGAAAATTGCTCAATTTTGGCTTTGATTTGTCACCGAGAATTGATTGTGAATCACTCTAATTCACCTCCAAATTAGCGCTTCAAATCTTTTGATTTCCCTTTTAGCTTCTATTCACATTCTTGCGAATGCATCCAAATTCATTCATCTCCATTCATGATTCCATGACCAACTTGATTCTTTCCCTTAATTTCCTATTACAATTCTATGGTCAGCTCATTAGTTTCTTTTCGAAAATTCCAGCAGCCCAAATTTTCCACAAATGCTTTGATTTTCTTCCCTCCATTTTGTCTGTCTTGCTGCATTTTCTTTCGTCATTTATCCCACAAATTCCTCCAAAATTTACTAGAGAGAAGATTCTTGTGATTGATCGGTTTCTTCCTTATGGAAATTGCAACCCCACATGTATCCAATTGATTTCCTTCCAAATTTTCTATTCATAAAACATCAACTGAAGGTATCCTCCTTGCAATCTAAAATTATGTAATGCCAATTTTGCTTAGGGTCAAATCGACCCTCAAATTTTTTATGCAAATAAATGTTCATATGTGAGGCCAAAAATTTAGGTGTCAACAAAAAAGAAAAGAGAAAAGAGAAAGGGAAAATTTTTTAAAAAAATTAATAAATTATTTTTTAAAAATTATTAAAATTTGTCCACATCATGATTGATTGTGCTAGTAGGACGGTTGGCGTTGACTAGTATATCACCTTAGTTATTTCTAATCAAAAATAGCCGAATGGACTCAATTGGCAAAATTAAAAAGTTCAAAACTAAATTAGTAAAAGTTCAATAGATTTAGAACTTTTTGGACAATTTTCCTACTATTGTTTCAATTGTTTCCTCTTTGAAAGTGCTATTTGATATTCTCATTTAAGAGTTTGTTGTACCATGAAGGTTTTTGTCAGTAGCCATTAGCATTATTGTGAAGCAAATAATTCCTTAAAGTGGTATATTCATGTCTCAAAGTCTAATTTCATTCTTCCTGATTGCTTGCTTTTTTCCAACATCGTGCTCCAAGCGTTTGTCACTACCGTCACCCCCACTTTCTCCCTCTCTCTCTCTATGTAGAGGTTGCGATTCACACAGCTATGGAGGTCGAGACCTTAGTTGATTAGCTCACACGAAGGTCGCCCACCTCATGTGACCCTAGGTCTATAGTATCGTGAGGTCAGCATCCTTCATTTAAGATATTCAACGAAGTTTACGATCTAAATTGTCGACATCGATCTAGTTTTGGAGAGATAGTAGTAAGCAAAGAGGGCGCAACTTGGGTTGGGCGATGTTAGAAAAGGTTAGGTATTTTCTATAAGCCAAATTTAATTTGGCCAATCAATTTTCTTGACGATGTGTCATTGATAATCATCCAAAGAAAGTAAATTTAATCTATGAAAAGGTGTGTCATTAACTTTCGAAAAGTGCTCATTTTAGTGTCAATATCTTTTGAACGATCACTTTCAAATGCCAATTTGGTAAAAAGTTAATTACTTTTAGTGTTATCCATAATTTGAATGGTCAAAAAATCTGACATGATATTATTTTAGAATAAACGGTCTGTCATGGCTTGCCAGCAAAGTAAAGTCAGAAAAATGAGAGTTAAATGATGTGGTCTAACTTTGTTTGCAAATTCCTTTTGCTCTTGAAACCTAATCCCTCATTCTTTCTCTCTCCTCCATCTTCAATCTCCGCTAACCTCTATTCCAAGCCCCATAGCGCTGCCATCATCATTAATCTTTTGCTCGGTTGGCAAAGCACCTGTCATGGAATGTCGGGAACTACTGTCTTTCTTCGTGAAATTCACGAAGGCTTGCTAGTGAGAAACTTTCGTTTTGGGTCGGTTCTTTTCAGCATTGACCAGTAAATTTAAGAGGAGGAATTGTGGTACTGCTCCTGGATATTAAATTTCTGACTTGTAACATGTGTGGCGTTCAACCATTACTATATTCAAAGGGTAACACTAGATGTAGGGCCCATTTGGTTTAGCTTTGCAAATGGGCTTTAAACATCTAAAGGACCTTGGTCAAATGCAAACCTGTTTGGTTCGATTTTTAGGACGACTTTGGCCAGATGCAATTACATCTCCAAATAACTCTAAAGGTCTTTAGCCCAAAACAGTCGGAACTACTTTAGGAAGTTGCATTTTCGAAATACAAGTGGTATTGTTCATCTTATCTGATGAGCCAATTAGGTCGATGACCGTCGACGAAGGGGTCCTTAACACCAATGACCGACCATTGGTGAAGGGGTCCTCAACACCGGTGACCATCGCCCGAGGGGTCATGTGACCCCAGCGACCGCCGCCTGAGGTTGCGTGACCCAAGTGGCGGTCGCTTGCATGACCTAGGCATCACCTGAGGTCCGACAACCTCAGGCGACGGAGGCAACCATCGCTTGGGTTGCAAGACCCAGGCAAATGCCTCCCTCGCTTAGGTTTGCGAGACCCAAGTGACCATCCACCGAGGCCATGCAAACCCAAACAACAGAGGCATCCGCCTGAGGCCACCTGACCTCAGGTGAGGCTGTCTAGCCGCCGGAGATTGACCAACGGTCAGATTTGGCTATCGGAGGGTGGCCGCCAGCCAATTTTGGCAAGCTAGTAAGTAGGTTCAAAAAAAAAATCTTTACAATTTTTTTAATAAAAATTTAGCAAAAGTCTTTTACAAAATGTAATATTTACTAAATGGTATTTAGGCCAAAGTTGTTTAGCAATGCAATATAAAATTACAATTTAATAAACGCTATTTGCATTTCGGAAAGCCCATTTAACCTAAAGGTATTTGCATTTTCCTAAGAGTATTTGCCCAAAGTCGAACCAAACGGGCCCAAAGTCGATTGAGCAATGAAATCCATTTTCGTGGATTGGCTAAGTGGAAAAGGATAGCACTATTTTGCTGGTTCAAATGAATATGTCAATCTAATGATTGAGTCTTGTCTGTCTTTGTGTCTATATTGAAATGCTTAGATCAACCCTCATCCTTGTGCCATTGCCCCAGGCATCACCCATCGGTTAGCCCATGATTTGTGTCATTGTCCCTCCCTCAAGACTTGCGACTGTCTAAGATAGCGTCGCTAGCCATGGGCAACACCAAATCTAAGGTTACTCATAATCGGCAAATCCAAATCTAGGCTCGACGACATTGAATCCAACATTCAAAGCCCAGATCCGATGTGCAATGTACAAGGACAAAGGGTAAAACTCAATGGCTTGGGATCGATGCTCAAGGCTGCATTGGTGGCTCAGTTCTCTACTTGCGACAACAGTAAAGCTGCACAAGGCAATCGTGCCGCTGTGGCGGTGGCCCAAGGATGAGGAGTCGATCCATGTCTTTTATATCGGTTGACCCTGTAGTTTTTCTTCAGATGAAGCACGGTCCTGTCTTTTATCCACATTGGACTTCAATTTTTTTTTCCAAATAGACATGCCAAACTCAAAAAGTCATAATAAGCCCCATATTCCAAAATGTGCCATCAAGGTGGACTTCAAGAAAGCCTATGATACTCTGGATTGGGATTTCTTAGAGAAAACTCTTCAAGCATTTGGGTTCCCCAACCATCTTACAAGACTGGTTATGATATGTGTTTGTATCCCTAAGTTTTCCATCTCTCTCAATGGTGAACTTCATGGTTTCTTTTCTAGTAGATGAGGTATAAGACAAGGAGACCATATGTCCCTACATCTCTTCACCTTGGTTATAGAGGTTTTTACTAGGATCATTGACACTCATACTCGACATCCGGATTATCGGTATTATTTGCGGTGTAAGGCCACACGGCTATCCCATTTATTTTTTGCGGATGATGTATTTATCTTCAGTGAAGCGAGCCTCGCCTCCATTTCTTGCATTAAAGACGAGCTCACCTTATTCTCCACTTAGAGTGGCTTGATATCGAATGCTAGTAAGAGTGAAATATTTATCTCGAGTGGATCCATGACAATTAGGGATAAGATCTCACAAGCTTTTGGCTTTACACTAGGTTCCTTTCCAGTTCGCTACTTGGGTGTGCCTATTATCATATCACGATTGAACAAAGTGGATTGCAATGCCCTGGTATGCCTTCTCACTGCTAGAGTCCAATCTTGGACTCACCGTTTTCTCTCTTTTCCGGGTCAACTACAACTTATTAAGTCAGTGTCGCATGCTATTCAAGCTTATTAGGCATCCATTTTTTGGCTTCCATCTTCGGTAGTAGATAAGATTGAGCAAATTTGTAGACAGTTCCTCTAGAAAGAACCAACCATGAGTCCAGGAGATACGAAAGTGTCTTAGGTTGATGTTTGCCTCCCCACTCCAGAAGGAGGACTTGGGTTGAGGAGAATCAGAGATAGCAATAAAGCAGCCATGGCTAAACACATCTGGTTGCTCTTCACCGATAAAGAATCGTTATGGTGTAAATGGATTCATGCCACATATCTTAAAAGGAAGAATTTTTGGATTTCTTCTATTCCAACCCATTGCTCTTGGGCTTGGCGGAAGATTCTTACTTTAAGGGATGAATTCCAACCCCATTTCAGGTGGAAGATAGGTGATGGTGAGTCTACATCGCTTTGGTTTTATCCATGGCTTGATTTCGGTCCTCTCAACTTGGTCTTTTCAGACAACTACATCTACCAATCGGACATTCCTAGACAAGCGAAGGTGAAGGACCTATACTCTCCAAATGGGCTCCAAATCTTCTAAGATTTGATATCGTGGCAAATAACGGTCCCCCTCTTTCCCACGGTCAGGACACATTTATTTGGGTGGAGGACTCCTCTGGAAAATTTTCGATGGCTTGGGCTTGGGCTACTATTCGGCGTAGATCTAACTCGGTTCCTTGGTCTTCTTTTGTCTGGGACAAAGCTATGGCCCCTAGACACCAATTTCTTCTTTGGCTTATTTCTAAAAACCGACTCCCAACATAGGTACTCCTCATGTCCTACGGCAGAATACCCAGTTCAATTTGTGCTTTTTGTAACTCTAAGCGTGACTCAGTCAACCACCTATTTTTTGACTGCTACGTCTCCAATTCCGCTGCTAACTTTTGGGCTGCTAAATGTAATCTACCCTGGAGCAATTCTTCTTGGACGGATAATCTTCTTTGGGCTATTAATTTTTTGTCTAGTAAGGGGTTTTACCGGGAGATAGCTTGGTTCTCTTTTGGTTCTCTTTGCTATATCATTTGAAAGACCAAGAATGGTATCACCTTCCGTGGCTGCAACATTTACATTCCACCCATGAAGCTCCAGCTTTTCAAGGCAGTAAAGGATAAGGCCCTTGCCTTCAAAAGGGTTGAAGATACTCCTAAGAATGGGAGGATGCAGCGTAGTTGGGGGATAGACCCTCGTATTTTTGATGTGGAGTTGCTTACGGCTTAGTTTAGGACTATTTGGGTCCCCTTGGTCCCCTATTGTTCCGAGCTTGCTTGTTTGTCTCAATCTTGTGATCGCAGTACCCTTTCACTCCAACGACATGTTGTCCAGTTGAGTGCCTATAGGTGCCATGCTTCACCTCTACTATACAGTTCTTTGGTTGATTGATTTATAAACTTACCTTACCAAAAAAAAAAAAACTCAAAAAGTCATGTAAGGCTCTTTATCGGAATATGTCACTAAAGGCACTTAAATAATCGTTTTCTCATCAATATGCCACTCAAGTAATCGCAAAAAAATTATAATACTAAAATGAGTATAATACGAAAGTAATGGCACTTGTAATACATTCTAAACCACATTTTAATCATATAATACTAAAAGTGGCTTTTGCACATAAATTGCATTCAAATTTAATGAAATGAGTCTTTTGGTTTGCAAATAAAACTCAAAGAGATTCACCAAGAAATAGTAAAAGTTTGGGGGGAAATTTCTCAATTGAGGAAACTATTTTGAGATTTTAACATAGTTATAGAAACAACATCTTTTTAGTAATGTCTAACGCAACAGCTAAATTGAACTTACTAGAGTAAGCAAATAATTATCTTTATAAATTCACAGAAAATTGACTATATCATGCCTGGCATGAGATGTGGCATATACACAGAAAAATCTATTGATGTATCTGCAAAATAATATAGAGAGAAATCATTACTTCCTTTCATCAAAAAAAACAAACGGTAGCAAAAATTGCAATGCTAGAGTGATGTAACATGAAGGACAATGATCACTTGAAAAGATGACCAAAGAATTTGTGTCGAACTTAATAGAAACAGTCCATGCTGAATTCATTTTGTATAAAATATGATACAATAAATGTTTAATAAGTAATGCGAATTTATATATAAGGCAAACAAATCCATTATATTCAATTACCTATCAAATGATATTTATTATTTTTAAGTGATACTTCCTTCCCTTTAATGAACTTTAACAGTTATTGTCATTCTCTAAAAATATTATATTTTCATATAAATCGGATGTGCAAAGAGCATAGAGGCATTTTTAATAAACATATGATTCAATAACTTTTGAAACATAAAACCCATGTTAAGCATGAGCGAATATTATAGTTAAGATATTAATTTCACTTCTTATATCAAGAAGATCCCAATTCCCTTTTGTTTCCATTATTATGACTATTAGGTAATTTTCTTCTTTTTAGGCTCCTATTGCTTACCGAAAAAATAAATGATTTGGAAAGCATTTTCTTAAAAGTGATCATTTGTGTCACTTAAAATAATTAGTTAATGAAACATATGTTCATTATCAACAATAATTTATGTCTATATATTTTCATGGACTATGAAAATATTTTTCATTCATTTATTTTTATAAATAATATAAACAATCATTTGTAAGAAAATATTTTCCAGATGTTTGCACCAAAAATTGATCAACCTTTGGCTATTATCAACATGGGATAGACTCGGTAGATGAGTATAAAGTTTGGTTATTTATGAACAAAATCATCAACAACTTGATGAATTGATAGCTTGAAAAGACAAAAACTGGAGTGGACAATCTTGTATGCAACTATCAAAGAAGTAACCGTCAACATAGTTGAATGAAACAACCGTCAAAATAGTGGAACCAAAGAAACCATCAAGATAGTAGAGTCGAAGAAACAGTCAAAGTAGTGGAGTCAATGTAACTCTACGATATATGTTTGTGAGCTCTATTTGTAACCTCATTTTGTAACCTCTTTTTGTAATGTTTATTTGTAACATCCATTGATAACCATCAATTGTGGGTTTTAAATAGCCACATTGCACTATTTGGAGGGCCCCGATAGAAATCAAACAAATTTGCTACCTTTCAATTTTCTTTACTTTCCTACACTACACTTTTAGTTTTTAGACTTGCATTGTCAATTAAATTTCAGCTTGTTTCTTAGTTTTAATTTCCAAATCCCCATCATCAATTAGATTCTAGCATGTATACTTATCCTGGATATTGCGTCATCAATTAAATTCCATCATAGTATTATTGCATTCTTAGGCTTTGTCTTCAATTAAATTCCAGCATAGCTTATTTATATTTAGTTACATTGTAATGGTTGTACTTCCCAAGCTTTGTCATTGATTAAATTATAGCATGGTTTGTGCTTAAATGGTTCTATTTGGAGTAAAGTTGTTGGTTCACTTTACTTGTGATATTTTCTATCCAGAGTTGCCACAAAACTTCTTACCTTTAATTAAAAACCGAAGAACAACTTTCAATGAAAGATATTTCATCTCGAAAGAAATTCCAACAAAACATCTCTTTGACATGCCTAGTGGGACCATTTAGCTTATGCGAGTCAATGCAATGGTGAGAAAAAGGAATCAACTTAATCTCTACAGCATCAGCCGCAATAACTTGCCATCACAACCTACTAATGACAAAGTAAGACGCTTCAAGTCACCAACTGCATAGCCGATGGCAAAACGGCAACAAGTTGGAGATGTGAACATCCCATGACAACTTACTGATGAGCCGTAGAGCCAAATCTTGTAATGTTGGCTACCATGAGAAGGATTCTCGATGAACACCACAATGAAACGACTAACCACATGATAAAATATTTTATCGACGTGGTCAAGCCAATGATCATCGACACCATCGATGAAGTCATGCACAAGCCCAAGACATCTAACCATTCAATCCAGATGTAGCTGAATCCTACTAATTCTACACTTTCTTGACAAGTTCCTTAATCTATTGTTGCTGAAGTTACTTTTGGGACTATGAGACAAATTCTACCACCCCCACCACCAATTAGGAATTTATAAAGGGCAAAAACTATTAGTTCAACCCAGATGGGTTGTACTTGTTAGTGGAACATTTGCTTAATCATGTTCAAGTGAACTTAGATGATAACAATGATGGCAATTTTGGTAAATCAAAATACCTAGCAAAACATGCCATTGCCAAATGTGGAAAATATACAACCAGCTAGGTCGATTCCTCTTGTCAACAATGCAAGGCTAGTTGGGATAGTGCCTTGGCTTAACCTAACTTGGCCCTTATTGGCCTAACATTGTGATTGATAATCAAATAAGACCATTGTCTCCACTTAGAGGGTAGGATGGTCAAAAACCCTTTGCAAAAGCATAGGAAAAGTGTTAGCAAAGTCCTAAACCCATTACATTTGTGCCAATTTAGTCCTAAATTTTTTTAATAATATCAATTGAGTTCTAAATATTTTTGATTTTGTACCAATTCAGTCATAAACATTTTCAACTAGTATTAATTAAGTCCTAAAACTTTTGATTGGTGCAAATTCGGTCATTCCAATTAATTTTGACTAAGTATTGAATTGGCACAAAATTAAAAGGTTTAGGATTAAATTGGCATTAATTCAAAAGGTTTAGGACTGAATCGGCACTAAATAAAAAGGTTTAAAACTCAATTAGCATCAAGTCAAAATGTTTAAGACTAAATTGACACCATGAAAAGGTTCAAGACTAAATTGGCATCGATATAATAGGTTTAGAACTTTTTTAACACTTTTCCTTGGAAGCGTTGGTTTTACAAAACCCATGATGTGTTCCCAAAGGCCTATTATAGTAATCAATAATCAAGTTAGATCGCCATAGTTACCTAGGGGGCAACCTTGTCAAGTAATCCCCAATCAAGACCCTAAGCAAGTCCAATTTTTAGGGGATCAAGCAATGTATTACCTGTATACAAAAAGTCATATATAGATTGGATGGATACAATCCCTTATCCTAGAGTTTCCATATGCCTAACTTCCGACTATTCTTCCATGAAGATAATCAATTGACAATTGAACATTTTAGTCAATTTCTTGTGCAATGTAGTGATGCATTTTAAGTTGATTGATGGAAGTTGCAACCATTCCCTCTTTTCACTATCCAAGACTAAATTTACTTGGTATAATACTTTGACGGCCAAATCTATTCATACTTGGGAGCAAATGGCAACACAATTCCATACCAAATTCTATAGGTCCATCCCTAATATATGTATCGCAAACTTGGCTTGTATCAAGTAGTAGAACAATGAATCGGTATATCAATTTGTGGCTAGATTCAAAAGGGCTAGGAATAGATTCCTTGCTCCACTCCCAAAGAAAGAATTCATAAATTTGGCTTTTAGTGAATTCAAATTCAATCTTAGAGAAAAATTTGAAGGCCAAAATTTTACCAATCTATTCTAATTGGCAATTAGAGTGTCTAAGTATGAGCAATTACTTATGAATGGAGATAGAAGACCAAATAAAGACTTTACACAAATCAAATGAGTCATCAATCATTCGATTCTTTTAAATGGAACATTTTTTGCACCAAAAAATGACTAACTATTGGTTATTATCAACATGCGATGGACTTAGTCATTGAAAGTATAATTTGATCATTTATAAATAGAATTGTCGACACCCTGAAGGAATCAACAAAAAGTGAAGTCGATGATCTCGGATACAACCGCCAAAGAAATGGCCATCAATGTAGTGAATTAAAGCAACTGTAAAGATAGTATAGTCGAAGAAACCATCAAGATAGTGGAGTCGATGTAACCATCAATGTATTTGATAACTGTTTGTAACTTCTGTTTGTAAACTCTCTTTGTAACTTTCTTGTTTAACCCCATTGATAATTGTCAATTGTAGGCTTTAAATAGCCACAGTGTACTCTTTGGAGTCCCCCGTACAAATCCAACAAATATACTATATTTACTATCTTGCATTGTACATTTAGTTTCCAAACTTGTGTCATCAATTAAATTCTAGCGTAACATCTTTGCGGTCTCAAGCTTTGTTGCAATTAAATTCCGGCATAGTTTGTTTACATTTGATTACATTTTAGTGGTTGTACTTCCCAAGCCTCGTCGTCAATTAAATTCCTACATAGTTTGTGCTCATATAATTATGTTTAGAGTAAAGTTGTTGGTTTCCTTGTTTGCCAATGATATTTCCTATTTGGAGTTGCCACAAAACTCATCTCTTTTAATTAAAATTGAAGAACAACTTTTGGGTGAAAGAAATTTTGTCGCTAGAGAAATACCTGTGAACACCAGATTATTCATTTTCTCAAAATAGACACATCTTTAATAAGAATTTCAAGAAGATAATTTCTTTTATATGTATTTCTTCATTATGTGGCAACATTTAATAAGCTCAATTGATATTAATCTTCCGTTTTACACTTTCTATCGGATGACTATATTATGCACTCTGATTAAGATGTTTATTTTGTACTAAAATCTCTTTAAAGATCTACCATCACATATGACTTGTTTTTCACTAGTTCTTCAAAGAGCAAGACTTTATTGACTCATGTTGATCTCTAATAATCATCCATTGCATCCTTACATCTAGAAAGTTCAACGGATGAGTTCCACTCATATAAACTTTCTTTTGCATACTTGTGCTTAGGATGAGCATAGTTTCAAGATAAAATGGAAATTTAAGAACCAAGTTTCAAGATATCCTAGGATGTGCATGGAAGATTCAAGGTTCTAAAAATTGGGAAACATGTTTTAATGGATAGTTTTGTGCTAATAGCACCTGAAAAAAAATTGTATTTTTCTTGTTCTACATTCCATAGCGTCCGATGATGAGTTTGTAATCCGAAACTAGTAGTCTAAATTTTCATTTCCAAGGATATTCATAACTAAGACTTTTACTTTGTTAATATTTAATAATCTTTATATGTCTAAATATAAGTTGTAATCAATGGATTATAACAAATAATAACCATAAAATGTGATGATTCACTTAAGAGTACAAGTAGAATCTAGATAGACTTTAAAATTAATCTTGAAACCTGTGATAGGGTAAATTTTAGCTCTTGAATATGTAAGGTAGGTTCCAAATTTAAAAATTGGAGAACTTCTTGTGATGAGTAGATTTCAAGTTCCAATCCAAGTGAAATCTGGACGGAACCTAACCCCACTTGTGCTACACTTGTTATGAGCATATCCAAGAGGCTTTCCCGTACTCGTACTTGTAAAGGACAACCTTTATACGTATTGAAAGGGAAAAGGCGGACTTGTTCATATACGATATCCACGTTAGATCCACGTATGATGAATAATCCTGATGAACCAGGTAAGTGTGAACCCGAGAAGAGTATCTTTCCCTGAAAGGTGCGTGCCAAATAGGTGGGGGCAGCAGCAAGAATCTCCTCGCGCACCGAAAGCCCATCTGATATTCTCTCCAAACTTTCTTTTTCCTGGACATTGGATTCTCAGAAGTCGATTGTCGGAATAGAATCTCTTCACATGAATTGACACTGCCTTTCTTTTATTTTCTCTTTGCTGACTTTTGGTTTCGCCTTTTGTTTTCCCTTTCTTGCCTTTGCGAGTTTGGATCTCCCCAGGAGTACCAAAACGAACGGTTTACAGGCTGTACACGCCCTTTAGAATCTTGAATTCATTTACCCATTCAAAGATCTATGAATCTCTTAGATAGTGAAATGGAACCGTCAGAAAGAGGGTCGGGCTGGGCCATTGGCCGTTCAGGTCGGGCTTTATGACTGAAAAGCCTTGTCCAAACCTGTTCAAAAGTGCTCTTTAGGCCAATCTTACTTGGGCAGTCCCGTGGGCCACTTACCCATGATTAGGTCTACCACCCATCACCATCCACCGCACATCATCATCGCCATCTCTGCCCTTCCGTCTTCTTCCCCAGCCTCCGCCACAACTATGATAATTCCCATTGGCATCATCGTACTCCCCTCCTCTCCCTCCCTCTCTCTTCCTCTCTATCTCTTTTAGGCGCATCATTGTCGCCACCTCTGCCCTTCCGTCTCCTTCTCCAACCACCACTATGATATTTCCCATTGACATTGTCATATTTCGCTCCTCCTCTCTCTGTTAAAATTTTTAAATAATAAGTTATGTCTTATTCTAAAAGGTTTTTTTCCGGGCCTTATTTCCCTTCCTAGTTATCTCTCTCTCTCTCACACACACACACACACACAATGCATGCTTGATCACACTCACAATTATTTAAAAGGTCCTTGACCTCGTGTGCCTTAAGAAAGTGACTTTACACACCTCATAGCCAAGAATATTTTTGTTCTTCAGTTACCTTTTGTACATTGTATCTCTCTCTCACACACACACATCCAAATGCATGCTTGATCATGCTCACAATTATTTAAAAGGTCCGTGACCTCATGCGCCCTAAGAAAGTGACTTCACACACCTCATGGCCAAGAATAATTTTGTTCTCTAGTTACCTTCATTACATTGCAACCAATATAAACTCTCTTTTGTTTGGGAGGGGGAGGGAGGGGGAGAGAGAGAAAGGTGGTTTGTTATTGACGAGCATCGATGGCGCGACAAGGTGCAATGATTGGCCAATGGCAAAGAAAGAGCTAGCTGTAAGGCACATAGCAGAAAGAGTTACAAATCCTAAAGATTTGGGTAAATTACTATAATAAAAAAATACAGGGGTACTTTAGTCAATCGGGGCTAACTAGAGCAAACCGTTTTTCCCCTTGATTGTAACGGATCCCTGTTTTCGATCATAATCCTAAATTTTGACGTTTAATCTAGCTGGTGTCATAATCAAGTGGTCCAAATTTACTTTAGGGATGCAAGCACTAATTGTTCCGAACATTACATACAAGAAATTTATTACATTTACCCAACTCACACCAGTGATTCCAGCTTATATAGTCCGTGATGCCTTCGAATGATATCCAAAGATACCGTTTCCTTCTCGTTAAAAAAGCTCCTGTTCACTGAAAGTAAAATCAAATTTGCACCAACTTTTACTTTTACGTGAAGTGACTCCCCAGGAAACCTTTTTTCCGGGTTCTTGGCCCAGCAATTGATTTGTACATTTATACGAGAAATCCGTCCGTCCAATGCCTGAGTACTGTGGTCTTTATCTGCGGAAAAGCCACTTTATCAGCTTGTCTTGAGGGGGAGCATCTGCACGAGAAGAATTTCCCAATAGACTGACAGGAAAGCCCACCAAAGCCGTCCCTATAAATACTAGACCTCTCCAGTGCTCACTCGTAAACTGTAGTTCTTCAACAGCTTCCAAATTACTCTAATCTCTCTCTCTTTATGAGTTCTTCAACAGCTTCCAAATTACTCTAATCTCTCTCTCTCTCTCTCTCTCTCTCTCTCTCGTGCACAACTCCACTTCCCAATCTGTCAATCTAAGAGTGTCTACAAATAGGAAAAAGCACAATCTCGTTCCCCTCATTTTGTGATGGAGAAGGTGACGAGACTGGCCTCGGAGAAAGGGGTGGTGATATTCAGCAAGAGCACGTGCTGCCTGTGCTACACCGTGAACATCCTGTTCCGGGAGCTCGGCGTCCAGCCCGAGGTCCATGAGATCGACCAGGACCCTGAGGGCATGGAGATGGAGAGGTACCTAGCCCGGCTTGGGTGCAGTGGGGCCGTGCCAGCGGTCTTTATCGGTGGGAATCTCGTGGGGTCCACCAATGAGGTCATGTCCCTCCACCTAGGCGGGGCACTCCTCCCCCTCCTCGCACCTTATCAGGACCACACGAATCATGATCTATCCTGAAAATAATAAAATCTAGGATCCGAGTATAGATAGGTGTGCTCTAAGATGGGATTAGGGGCTAGGGTTAGGGAAGATTAAGAGGTCTCTAGGGAGTGTGGGTAGTCCATGTAGCTTATAGTCTAGCTTTTTAGCAAGAATACATGGAGTTCATGTAAATTAGCCATGTAATTTTAAGTTGCCTATCATCAGCTGTTGCTGGAGATCCTTCCATCTCGTTATCATCTCCTAACCAGGATGATGACACACCTCACTTTCTATTTAGAAATTAAGAAGAAGCTTTGCCAAAAGGCGATCTTTACTATTATCTATGTCCATAAGTTAATCTCCGATCACAATCTCTTGACAGGTTTCATATCTCAATGCAAACGGATAAATGCGGACTGACCAGTGGAAATCACTTGTGTCACCAGCACGTGGCATGAACGAGTGGAGTCATTTCGCAAGAAGCTATTGGAAACCAACCAGAAGAATTTTGTTAATTGAAGTAGACAGAATTTGCTTGAGCGTCTGGAAAAAAAAAAATTAAAATGGTCACAACAACCGTGGGAACTCATCTCCGGCGAATTTTCAACGAAGAAATGGAATTTCTTCTCACCTTTTTTGTGAGGTCAAACGTCAAACGTTTCGGCTACGACAATGGCGAACGGACGAAGACTCTCGCATCTGCTCCATTGCTCTCTAATAAATGGTTAAATAATATTGGAGCGTAAACACTTAACAAAAAGGCAAAAGTCCTGCCTAATTTATATTTATATGAATATCCCATATCCCGAATAATTATGGGGTCTCTCGAAGTCTGGTGGCTAAAAATGTATTTATTTTCTATTTTCCAAATTAATTATGGGAACCCACGATTCTCATTTTTTTCAAAGTTATGCAATAACTCATGTTATTCATAATCGTGTTAAACTCCGGTTATCAGTGAAAATAAATCAATGAGACCAAAACCAGAAATATCATGCCATGTCATGCAATGCAACACATCATATTCGAGAAATAGATTCAATCTAAGTTTTAGATGAAAAAAAAAATCAACGTTTGAATTTATTGCGCATCCTTAACCCTTATGTCCCAATTAACTTAGGAAAGACCAGCCTGAATAGTCCTATTTTTGTGTACATTTAATTTGTGTTGTTCAATTTTCAATCCACATGTAAAGATAGAGCAAGAATCAGAGAACGTCGATTTCAAGTCGAGAGAATATAGATTTAGCATCCAAGAGTTCACTTTCTACCGACCGGTGGAGGCCCCTTCTTCCATTACTAGATGTGGGATCTGGATGGACGACTGCAACCGCGACTTGTATCGGGACGCGCCGTGGAAGATCTTCGACGAGATTTAGACCAGAGATTCTATGTGTTCACCAAGTTAAGGAAGAAGGGACCCAACGTGGTCAGGACCACCGGTTAGGGGACTTGGAAGCTGAGAACAAGGCCAACTAATTCTTCGTCGTTGATGGGCAAAGGGGATTGATCAAGAGAGAAGGAGATCGTCAAACCCGGAACAACGATGAGAACGCCGCGGCGATGGGCAATTATCCCGACATGGTGATGCAATCTCAATCCGTTCCTGCTAATTCGGTTGGTGTGCCAAGTCCGAACAACGGACAGACACTGATCGTTGGATGGGGAAAAAGCCTTACTCATGGCGGATCGCCCTGCGGGGCAATGGCGATTCAACCGAGCCGGGCATCAACAGTGGCCTGGCCACCGCGGGTTGTTCTGATTTTCTACAGTCTCGATCTGCTCCTACTAATACAGGTGATGCCCTGGGTTATAACTATGGAGAGGCAATCAACAGGAGGCACGGCGCGTTGCAGGCAATGGAGATTCGACTCAATAGAGGATTTTCTTCCAACAACCTTGTCAACTATACGACGGCTTCTGGAGAAGATGATCACGGCGATAACCCATGATGGAGTCGTGCAATAAGGGGTGGGTCTAATTTCGTTCCGCCATCTAACACTGCTCCTACTACTACAGGTTATGTCCCGGGCTAGTAATAACAGAGGGACGGTTGCCAGTTAAGAAGATAACGCGAATCACGGCATGTCATACTCCCCGGCAATGGAGATCCAAATCGATCAGCATATCCCTTCTGACAACCTCGTCAATTATCCAACAGCTTCTAGACAAGACGACGGGAACGACCCATAGATCGCAATTGCCGTACATGCACATGGGTAAAGTCGTGAAAGAGGGCTCGAGGGTACTATGCTGCCCAGCACGACATGCCCCCCTTGAGAAGGTAGTATCGAAACAAAAAATTACATTATGTGGCCGATGCAGGATCGAAATACATGATTAAGCCTGGAATTCGTGCATCTTTCCCCTTATGGTTTTCCTAATGTTCATGATTCATGAGGCAAACAAGTATCATCTCTTGGGACACAAGGCAACATAAGTTCGTTTGGTTTTGATTCCTTCGCGTCCTCTGTATCATCGTTGCTCTCTTTAGCGCAAAATATGATCGGTTTGATATTCATCCTCGAACGAGATCATGGCTGTTTGTATGAAATGATCGAACTTTGCCCGGATGAGCCCCGGGAACTTAAAACATAGAGAAACAGCTACGAATTTGCAAATCAACTCAAATTGAGAAACAACATGAAGTGATCGCTCGAATTTAGACCATGACTCCGAAGCCAATCCGAGAGCGGAGAGTTTAACATTGAGCACAAGCAAAACTTAGCAAACTTGATAGAATCATCAGAAAAGAACCTCACATCTCTAGACGACGAAACAACAAAAAGTCTCTGCGTTGAGTTCTCCAAGGCAGGAAATTCTCAGTAGTAGTAACGATAGGCAATCACCGGCCGCCGGCGCGGAGTGGAGTAGCACGTGAGCATGAGAGCAACGGCGATGACGAGCGCTACCAAGAGCCCCGGAAACTCGGAGCTATCGTCGCAAGTATAAAACACGGCCTTTCCCATCACAAGCAGCTCGCGATTCTTGCTCCTTTTTTTTAAGGCTCGCAGCAGCTCCGGAGGATGAGAAGGCGAATTGCGGGAACCTTTGGATTGGGAGTCTCCGGTTGCGAAAACCCAATCGTCGTCGAAGACACGCGGAGGCGGACTCGGACATTTAAAGACTCAGCTCTGAAGGTTCCCGTCAAGTTTCTTGAGAGCCAATGGGGCTTCGATGAAAGAAGATGGGTCGTCCTGAATGGGTCAGTTTTCACACTCTGGGCCAAGATGAGCGGTAGAAATTTTGTCCTGTCGTCCATTCGAGTCGCGAGGAAGATACGAGGAGAGCCGCTGTGTCTCCATCTTGAAGTGATCAGTCTGTGCGCAAGTTCAATGTAAACGCAAAGACCGTTTCGTCGTCCAATCCCATGATAACGAGGGAAGAAAAAACCTCGTGCTTGAGCCATTGACTTTGAAGTCAAGTTATTAAAATCCTAGCAGCCAACAGGGCTCGACGGGCCGTGGGTTTACCAATTTGTTGTTAGTTGAAGCGCGTAATCTCTAGAACTCACGCTCGATGATGATCTAGGGAAGAAACTTCCGTAACAAAAAGGAGATTTTGACATTTTGGAGGAATTCCACTCACATATTTCAAAATTACATACCGAAATAAATTAATATCTTCGTACTTCTCTCTTTTGGGCTCAACGAGTCATGGTTTTACCAATTTGTTGTTAGGCGAAGCGCGTACTCTCTAGAACTCGCGTTTGATGATGATCTAGGGAAGCAACTTTCGTAACGAAGAGGAGATTTTTACACTTTCGAGGAATTTCACTCGCGTATTGCAAAATTACTCATCGAAATAATATCAATATCTTCCGAAAGGCTCACAGAGATCGACAAGTGCCGCCATCGGAGCCACATCAACGCGTGCCACCATCATCCGCCGTCGCCTTCACTGGCCAACGCCACAAATCTTTCCTTCGTTTCTCTATCCGATGTAAATTTACGTGTATATGTTGTATCTGCTATATTGACCCTTTCAGATGCAACTCTGCTTATATTACAAAGAGACAGTAAGCATGGACTTTCAAGGAAATCTTCATTATAAGTTTGCTTTTGCACCCGACTGAAGCAAAACATTTTAGAGTAACTTCATATTTAGTCCTCTAAATTGTATTCTTTCTGAAATCGAGTCTTCTCATTCTCAAATCGCGCTACGGTTTCATTTTATTTTTCGAATGTCAAGAGATCAAGGATGTGCAGCTTGATGGCACCTCGAGACTCACTGAGCTGTACTCGCTCGACTCTCGCCTCTTTCTTGTATTTCTTAGCTTTTGCGCTGTTCTCTTAATTAAAATCAATCTTAAAACAATACATCTTCTCTTAATGCCGTGTCAGCATAATTAAGCAGTAATGACAACATGATTTGTTGATTACACAAATCGTGAATGTTAAAGGACTCTGATTGCACGAATTGAAAATCTAGACTCAAAAGTGCGAAAAAAACAGTAAGTGGAGGACCACGAGTATGGAATGTTACCATCCAGACCGACGAGACCTCGACTAAAGAGGGGGTAATATCCAAGAAGAGAGAAGTAGACGCATGCAGCACGGCAACCAACGAAAAATCAAATCTCTGCATGCTAAATTTACCAGTAGCGACAAATCAGACAGAGTCCTCCCATTTCACTCGTACATAGACTGTTGCATTGTAGATAGACTGCCCATTCAACAGAGGTCAAGGTGGGATGTTCAGAACTGATCAGTAGCAGCTTCTGTAATGGAAGTATCAATTTGTCTCATTTCAACTCTAGCGACAAAAGTACGTGATGGATTACAGATTTGGCAGTCTAAGAAAGTTGGGATCATTGGCATTGTCCCAGTCGAACCTGAATTATCATATCGGAAGACTCGAGAGGAACGTTTGCCATGGACTCAAGGGGACAACAAACTAAGGACCACCAGCAGGGAGGCACAGCCACGCTATCGCGACGGTAATGGCTACGACAACTAAAGAGGAATGACCGCACAATATGATCCAGATAGAAGACAAGCCAAGAATCCGTCATTCAATCTAACAGAAGATTCTACGAGAGACCAGCAGATCACCAAAGAACCCCTTAGCTACAACTGAAGGAAGACCCACCACCATCACTGAAGTGGTCATGACATTTGCCCGCTTGATGAGCAGTGAAAGGAGTTAGGGCAAAAGCTGTGACGCGGGAGAAAAGAAAAGGGGTAAAAGGAGTTAGGGCAAAAGCTGTGAGGTGGGAGAAAAGAAAGGGGGTGGGCGAGGGGCGGGCACATTACAGAAATACAGAAAAAGAGAACTCAAACCAATGCCGAATCTAATCTCATTTCCCAGGAAGGTTTCTCTCACATTAACAAGACAAGTCCAATGTTAATCGCCTTAAATGTTTATGAAGTCTGGAAGGAGTATACAACAATGCTAGCCCAAATTAAATTACCATGTCTTGATACACATAAAAACAACAACAATAAACAACAACTACAACAGCAACAGCAGCAGCAGCAACAACAGCAGCAGCAGCAGCAAAAAGGTTCTTCTTTTATTTAACAAGCATTGGTATCCATAGCTCAGCCAAGTGTAAAATCTTCGGCTAGAGAGCTCTTGAGCCTCCGTATACCCTTCCCACAGCTAACGTCACACCAATAACAGCTGCTAATACTAAGCTAAAAAGAAATTAGACCTGCATGAACGAATGCGATGAAGAGCATGTACCTGCTTTGCCTGATGCAGTCACCACACCACAGTGGCACGAGGAAAAAAAGCAAACGGTTGAACGAAACCTGTCAAGAAGGCCTCAGAGCAGAATCCTCATCCCTTGTCCAAACAAAATCAGGCGTGTCGAACCTCGGCCCTGCAACCGTTCGATAGATGTAAAGCTTTTCAACCGGGCAGCTTTCAGGCCTTGAATCCGGGTGGCCCCTCTCGTCAATTACTTCGACATTAAGCCTGGGCATCTTCTGACCAAGCAGCTTACATGCCCTGAAGCTCACTGAGCACGAAGACATCCAAAGGGATCGCATTGTCTCCAGCTTTGCAGCATTGGCCAAAAGCGCCTTGTCACCAAACGGGCAGTCGCGGATCTCTAATTTTCTGAGACCGTCGCACCCCGATAGCACATGGTGCAGTCCCAAGTCACTGTCTCCAGCGAATGCCACAGAAAGCATCTCAAGCTTCTTCGCGTAAGTCCCTATGTACTCAAACACGCGGTCAGTTAGAAGACCTGACAGAGAGAGACGCTGGAGATCCTTGCAGTGTTGGACAATGGCTCCAAAGCCTGTATCTAGTGGCTCGAGAGTTAAATAATCAGGACAACGCGGTTCGATGATACAAAGTCGGAATCGAGTCATGTTGGGACGGTTCCGAGCTATGGTAACTAAGGCCGCATTAGACATCTGACGGCAGAAGTACAAAACCGACTGAAACTTGGGGCAACCCTCAGACACTGACACGAGGCCCCGCTCCGTTAAAGATACATTCGGCTCGCGGTTGAAGGGCTCAGAAGGAAACACCCTCAATTCCCGTAAATCTTTGCAAGACACAGCCAGGGCTTCCAAACCGCTGTCTTCAATATAATCAAGTACCTGAAATATCACATCAATTTGTTTATCGTGTGAACAAACATTTAATTCAGTACCAAAAGAAAATTAAAGAGGGGAAACAGAGTCTTATTCAGAATTTGAGAGACATGCCAAACAGTCCATGAATTTTCAATTACGAATTAATTCATCAGCCATCTTTGATTATAAAGTAAAAGATAATGAAGTAGGAAAGAATTGTAAATCTTGTCCCATAGAAATACTCGGGAAGCATAAAATACTTCCTAAAAGCAAAATTCTTTCACTGAAAGTTGAAATTTAGACAAAACACTACCAATGCAAAGAAAATGTCTTGACAAGTATGCGTCAAACAGCCATACCCATAAGCGCTGCAGGCCGTGACATTGACTGATAAGTTTTGTAAGTTCAGAGCTTTGGATGGTAGCATAGCTCAAGTTCAACGATGTAAGCCCTGAGCATAGAGGATACACAGCTGGAAGATATGCAGGTACTACATCCCAAAATCCAGACAGACTTCTCAGCTCTCGGCAGCCAGCTAGAGCGCCGACAAGATTTGAGAAATCATCCGACCTCAGTTCAGCAGAATAAACGCCTGTGCCTAATTCAGCCAACTGTGGGGCACGTCGAAGTAAATTGGCAAGGCGATCAAGAGGCACAGTGCGGTTGAGTCGGAGAGACCTCAGGTTGGGGCAGCGACCCACCAGGCGCTCCAAGGCAGAGAAGCTCACCTCGGAGCCTAAGCAGGAAATGTTGAGGGATACGAGTGATGTATATGAATCAGGGAAATGACTGAGCCAATGTCCACTCATATCTTCCACTTCGCTCTCCCGTAAGTCAAGCTCCCTCAAGTTCCTGCACATGCATTTAGTGCGTCAAACAACGGTGTCCACAAGGATCTTCGCAGAACAAAAAGCATAACCTCGAGTTTTTGAAAGTTGTTGTAAACTGAGGAGTTAGTGGGAAATTTGGTCTAAAATGAACACTAGATGTCAACCAAATTTTGTTGAAAAAGTTGCAACTACAGTTGTTCAGGTAAACACAATTGGAAGCCTTTTTAATTAATCTCAGGCGTCAGAAAAATAGATTAAACAAATCGTCCATCCATTTCAGAGTTTGAAATTTTTTTTCAGATGTAGTACAGCCAAGCATTCAAGAAGTGAAAGAAACTGAAAATGACAAAATCAAATAAATCCAAGATTCTTCTGAGTTATCGCTAAAAGGAAATAAAAGGGACTGCGGCATGAACAAACAAAAGTCATCCTTTCTTTCCAAGTCACTAATTCGCAAGAAAATGTCCATGAGAAGAATCTAAAACCAAAAAGCCCACGCTGTACAAGATGCAGTCACTTGATACAATGCTGTGACATAAGAGCAGGAAGAGGAAAGAAAGTGAACGCAATGGTGGCTAGAGTCTCCATGATATCATCCCCCATTACCATATGCCCTCCAGATCTAGGAGAAAAGGAGAGCAGAAAATAATTAATTTAACATATGGAATAGTAACTTTTGTCAATCCAGGGACCAAGAACGGACCAAAATTTCCGGAAAGTAGAGACATTTAGCGTCCGTAAACAATAAACAGGCAGCCAAATGCCCGAATGCAAATGGCGAACAAGCGAAAAATGAGGAAGAAGAATCATAGGAGGCCCGAGCAGGAATTCGAACTGAACAGAACATCAGATAAAAAGAGAGGAAAACGAATCCTTATGCATCATCATTTACCCTCAAGACCCAGCAAAAGCAATCAAATTTGACGACAATCCCAACCGAACAACAAACAACACCCCCAAGAGTCGACAAGCATTTCGACTCGCTGCTGCCCATCAAAGAAGACGGAAGAAAAAATCCCCGGAAGCAGCTCAGGAATCGCATTTTTCTCAGAAAGACAGGAACTTTCACTTCGTTTAGGCATCTCGAAACACAAATCGAGAAAACCCCTCGAAGTACACAGAACCTCCTTCCCAGAAATCAAAACCCATGAACCCTAAAGGAAACCCAGAAGAAAAGAAGACGAACCTGCACTTAGCGGCAACAGCGGCGAGCCCGTCGGTCGAGAACCCCTCGCAAGAAGACAGAACCAAGACCTTGAAGTTCTTGAACGACCGGGCGATCAGCTCCAAGCTCTCGTCGGTGACCACCATCCTCTTGAGCCGAATCTCCTCAAGCCCATGGTAGGCGCCCGCCATGGCGGCGATCCAGGGGGAGACGTAGCCGCCCCACCCTTCGGGGACGAGGTTGAAGTCGGCGAAGTGGGGCTTCCCCTTGAGCTCGACGGATCTCACCTCCGGGAAGCGGCGGACGACGGCCGCGGGGCTGACGGCGTAGCAGTTGCCGATGAAGACGCGCCTCCGGCACCAGCGCTCGATCTCGTACCACGACTTGCACACCAGGGAGACGGCATTGCGGTCCCGGTCGGAGACGATGAAGGAGAACACGTGCTCCAGCACCTCCTCCGGGAACGAGTACGCCATGAAACTCGCGAACGAGAACGGAGCCTTAGCTTCTTCCTGATTGGCTCCGAGAGGGATGTAGAGAGAGAAGTGGCGTTAGATCTGGATGGGCACAGAGGAGGAGCTCAGTGCGAGTTATTTGGTCGTTTTTGAGCTTGCATAAAATGGCTAAAAAAACATGGAAAGAGCGAGTATGTAAGAGAATGGACGTGTAGACTGTGAGAAAGAGAGAGGATAAGGAGCTTCCTTTTCCTTTTCTTTTCTTTTCCCTTTTTTTTTTCGGTTGATTTTCTTTTTCTTTTTCTTTTTCTTTTTTTTCAAGGTGTGGTTTTTTTTTTTTTTTGGCAGGTGAATGTTTTGGTTCATCCAACACTCAACAAATTTAACCAGCCCGGTTAATCATTAGGGCATCCATTATAGAGGTGCAGGCCACACTAACAAAAATACAGCCATCCAAACTCGAGATACTATGGACATGGTTCCTTCGCAAGCAACAAGCATGTCGATGGATGAGCCGGGAATGAAGTTAGACTTCGTTATAGAGGAGGTGAGAGAGTAATGCATATCTTGATGAAAGATGTGTCCCTTTCGTCTTCGAAGTTCTTAATTTGAATTAAACATAAGACAAATGAAAGATTTCATTGAAGTTAGTACCATATAAACGACCCCGTTTTGAAACAAGCAGGTCCTGCAAAAAGTGTAATCGTGTCAATTTCCATCAATCATTATCAAAGATGTGGCGTGCGTTGGAACCCAATTTATCTTGTGGAGGTGAACTTTCCAATCGAGGTCAATTTATGTCTCAACAATGTCAAGGATGTCTTAAAAGGGTTATATCACCTCAAATGAATTCCCCGCCTGCGTTTGGAAAAACCTCGGCCGAGCAACGAAATGAAAATCTTAAAAAAAAAGAAAATTCGATTTACCGCGCGAGAAAACGAAGATATCGCGATACGGTACGAGGGCGGTTCCATTTTTATTTTTTTATTTTTTACCGAGGCAGGGAGGTGACTCGAAGCTATGAAGAGAGGAGGAGGAGGAGGAGGAGGAGGAGGGGAGGCGATCGAGTGCAGCAATCTTCACCGTAGCGGAGGGAATCTCATGATTGGGGGGCAATTGCACGGCTGGATTTGAGTGCCGGTGGGGGGGGACCACGCAAGGCAAATCGGACAGGAGGAGGAGTGGGGAGGGGAGGGGAGGAGATGAAATACTGCTCTACTTATTATTAAATAACGGAATTCGTGGGAATGATCTGATGTGAAGGTTTTAAGGGGCATCATGACATCATGACCGTCCAATCATGGGGTCACTGATTCCGGATGGGCGCTCCAGGGGCGCTGTTCGCTGACTCCCCTGCAGTGTTCTCTCTCGCATTTTTTTCTTGCTTTACACGATTCGACCATTTTTCATTAATCAGGGTCGTCCACTGAAACCCCAAAAAAAAAAAAAAAAAAAAAAACGATTTTTTTCCAGATCGTGATGGGAGAGATCGACGGCCCTGATCCGTTGGATGGATTCACCGCAGCTCCATCTCAAACCAATTCATTTAATCCACCCGACTAGACTTGTGTTAATCTCAAATCATGGCAAAAGAATCATAGAGATTAGTTTAATTAAAATAAATTACGAACTCATTTAACACTTGTGTTATTTTGAGTTTTGTAATTTGAAATTTATTTATGACTAATCTACCGAATATAATCCGTCAAATATGAATTAGGAAATGGATTTGTGACCTATTTTGACATGTCTATCATACACTTCGACATACATATGCCATGTCGATTACGTTATGAAAAACATTACTATTTACGGCACACCGGCTATTCCCGTGTTAGATGCAATAATTTTTCAAAACTCGAATACATATTTTTTGGGAATATTCCACGAGTATGGATAATACCCTTTATGGTAAACTACGTCTCGGATAATTTGTTGAAATTGTCGAATGAAGAATCGAGATTGATGATGGACAATAGCAAAGGATGGAACATTTCGGGGATGTGTACGTGGCGTGTGACTGGGAGGGAAGTCGTTAAAGTGGGGTCTGGCAGTGAAGTTGACCAATGTGTGGCGCAAGCTCGCCCTCCCAAAGGGAAAAAGGGAAGGGGGGCAAAAAAGTAAAACAAAAGTATCCACGCTTGAAAAAAAAAAAAGTTACTGAAGAGTGAAAATTCCAAAAAAAAAAGAAAAAGGAGAAAAACCCGGAAGTGGGGTGATTCAGGAAAGAGAAACATTAACGATACTTTGACTATTGATTTTTAATTTTTTGATTTTATTATATGAGGCAGATACACTTTAATAAACTGAATAATTAGATGTGGCCAAATAATTTTAAAAAAAAATGGCAGAAGGAAAGGGGGAGAATTAATTAAACGGGTGCAGAGGAGCGCACGTTGTATCTCAATCAAGACCGTCAGATTACTGACTCCCCCCTTCCCTTTTCGCAGCGTACGGACAAAGAGAGCATGGGGGTAAAACGTAAATACAAGAGAACCCCCCCAAAAAAAAGGGCAAAATAAAATAAAAAAAATTTAACTTTCCACACGGAGCCCCAGAAAAAATTTAAGGGGTCATTATTCTCTCCCGGGGGCAATTGATTAATTTTCATCCCCGTAAATAAATTAAAGAATTTAAATAAAAAAAGCTTTGCCGAAAATTTTAAAAGAAAAAAGGTGGGGGGGAGCGGGCCCCAGCATTACATCAGGTCCACGTATGCCGGCCTACACCGGAAATAATTGATTCGCTGTGGAAATGACGGGCCGGCCCCTTATCTACTGGCACAGTGGCGCCCTCGCTCCACACGCGCGAGGGGCAATCTCGACCGTCCGATGGAAAGGACACGGTATTATGGGCTGGCACCAGTCCTGGGTATGGGATTCCATCGACCTGTCCTTTTTATGTCGAAAAGCTGGATGGGGGGTTGGAGATCGGACGGCCCGCGTCCCGCGTCCCTAAAGGGAGCGATCTCAGCCGTCGGCTCAGTCCTCTCGGGGCCTTTGGCGTCCTTATCGATGGGCAACCGTAGAGCTTGTCTCTACTCTCAAACCACCCCCTCGCCCCCAAAAAAAAAAAAAAAAAAAAAATTTGGAGGCGAAAAATAAATGATTATAATTTTTCTTTAAAGGAAACTGCAAAAGCTATTTTTCCCATTTAAAATATTCACGAATTTCTGTTCAGAAATTTAGGGGCGAGTCGGTATAAGAAAAAATATATATATATTCTATCTCGATTGGGATAAAATAATTCATCATGGGCTGAGTTGTTTCGCACGTAAAGTGGGTTTTTCTATTTGCTAATCAACCTTAATTAATGCTAATCAGTATTTAAATTAGTTCGTCAGCTGAGATTTGATTAATAAGTGCCACGCACGGTTCTCCGGGAATCTCTCTTTAGTCTTTCCCCCCTCGGGTGGTATTAGCTCGGTCTTTGCTGTATATTTTGTTGCGACATCGCCCGCTAATTTTAGTTTCCCAAAAAAGAAGAAGAAAATAACTATTTTTTTTTAAATTGATGAGTCTATAGACGTTTGTTTAAAGTTTGGAGTTGGATTTTTTAATGATGTGGATTCGGTGCCTTGGCCTATTGGTCAGATTCGATTAGTTTGATTAATGATGGTTGGGGAGGAATTAATTAGATTTAATTAGAGCGACTAATCCCTTGCACGTGAAGAGGGTATATTCAAAGAGTAGTAGGATCAGAAAACATATGGGGGCCAACGCTGGGGAGTGATAGCGGGGCCGAGTGAAATGCGTGCGGGGCATCACATGATATGATGGCCTGGCCATATCTGACGTGGTTTTGTGCTGCTTAGGATTAGGGAGAGAAAACGTGTTTAAAATTAAATTAAATTCCTGCGGGCTTAAACACTTCCTTAATCAATGACGATCGATGTTGTTTAGGAAGAATGAGGATGGAAATGAGTGAAGGGTTGGAGATTAATTAATTAGATGCTAATTTAAGGACCCATTTGTGGGAAAAGATGTCGCGCTTTTTCCCACTCCGAGGGACGTGATATCGAGTGTCGAATTAGGGATTGAACTCGAGTGTGGTGTTTCGTGGTGGCTGGAATCGACTGATGGCTAAGATTTGAGTTGATAAAAAGTAATTTTTTTTGTGATGTCTCATCTTCAATGGTGATATTATATTTTCACAAGATCTTTGTTTTGTCAGCTTTCATTTTTATCAAGATCGTGGTCTAATTGATGACATCCCATTGCAAAAAGGCACTTGGTGAAATTAATGGGCTTTGCCATTAAAGAGGCGATCAATTAGTTTGATCATTACATTGCTTTAAGGTACCACATGACTATTTATGTAACAGGGTCAACATCCTCTACGCAATTCATTTATTGAACAATGCGGGTGGGTCCATATCACGACTTTCATGTTCTAATCCTCACAATTGAGGTTTCATATTTAATATGTCAAGTTCATATTGAAATGAAGATGTATAGACACCACGCATATTAGCGTATCGTCACGTACAATTCAATAACTTTCCCAATCAGTTCCGAATTTAATATACGTACACAGATCGTTACAAAAGCTTTTCATAAAGGAGGGATCTTGACGACCATCTTTCACGTCTCGACTTTCGCTTTAATGTGAATGCGCAATAACAAAGAGACGAGCACCGCGACCCAAATCCTACGTGGACGATTACGAGCGAATCGACATGACTCGAGAGCCGGCCAATCAATTGAAGAACCACTTATGGACCGTCCCATTCCCATGATCTATCAAATCACATGGACAGCATCAAGTAATTGCGCGACTTCTTGGACGGTGCGAGATTGATATGGAGACAGGTGATTTAGGCGCGTCATCATTCGAAAAATTTTCCTCTCTCTTCTTTGTTTTTTCCCATCATCATCAAGAAGGCGTGGCGAGAAGCAGATACGCCAAAAGAAAAAAGGAAGAAAAATTCGAGAGACCATTTTCATTTGACTTGGATCTAATTGGCTACGTCGCGGGGCCCCACCGAAGTCAAAAATGCAGGGCTAAGATGCGTAGATGATCGCGTGTCGCACGTCTGGGGCGCGATCTTAGACGTGGATCTCCTTCCTTCTTTCGGTGTTTGTCTTAGGGGGCGGGGGGGAAGTAGGGGAAAAAGGGGATCGAAAAGACGGACGGACGGACGGACGCTTTATTCTTGTCTCTACTTCGCCTCCAATCAAAAACCATGTGCATCGCCGTGGTCCAAAGCCCCTGGTGCGAACATGGGACGTTGGTGGACGAGGGCTCTTGATTCGAACAGGACGACGGGTTTCCAGGTTGCGGACGGAGCACGAACGATGCCGTGAACCCGCCCGCCGATCTGGTAGATACTGTGTGGAGATCTGCGTGATCCCAAGATGGGGAGACTGTGGGATGAGCTCCGTTTGATTTAAATAGTTTGATTTTTCTGTTTTTCTATTTTTGGGTTGGGGGAGGGTTGCAATCGAGTGTCCAAGACCGCTACTCAAGAAAGTGATTCTGGGTATCTCGTGGTATGGCTTAATCTAAATCGATTATTGCCAACTGATTATAATCCTTTCCAGAAGGATAAAAAAAAAAAGTAGAAGAAGAGAAAAGCATTCAATAATTACTACTTAGCATGTAATGATGTGCCTAAATAATTCTCCAGTCTAGATGAATCATCATATTTATTTGATTTCTTTAGTCTGATTCAAAGGTCGGTGGAATAAAGCGAATAGATTCGAAAGGAATCAAGACTCCATACGACATTATGAAAATTCAAGGGTAAATTTCAAGAGAATGGACTCGATAGGTATAAATCAAATAATGCACCGTAATTTGTCCATTACCAATATCCGTCAATACATCGACTGTCTCCGTTAATTAGTGTCGTCCAAGGACGGCTAGTTCACGGCACTGAGAGGTAACGTATCACAGTACAGGACTGTCCAAAACCCGAGGAGCCACGGGAAGGAAAAAACACATCGGAGATTAGACGGTAATTAAAGAAGAGGCGAGGCCGATTTTCCAAAAGCGGGAGGAAGATGAGGAATTCGGACAAAGGGACAGAGGGAAAAAAAACAGAGGAGCGGTCCTTTCGCATCGGCGTCGCTTTTTCTTCCGAGAATTCGCGGCCCTCCTTCTCTCTTTTTGGGGGTTTCTTCAACGGTTTAGTCAAATCGCAGGAACAGGAGGACTCGGAATTGCAGCAGCCAGTGAACGCAGGCAATGGCATGCATTCCAATGGCCGATCCCATCCAGGACAAAAACTCGAACAGTATTTTTGCAGTCGGCGATAGGACGAAGGCGACGGCCCTGGAAGGATCGCCAAAGCATTAAACAGCCGACGACATTTTCCTCCGTAAAAGAAAGGTCTTCGAGGAATCCAACGAGACCGATAGCAGCCGGAAAAAAAGAAAAATGAAAAAAGAAAAATCCGTCTTTTGAAGCTGTCGTGTCGGCATTCGCGCGAGTGTGCAGACTGATTCGGCTACTTAAATTCGATTCCTGTTCGGGGCGCATGATCTTGGGCCGAGACCAGAACAAGCGTTGTGTTTGAAAGTCCGGCACCGGAAAATTTAGAGCAGCGTAGAGCAAGGATATCCACGTTCAATTTGGTTTGGAATTTCATGAATGAACTGAACCGATAGAATGAGCAGTGGAACTGAACTAAACCATGAATTGAATCGAATTGTATAAGTGATGAGGGGAAAAAGAGATTTTAAATTGAGTGTTTATTTTTTGTTAAAAAATTTAGTTCAATTGGGTTAACCAAACCAAATCAAAATAACCCAAATCGAAAAAATAACACTCCCTTATTTGAACAGAAATTCGGGCCAAACCGAATCAAAATAATAACACAAAACTTCAGTTCGGTTTTTACACCCTTATAAAGTAGTTAATATATTGTAGTCAACCTTTAAAATCATTGGCTTAACCATTTGACTGAATATGGGGTGGGTCTAATTAGATATGTTAGTTGGTTTGGATTTGCCTCAATCTGAGCGATCTTCCCACCTCATAGAGATGTGATGAATTGATGAAAGACATGATCGAAGAAGTCACCACCAATTAGGGACGAAAGAAAATGCGACTCTTTTCAGGGTTTCCAAACGAGTCTTTTTTTTATCTTTTCGAGTAGAGATATGACATCATCCTGACTTTAGAAATCGAATGAATTTATGATCCGAGGACCCCCCCAAAATGACCTGCAAGGTGAGGCAAGCGCAGCTGATTGGTAAATTCAATTCTTCTGTCGATAGTCTCGTGACGAATTCACTCCCAGCAACAGCCCTGACAAATCGCTCTCGACTTCCTCCCCCCATCAAATCGACCTTCGATTTATTGCAAATATCGACGTCACGGACGACGCTTCCTCCGTCATTAAACGTGGGCTGCGTTGCCGTGCGACTCTCCACACCTGCCGCCGGGCTTACGTAACATCTCTTGTCATCCCACGTCGTTCGTTCGTTCGTTCGTTCGTTCGTTCCCGGTCGGACGTGGACGAGAGGGAAAGCAAGAGGGGGCGGCGGCAGCGGCGGGCTAGACCCGGAGGCGGCGAAAGTCGACTGTTCGGCGGCGGTCAGGCGCCCCCACCTCCCCCGCCGTTCCGCCTCTTTTCTTCGGGCTTTTTTCCAAAACATCGGAGATATTTTCTGCGGCAGGGCGGAGCGGGAGGAGCCGTCGAAATAATGGGCGATGATCTGCCTTTTTGGTTTGGTACTGGGGACACCGTATTACGGCGTTGTTATTGTTTGTCTTTGGGAGGTATTTTACGCGACCGTTTCAATGCCTGCCGGTGTCTACTCACGGGGGAGGCGTTACGGACCTTTTTCTAGCGTGTGTACTAGACCCAATCATCGAACGTAAAGTGTTGTCCGAGTCTACGTGATTTTGTCCCTAGCTACTTCTGTCTTTATCTATCGTACCGTTAAGATCTACGCTTTAGTTGTGTTGGAGAACTCTCGTGTCGGAAAATTGATGTTGTCCCTTTGGTAAAAAAATTGTATTGACACTGATGATTGATCGCTAGGTGAACACGGCATGGGAAGAAATCTCATGAGCAATGGGATTTTGATGACAGATTCGGATTTGAACTCCTTATTGATGATCTTTTAGAATGAAGGTCTTAGATTTCTCATTATGGATTTGGACTCGAGCTCTCTCTCGGAAAATTTTTCGAAACGAAGGTATTGGATTCCTACTCGGTCGCAGCACTTGTCAAATGAATCAAGCGGCCACCATGATTGGCTGTCCTATTTGGAAATTTCAAACATCAGTGTGCTCAAATGATTTGAGTGCTCTTTTTGGCTTCTCATTAGGTACAGAGTAGAATAAGACAACGGCCATGTCCTAATCCCATTAAATGTTTTACTTCTAAAACATTGGATTAACAATTCAAACGTGCTCGACAAACAATCCTCGCTAATTCTTTACCTAATTTCTCCGTCCTTATCGAGTCTCGATAATATCACACACACATAGGAGGTGACAAGATGGCTATACACTCTTGTGACCTTTTTCCGTCGGAAAGAGAAGATCGAATAGGTATCCAAGGTTTTGGTAGAAATTATGATGTGTAAATTATCGATTTTTCCCCGCAAGAAATCACCATCCCAAACCATTCTCCTTCTCATCAATATCCCAAACTTGTACTGGTGATCCAAAATACCTTTCTTTAGGATTCCTTCCATAACAATTATTACTAATCTCGAGCCCAGCAAGCAAAAACATCCGATGTGCAATAAACGTATACTATCACGTCAATTATAGTTGTTGCCACGTTGTAATTTTAATGGCGAAGCACATTGCCATGTCGGATCATCGGCCATATAAAAGGAAGGTAATTTCGAATTATCGGTATAAGTTTCAGGTATCGTGGAGACTAAAACAATTTGAAATATCAATGTTTTATGGGGGAGAAACGTTGGGGACTTTTTTCTGGGATCATCACAAAAATGGGAGGGTAAATTGGCAACACTCGAAACTCGAAATCTCTCTTTTTTTTCTTTAGTGAAGCATTCTCTAATTATTTTGTTAAAAAAGAAAAGAAAAGGAAACCTCTCAAAATTGCAACTTTTCACTTACCGGTAAATATTCATTTTTTAACTATTATCTATTGTCAATTTCAAATGGTGGAATCGGCAGATATGTCCATCACGTGCGAGCCCCCGGACAAATTCTGCAAATTTTTAATGCCCTTGTTGTACACTTTGCATATCCAGCCCAACCTAAGTAGAATTATACGAAATTAATGTAGTTCTTTTTTTTGGTCCCCATGACTAGGAAAGTATAGATGTCCTTTCAGCTGTCCAAAAGGGTTGGGGGGTGAGAAATAGAAATTAAGACTCATAGGAGGTAGCTTGCTATATAACATTCATTTATGTATTTTTGTTCATATTTGATTTTGAATCGGCTAATACAAATACCAAATCAAATGTGCCTATCTTCGTACTATTCGCACGGACTCTAGACTTTGTCTTATCTAATTTGTCACGGTACATTCATTTCCAGTACACCATAATGACATGTGGAGGCAATGAATTTCTTTTTTCTTTCCAATTCAATGGCAACGGATAATCTTGCCACTAAATCTCAAATTTCGAGATGAAAACGACATTTTACTTTTGCAGATTACAGCATATGTTTCTAATGGAAAATATTTTTATTATTGATAATAATTTATATTTTCATTCCTTTTTTTTTTACTTTACTAAAATCAATTGCGTGTATCACTTTAAATTATAAATCAATATAATTTTTTTTATTATCGACGATAATTTTTATCTATATTCTTTCATGAACAATGAAAATATGTTATCTCTCGTTTATTTTTTTTTATAAGCTACATGAGCTATCATTTTTAGAAAAATATTTTTCAAATCATTTATTTTTCGTAAAATAAATGGAACCCAAAATTTTTTTTTTTTCATATGAAAGTATTATGCCAAAAAATAACAATGAGGTTAAATAAAAATAGGATAGAGTTTTCAATTTCAAATCAGGGATGAAGATTAGCTTCATATTTCTCCATTTAACTAAACAAATATAAATTCCCCAAAAATTCTTCTTTTATACATTGTGCAAATTCAGAGTAACCATTTTTAAAAATCTAAAAATGCATCGTCTCTGTATATTATATATATAATATACATGCACACTATACATATTGTTAAACAGTAAACATCACAACGTCCTATTCCGAATGGGGACCATCAGTTGGTGTGCCCTCACACCAAAACGCTTTTGCACAGCTTTTGAATCATCAATTTCCCCATATGTCGCATTATAACTTTATTTTTTTAAATTTATTTAAAAAAATAGATATGATGGTGGCCTTTGAATCAAAAATTTTCCCAAATTTTCATTTTCTCATAATTTTTTGAGAAATCTTTTGTCAAGTTCACCAATGATCGGTGTGGTCCTCGTTGCGGTTGGACCACCCCGTTGAACCGGTTCGCCTGTGGCTGCAATCCATTTGGCATATTATTCATCCACTTTTTTGCACATTATCTTTTTGGACCACTCGCCTTATGATTTTATGTTGTCCCTATCATGTCTTTCTTTTCTTTTTTTCCCAATTGAGCAAAAAAAAAAAAAAAAGAAAAAGAAGAAAAGAGAAAGGGAGCATGCTCAAGATGCAGACATTAATATCTCGATGTTTCATTGAAAACCACATGCGGGAACTTGTTGTTAATTTTCAGTGGGACTACAGATTCTTATTTTTTTCTTATTTTTTCGAGCCCACTTTTTGTTATTTTGAATTGAGTAAGTTTACATGGGAAAAAATTACGAAAAATATTACTAAAAATACTAAATTATGCCATTTGCGATAATTTTACTCCGAACTTTTTTGTATCATCAAAAACTCAAATTATGCCACCCGAGAAAATTTTATTCTAAATTTTTTTTGTGCCATCAAAAATTCCAAACTATGTCACTTAAGACAAATTTACCGTAAAATTTTTCTTGTGCCACAAAAAACTCCAAACTATGTCACTTGAGACACCTTTACTCCAAATTCTTTGGCTAAAGGGTATTTTCATCTTTTCTTTTTTTCTTCCTTCTTACTTCTCTTTGTTGGCGGCAAAGGGAAGCCAACAGGGCCGGCGGACCCTTGCCCGAGTCGACAAGGGTTGCCCTCGCCGAACTTTGCCGCATGTGAGGGTAGCCCTCGCCAACTTTCCTCTACCATGGCCTGTAGAGGGAAGAGAGGAGCAAGGAAAACATAGAAAAAAATAAGAAAAAAGACGAAAATACCCTTTAGCTAAAGAATTTGGGGTAAATGTGTTTCGAATGGTATAGTTTGGAATTTTTTGTGGCACAAGAAAAAGTTAAGGTAAATTTGTTCAAAGTGGCATAGTTTGACGTTTTTTGTAATACAAAAAAGTTTATGGTAAAATTATCCCAAGTGGCATAATTTAGGTTTTTGATGGCACAAAAAAAGTTCGGAATAAAATTATCCCAAGTGGTATAGTTTGGAATTTTTGGTGGTATTTTCTCAAAAATTATTATAGTTTTATTCCTGTTTTAAGAAAAAGTATCAATTAAGGCGATTGAATATTATTATACCTGCTTTTTCAATTTGTTAAAATGATTAAGAACCTCTATTTATTGGCCAAGAATAAGTGGAGATCTCTATTGTTTGTCAAAATGAACTCAAATGAGAGATTCATTGAGGGCGTGTTTCACTAGAAAGCCACGTAGACTGTAATTCAATCACAAGTCTTTCGATAGAAACAAAAAACAATGAAGCAATAGCTTTCTTGAACACGACTTTGAACTCTTCCTAGTCGTGACTGCCACTATTATACCACGTAAAAATTCAAAATGAAAAAAAAATAGGCCGTTATAAACTTTTCCAAATATATTCAACAAATATACTTCGCCGACATTTTGGCCTTTAAAACAGTCCGATGCCCCCCTCCGGGAAATTAAAATTCAATTCGCATTAATTACTTCGGGAAAACTAGATGAAAATAATATACAAATAGGGCACCACCACCTCTCCATTCCTCACCAACCGTTCAATTTTAAAAATCACCTGTAGAACCGTGAATTTTGGACTGAATAAGCTGTCGTGCCGACTCCATTAATTACAGACCAAAAAAGAAACTCTTTTAATTTACCCTTTATTTTAATTTAATACATGACGAGGCACGTTAATTAAGATTTGAGAAGAAATTTTATTCTGGGAAGAAGAAGCAAGCGCTTCGGGAAGCGCGACACACGTGGATGGTGGGAGAGATGGTGTGGAGGGAAACCGAAGCAACAAAAGCTGTCTGTCTCTCTCTCTCTCTCTCGTTTCCGGTCAACCATCATCGCTAGATTCACCGCCGTTGCTCCGACGGTCGTACGGACGCACTATCTTTACTCCTTAGGATTTATTCACGTTCCCGAGATTCGCGAGGACCCTCGCTAATCGTATACAATTAAGAAAGAGCTTAATCGAGGCGACATATTTGGTCACCTCATATGCAGCAACCTTAACCAATGGATCGAGGGAACTCGATCGTCGCCGGATTTACGAATTTCCTTCTGATCGTGCACGATGCGAGGACGCGTGGACTGCAAGATTCGATTTTATTTTCCTTATTTTCTTCTTTCCTTTTTCCGATGATGCTTGAAAGAGGGTACGCGTTAAAAATGGGGATAGCGTGAGGGAACGTGGTGGTATTAAATGGGGAGGGAGAGCTTGACCTAATGCTAATCAATGTCGAGGCCTCGCCCGCACGTACGTAGGGGGGCATTAACTTGCTGGTTAATTCACGGCAGAGGCGCTCTTTCGGGGGAGGGGGAGGCATCATCATGTACCGTGGCACGTACGTAAATTCGTCACGATTTTAATGTTGCGACAGTTCCAGTAAATGAGACGTGGCCTTGGGGGGGTACGTGTGTGGCTCCTTATGGTCGTCACCTGCCGTGACTAAATTATATGATCAAATGGGCAGTTGCATTATGCCCGAGTCAAAGCTTTATCGAGGTCAAACGACATGTATTTTTCTTCGTCCGCAATGATGGCCACAACCACCGAAACGATCAGGCGCATCCACCGGGAATTTGATAGGCCAAGTGATTCGACGGATGTAATGTGCCGTAGTCTGACTGAAATTGAAAAGTGAGGCGTGTACACTCATGGCACCGAGCAAGTAGGCTTTATGGCTAAAACAGGTAGCGATGATTAGCCGGTAATATCGAGTTATCGTTGTCACGTGGTGTATTTACTCTCTCTCAAAAGATCCGACACGTATTAAATATTAATCGGGCCTATTGGGTTAGAGAGGCAGACACTGAACACACCCATTACAGGGATGCCTTATCTATAGAACGAGAAACGCCACAAGAGGCCAAGGTGGATGACGATGGAAAAACCCGACACAGCCATGAGGAAACGCAACATGTGGCTACAATAACACTAATATGCTGGATTTGGACGAATTTAGTGCCAGAGCAATTTGATTAAACATTTCGTGTGAGGAGAATGATACGATTAGTATAGTATCGCGAAAACACGGACGAAAATTAGGACATTTCCTTCAAGTCACTTTGAAAAAGGAAAGGTAGGTCAAAACAATCATGAGCAATGAGGGGAGCAAAGAAAAGACACGCAACTTTTTCATTAACTTCCAGTCGGTGGTTCGAACAGGGGGGGATATAGCCCCGAGGCCCAACAACACCTCCGAGCTTTCATGGGCCCAGACAGCAATCATGGATCTGGTCCGTCCCCATGAATGCCGTTGACCCAAAGTCCTTTCAATTAGTGGCGGTTGATGGTCAGGACCCACTCCCGAAATCTTCCCAGGGCGTCTTCTTTGCAAAGACCTGAAAACTACCACAATCTCCTCCCAATGCATAGCATGTCCTGTCATCCGTCAAGCCAATCTCTCCTGCTTTCCATCGTTTTCGTGCTCCTTCCTACAGTTTCTCCCCGTTGAGTTGACAGCGACGGCAAATGGCTCCCTCGAGCTCTCTGCCCGAAATCAATGCCGGTTTGGCCCATCGTCCTCGAGCGAGCATTTGAGGGCTCGAGGATGAGGAGTCGAGAGCAATCATGATCGCGGCGAGGCTTCATAAATGTTTCGTGGAGGGTGCGTGGCAAACTGCAATGGAATATGAGACCTGAGCATAATCCCTTTGGATGCAGGTGGATCGTGGTCCATCCTTCGCATTTATTGCGTAGTGCTCTACTTACAGCATCGAGGGCTTTGATCTTAAGGTTGTTCTGAATAGGAGATGGTTGGATTCAAATATAGTATGAGATCTATATAGATAAAGTGGCGAACATTTAGCTAATTCCTAGAGATAAACCTGAAGAGTCGATGACGTTTCTCTGAATAGTGAAGTATTGGAGGCCGAAGTGAAAGCTGGTTAGTTTTGGTCTTATTCCTTTGCTACCACACCTTTAAGACGCATAAACTTTCACATGCAAATGAGCATGTTAGGTCCATAGTCAAGGATATAGTAAAAGGCAATGCATTTCTCTCCTCTACGTTTCCCTCTTTGATAAGGATTTGCATAATCTCGAAAATTTCAGTGATAAACAGTCTCATCGATACCGACGCACAAATTCAATTCGATGGGTTTATCACGTCATAAACCTGATTTTAGGTCATACAAAAATCCGATTCAAGAAAAGTAGCGAACCAAACCTGTTCAATATCCAAATATCAGTATGTCTCTCATAAAATCCATATTCGTGTAAATTACTCAAGAATCAATCCCAACCCTACATACAGACCAAAAAAATCCGAACCCAATACGGATACCCAGACATGGAATCCAACGCTTTCTTGTTAGGGTTTTGGTCCGGGTCGGGAATCCGATTCAAGACCGATGCTTTGCTTTGAGGTCTCCAATGCATCAAGGATACATTCTCTGGGCCATGCTGGAATTGGGCTTGATTAATCTCAAGATTTGGGCTCGGCCCGTGGTAGTTGAGAAAAGCCCTGGCCCTTTAAAGGGGTTGGCAACGTATTGTGGGGGATTCGTCACGGCGCCTATATATATATATATCAAAACCCTAACTCCAACTCCACTCTCTCGTTCATTCTCATCATTTCATTCTGTGTCGTCCCCGAAAACTGATTGGATCTTCCAGTGGATATTTACTGAGGATCAAGGATGTTCCGGAGGATCCGTGAATCTTTCTTTTGTTTTCTTTCCTTATCCTTGTGTGATTGTTTTTTTGGCTGGGTGATTCGAGGGACTCGATGACGAGAGAGATTTCGGCAGGAGCGATCCGCAACGAATTATGCGCACCGTGTGGGATTCGGAATTGTTTTTGTCGAATCCCGACATGGGTTGTGGGTCGCCGTGAGGAATGTGCCAAAATGCTAATCTGAGAGTTCCTTCTCCTCCCCGTTCTTCTTCTTCTTCCTCTACCACTTCTTCGTTCTCGTGGGTTTCGATGTTTCGATGTTTATCACTGCGATTGGGAATGTCTGCGATTCGATTCTGCGAACGCTTGGCTCAGTTCTGGAGATATTCTCAGTCGAGGAGAGATTCGGGATGCGACCGGATTTGGTTAAATCGGATCCCGACGCCCTGCACCGACTTCAGATCGGGTCTTTGAGGTGTGACAGAATTTTTCTGGTGACTCCAAGTTCTTTTCTTTTCCAGCGAATATGAAGTATATTGACGTAAATTTTTGTTTATGAAGAAAATATTTTTAATTGGCTGATAATTTCAAATGATATAATTATTTATTTAAAGAAATATATTTTTTAAATTATTTATATTTCGCAAAATAAATAGAATTCAAGAATTTGAATCAAATTGAATCAATTATTTAGAACGTGATGATAATATTTCTGGCCATAAATTAATTTATGTAACATAAATTGATTTTTCTTATAATATAAAAAATTTTTTTTGTAAATTTGCCAACTAAAAACGTGTTTAATAATGATGGGAAAAATTTCTATTCTCTTGAAATAGAAATTTGTTTGATAATCAAAACAATTTCACTTTCTTATTTTTTTGGCGGCGGAAAATGGTATTTTTGATTTTTATTCCAAACCTATTTACGGAATATAAATTTGTTAGAAATAAAAAAATAATTTTTTTTTTACCAAACAAATTTCTATTCCAGAAACAGGTTTGGAATAAAAATCTATTCTAGAAATAGAAACAGAATTGTTATCATGCGCTCCCTTAGTGTTTGACAAAATAATTTCCATCTAAAATCACTCTTTTGAGGATTTAGTCCTTTCATATGGAGAGGGTTCCGTTGTGGCCCATCACATGAGGTTGAGGTAGCCTCTTGGGAATTCCGCGGTGAAATGTCCCACAACAAGGCTCCACTGATGAATAGTGAAGCTACCGAGTAATGAGTTGTTGCCAACGAACTCAAACAAGACATGCAATTAGCCAATTTAAAATTATAAATAAATTCCTTGGATATGAAGTGTCTTTATTTTATCAAATAAAGATTTGAAGTAGAAATCATTTCAAATAAGAACAAAAAATGTTATCATTTTTTCAAATAAAAGTATGAAGTGGCCAAATTAATATAAAAAAAAGGCATGGACTCATTGTAGAGGAAGGGTAATTTCATCTTTTAAAATTTAAAATTTTTTCTATTACTCATTTCATAAAAATATTTAAATAAAATAAAAAAGAACACGCACGAGAGGGAGGGGCTCCCTCTCTCCTTTGGTCACTACCTCATCGTCGATGGGGTGACAATGACGGTTGGTGGGGTTGCTGGCGCCAAGGCTAGGGCCAGCCGACCAAAGGCGAGGGCTAGTGGGCCCTTGCCAAAATTGAGAGAGGGGTGACCTTCTCTCAAATCTGGGCGAGGGTTCGAGGGCACTGGGCAAAGGCTAGTGGTGCTCGCCCTAGGCACATTGAGGGTGGGTGACCTTTGCCCAAATCTAAAAGAGGGTTCTTGCCCTCTCCGATTTCCGGCTAGGGTTGCCAGCCCTTGCCGCCTTTCTCTGCCACCCTATCAGCGATGGAGGTTCGACCACAGGTGGGAGGGAGCCCTCCTCGCCTATGTTTTTCTTTTTTCTTTTTAATTAAAAAATTGACCTAATTTAATTTAAATTTAATTTGTGTTTGGATGAAAATATCCATGATCGGTTGGAAAATTTTGTCGGCCAGAAAGTCACAAGGCTGGGCCCTTGTTTGAAACAACCATCATTACTTCGGGACATTCTTCGGTACTAATAAAATCACTTCATGCTCTTATTTAAAACAAGATCTACTTTAGGTTTTTATTTGAAAAAACGAAGTACTTTAGGCCCTTAATTGGAATTCTCCTTGAGGATTATTAAGCAAGTTGGATATGACTTGAACTTAGTTGATAGCATATCCTTTACTTGACACAACACAACGACACAAGCACAATAATAATTTTATTATAAAAAGGAGATTGTGAAAAGAAAGGGAAGATGCGGTTACTATTTAAGTAAAAGCTCAATTTGCAAATTTGTTGGGTCTACGAGTCCACGCCAAACTCCACCCTGGATTGTATTGAAGTAGGAAGCAAAAATCCGCTACAAAGAGCCGAATACTCTAAGAGTAAAGACCCTTTTGATAGATGGCATCAATTAAGACCCTCTTCAAAAACGATTGTTCTAATGTCAGCATATTGAGCATAATTGCAAGTGAGAAGAAGAGCTACAGCTTTGACTTCCACTGTGGAGTTCCATATTCCTCTTCTTGTAACGTAGACAAATGAGCCGTTAGCTGATCATACAATAATACATTTTGCTCCTTTATTATCATTTCATGAACTATCTACATTAAACTTCAACCCTTAATCTAACGATAGAGCCAAGAGTCTATCATTTCCTCTTTAGAATCGGCTTTTGAATTGATCTCAACTAGGGACAATGACACAAATAGTCAATCAACTTTGGCCCAATGTGCAGTTTGATCCCTATACCCTTTAATTTATTCAATGTGATTCTTAAACTTTAGCTCGATGTGCAATATGGTCCTTGAACTATTAATTGTTCAATATAATCATTAAAATTTTTGTACAAGTTCAATACAGTCCTCGAACTATAAGAAAATATTTAATATAGTTCTTCTGTTAATTAAGACTAAGGACTGCAATGCGCATTTTCATCAATTCAGGGACTATATTGAACATATACCAAAAGTTTAGGGAATTCATTAAACAAATTAAAAGTTGAAAAATCATATTGCACATTGAGCTAAAGTTCGAGGACCACATTTAATAAAACAAAAGTTTAGAGACCAAATTATACATTGTACCAAAGTTCAATGATTGTTCGTATCATTTTCCCTCTCAAATATTGTCTCTTCCCTAGACTTGTCTGAAAATTTCATGAACTCTTGTGATACTAGCTTTTTATTTTTATTTTTGTTTGAAATGTGAACTTTATTGATAACTTGGATAAAAGGGACACAGTGATAGGATTTCAAAACAGAGCTTTGAGGGCCTGCGGAGGATGGCCTAACTAGTTCTCAAGGAGTTTTTTCCCACTATGGGTCTTCACTACCCAATTTGCGACTTCGTTTGAGGCCCTATTACAATGAACAATTTTTAAATTAGAGAAATTAGAAGCCAACCTAATTGCTTTTGTGATAAGCGCACCGTCTTCCCACCCCAACTAATCTGCGGACTCCATGCTTTTCACTAAAATTAGACAATTTGTTTCCATGGTAAGTCTTTCACCTGCATGAGGAGAGAGAAACTTTAGGACTTCCACCATAGCTAGGGTTTTCGCTTGCTCGGTTGAGGAGGCAAGAACTTTCTTCACGAATCCATCAACCAAAATCCTAGATGAGTTGCGACATACATAGACAATTGATCCTTCAAAAGATCTAGGTTGGTGCGTTGCATCTATATTTGTTTTTATGCCTCCCCTTTTCAGAGGAATCCAAACTCCTTCCTCATTGTTGCTTGCACCTAATGTTTTTTTGTCAAAATTTCCCCATTTATTGAAGTTTTTTAGCATTTGTCGTGCTGATTTGACTAGGGACTTTGGATCCGGAGGGCATCTTATGAAAATAAAGCTATTTCTTGATTTCCAAATTTTCCACAGTACAACCGAGATGAGTTTGATCTTGGTGAGTTGTTGTCATTCGGTATGTAGTTTACAGCCATTTGTCAAATCTAGAAATTTGATATTCAAAGATCTGGACTTTTATTGTAGGATCTTCCCACATTGCCTTCACCCACTTGCAAAAAAGAAAGACATGCTTCGAGGTTTCAACATTCACTTGACATATTGGGCAAACAGGATCCAATATTATTTTCCATCTATATAAATTCTCCTTGGTTGGGGTAGCGTTTTGCCACATACTTCAAATGAAGTTTCTGATTTTATGTGGAGTTTTCATAGTCCAAATTATGTTCCAGAGTGTATTAGGGGTTTGATAAGAAGATGAGGCCTGATCTATAGCTATTTTGCTATCATTCTTGCAAAGAATGTTGTAGGCACTTTTAATTATATACTCCCTCGCTTTCGTACCTATCCACACCAACTTATCTTTAGTCGTTTGTGGTCTGATATGCATTGTGAGAATCTCACTCACTATCTGTTCATCAAATAATCTTCTCAATTATGGTTCTTTCCATGTATTATCCTCTTGATTCATTAATTCGGTGACCTTTTTTGGTTCTTTAACATTTGCTGGTCCCCCTATAACACCACTTTTAAGCCACTTGTCTTCTCTGATATCAGTATTTTCCCATCTATGATTGACCACATAACCAAATCTTCAATAGTTGCTCTTCCCATTAATATGTTTTGCCATCCCAAGAGGGCTTGGATCCCTTCTCTTGTTAACACCCGAAATTTTTGTTTATCTTTGTTTTAAATGTTCATTTACTTTCGCATATATAAATATATATTAATTTCTAAAAAATATAATAAATAAATAAATAATCGAAAAGAAAAGAAAAGAAAAAGGGGGTGAGTAAAAAATTAAGAAAAACAAAATAAAAAAAAAAACAAAAACAAAAAATGAATGGAATAAATTCCATGGCTCGTCGGTAAGGCTCGGGTGTCTACACAGTCACTTTGAAACGAACCTCTTCGAGCTCCTTTCAAAGAAAAAGAATTGTTGACACCCGAAATTTTGTTTATTTTGTTTTAAATGCCCATTTACTTTGCGTTTATATAAATACATATCAATTCCTAAAAAAAAAAATTAAATTAAATTCTAAAAAAAAATTATTAAAAAAAATTAAAAACAATTTTAAAAAAAAAAAAATTTCCGGGCAGGCCGAGGTTGGGCCTGCCCAGCCCCTTTCCTTTTGACCTTTCTTCTCCCCCTCCCCGAACGGGCTCGGCCCATTTTCTTCTTCCTTAGCCCGGCCCACCTGGACTTCTTCTTCCGCCTCTCTTCCCCCACGCGCGACAAAGGGACCTGCAAGAAGAATTAAAAAAAAAGGGAAGCAAGTTGCAGCAGGGGTAGAAGAGGGAGAAGGTCAGACGGCAGGGTTTAGGTCGGCAAAGTCAGATGGCAGAGGGAGGTCAGACGGCAGCAAGGTGTTGTCGAGGACAGAACAGAAAGGGGAGGCAGAAAGGGAGAGCTGGAGAGAGCAGAAAGAGGGAGCTAGAGAGAGATAGATCGGGGGACCTAGAGAACAAAAAGAAAAAAGAGACTGAGCAGAAAGAGGGAGCTCGAGAGGGAGAGTGAGCGCCAGGAGGGACTTCCTCGATTGGTTTCGGGGGATCCGAGAGAGAAAAACCGGGAGAAGAGAGTTGCGGGTGAGAACGAGGAAGAAGGTCAGAGGGAGAAACCGCCGGCCACCGTTCTCGAATCGCGGCTGACGACCCACAGCGACACCTCCTTTCCGGTGCCAAAGCTCCGGTAAGTCCTAGCCCTCATTTTTTTGCATTGTTCTTCGGGTATGCCGGGCCGGAGTTCCCAGCCGCGAACTCTGGCCCCCATCTGTCGTTTTTTTAGATTGTTATACGGTCATTCCTGACGAGAATGCTGGCGTCGGTCTCGTGTCCCGGTTGAGCCGGAAACCTTAGGATTCGGTAGCACACCCCAACTGTTCGACAAAATGCCTCAGAGAGATCCGAAAATTCAGTCCGCGTTTTAACTTGGGATCGATCCGTGTTTGCGTCCATGGCTGCCGAATCATGCTTGCTGCTTGTATGGTTATTGTGTTTTGGCGTGGTTTTTGCGAAATAGCCATGCGTCGTCGGAAGAGTGAGGTCTCCGTTGTTCCGGTGAGAGTGGATTAGCGATCGCCGGAAAATGCTTTAGCCTTCGCCGGACCGAGGTGGCCGGTCGCTCTTCGAGCAGGTCGGAGCGGGAAACCGGCGGACGGGGCTGGAAGGTGCGCCAGTTGCTCCGGCCGTTGTTCGGGTGCATTTCGGAGAAAAGAAAAAATGCAGAAGAGAAGATGGGGGAGCGTCGGGCGCGCTTGGAAGAAGACGTGAAGAAGAAGACTAGAATAAAGAAGACCAAGAGAAAAAGATAAAAAAAAAAAAAAAAGAAAAAGAAAAGATTAAAAAACAATAAAAAAAAGGGAAAACAAAAGAGGCTGAAAATTTGTATATGGGCTGATTTCGAGCGGGCCCTGAACTGGGGAGTGGGCCGAGTCTTGAAAAAAGGGAGGAATAGGCTGTTTTTAATTTCTTTTCTAATGGGCCATTTTAGAAGAATTTTCGACCGGGCCGTTTGGCCAGCCCGGTCGTTGCTCCAGCCCGGACCGATAGGGTCCGGGTCGGTCTAGTAGGGCCGGGTCAGCCGACCCGGTCCGAATCACTTTTTTAATAAAAATTAAAAGAAAAATAAATAAAAAAACAAAATCCAAAAATTTCAGAAAATCAAAAAATATTTAAAAAAAATTCCGAAAAATCATCAAAGAAAAATGTTTTGTTTTAATTTCAGAAGGTTTTAAAAGTTTATTTTAATTTTATTTTTCTCGAATATTCAAAAATCCCAAAAAATTAAAAAAAGGATTAGAAAATTCCAAAAACAGTAATAAATGTTTTTCTTAGAAAAGTCAGAAAAATATAAAAAAAATTTTGAAATCTTGTTTTCTTTAATTTCGGGAAATTTGAAAATATTAAAAAATTAAAAAATTAAAAAATATAAAAAATATAAAAATTTCAAAAAAATTCAGAAAAATCAGAAAATTGTAAAAATTCCTAAAAAATAAAAAAAAGACTAAAATTGAATAAGCCTTTAGGGCTATACAATAGGTTTTTATTTTATGTTATATTTCTGCACCTTATTTTGTTGCAATCTTTAGATGTTATTTCCTTATCTTAAAACGGTTATGCCAGACCTTAAATTTCTCGAATAGATTGCCATGGCCTTGTCAACACACAATTAAGTTAGGTACCGAAAGAGCGCTAGTCGCATGATTAGCGTAATCAAGTCCCCGATCCTAGACCCTCTGGTTGCGTAAAAGGTGAGACACGCTCCCATGTCTCACTCGGTTCCTAGTCGACCTTAATAGACTAGTGGCGACTCCTTGTTTGAAAATTTTTATGAATATCCCAATGTCGGGCGGGGTATGGGTTTAGGAGAGTCCGAGTTAATTAAGGGCCGTCGGCCATAAATTAACAATACCCTTAAAAATATTATTTTCAGAAAAAATAGGTCGCGACATCTCTGCTTTTCAAAAACTCGTAGTTGGTTAGTATAGTCCCTTTAAAATCTGACTACACAAGGTGAAAGGGGCTTGTGCTAATCGCCAAGCTTGTTTGCTGAGCATAGCCTCGTTAAAGGATAGTAAATCCCTAAAGCCAAGGCCACCCATATCTTTTCTTTGCTTTATCAACTCCCACTTCCTCCAGTGTATTCTTGATTTAGAGCTTTGATTCATCCACCATAATGTCACTATTTTTTCTCAATTGTTCGACATACTGAAATTGGTATCGTGAAAATGGACATAACGTATTGAGGTAATGATTGGACTATTGATTTTATGAGGATTTCCTTACCAGCTTTAAACATTAATTTCTCCTTCCACCCTTGCAACTTCATGTTTACCCTTACCAAGATCCAAGCAAACATTTACTTCTTGGAAGCTCCCCAATCAAGGGGAAGCCTAGTTATTTCCCTGTCCTATCTATCTCCGGGATCCTTAGTTCTCTTGCCATGTTCCTTCTTAATTCAATAGGGTAGTCCTTATGGAAGTATATGCATGACTTGTTCAAATTGATTGCTTGCCTTGAAGCAACATGATACTAGTGAAGAATTTCAATCAAGTTCTAACATTCTTGCAGCTTTCCATCCAAGAAAAAGATAGAATCATCCGCAAAGAGTAGGTGAGATAGTACATAGCAATGTCTGTTTAGTTTTATCCCTTTTATGGTGCCATCCACCACAGCTTTCTTGATTAACATTGATGAGAAGTTTGCAACCATTATGAATAGATATGGGGATAAGGGGTTGCCTTGTTGTATTCCTCTTGTAGGTTGAAAGTAAGGCAACGGTTCTCCATTCATCTTAACACTCAATGAGACCGTTATAACACATTGCATCATCAAATTCACTCATCTTTCATTAAACCCCATTTTAATCACACATGCCTTCAGAAAATCCCATTCAATTTGATCATATGCCTTTTGCATATCTAACTTTAACACCGCTTGGAATTTCTTTCTTCTTTTCTGAACCCGTAGTTGGTGCAATACTTCCTAGACAACTAAGATATTATCTTGGATTTATCATCCTCCTAAAAAGGCACTTTGTTCAATTTCTATCAAATCTGGAAGCTATGGTTTCAGCCTATTTGCTAGCACTTTAGAAATGATCTTTTATGCAACATTATATAATCTTATAAGTCTATTTTGTTCAAGTTTCTCTAGGTTCTTGACTTTTGGCACAAAAAGAATAAGTGTTCTATTCAGTTTAGGATTTAGCACTCCAATTTGGAAAAACTTCTCACCTTTGAATATACTTCTAGCTTGATGTCTTCCCAATAGTGCTGAAAAAACTAGCCATTCAATCCATCCATACCCGGTGCTTTGGATGATCCAAACTGAAATGTTGCTTGTTTTACCTCTTCTAGTGTTACTTCTTTTAGCAGCTTCAAGTTTGTTTTCTCTTTTACTTGACAAGAGCAATATTCAAGTAGTGGATGAAAGTCTCGACAACCTATAAAGCTATAAAGCTCTTTGAAAAGTCGTAAGTCATCGTTTCAATTGTTCTTGGTCACGGATCCAATGGCCTGCCGAGTCCATCAGCATCGAGATTTTATTCCTTTGCCTTCTCTGTATGGTTGTGGCATGAAAAAACTTAGTGTTACGATCCCCTACTTAAGCCAATTAATCCTCGAGTGCATTCCCCGATACATCTCCTCTTGTCTCCATAACCTTTCAATTTCACCTCTCAACTTCTAGAGTTGTTCCTTTTCAGCAATTCAACTATTTGTTAAGCATTTGACTTCTTCCATTAATTGCTTTATTCGGCATGCCCATTTTCAAATTTACATTTACTCCACCTTTGTAAAGCAACAGTGACATTTTCCAACTTATTTAACAGCCCTTCATTTTCCTCTATATTCATAGTCCAAGCCATGTTAATAACATCTTTGCAATCCTCATCCTCTAGCCAAAATGCTTCAAAGTTGAAAGTCCTCCTCCTTTGGGCTTTAAATAATGACAATAGAATTGGACTATGGTCAGAACCAATAGCTAGTAATGCATATACTTTTGCCTTAGGGAATTCTAGCCTCCAATTTAAATTGCTTATAGCACTATCAACTCTTTCCTTTACAAGCTCTTCTCCATCCTGGTTATTTGACCAAGTAAATGCACAACCTTTGCTTTCAAGGTCCATTAGTTCACAACTATTCAAGCACTCCCTAAATGCATGAAGTCTATAATGCTCTACCATTCTTTTCCCTACTTTCTCCCAATGATACATAATTTCGTTGAAGTCCCCCATGCAAAAAATTCATCCACATCTTGAGTCAACTCATTTATATTATGAATGATTTTGTGTATTTCTTCCCACATCTTGAGTCTTGCTTGGTAATTTGATTTTTTAAAAATTAAAATCGATTTTATTATTTAAAAAAAAAGAGGGGGAGGGGGATCGGCGAGGGCTGTGCAGCCCTCGCCGATAATAATATATTTTTAATTATTAATAAAATCATGAATAAAAAGGTTACCCCTAAATGGATGAAGTCTATAATTCTCTACCATTCACTTAAGTGATCCATTTTTTTTCCCTACTTTCTCCCTAAATGGATGATACATAACTTTTCCCAATGATATATAAGTCCCCCATGCAAACCCAAGACAATTGATTTATATTACTAATTCCGTGTATTTCCTCCCACATCTCAAGTCTTGCTTGGTAATTTGTAGGTGCATGAACAAAGTTTACCCCCTAAATGGATGAAGTCTATAATTCTCTACCATTCTTTTCCCTACTTTCTCCCAATGATACATAATTTCGTTGAAGTCCCCCATGCAAACCCAAGACAATTGATTTATATTATTGATTCCGTGTATTTCTTCCCACATCTTGAGTCTTGCTTGGTAATTTGTAGGTGCGTGAACAAAGGTTAGCCTCATTTTATTTTTATATTTCTCCTCTTCACAGATGGTGTCTATCCAATCAGATGAAGCATCTATAATTGAAAGAGTAGTGAATACATTCCAAAAAATTGCTAAGCTTCCCCTTGTCCCAATTGGGTTAACTACAAAGCATTCATCGAATTTCAACTACCTCTTTAACCTGTGGATCTTCTCTTCTTGATTTTTTGTTTCCATAATAAAAAGTACTATGAGCCTTTCTTGAGCCACCAAGGCTCTCAAAGCTTGGACTGTTAGGGGTTGGGACTGTAAAGGGTGTGCCCAACCCCTAATAGTTCCAATTTAAAATCTTCATTTTGAGTTTGGTGGTTTATTAGGGCTAGCCACCACAACCCATTTCTCTAAGCCTTCCAATAGTTGGATTGGTGTTTCAAGTAGCTGATCATCATCTACTTCTTGAGTGTTATAAGGACCAAATCTCTTTATCTTCTTACTCACGGGAGTTTTTTGACCACTTTGTTTCTTCTTGTTTGAACTAGTAGGTACAAAGATTAAATCCAGCTCCCTAGGAAGAGCCTTATCTCCAGTCAAGATATCAGGAAATTTCAGCTTATGTCCATCCTCAAAAGCTAAGTTGCAATCTTCAGTAATTTTGTTTTTTCTTTTCTCCCCGTTGTTCTATTGAAGTTGTTGGATGGGCTTAGAGTTACCTTTGTCATAAACCACTAATTGTCCAGTGTTGAGAGGTGTCTCTAGGATAATTTCCTCTTCCATAAGTTCATTTGATTTTTTTCCATTAAATAATTTTTGAATGGGCTTTGACTGCTTACCTCAACTTTCAATCATGAGTCAAATAAACTCTTCTCATTTGTGTTAAAATCCTCTTCTCTCTATGGTACTTCCTCACAATCAGAAGCATAATGGCCTATTTTTGCACAAGAGTAACAAAAGCATAGGAGCCTCTCATATTTAAAGTCCAACTAGATTTTCTTCCTCTCATTTTAGCAATTATCCCATATTGCAAAGGTAAATTCAGATCTAATGTTATTTTTTCCCTTTAATACGACACCATACCCTTTGTCTCCACTTTAGCTTCTTGCACCTACCCTATATTTGCAGCTACACCATGAACTAGTTCCACTGAAAGCCAGTCCAAAGGAATCCCAAGAATATGTTCCGAGAAATCACAGGAATCAAAATTATAGCATAAGGCTATGGTATTAGGTTCCCATTGCTTTAGAATCAAGAGATTATGAGGACATTGGTCCAACACTCTCTTTTTTGCAGCTTCAGAATCAAAGTGATATAAAAAAATACCTTGCTCCAAAGGAGTGAAATCGGCACTCTCCACACGCCATGCTCTCCTTATCATATTTTGGAAGGCTTGAAAGTTGATTTTAGGGTTTTTGAGAATCTGACCTATTAGAGTTAATCGCCCATCCTTTGCTTTCACTGACAAAACAATCTCTTCCACATTTGTAGTAACTTTTTCTAGACCACATTCTTCATAATCTTTTGCAAAGGAGAGCTAGCCTCTTATCAGAATCATCAGACGGATCCATGTCGAAGGTTGAAAGTTCAAGATACAGGAGTTAGTCACACAAGACCCAATATTATTTTCTCATCCTTTGCATTGATCGTAGCTCTAGAGAAAGACTCTAGAAGAAGGAGAAATGGGTCATGTAGGTAGTCGAATGGGGAGAGAGGGTTTTGGGTGGGGATGTAACAATCGCATATTGAAATTCTCTAATTTTGTATTGATTTGTAGTGAGCTATTTAGGGTTTTATAGAGATGAAGCTACCCCATCGGAAAGAGGGAAGCTCTTTCGAGAGAAGAGATAATTCAGGCACAGCTCAAATCAATTCTTTGTAATACTAGCTTGATTGCCTAGAAAGTATTTAGAGTTGCTTGAGCATGCAATGCAACATTTTTATAACACCAAATTCTAGTACAAAAAATTGTTGCATAAAGGGCAAAGAGTTTGCAATCCAAGCCTATTCACTAAGCAATCTACCTTCGGTCAACTAAAAGGTTTGCCATCTTCTCCAACAATATGAAATTCCAAGCAGACGGGCTAATACCTTCTATCTCCATTAAATCTAGGCCAAGGGCAAGATGTGAATAGATTGATGGAGTTTGAAGGGTCTAGAATGTGAGCTAATCAATCTAGATGAGCTCTATAATAAGACATCAACTGCTATCTTCCAAGACATTATCTCGTGTCTCTGATGAACTTTTGGCATTTTAGATTTTACTCCAAATCCCAGAGTGGTAACCATTCTCTTATACTATTGTTAAGGGAAAGATCTTTCTCTGGCATCTCCTATTATCTTTTAATATATTTTTATAATATTTAATTGGATAAAAGTCATAATAAAAGTTCCATTCACTGCCCTATTGTGTAAGAATAGCCTTTCCACCGTCTCCCTCTTAAAATTTCACTTGTGCTGAAATCATCTTTCCTAAAATATATATATTTTTTCAACTTTATACCTAGACAAAGGGGTCATGGCGGGGCATTCCACAAAGCAGTTTGCTCTTGGGTTTAGTCTATATATTGGCACAAAGGAATGCGGCTGTGTTTTCTAGGCAATGTACTTTAAGTGGGTTCAGTGGACATGTGTCATCCGCTAAATTGTCAGTTTAAACCTCTTCTTTAAGATATAAAATTAAACTAGAAGATTCAATAGGTCTTTTACCTCTTTCGAAAATTTAAATTTAAATCTTTGGTATGTCCAATTAATTGAACCTTCAGTATTTCACATGAAATTTAAGTTCATGCCCCTAAACAGGTCAAATGTTTTAAAACTTATTTTTCTCAATATTTTTATTCTTTTTGCATGCGGAACATGCACTCTTTACTAATTTATGAGAACATAAATCTACGAAGTGTGAAAACAAATTATTACATTGGCACATTCTCTTGAGTCCACTATAGGAATATAGGTTTTTGTATCTCCCATAATTGTCCTATGGGTAAAATAGGAGAAATGCCACACCAAATTGGGGCTAACTGAGCACTCAAAAAGTATTGACTGTGCCCCATAGCAAAAAATAACATAAATGTAAAACACTTCGATGCACTTGACTAGAGTTGCCATTTCTCTACTGAACTATTGACATGATAAACATGTGGCTATTCTTTTAACCGCCACGTTGTTACCACTTCATCATGTCAGTATCTTATCGAAAAGCTGGTCCAATTTTGGTCAAAATACATCTATTGCAAAAAAAAAAAAGATAAAAAAAAGATAACAGTGCACAAGAAGTACTATTGTCCCTCGGAATTCCTAACCATTGCGCAATTTGACAAGTGAATAAGTTTAATCGGTACCGCTGATTGTCGACAAAAGAGTATGGAGGGGCAAAAGAATCATAGCAATACTCCGTTGCTGCCCTAATCAGGCACATACCGTCTAAAGATTGTCCGTATTGGCCATGGTTGTTACTCATCGAACTCCGACTGTAAAAGTTCCCAGAGTAGAGAATTCACTTGAGGAAGAACGTGCACGTCACTGCAGCCCCACCATTGTCGTGGTGCAAACGTCCCTTCTTCACAAGAGGGTCGGCAAATGAGCTTGCTCTGTTTTGAACTCGTAGGTGAGGCTAACCGCATCGATCGACCACGTTCGGGCGGTCTAGTTTAATCCATCCTTAGTTTGCACGTGTCGATGCCATCGTAGAGGCCTCGATCTTAGTTTTTCTTTAAAAAATGAAGAAGACAATGAGAAGGAAAAGTTAAAAGGTGGAGAGAGAGAGAGAGAGAGAGAGAGAGAAACGGTCACGAACTTCGAGGAACTCAAATCTGGCCGTAAGTCCAAAAGTCGCATCGCATATATGAGGGAGAGACTGCGCTTCGTGTCATCGGACAGGCCAACACCGAACTAAGACAGACGCTCCCCCACCGTCTGCGACTTTCGCGTCGGAGAAACCGAAGGCACCCCCATTCCTCAAGGTACTCTCTCTCTCTCTCTCTCTCTCTCCTTTCCCTTCTTCTTCTCTAAATCTCATCCCTCACGCAACTCAGAGATCAGTCAAATAAGCAAGAACTCGCGAGTAGGTACGTTTGTGCGGCTATTTAGAGCGTCCTTTCTTTCGAATTTAGAAGGGACTCGAAGCCCAGATTTCTCTGCTTTCTTGTCTACGGATTTGGTGCTTAAAGTTCTTGCCTTTTTTTATAATCTGCTTCCCAGTTTTTTCATTTTGGTGGTGGTCATGGTCTTTTGTGTCGGATGTGTCCGAAGAGACGTTGGAGTTCCCTCTTCTGCTTAGAGGTGAAAAGACAAGCCTATCCCCCCTGCCTGACCAGATTCTAATATTTCCCGTTCCCACCGATTCTGTTTCCATACCGGGCTCCGATTCTTTTACTCTTGGCCACTTCCCATTTAGTATTAAAGCCGCAACTGCTTTAAGGGTTCCGTGCAATCTAAGATCTCGTCTCATTCATACCACTGAAATCTAGAGCGTTTCTCGGTTCATCTGGCTTGTTTTTCTCTAGCTTTTGCTTTTCTAACCTTCCTTTTCGATTGATTTTCACTGACGTTTGAAGGTAAGGTTGCGAAAGAGGGAGACGAAATGGTGGGGATGGTGGTGGCGATGAAGAAGCAGCCCTCTCATCATTCGCAGTGGTGGTGGCTCGACAGCCACCACAACGCCCCCAAGCGTTCGCCATGGCTCCAGTCCACAGTATCAGGTACGAAACAGGGGGAAAAAAGAAGAAAATCTCACAATCTGGTTACTGATTTTTTGCTCTGTTATCTCTGCCTCTGAATTTGAAATTGCCAAGAAAAAAAAGAGAAAAGGAGAAAGGAAAATTAAGATATGGCTGACAACTCGGCTGTTTTTGACCGTTGGGAAGTGTGTCCTTCTCTAGTTTTGTATTTGAAATTTCGAATTCTTTTTGTTTCTTTCAGTGCCTACCTTTTCTGGTGGGGTATATGTATTGACTGGTAAGTGGAAAGATCCACAAGCAGTGATGGTTGAACTTGATGTTGGGTTTGTCTTGCTGGTAGATTTCATTTGCGTGTACTGCTCGGAAAGTCCATGATCTATATTCTATGAAGAGGAGAAATTTGCAGTATTTCACGGCGGGACCACTGTGACCTTCTACGATATTAATTAGATATAGTAGTGGCGGAGGTGCTGGAGCCATGTGAGGGTCGCAGAGCCTTCCATTTCCACTACTGGATCTCCATCCACAGTATGATATTTTCGGTCTAGACATGTCAATCTCACCAGCACGTGACCTCTTTTTGTTTGTGTGCATGTGTGTGAGAGAGAGATTACAGTGATGGAGGGTGGTCCTCACCACGGAAAATCAATGGTGGCTGCAATTTTGTTACAAAATGGGCTTTAAAGAAAGGGAGATTTCCTGAATCTAGGCCCGGGATTCACACTCTCGTCTTGTGGCTCTCATTTTCTTTCTGTGGATTTATGGGGACTCATTTTTGTGGCAACTCCTTGTGGCTGCTGATGTCATGATTTGCATGAAACTTGGCCCGTGACATTGTTCCTTTTCTTGTCTTGATTTGGCTTGATATTGCCAAAGCCTGTGGATGATGCCAGTTTTGGACCCTTTTAGTCTAGGCAGATGTATGAGTAACTATGATGCTGCACAGTTTGATTTATAACGATGGCTCTTTTCTTTTTAGTGATAAATTTAATTTAATTTAATTTAAGTTATGGACATTGAGCATATCTCATGTGGAAGCTGGATTTATTTCTTTGGATGTTCTGTTCTGTTCTGTTACCTGAGGCCCACAAGGCACTCTTTAATCAGTTGTTCATTATTAGCAGTGGTCTATGAAATTTCACTCATCAATTAGTCGTCACTAAGATCACTCTTTTATGGCCTAATGATCTGTTGGGCCCATGACAATCTAGTAAAAGATGAGCTTTCCTAAACATGATGATGAATCTGTTGATGGAAAGCTTCAAGGTAAATTACATTATTTTCATCTGCTATTTCCGTTGCGTTTTGGGGCCTACATGTTTTTCTATGTGCTGCTTCTATCTTACTTGAAGCATAATCACAAAGAGACTGGCTTCTTGTTTGTGAGAGTTGATGGGTCCATTTTTGTTGATAAAATATTGTGGTCATCAATAATCCAGATAAATTGCTGCTAGTAATGTTGTGGTCATGTTCAGCCTTCACAGTGGAGCTTCCTTATTTTGATTGAATCAATCGTAGTATTGTAGATTGGGCTACTCTAGGAATTTTGGATCGCAAGTGAAATCCATAAAATATACATATAGTTTATCAGGTTTGTCATCTCTTTGTAGTGTCCTAGAATTTTGTGCAATATTCTTGGACAGAGTTGCAGTCCTGAACTGCTGACTAAGATTGCTCTCTGTCCCTTCATCCAGAGCTAGATGACAAGACGGAAGCAATGCTGAAGCTGATTGAGGGAGATGCGGACTCTTTTGCACAGCGAGCGGAGATGTACTACAAGAAGAGGCCTGAGCTGATGAGCATGGTGGAAGATTTCTACCGTGCGCACCGCCTTTTGGCCGAGCGGTATGACCAGCTCAAGTCTGAAGCAGGGACTCGCCTCCTGACAACAGTTGGGTCACCATTTTCCTGTAACAAGTATCGCCATGAGAAGTCAGTGTCATCGACAGACCAAAACTATGACAGCTACTCTGACTCCTTTGAGCACGAGGAGAGCACCGAATCTGAAGTCGACGATCCCGAGGAGGAGGAAGAAGTAACCGGACACATGCGCCAGGAAACCGAAACTGCAGGAGACAGAATTGAATATAAGTCCCCCAGAAGAATGAAACCATGGTTTCTCACAAAGAGGCGAAAGAAGAGTCAGGATCGAGCTGGTTCAGTGAGGACGAAGTGAAGAAGCTGAAGGAAGAAATAGAGCGGCTCAAGGAAGAGAACAACATGCAGAAGGAGAAGCTGGTGCAGAAGGATGAAGAGAAGAGGGAGGTGATAAGGCAGCTGAGCCTGACTGTGGGAGTGTTGAAGGATGAGAACGTGAGGCTCAAGAAGCACATTGTTGCCAGAGAAGCCAAGAAGTTCAACCTCTTTGAGTTTGACAAATTGAAGGGTGGATTTCTGGGGAAGCTGTTCAATGGGTCTTCAAAGTCCCCTCCCACAGTCGTTGTACCTCTGTAGATGGGCATGTCTTGTAACATAATTTATTGTACTAATCAGTAGAGGAACATGTACTAAAGAGTGCTCTAAAATCAAGACTCAAAAAGCATAGCTAGGGTCAGAGTTAAAAAGTAAGGTCTCTTTTTTCCAATCATCAGGGTTTGCTTTCGTAGGATCAGGTTGTAATATCTATGTAATCTTTTTACAGCTGTAGTAGCTTAAATGATATGTGACATGATTAGGCCAGTCTTATCATATTGTCAAGCGCGCATGTGCTGTTGCCAGATTAAAATCATTAATCAATCCCAAGCGACATGTTGTCCTTTCACTATTTCCAGCAGCATTTCCCTCTTCGGGACTTACCTAATCCCACCGTTACTTTCTCTCCCTGATAAAGGCTGCCGCTTTTTCATTTCCTTATCTTTCCCAATGACTTGTCGGTTGGATTATAATAGCCCCTGTTGATTTCTTATGATGTGAATTTACCTAATGTGTAAGCTAAACGGTTAAAACGACAAGGCAAAGTAGCCAAAATACAGACCACTTCACCAGAATTCAGAGTCTGCTGCCAGAGAGCACAGGAATTGGAATCACAATTGAATTTCCTACAGTGAAGCGACAGTGGCGATGCTCAAAACATATCAATACCAACAAAGAAAGATGAACAAGGAGCACATGCCGAGTAACCCCCAACCACTCCCAAAAGGGCCTGCATGGGGCTCACTGGCTCTTTGTTTTCTTCTTTTCCAACCGACTTCCCAATTAGAAAAGAGCACAAAAAGAACAGTTAAACTTAAAGAATAGCGATTATTTTTATATAAGCAGGGGATAGAATTGCTGTCCTATGACAACTTACATTTGTGCCATACACTTCATTCACCAAGAAAAAAGAATTATGAGATAATAACAAGTACTCAGAATCGTAAAAGAGCGAATCTTGAATCTACAGTGACGAGAGTAAAGCAAAAGCACCCACTTGGGCAAGACTGCAATTTTCGCCTCACAGAGCAGGAAACAACACCAAGCACAGTGCTACTGACAAACAGAGGACGACCCCCACGAACGAATTCGCAACCCTCGGCGAGGACGAGACCGGTAAGGCCCCGGACGGAGGCAAAGCGTTGGGCCCAGGGGCGAGCATGTCGTCCGGGTTCGGCGGGCTCGGGCTGGACGGGATTATGGGCAGCGTGGACTCGCCGGGGGCGGCCGCCTCACTGCCGGGGGACGGGAGCAGCGGGGTGATGTCGGGGGACAATGCCGGGGAGGGGGAGAGAGGGGAGGACGGGAGGAGCGACGGGGCGGCCGAGATAGTGGTGGAGGGGGAGGACTGAGGGGCGACGGCGGGCAGCGTTGCGGGTGCTGCCGAGATGGTAGAGATGAGCAGCTTCTGGGGCGAGGCAGGGGAGGCCAGAGAAGCGCAGGACAGCCAGAGCACGAGCATTGCCAGGAGCCACCCAAGAGGAGCCATTGGAAGACGAAGTGGCTAGAGGTCTCTTCTCAGGAAACTCTTATGAATGTATGAGCCACACTCAAAGAGAGAGAGACAGAGAGAGAGAGTAGAGAGATGAGTGAGAATTATGAGGAGAATGTGATGAGGCTATGATTGAGCACCATTATAGGCAGAGAGAGAGAGAGAGAGAGAGAGAGAGAGAGAGAGAGATGGATCACGGAGAAGACAGAGCAGGGGTTATTGGGATCCGCCTGTGACGATCCACAGCTCCGCAACGCGACGCTTTCCCCCGCTAGATGACAAAGCGGGCGTGTGGTTTTTTTCTCTCCAGCAGCACATGAACGTGTGAGGTGTCTTTCCCAACCTTTTCTTCCCCGAGTTATAAATACTGAAAATACTCATCATGAAGAAGACCGATGTTTTCTTCCCCCCTTGTGAATTTCGATTGGATCTTTTCGACCTCCCCAAAAGAAAAGATCGAATGGATTCGCTTTACCCCTCTAAAATATGACAAGAAATTATTAATAAGGGTTAGTACACAGTACAGCACGCGGCTGATCCCATCGGCACCATCCGATGGCATTATGCTAAGAAAAGAACAGTAAGCCAGAGCAGCTAATGTGGTTTCTTGATTCATTGTAGTAGGCCCGGACAAGCGCAAAGAAGATGCGAGCACGACTGGCAGCCTGGCTTTCGGAATCTGCATGGATGGATACCTCCACCTCAATCATGGACGAAGTTTTCGGCCGTTTCTTTCTTTTTGGGTTTCATGGTTGCCTTGTCCTTTCGACAGATAAGAGATTCCGCAGCTTGGTCGAAGCAAATCTGCAAATCTGATGATTTTGCATCGTTTTGTAATGAATTTCTTCGAATATTGCCAGAGGAAGTCTATACAATTTGGTTTATTGGTTGATGTGACAAATCATGGTGTGATTTTTGAAATTAGAATTGTCGATTCATATCATACCATGTATCACATATTTTTATGTCATTATCAAAATGTTTCATCATGATTCAAAATGCCTTTTGACTTAAAAATTGAGATGGGAACTCATTGACTTTCACTAGTTTCTTGAGTTGGTCTTTGGGCACGCAATGTTGATATTGGACTGGATACTGGGTCAAAAGTCCTAGTTGATGCTCAATTGAGAGATTGATGTCAAATGAGGTGAATTCATGTTAATTATAGTTACTATTGTTAACGCATGTTAGTTGAGGGCCTGTTGGAGGGTCATCGGCTTATAATGAATCGAAGTTGAGGTCGACTTTATTGGACTTATCCTCTTTCAAGGGTGTTTCCACTTACGAGAATCACTTATGATAATCCCTCCAATGAGGGCGCTTAATCTAGCTTATATTTCTTATTTTAATGTGTTGGTGTTTGTACACCTTGTACTCTTCATTCCAAGTTCAATATTTTTCTTCTCCAATAAGGTAGAAATACCTTGGAAATTTTACATTGTAGAGTTTGGACGAAGTAGTTTAAGAATTTATTCAAGTTTGTGAAAATCCTAACTAAAAGAAGTGTTTTCATCCACTCATGTACATTAGTAAGGGCTCAAAAGTGACCGATTTAAAACCTATCTCGATATGTCATGTGATTAATGAATTGAAGACATTATAGTAGATATGGAGACTAAGTCAATCATTTTACAGTGAAATGAGATTTCTCATGCCTACAAGGCACATAAAATTATCAGAAAAATTGAAAGTTTGAACAGCAAAAAAAAAAAAAAAAAAGCACAAAAAAGGAATGCAAAAGTGCCCTAGACTGCTGCTTGTACTTTTAGGCCCTTTCCTTTCCCTTTTTATCTCATTTTGGTACAAAAAGTTCTTTCCTTTTCCTGTATGTGCTCTCCCAATAATTGAGAAAAAGTCTATTTTTTAGTTTCTATGTTATGCTCTTCTTATGGGCCATTCGATCTCTTTCTTTGCTTCCTCTTGGGCCTAGAATTGGACGTGAGCCACCGGCCCATCAGCTCGAAAGTGTCCAAACCAACCTTCCATCAATTTTTACAGGAAATGACACATGAAGAGAAATCATGCCATGCCTTTCTTCTTTTGTTACTCTTAACAAATCGTGACTCGGGCCCAAATCCGAGTTCTAATCTGAAATCGAACTGGCCGGAATTCGAGTCGTACAAATTTTGATTCACGCAACAACGTGCAGTCTGACGGAATTGACTTTCCATTTTGATTGAATGATAAAGCCGGATTGATTGATTATTAATTGTGCACGACTTAATTTTGAGGCCAATTACAAACGTTCCTGCAAATAAAAGCATTTTAATCAACTCGTCCTTTCATTTAACTAAACATGACCCCACTAACCAAACGTTACAATCACGAAAACGAGAGGAATAAATGTATCTAACAAATAAGATCCCATTTTCCAACTATTGCAATCAAGCCTCATTCAATAAGCGTGTTTAATATTTCGAGACGACAAATAGCAAATTTGCCACCATTATAAATTCATTCAGATAAATATATATACATTCATTCCATTTCCATATAAACCCTAAGAAAATCATTAACATGCTTTCTTCGTATATGAATATTACCCGTGCATGACCCGGGTAATCTTCCGTAGTTATACAAAGTTACAACATAAACAAGGGGCCTTTTTGAGATATGATGACGACTTTTGGTGTAATCATGCCATGTTTTCTTCCAAGTTACTTCATCTGGGTCCCCAGACCGATGCCTCTTTTGCAACGTATGTCGCATGAATAAATGATCACTCATTGATTTCTCAATACAGCTATAATGATTGTCAAGATATGAGTCATCAACTAGGAACAAGTCCTAGAGTATAAACGATATCAGATCCTAGGTTAGGTGAAGTGCATGTAGAGATCATCCAAGATACGCTAAAGAGGGAGGCGGGGACCAGAATGAACTGTAATATTTTTTTCCAACTTACTAGCTAGTTTGTAGAAACAAACATAGTTTCCAACGTAATTCATGTGGGCAAGTCAGAGTCTAGGAAAGAATATGCTTGCCTGGTTTCACCCAATCGGCGGTTTAAATCCTAATGAGTAAATTTCAAATGTAATTTAACATATGCTTGAAAAAGGGTATTAATCGACATTACAAATTATTTTGGAGGCGCCTCGAAGAATCACGAGAGCATTCGCCTAATCATGAATAATGTTTTATCATTCTTCCTTGTCAAATAAAAAAAAAAAAAAAAACTTGTGAAGCCAACCATCACATGGCATTTCCTAGATAATTAGATATATGATCTCTTGATGTTATGAATTTATTAGATATATTGAGAGCATTCGCCTAATCATGAATAATGTTTTATCATTCTTCCTCGTCAAAAAAAACAAAAAAAAAAAACTTGTGAAGCCAACCATCACATGGCATTTCCTAGATAATCAGATACATGATCTCTTGATGCTATGAATTTATTAGATATATTGAGGTATTATGGATATTTTGGATCTAGAATATCTCAATATATTTAACACGATGCATTAGAAAATGATGCAAATAGACATCATCATCTTTATCCACATGATGAAAATGACTCAATGTATAGGAAGAGAAAAAAGGAAAAGTAAAACGAACAATATAAGAACAACGAGTGGCAAATCTATCCGTTTCCATGTTATTTTTCGAAGCTTGGAAGGAAGGATTGAATGGAGTTTCCCAAGAATTTCATTGTTTCTAATGTTCGACTAGGTTTTCTTTCGACTGGTGTGGTGGGTTTTCTCTATCACACTGATGCATCATGGCATAGAAATGGAATTATTTATCTTGCTGCACACATAGAAAGTACTTTAAATTCTTCGCCATCGGATTGCTTAACAAATTTTTCTTTTCTCAAGCTGGAACTCGTTTAGTAAAATTAAAAAGAAGTGTTGAAAATTTAATTACTGAATTTTAGGTGATGATGATCTAAAGTGCTGAAGATATAAATAAATAAGTCATTTGATGATGATAATTGAAAATCTATAAGTCACATTTATGAATTTCTTATCAAAGGTGAAACAACGTTTATTAACAGGACGTTTCACCAATCTATTCGATAAAGTTTTAGTTGTTGCTAATTATTGTGCTATAGAACGAATTGAGTAGCCCCAAGATTTAAACTTCATCAAGTCCGTTAAGTCAAAACGTTAACCAAGGTTATCAAGCAAGCCAAATCTCAAGTTTTTAGCGTCTACTTGGTTTATCAAACGGGACCATTCATGAAGACCCAGAATCGTCACATCCCCACCTCATGCCGTCCTTTTTTTTTCTTTCTTAGATACGGTACCAAGGCCTAGATAATGGAGATGACCTTTTTCGTCCTTGAAAAATTGCAACCATAGATAAAATCATTATGAAACATTAAAAAAAAAATGAAAATGAAAAGAGGAGATCCTCTCGCTTTGATGAGCATTACTTCCGAACCCTCCTAAATTCAATCCAAACCCGACCTGAACAACCATCCATGGAGATTATTATATGGACCCACCGCATATGTATTAAAGTCTCTTTCTCAACAAACACGATCCGACTCAATTCTAATTTAACATCGGTTCTCCCTTTAGACCACATTAAAGTTCACACACGACCTTTTCTCCAAAAGGCTATTTGCACATATTAAAGTTCTTGTTCGGCACGGCGTCAACTTCGTAAATTCAATGATAGACGAGACTACCGGGCCCATCAACAACAACTAAAAATAATAAATAAATCAAAACAAACCACCAAAACAAAAGAGAAAAAAAGAAAAGATGAAAGAGACGACATTCGAGACTGTCTGTCCCGTTGTCCGCGCGCGACTAATTTTGGTTTTGCAATTGTGGTGCCCGATGTTTCGAGAGCGTACGTGGAAGTGACTAGATTTATAAAAATTAAATTATAATTTCCAGCATGCCGATTATTATTCTTTTGATATGTGTAAGTACTCCCTTAGATAAACTACCTCTAATTGCGTACGTTTTATTAGCGTTCTTCAGACACATGTTAACACATATTATTATTTGTGATAGGATGGAGTTTTTGTTATTTTAATATGTTGTGATTTCAGTTAAAAACTAATATCATTGTGTACTGCGACGAATCAACTTGATTGTAATGACCAGATACGCAACTGATTCAAGCAAATTTGCTTTGAAGCACTACATATTGACAAATTAGAAAGTAATATAGTAAATCCTTAATCCAAATGAAGGGGAATTGATGAAAAAAAATAGTACTTATTTTCCACATTTAAGCTTTTATAGACGTAAAAACAACTATCATGAAGTGAAGCACTTCTTGCTTATGAGGACGGTCCAAGACGTAACCTTATGAAAGGTCGCATGTACAATTTTTGTTGATGTACATAGGACACAACTTATGAGGACGGTCCAAGACGTAACCTTATGAAAGGTCGCATGTACAATTTTTGTTGATGTACATAGGACACAAAGTTCCTTCCGCAAGTTTGCAACGCCTATGCTATCGAGCGACTAACACCTACAGGCATAAGTACGGCTATGTAATTGCTTCGAAAATCTTGTATTATTACAATTAAATATAAAGTAGAAAAGAAAATTAGAGAATTTTTATATAATTCAATATATTATAATAAATGATACATCATTGTATATCGGTCTATTTATAAATTTTATGATGAACTATCGATGGTAACATATTAATCAAGATATATACAATCAAAGCAGATATAGCACAATCTTCAAAGATACTAAAAATCAATAAAAAAATATTTTAATCATCTTTAATAATTATAATTATCTCTAACTGTTATAATGACAACGGGCTTCATGGAGGTGAGTTTGTGGTCACATGTTTGATACCCTCGATTAATCCAGTATCTTTATCTTCTTAACAGAGATGGAAAATACCTTTTAGAAGTTTTACAACATCCCGATAATTTCGAGACCCGAAGACCGAGTCGAAACCATTTTGAGGAATTATCCATTATTTCTTGGGCAATCACTTTAAATTTTCCAAAGCTGATCGATTTCTTGTCTTGTCTCGGCCGTCGCTCTCGTTGACAATAACCATCCGATCACGGTGGTCCATTCGTTCTACACGTGGAAATCAACGGATTCGAAGGCCTAGATGTGGTACACGGCACATGTGCATCATGCGACCGATCCACCTGATTCTGATATTTTTTTTTTTCCCATGGGGGACCCACCAAGCCCTGAGAACGTCCTGCCCTTCATAGCTCCACATAAGCCGCCTCAAGATAAATCACCAACTTCGGTCTTCCTTCCCGTTCAGACATTATCGGCATCGTCCGACACAAAAAAAAAATATCACCTCCTCTCACCATCATCCCGCCAAAGCCACAGAGACAAAGATGACAGAACGAGAAGCCGCCGCCGCCGCCCGCCGTCGTCGTCGTCGGAGCCGGGCCGTCGGGGCTCGCCGCGTCGGCGTGCCTCAAAACCCTGTCGATCCCCCACGTCGTCCTCGAGCGAGAGGACTGCTTCGCCTCCCTGTGGAAGAAATACGCCTACGACCGCCTCCACCTCCACCTCCGCAAGCGGTTCTGCGAGCTCCCCCACATGCACTTCCCCCCGGAGTACCCCGAGTACGTGCCCAGGGACCAGTTCCTCCGCTACCTGGACGACTACGTGGCCCGCTTCGGCATCGAGCCGGCCTACGGGAGGTCCGTGGAGTCGGCGGTCTACGACGAGGGCGACGGGAGGTGGAGGATCGGCGCGAGGAACTTGGTCTCCGGCGAGGTCGAGGAGTACCGGTGCCGGTTCCTGGTCGTGGCCACCGGCGAGACGAGCGACCCCTTCGTCCCGGAGGTGGAGGGAATCAAGGGTTTCGGCGGGAAGGTTATTCACTCGACCCGGTACAAGAATGGGAAGGAGTTCGTGAACAGCAGGGTTCTGGTGGTCGGGTCGGGGAATTCCGGCACGGAGATCGCCCTGGACTTAGCCAACCACGGCGCAAGAACCTCCATCGTAGTCCGGAGCCCGGTAAAAAGCTTCGCTTTTGCTTTCCCATTATTCTTTAAAAAGAAAAAGTCCTATACGTTACAAATCTTGCTTGTTGCTGGTTCTGATAGAAGAATCTGCATCCCAACTTCACACGAGGTCAAACATTAGCGTACGTTTCGGCCTGTGGAATACGCAAAAACTCTGTCCCGACGAAACCCGAAACCATGTCGTGACTTCATCTTCCTCGTCCGTTTCGAGAAACAAGAAGACGAACATCATTCATTCGCGGCCCCCATTTCTGATGCTACGTGCTTTATCGTACGCAGAGACATGTGCTGTCGAGGGGGATGGCGAATCTGGGCCTGGCGCTGATGAAGTATTTCTCGCTTGGCACGGTGGACTCGCTGCTGGTGCTGCTGAGCAAGCTGGTCTACGGGGACATGTCCAAGTACGGACTGAGGAGGCCGAGCGAGGGTCCTTTCTACATGAAGAACGAGTACGGCAAGTACCCCTTCATCGACGTCGGCACCTGCCGGAAGATCAAGTCCGGCGAGATCCAGGTAACACGATTCGATCTATCTCTGGCTCGCTTTCATTGTGGTAGATTGAGTCATGGTCAAATCAAGATTAGAATGAATCGACCTTAATTTCTTGTAAAGGTCGGAAAAAAAACAATCCCACTTAGTTGACTCGCGACGAGTTTTTCTTATTATTAAAATAACCTGGTCAGCTTGTAATGATATTTTATACATTATCGACCCTAGTTGGATCTTATGTCGGTAAATACAGACATAGAAAAACAAGAAGAAGTTATGATGGTCTACGAAGCTTAACTTAACTTGCAAGCTAATGAGCTTTTCAGGTTGACGAAATCGAAAGTCTCTACCGTCACGCGTTCTTCACAACGCTCATGTAATTGAGTAGTTCTAGCATACACGGTCGGCCGATCGATGTAGCAATTTTTTTTTTCCACGAGCGGCCTTGACTAGCGAATGATTCAGGGTTAAACTTAAAAACCCTAAATCAGCAGAGATTGAGACTGATACTTATGTAAAGTTTTAAATTTAATCTATAGATGTCAATTCGATCTTGAACTTTTTATTTTTTTGCTAATTACGGTCCTAGACATTCATGTGAAATTTCAGTGCACTCCTTCCACTTATTTTTAGTCGGAAATTGTTGATGCCACATCAACCACTTCAGAAATTTTCGAGTCAGAATGACTGCATTGAAATTTTGTATGAATGTTTATGGTTAATTTGTCAAATATTGAAAAGTTTGGAATCAATTTATATGTACTATGAATTTAAGGCGGACCGGATAGTTGTCCCATTAAAGTATGCGGTCCAGGCATGGGACATGGATCATCAACATGCTTTTGTGATGGAAACTTTTTGTGGGGCAGGTTCTGCCGGCGTTGAGGAGGGTGGAAGGGAACGTGGCGGAGTTCGAAGACGGCAAGTGTCATCCCTTCGACGCCGTCGTCTTCTGCACCGGCTTCAAGCGATCCACCCACAAATGGCTCAAGGCACGTAGCCCTCCCCCATCCACACGAGATCGATCGATTTCTATCTATGTTCCAATTTTTATTTATCCGATTCGACTTTTATAACGTGGGATATTCTAAATTATTTTATTTTATTTTCTTAGGGGGATGATTACCTGCTGAACGAAGATGGGATTCCGAAACCGAGCTTCCCAAATCACTGGAAGGGTGAGAAGGGTTTGTATTGCGTCGGGCTGTCGAGGAGAGGATTCTATGGAGCTACTGCAGACGCCCAGAATGTCGCTGATGACATCAAATCCCGAGTTTAACTTCTCCTTTTATTCTTGATTTTCTCTCTTTTCCATATCATGCTATTATTATTAATGAATATCTTGTATATTGCATAGCTTGGATTGAGCTTTATATCCGCGCCAAATAAATAATATACTAATGCAACTAAATTGGTAAATCCGTGCTATATAAAGATCTTTCGCTTTCAAGGAATTTGAGAGGCTTTGGATTCTTCGAATGGGCCTCACAGCATAGGCAAAAGCCCGTGATGGTATGACTTTTTGTGGGAAGGGGGGAAGTCAAGGAAATGGTCCACCCCAAAATTGGGAACTCCTTTTTAGGATTATTATATTATTTCGAGATCTATAGAAGTCCGACCGGTTGCAACACGGGCCGTGGTGGGGATAGGGGTGCCGGCCTTTCTGGCTAGGGGGGCCCATGGGCCCCAAAAGGTTGTGCCCGGCCCGGCCCCGGGGCCTCGGCACTAGCAATTACCAAATTAGCCTCGGCAACGATCGAATCATCAAAACAATGATATAGCATAATCCGGTCCATTTGTAATTATCCATTATAGACAATAAAAAAAAAATGTATTTCCACCTATGGAACCGCTCGTTCCCATATGTGAAATAGGTTGTGGGAAACTTTTCTTTAACCTGATTGAAAAAATCAGGTCAACCTAGCATAGACCCTATAGGGGGGTTGGATCATACCCAATTCGACTTGACCCGGGAGAGACAGAAGAACCGTTTTTTTCAATTATTATTTATGGGTAACCATTTTATAAGTATAGAGTAATAGATAAAAATGAGAAATATGGTAATTTTGCGGTGATCGTCTTGGAACAAAATGGCGAGTATAAAAAGCTTAAGTTTTAAATTATAGGCAATCTCTGCATAACGTCTCTGTAGTTGAGTATGAGAAGCCATTATTCTGACTTTGGCTTTCACCTTTTATGACATGAAAAAACACGATAAAAAGCGTATAAAATCCTTAACATATGTTATTATTTCTCATTTTATTGGAGTTGGGGATATCTTTTTAAGTTTTTTCACAACAAAAAGCAAAATTCATTTTTCGTGTTTCATAAGATCCAAACCCCCCTCCCCCCCATGAGTTATTATTTCTCATTCTATTGGAGTTGGAGTTTTTTTTTTTTTAATTTACGAGAAAAAGTAAAATTCATTTTTAGAGTTTCATAAGATCCAAAAATCCCCCATGAGTTTTTAATCCTCATTCTATCATTGGGGATGTCTATTTAATTTTTTTTACGAGAAAAAGTAAAATTCAATTGTTAGGTTTCACAAGATCCAAAAACCCACTATAAGTCCCCGCCCAATCAATCAGTTGTGATTAACCCTGGGATTCGATTGGTTCGAGGAGCACCCGACTACCTCATGTGCCGAATCAAAGGAAGAGAGGAGGCAAAAAAGGGGTACATTGGTCAAGGAAGCGTGGACATATCGAAGACTTATTACAGTCTCGATTCATTCGGTAACGAGTTACATCACATTAAAAAAAAATGAAAATATGGGGATCCAAGTCCAGTCCAAATGTAATACTTTCCGAAGTACATCCAAATGTTCGGCCAAAGAACGAATTTTTACTCCTTATTCCCCGATTTAGTCCGTCAAATCATTGCCAGCAACTTTCCCTCGGGATTGGCGCAGGGATTAAACAAATGGGCCGTCCAATCGGCGGGCGGCGCGTGGGACGGAGGAGAGGCGGGAGTGACGGAGAGACGGGGGGCATGGCGGAGATGTCGAAAGCGAGTTTGGATTTATCGAAGGGGAATATTTGCGTGCAAAAAAAGAAATTTTGCAATGTCAACGGGGCCACGGAAAACGTGCTATTTATCAACCATTTGGTATAAAAAGAAAATTCATGAATGTCGTCCATATTTATATATATATTTAGTAGGATAATTGTAGAAACAATCCATAAACTTTGGCTAATTACGCACTTTAATCTCTAAAATTTTAATTTATTCAATATTGGTCAATAAGCTTATTATGTAATGTGATCCCTAAATTTTTAATTAATTAAATATTGAATACAATCCCTCGATTATATAAAGACATTTAATATAATCTTTGGTATTGAATTGATGGAAGAACTACATTGAATTTTTTTCATATAATTTATGGATTATATTAAACATGTACAAAAATTTATAGACCAAATTGCATATTGAATCAAAATTTAAGGATTATTTGTGTCATTATCCTTTTTGCAAACGAGCTATTAATAAAAGGTTAATAATCTGATTTGGAGTCAACAAATTGCCATTCCAAATGCATTGCTCGTGCTCTCTACATGTAGATGTAGCCAAGAAGGAAGTGGCTGATCCTTCGACACCGCTGTCCGTCGCGAGTAATTTCCTCGAAATTTAGAAAACATAATAAAATAACCCGAAGCCAATCGGAGGATGACGGATGGACATGAGATAAGAGAACCGGAGAGGGTGGCGAGATGGACTCATTACTAATGGACTTTACTAATGCCGTGTTAAGGAAGAACATTTCTCGTGTGGATCGCTGTGTATAGAATCGCAAATTTATGTCGATTGCACTTTTTGTGAAATTAGCGTATTCGGGTTTTTGTATGCATTCAAACAACGGATTTTACTATTATGAAATCACAATGTAATTTTTCGTGAAATTGCAAGACCCAATCCTTTCCAACGGCGCCATAGAGGACGAACAACCTCCATATTAAAGATCTTCAATCAAAATTGGATGGATGAATGGACTCGATTGGTAAAATATGAATATACTTAGGATTGAATGGACTAGAGAATTATAAATTTAGGACATTTAGGAGGAATTTTTTGGGAAGGAAGAAAATGGGGAAAAGAACAGTTAAAGTGTCAAAATTTGACATAATGGGACACTTAAATGCCAAAAGTTACGAAAGGTAAATTTAAATGTCACTTTTTTTTAAAATTGGATTATTTAAATGTCAATTCCGACAAAGGTCATCGGAAATCCGACGTGACTTATTTTAATAATATAACTCACTTACGTGGCTTGTCGGAAGCTAAGTTAACAAAAACTTAGCCAAAACGACATCGTTTTGATGCTAATGTAGCATTTTAAAAATATATTAATTAAATAATATCAATAAACTTTAAAATATATATTATTATAAAATTGATTAATTTTTTTAAAAAAAAGAGGAAGTGGGAGGGATCGGATTAGGTGTGTGGCCCTCGCTGCCATCACTAGCAAAGGCCAGCGACAATGGGATGAGGGTCTATTGGGGTCACTAGGCCTTGACTAGTGGCCAAAAACCCTATTCGACTAGGGGTGAGGGCTGATGGCGACTAGATGTGGTCACCCAACTAGGCGGCAAGTGACCCTTGGCTTGGTTGGGCGAGGGTCTGCAGGCCCTCGCCGTAGGTTGGCCAATGTCACCAACCACTGGCTAGGTTGGCCAATGTCACCCAATCCCTCCCCCTTTCTTTTTTTTATAATAAAATCGATTTTTGAGAATTTTTTTAATGATCTTTTTTTTTTGCCACGCAAATAGTTTCTTTTTTTAAAATTATCACGTGGATATTTGTTTTGAAAAAAATTACTCCGTTAGCAAATAAAGTCATCGAAAAATAACATGTGTATTTTGGTAGGATTTTTTTACCATTGTCACTTAATTGATTTTTTGTTTCGATTTTAACACTTAAGTGTATATTTTTAAAATTTTTGATATTTAAATATTCTTCCATGCTAAATTTTGACATTTCAGGGTTGGCACGTGAAAGAAAAGGCAATGGAATGTGGGATTTGTGGTGGGGGGGACACGCCCATGCATGCATGCAGGGGCAGAGGGGCAGAGGGGGCAGAGGAGGTGCAGGCTCAAAACCAGACATTTTCGTTTGCTCATCGGATGTATCGCGCCCGGTGTAGCTAACATCGCCCAGCCCCACTCCATGACGAAGAGGCCAAGAGAGACCCAGAGTCGTCTCCTCTCTCCCCCTCCCTCCTCCGTAGTATATCTTCTGCAACACTACCTCTCTCTCTTCTCTCTCCCCAGGCGTACGAGAGCCCACGAGCACCACCCCCTCCTCCTCGCACGCCGTACGTCACGACACACCTGCAGCGAGAGGACGTTACGCCGGGGCGACGCGCTCCAGAGGACGACTCCTCACGCCACCAGCGGGAGCAGGTACGTACCCTCAACGAGAGAGAGAGAGAGAGAGAGAAAGCGTGTGTCCAGCGACAATCGCTGAGCCGTTATGCTCGCCTGCCCCTGTCCCGTTCGCGTGCTCGCGAGCTCTCTTCTTCTTTTCCTTGTTATTTCTGCTCTCTCTCTCTCTCGCTCTGCTTCTGCAGCTGACCAGACACATCGACGCGTAGGTGCAGAGGGATAGCGAGAGAGGGAGAGATGAGCTCCTGCGTCGAGAGCGAGAACGGGCGTTCCAGCAACCACGACCGCTCGTCTTCCTTCAGCAACATCGGAACTGGTGATTCTCCGGCTCCTCCTTTGCTCCATTCTTGCTCCTCCCTCCCTGTCTGATCGTTATATCTCTACCATCGCTAGTTAGATGCTGTGTAATGAGCTCGATAGATTCAGATTGTCGATGTGCTGCTTTTGCTACCCGCGGGGCGAATGTGACTTTAGCCTGACTTTTATTACGACGACGAGAGCTGGATACGTACAATGATTCTTTCGTTTTTTCTTTTTTCTGGGTTTGTTCAAGATTCAACCGGTTCACACTTCTCTAAGACGATTGACGTGCGAATCTGCAGGTTTTCGTTTTTCTCCCCTTCTTGGAATGAGGCTCTACAGAATTTCTAGTGTTCACAACAAATTTTGTTGTTCTAATTTTGGGAGACGAGATGTTGCTACGTTCTTATGTCAAATTACAATATGCAGATCGTTCAAGCTCCCATAAGAATCGAAATCTTGGATTGCTACATGTTTAAACTGATTTTAGGGATGTCTGTGATGTTCCCTCGCCCTTGTCGCTTGCCCACTGTTTCATTTCCAAACTCAAGTGGAATTTCTCTGCTGTGACGCAGGGAGAGGAGATAATTTGCACGAGAAACTCTGGCACGCCTGTGCCGGTCCCCTGACTTATGTTCCTAAAGTCCGGGAAACCGTGTTTTACTTCCCCCAAGGGCACATTGAGCAGGTATTCCCTCCTGATTCTTTTGTCGGAAGACATCTAATTTTGAGCCGTGGAAATGACCAGTGGTGAGAAGGCTACAGACGATGCGCTTGACAGTCAAATTACTTGCAAAGTATATCTTTCACCTTCTCTTCCAAAGGGAATGATCTAATATTCGAAGGATTGATTTATCACTCAAAATCTGGATTTGCAAAATGGACACAACTGTTCTGAGCAATGTGCAGACTAGATATTCACTATCCATTACTCACTCGGTTCAGATTGTGAATTAATTTTAAGTGAGATTCTTTGTGCTAACTCAAATATGTCAACTAAATCAATATTGCGTAACCCATGAATTCATATTCTTAGTTAATCACAAAGTGATTTTGGTCATTGTGGATTCTAGCCTTTGTAGTTGTTTCATTGGTGTTACTTATCAAATGAAAAGCCTAGTTCAAACACAATGTAATTCTCCAGCACAACATCAATTTGTACCCCCAGATCATCACAACGTGATTTTCGGTCATTGTGGATTGTAGCCTTCATCATAGTTTCATCAGTGTTACTTATCAAATAAAAGCCAAGTTGAAAAGCAACATAATTCTACAGCAGCTACTTGATGGTTTCTTATAGACCAACTACCCCAGGAAGTAGGGATTGCTAGACTAGAATACGTTCAGCTTGATATGCTTTTGCTCGTAAACATCTGGACCTCTTTTTCCGCCATAGTTTCAACGTGAAACTTATCGGGTGCTAGGATATATTAGTTTGGTATTCACATTTCCTAGGAGGGTTTTGTACTTTGGTGTCAGACTATCCTCCTCTTTTGTTAATGTCAGTGATTGTGTTGGATAAATTTGGCCTTAGATTGAGGCTTATACAAACAAGGATGGTGATATGGAAATGCCTATCTACAAATTGCCTTCAAAAATCCTCTGCAAGGTTGTTTGTGTACAACTTAAGGTATAGTTCAATTGTAGAAGACTTGCCTTGATTAATCTTTTGATTTTTGCACTTTGCGACTCGTTTTTCCTTTGATTCTTTGTAGTATCAAGAGACATCTGTTTTTCTTGTAGGCTGAGATTCATACGGATGAAGTGTTTGCACAGGTTACATTGCTCCCAGAGGCAAAGGTATGTGAAACTTGATTCATGTTTGCTCCATCTTTCCGCTTTGAACTTCGCACAACACTTCATGCAGGAGCAAGCTTCAAAATTATTTTTCATATACATATAATTTACTTCCTTAAAGCTACAGAATCTTGGGTAAGTGATGAGATGTGCATCCAGATGCTATTGCCATCAAACTTAATTAATTCATCTTTGGTGCAATTCACATGGTCTTTCCTTTTGGAAGATTGGTGATTGATCAAAACTTTGCCTTCTACTGGCATTTTTGCAGCAAGATGAGGTCAATTCTAACTGCAAAAATTCACCAATGCCTCCAAGGGACGATTCACGTTTCTTTGTCAAAATTCTGACTCAATCTGATACAAGCACACATGGTGGATGCTCTCTTCCCAAGCGGCCAGCAGACGAATGCCTTCCTTCCCTGGTTGGTGTCATTGCAATGACGTTTTCCTTCAGTACATTAGCTGAATGCAGTAGGACCTAGGTTAACTGTTTTGGCTTCTTTTGGCTTTTCAGGTACTAAATAACAACTTGAAGTGATAATGGTACAATTGTCCTAGTTTACTGGTTAATATGATACAACTGAAAATTACAACATACGACTAGATGAAACACATGTAGGGTTTTGCATCACCAATAGCTACATTATAATGTCACGACTATGGCTTATGTGTGCTCAAGCTTATGCTGTTGATGTCCTATAAAAGAGGGTTTTTCAGTTTATAGTCGTTTCTGGGCAAATGCTCATGTTGTGGTTGTTGTTACAGGACAAGTCACAGCACCATCCAGTTCAAGATCTAGTGACAAAAGACTTGCATGGGAATGAATGGTGTTTCCGGCACATCTACCGTGGTAATATAATTGACTCAAATAAGTTAGTGCGGAATAATAATTATGAAGTACTTGCTTGTGAGCTCTCCTATGGCTGTTGCTTTTGTATTACCGCTGCTACTGATGTATGTCATAACTCATATGGTATCCTAAATTCCTATAATTGTATATAGTGGAAAATTCAAAAATCAACCATAACATCATCTGTTAGCTTGATTTTTTGATAAGCTACCATTGATTCAAAGTTCTTTGTGGCATTAGAGCAGGAGATCTTGTACTCATATCTATTGTGGTGCGTCCATCTCATACTTTTTAATGCTTTAATCTTGTGCCAAATCCCCATAAACCTAAGGGGGTGAACTAGAATCTTATATAGTAAACTGTGCTTTTGTTTTATAGCTTAAGTTTTTTGAATATAGGTTGGCAATCTTTCAACATATTAACATAAATAGATGACAATTCACTTGGATACCATGATGATATACTGGGACTTGTCATTTAAATATTCTAAAACTTTAAACTGAAAAGTCTCTGTTGGGTGAGAAGCCATCAGAACAATCATGCTGTTGAAAAATTGGATGTGCGCGGAAGATGTGCGCGGAAGCGTGGTTTTGATATGGTTGATAGGTTGTGTTTTGATGTGTGCAAGTGTATGTGCATAGTATGTATTTGGTAGAGAATGGACAGGGGACAAGGTAAGATAGTTCAAGGATATAGGTCATGGGATAAAGGGATAATTGTTTCACTAGTATAACAAAATGGCATAACATAGCCGTAGGAGAAGGTTTTGGTATTGGTGGAGGAGTACAAGAACATGGAGTTTATTCTCAACTCCCCACACCACTTTACATGGATGAGTTTGGCCTTTTATAGGCATTTTCACCGACTAAGTATAGTTGCCTTAGAAGATTCTGGATTTCTCTTGAATGCTGTCCACGTAGGCTTCAACTTCTTCTAGTCAACTCTCATGCTTTCCAGAATGTTCTCCTTTGCAAGTTGATCTTCTTGTGTTACTTCATTCCTAAGCAGTCTAGTTGATTCTAGAATTTTCCAAAATGGATCACCAATTTCCAACACATGCATTCCTGAACATTCCGTGTGGATTTCTCTGATAAGAATCATGTTGAATTCTTCTTGATACATAGATTTGAATTAGCACTCCTACTCTTAGTTTAATGCAGTGTCTGTATCTTGTACTCTACCAAAGTACTAGACGGTGAGGTACAAGCAATTCTTTTATTGGAAGCACTTGACAACTATCACTATGCTGTTACGTGAGTTCCTTTATGGAACGTTAGATGTAATTACTCCTTCCTGAACATGTCAAAATATATAAAATTTCCTGGATTGGAAGGTAAATGAGTCATTTGCACAATATGAACCATAATTTCCCACATGATTTCACCTTTTCTTATCTTGCTGTTTTCCATGACGTATGTAGGTAAACCAAAAAGACATTTGCTCACAAGAGGTTGGAGTGATTTTTTGACTTCAAAGAAGCTGGTCACTGGGGATGCATGCGTATTCCTTAGGTTCTCTCTCTCTCTCTCTCTCTCTCTCTCTCTCTCTCTCTGTCCCCACTTCTGGTTGTTTTGTTTAAGGGTAATATTTTTCCCTGCTCTTGCAGTGGAAGGGATGGAGATGTGCGCATTGGCGTACGCCGTATGATAAAATCTCAAACGACCACATCATCATCTATCCTATCCGGCCACAGCATGCGCCATGGCATACTCGCAACTGCCTTGCATGCAGTTTCTACTGGAACCATGTTTACTGTGTATTATCGTCCTTGGTAAACTATCTTACGCATGACATGTGTGCAAGCCATCTGAGAAACTGTGAGAATGCATCTCTAGTTGTCTAAGTGTGGACTACATTCTGCATTCCACAGGGCATGTACTCCAGGTTTTATCATTGCTTATGATCAGTACGTGAAAGCAATGGCAAATGATTATTCTATCGGAAAAAGATTTAGGATGCAGTTTGAAGACGAAGGATGTGGAGAACAGAGGTGACTTCTGGAAACTTTCCCATTTGAATTTGTTTCTCATGCAGAAAAATCTCCGTTCTAATTCTTCCAGATTAGATGAGGTTGTAAACCACGATGTACTCAGTTTTTTGTCGGATTGAATACTCCCTCCCCAAGAACTAATCTGCTATTAGTATGCTTTCTTATTTCATTTGAAGTTTCTCAATTGATCAATGACATGAACAGGCTTGGAGGCACTGTAGTTGGCATAGAAGATCTTGACCCGATGAGATGGTCAGACTCTGACTGGAGATGTCTCAAGGTAATTGTCCATCTCATTGTCTTTGAGATGTACCTTGCATGTTTAACACGCGTTCTCTATAGATGCTAATTTTCGTCATCTCAAAAGTTCTATTCTTCACCTACTTATTGTATTGTTCAACCATTTAGGTACAATGGGATTTCACACGTGTCAAATGTATACGCCCAGAAAGAGTTTCTCCGTGGGATATTGAGCCCATAGATCCAGACAGGAAAAAGCAAGCCGTTCTTCCAACCTCGCTGAAGAGGACTTGTCCACATAATTTACCGTTTCATTGGCCTCCTACATTTGTTATGGATGGTCAGTATTCCCTGTACCTTTGGCTTTAGAACCTACAGTGAATTTCGCAGCAGAAGTGAACTCTTTGGGGCCAACACTGAAGGAAAGCTAGCTGGGAGATTCCCCTCTATGTAACCTCTTCTGTTATCAATCGGTTGTAGTTCTCTTCTGCAGGATCCCAGTGGACTTCAGTCCCACCAGAGTCTCGAAGACAATCGGGGGTCTTTCAAGGTCAAGAAAAATCTTATTTGCCAATTTATGAATCCAATGTGCCATGGCCATTACCATTAGTACCATGTTTGCCCACTCCAATCCAAAATGTCCAGTTGGCATCACAAGATCAAATTCACTTAGCAGTGCATAATGCATGTCATCAGCATCCTGAGAGTGCATTTTTGGTAGGTGATGGTGGTAAAAGAGAAAGTCGGGGCCTGATTGGTCACTGGCCTCCAGCATGGATCGCTCCAGGATGTGGCCCTGTTGAAAGGTTGTCAGCACGAGACATCAGCCCTGCCAACTCTACCTCCCAGGAACGGATGACTTTGTAACAAAGGATGACAATGAAAAAACCCTTGCCCAGACTAATCGCTATGGCAAATGCAAGGTTTTTGGTGTCAATTTAGCAGACAACACCTCGGAGCTCCCTTCACAACAAGTATCCAACTCCAGCAAACCGTCTAGCCCTTCTTCAGTTACTCCATTATCAAAGTCCAGCAACTTCGTGCAGGTACTAGGAAAGTCTCAGACTAATTCTACTGTTCATGATAGAAAGAAGTAGTAACTGCTGTTCAGTCACTGATAAAAGTTGAAATGTTATTGATGAGCTGTGGTAAAAGCCACGTGGTTTGAAAAATTCAGGAGTGAAATGCTACAAGAAAAATTTCCCTGGAATTCACGAACAATATCTGACATTGGTATATGCTTGTCATCAGTTTGAAATTCGAAATGTGCAGTCTTTCATAAGATCAAAAGATTGAAAGCAATTCCCATCAGAAGCTGTTGAAGCTAGACAGCTACCTGCAATTCATTCTTTTCTTAGAAGGATTGTTCCAAAGGCAACGGCAATTCATTCTATTTTATATGTTATTCCTTGTAGATTCTTTAATGGAAAATTCAGTCTGAAAGGTCACTTTTGAGGAAATAATCTCTCCTTTACATGGCAGGTTATCATTGATGGAACTGCTCCAGAAATGCTGGTTGACCTCAGACGGTTGAAAGGCCATGATGAACTAATTCATACCCTTGATCAGATGTTTTATTTTGGCAGAAACTTGCTTGACGGAAGCAGTGGGTGGCACGTGAAATGCATGGATCACAACGGGGACAGTGTTCCAATATGGGATTATCCCTGGCAGTTAAGGACACCACCCCTTCTGTGATTACAGAAATATAAAACAGTTGCTCTTTACGTTTGTGATTTGGAATGACACGCGTTAATCATCTGTTGTTCTTTGTTACTGACAAGGGATTGTATATGCAGGGAACTTCTTTATAAGGTACATCAAATACTTATTTGCCCAAAGGAAGAAGAGAAAGGCAAACAGGGACCATGCGCATCTGATGTAGTTTCTTCCTAATGCTGCTTCTGCTGGTCACGTCACTCAGCATGGTTCTTCTCACTTTGTCTACTCAAGTTTAAGATGATTGGGGCTTGTTTTAGACCTTGTGCCAATAATATGCGAGCACATTGACAATGTCGCCGCTGATTTGTGCTTTTTGATTGCTTCTGGATCTTCTTTAATTTGCATCAATAACACACACTGTGCCGGATTTCCATGGCTGCTCCTGGCAATGCATTCGTGCTGTGGTCTCTCCCGAAATGCATTTATGAAACATTCTTCGCAGAGGAATGCAGCTACGATGCCCTAATTAGATTCATGGCATGATTGAGCTGAAAGAATCAAAACATGTGAATGCTTAAAGCTAGCCTTGAATCTCTCTTTCTTTGCATCCATCCATCCATCCATCCATCGGTGTGTAGAACTAGAGTCTGACCATCAATGACTTGCCAATGAGGCCAGGGCTTCTGGTTTTCCTTTGCCATCTGCTATATGTGTAGCTCAAGTACTTGGTGCACTCTATACTGCCTGACGTTGAATCGGATCTCTAAACAGCTAGGTTTGCTTAGTAATCCTTTTCTAGGATGAGGGAAATTTACTTTCTCGTATCGATGGTCCGCCAAAAAAAAAAAAAAAGGTGCCTGAAATGAGCTATACATGTCCTTTGTCAAACAACACCGCACTTCTTCGATGACGCGGAGCGATCAAGCACCGTTAATCACAAACACTAAGAGGTGACTCCAAAACATCAGCCACAGAAGTCGCAAAAAACCCTAGCGAAAGGCCAGAGCCGAACCAGACGGCGCACGACTCCACCAAAAAAAAAAAAAAGAAAAAAAATTCTAACAACCGAAACGCTCGATGAGAAACGGTGGAAAAGCGAAGAAGGCAGAACAACATCACCAGTGACTTGATGGAGCAGCGACGATCCGAACAGAGCGTCGAAACCGAAGTGGCGTAGTGAGCATGCGTGCAATTCTAATGATGGGTAAATCGAAAATAGTACCAACAAAAACATGGACGGAGTTGACCCGAGAAAGAAGAGACGGCGGCAAGCGCCGAACTGAAAAGCTCATGAGGAGCGGACGAGAGGAAGCCAAAAATTGAAGGAAAACCCTAGTCAATTACTTGTATCAAGAACCCTATGGTTGCATATAGGAGCATGCAAAATGGATTATTCGAACTGAGAACCGCCCAAATCGGATCGGACCAAACCATCCGATTGGGTCCGATTCCTAGAGTGTCGCTTAAATTTCCGATTCTTAAAAGTGGAGCTCGTATCCCGATGGTCAAATTCCTAATTTTAAGGGAGAATTGGATGGAATACATAAAATTTTATTTTTATTTTTATTTCTTCAAAAAATTAGTGAGTTTAATTTATTGTTTTTGAGAGAATTAGAGCCTGTAATTAAGCAATGGAAGTAAGTATTTGACTCAAGCTCTAAATTTATTCTTAGTTATATTTAAGGCAATAAGATATCTAGATGAAAATATAAAAAAAAATCACTAATTTAATTGGACCGAACCAAGAACCCATCGTCCATAATCCCGACGATAGGACCTGAAAACCGTGTAGTTATGCATTCGCAACTAAAAAAAATTACAAGAAAAACATTTTGAAATCGAAGATCGAAACGACATCGCCGTCCCCTCCCACCTTATCCGGAACACTCTCTCTCTCTCTCCCCTTGCTGTCCCTAGCCATGGCGTCTCTGCATCATCTCTTGTCTTGTCGCCGCTGTCCGAGCAAAACCGCATCGCCGATGGCGTCTCTGGTCTCCCACCTCACGAGCGCCACCCTCCCAAACTGCAGTCGCCTTCGCGGCGACGATCTCCTCCTCGCGATCGCCGCGGTTCCCATCGCCTCCTCCACCAGCACCAGCTCCAGCTCCAGCTCCAGCTCGCGCTCGCGCTTCATCTCGAATCATCCGGCCAATCTGGTGGCCTCCGCCGCGAAATGGTCAAAGCCTCGCGTTCGCAATCCTAAAAGCAGCGAAGATGATGAAGCTTCCGTCCAAGAGCTCCGAATTCCCGACCATTGGCTGCTTCCTCCCAAGGCTCGGGAGGTATTCGCTATCGCATTGCTTTCTTTGAACTTGGAACCGTCCTTTCAATGTGGAATTCGAAATGATTTGATGTTGTCTGATTCTGACAACAGCGAAATCGAACGCGCAATTTGGTATGCTCGATCAAATTTTCTACACTTCAATGCTGAAAAGATTTGTCTTTTAGCGTCAAGTAGAGACTCTCTCTCTAGTTTAGACTTTGAATATGTGCGCTTTCAATGCTTTCCAGTTACTTCTCAGCGGAACCAGTGAAAATTTGCTTCTTTTTTCTTTTTCTTTTTTTTGCGGTTTTGTGTGCGTTTCTGGGAATTTACATCCTTACTCCGGTACTCACATTTCCTCGAACTGGGGAAAAATTTGTCTAGGAATCTGAGTGGCTCAGAGTTTCTTTGCATAAATGGCTGGACGACGAGTACTGCCCGGAGGAGACTAATGTCGAGATCAGCAAGGTCGCCGCGAGCTCATACTACAGTTCCTTGCTGGAGAAGCAAACCGACTTGGGTGAGATCCTGTTGAACATGGCCAGAGAATTGGAATCGATCTCCTATCAGGATAGCTTTCACGGGGCATTCTCGTCGGCGAACGCAGCAATCGATTTGATTTGTCAGCGGATAGAACAGTCGTAGCGGTACGTATTTCTCATTGCTTCGAGTAAGCAGATTCTTGTCAAGATTTTTGCAATGTGGGTTGAAGTTCTCTCTCCCGGTCTGCTTAAAACATCTACAACATAGATGGGGAAATGTGTTGAAAAGACCAACTGCTTCTAACATAGTCAATTTTCCATTGGTCTGGTTTTTTGGCCTAGGGAATATGTCTAAATCGACTGTGTTGAGCGCATTCTTCCAGTACAAGATGTGCTAACTATCAGTTCCTGAGAGAAATGTGCAACTAAAGATTAAACTTTAAATAGCACTCAAAGAAATCTGATTAAAACAAGCTTGTGAGGAAATCATATGTGCAATCCCTACCCAATGCTCCATAAGTAACTGAGAAAAAACCAGTAAGAAGAATTGTATACAACTCTTGTCGAGAATTCTTTGGCTTTTACTTGGTATGGTTTAGGCATGTAAATGAACTCTTAGTGCACCTGGTCTGGTGCAGGCAACGGTAGACTCTTCATCACCGTGAAGCCACCATCCACCACCAGATTGTGCCCGTTGACATACTTTGCATCATCTGATGCAAGGTAGAGTGCAGCATTGGCAATGTCGCTAGTTTCACAATTATCCCCCATCAAAACACCAGCATCATGTAAAATCTTCTTGATTTGTGAATCTTCTACACCACGATAGATTTGCCTCAACTCATCCATCACAAATGGGGTTGGGATGGCAAAAGGCGATATGCTGTTGACTCTGATGCCATACCTACAAATACAGGTGAAAAATAACCAATTTACCAGAGAGAGCAAACTGGACGAAACTAGCTGAAAACAAAAAACTAAGAGCAGAACCTATTAGGTGGAGAATTTTTCAAACTCATCATAAGAGACAAGTATCAGAAGTTATGTTTTATTTTAAACAATAGAATAACATTTTACAGAAAACCCATCTGATCAAGAGCCAACAGTATCTAGATGCCTTTTTGGAACCAAACCAACCCCATTCATGACTATATTACCTGCATAACTCGGCCGCAACTGACCTCACTATCCCAATAACTGTGGACTTCGAGATAGAGTACGTGTGCTGTGCAGTTCCTCCAACCAATCCTGTGATGCTGGCAGTACAGAGGATCGAGCCAGTCCTGCGAGGGATCATCACCCGTGCCCCATGCTTTATTCCGGCAACAACACCCCGCACATTGATGCTCATAACCCGATCAAACACATCAAGGTCGAGGTCAGTGATGCTCGGTGGAGTGCCGCAGGCGACCCCGGCATTGTTGTACATGATGTTGAGTTGATTGAATCGGGAAACAGTGAAATCGACAGCATTTGAGATGTCTGATTCTTTAGTCACATCACACGGGATGAAGACAGCATCAGGTCCAAGCTCTTCAGTGGTTTCTTGGCCGAGCTGTTGCTGGATATCTGCAATCACAACTTTGGCACCATGAGCAACAAACTTAGCTGCAGTTGCCTTGCCTATGCCACTGGCTGCTCCTGTGATCAATGCCACCTTGCCTTCTAGCTTCCTGTGGGATGTTATGAGAATTGTATTGCATAATAATGGGTTATGACTGTGTTTTCCTTAGGGAAGGATAAAAGAAGAGATACGTAAGCAATTAGTTGTCCCTGCTCATGAAAAATTAACGGATATAAGTGTGTTATTTGTGTTCTGCTGGCACCTACAAGCATCAATGCAATATAGTCATAGAGGTGGCTTGGTTGTACTCTGCAAAAAGGAATATTATTTCTATACGTTTCATAATCTATGAAAGTCTGACTGTCTTGGACTTGCAATGGTAAGTAGAACTCTTGATCGTGGACTCCTAGATATGGAGGTGCTTCAAGTGAATTTGCTCTGGTAGAGTCTGATTGTTGATCGTGGAGATGGAATTAAACATAAGATGAACCTCTATGTCCCAGCTCTAGAGCTTCAATAGGACCTCACTTGAGTCGTTGCAGGATAAGCACATGACCAGAGTCTCTTAACTGATAGACTATAGTGTGAACACAGCAGGGGAAAAAGTGCAGATGAATCGACTCTGTGAATATAACCCAGATAGAAAAAATCGCACTCAATACAATCAAGGAGAACTTGATCACACCTTCCTGCGTCAGTGGAGAATCTGCTGATTGCATTCTGATTGATTAAGCTGCTGTTACTGAAAAGGGTGTTGCTGTCATTGCACATTTCAGAACTCACATCATGAAGAAGAAGAAGAAGAAGAAGAAGAAGAAGAAGAAAAGAGGAGGAGGGTACACACCTTAGAGCAATTCCCAGTCTCCTTCCAAGCATAGTTTCAACTGGTGTCGCAGAGAAAGATGAGATGGATCAGAGAGAGAGAGAGAGAGAGAGAGAGAGATTCTGTTGTGTTCCATGTGAGAAGTTGTGTAGTGCTTATGTGACGTTAACAGAGACAAACACAACAGGCCAAAAAGCAAAAGGAGACAGCATCCTGACTGTGCTCGTCACCTGGAGACGTAATGCACTCCCAAGTTGTGTGGTGCTGCTTTCGTTATGATTGGACGCAATCGTGTCGAGGTAGACAATCCTCGCCGTGACTTTGAAGGAGCAAACGGGCTCTGAACGTATTGTTCCCACTGAATTATCAAAGCTTGAAGGAGTTGCCATCCAATTTCGGGGACATCTTCTGGACCAAAAAGGAAAAATGAGTTTTTTTCCTTTGGCATCATTGATTAGAGCTCGAAACAGCAGTTGTGCTCAGGACCCACCACAAGAACGCGGAAATTGATAAATGAATAGGGAACATTGAATTTGGTGGGTGAAATTTGGGGCAATTCGTTGATTTTTTTATGTGGGTTTGTGGACCCCCTAGTTGCGTTTCCAAGGAACCAATCGAAAGGGCGGTGTTAGGAATGACCTTTGCGTTTCTCGTGACATGGCCTTTTTTTCAGCACGCTTTGACTTCCATTTTCTAATTTCGTTTTCTACTCTTTTTTTGGGGGGGTTGTCAGTAATTTATGTGAGTGAAGTGGTAGATCATAAAAACGCTACTTAATCGTCAACTTCACATACGGAGGATTGTTGTTTAGCTTGCATGGAAGTACTCGACTCTTCTTATCCTTTTAATGATTATCACATAACCTCTTTAGAGTCTTAGATCAAATGACCCCAAAAGTTATTTTGCGCGCTCTTAGAGCGTTTAGTAAATATTTACCGGACGATTTTGAGGAAATACCAGCATTGGCAAAGTGGAAAGACTGCATCTTCTCCAATAGTTGACGTTCTGGGTTGCCGCGCTTGGGTCTTCAGCAAGGGTCGCCAGGCTGGGTCTCCACCTAGTTCATCTTCCTTGGATGTTGCCCTCACGACTCTCAGGTAAGACTTTGAGGTCGAGTGTTGCCGATTGTCAGGCGTTGATGGTCGCTTAGGTCAAGCATCGAGCGATGGTCGCCTTTTGTCAAGTGTCGCCGTACCTACGTCACGCGACCTCAATTGGGCTCACTGTGGCCCTCGGAGATGATGAATAGTAACTTCTTTTGTTTTCGATTTCATTTTTTTAACTTTAAAACTACACCAAAAGTCAGTAGTCAAATGACATTTGCTATGAGCAAATACACCTTGTGTGAAAAATATTTGGGAAAACGACTTGCATTTCTCTAAATTCAACCAAACAAAGCTAATTTTTTATTATTATCACATGGTCTCTTTAGATCTATGGACCCCATATATAAATAATGGAGATACAAAGATGGATCAGGTTCAATTCCTTTTTTTTCATTGACTTTTTTTCCGATTAGGTTCCCTCTTCAACAAAGTATTTTGTATAATAGTCTCGGTTCACGATAGTGGCACATGCCACATCACATGTCATTGTCACGTGTCAATTCGTTATTTCATGTGACTTGTATACAAAATACACATTTCTTGTCACATTGTCATTTTCGATACAATGATGTCTTGCATGTGATGCTCATTCAACACCGCATAGTATAATAAGATCAAGTGGTACCGACTGAGCACAATTGTATGAGCAGATGGTCACGCTAGCGTCTGCCGGGCATTCCACATGTAAACTACTTTTCCATTTCCCGGAAGCGGTGGCTTTAAAAAAGGCAGCTGCTCCGAAATTAATGGATTTAGATAAATTAGTAGATGGAATCATAACAAACGAGGGCATTTGGTCTAGTGGTATGATTCTCGCTTAGGGTGCGAGAGGTCCCGAGTTCAATTCTCGGAATGCCCCCTCCCCTCCTCTTCTTTATTCTTTTTCTTTTTTGTATTTTTTTTAAAAACTTTGATATTAGCATTTTCCAAAACGGGCTAGGGTTCGGGACGTTTTGGACCAACGAAAGCCCACGGGCTCAGAAATGACACCTCGTTGAAGCTGTGAACTGGACTGGGCTTCATCATCTTTATTCACTCTTTCTTCTCTTCGGACGACGACCAAACACCATATATGAATGTATAGATACTAAGTATTCCTCCTCAACACGTTCTTCAATGAAAAGCATATCTTATAAATAAAAGATAAAAAACAAGAAGAAAGAGAACCTTTCGTATGGGCTTGAAACTAGCAAGCAAGTCGCAAATGAGAATATAAAATGGCAAATTATGTTAATTATATAAGGAATTGATATTTCTTTATTAATTTTTTGTAATTGAATATATTCTTCATTCGAAAAATCATTTTCTAATTGTTCTGCGCGATGTAGCTAGTCTACATATGGTCATGTATCTAGGGAGATTATGTGATTATCTTGTACTTTTTTCCTTTCCTTGTTCCTTTTCTTTTTTTTCCCCCAAAATGGTAGTTATAAGATCAGTCGAAAGTGTTAAGATCTTCTCATTAATTTACAAAAGGAAGAAAAAAAGGGGCACATTGTCCTTTATACTCATAAACAACCAGGAAGGAACTCCTTTGATGATGTCTAAGGAGATATGTTTAAACTTTGCAAGACTATTTTCATGCCTAACAAATGCAATGATTGAAAAAAAAATTGTGGGTAATGTTAAAAGAAAATGAATTGTGGGTAAATGGTAAAAGAAAATGAGAGAAGGAAAAAAGAAGAAAAATAACGGAGAAAAAGGGGGCATTCCGAGAATCGAACTCGGGACCTCTCGCACCCAAAGCGAGAATCATACCACTAGACCAAATGCCCACTTGTGCAAAGGTTCTGTTTAAAAATTATAAATAATATTTATACGTGAGCAATTTCATTTCACCCTTCTTTTTTTTTTTAAGTTTTCTAAAATTAGCTATTGGCAATACTGAGCAAAATCCCCAAAATAACGTTGATCCCTGATCCGTTATATTCCCTTTCGTATATGAGTTTCACATTGGGTTCTCGAGACAAGGCATTGTCATGAGTTAACACTTAAAATCCGAAATGCTTTTCTCGTACTCTATCTGAATTAAAAACATTCTTCTATCCAATGCATATGCCACATGAGAATGCTAACATGACATCCCAATCCCACTCATTTCGCCCTTGTAAAACATTAAAATTAAATAATAATGTTATCGACCATAAGCGTGGCGTCGCATTAACCGATTTTTCTTGACTTATCTTGGTTTACTATGGATTTAGACTGATTGGAGGATGTTCCTCCCATCCATTAAGCGATAACGATACACTCTTTTACTGGTCGCCAAGTCCTTTTCATTTTTGCTTTTCCCGACAAGAACTTAGAAAATGAATGAAGTCTCGCAAAATGACTTAGAAAACTTCCTAGGTCTCAAGCCCTTTGGAAAATTATTGTAATATTGACCCGTGCATCGCGCGTCGCCGGTCCTGTTCCATTGCCGAGTTCCTCGTCGCGCACTAAAAGGGAAGAAAAATTAGGGTATCATTGGAACGGTAGAATCGAAATCGTAGGACCCATTTCCTAACTAGAATAACGCATCATGTACCATTTGACCAATAATTTATTTATTTATTTACCACACCATATGGAGTGTCCATTATGATCTTCGGCATTCTTTAAACATAATGTATCGGGAATTTTCTCCTCGATTAGGGTGTGTTTGGTAATATTTATGTTTTTAAAAATAATTTCTTTTTAGAAATAGTTTATATTTGTATTCCCTGAAACAGTTTCCAAGTAAAACAACGCTTTTGATAACTACACAAAATTAAAAAAAGAACAATGAGGTGGAATTTCTCTTAATTTTTGATAATTTTTTAGATTTTTCTTCTTCTTTTTCTCTTCTTGTGGCATTGGCACTTGGCAGGCGGCCAGCGGTGATTGATTAGAAAAGGAAGAGGGAGAAAATAAAAGAAAGAAAATGACTTATTTAAAAAATTGTTCTCGTAAATAAGAATCAACTTTTTTTCTACTTCTTATTTCTATTCTAAATCTATTCCATGGCCACTTTTCTAGTTCAAGAAATATAAAAATTAGCTGAGGTTACCAAACGGATTTTCTTTTTCGAGGAACAAAAGAATAGCAATTTTGAGAAATAAAAACATTAACAAACAGGCACTTAATTTCCATGAGGAGACAAGAATCCGCACGATTCACCTCGCCGCCTTACAATGATAATAAGGCCCTTCAAGAAAATGGTTTGCACATTTAATCTTTCTTATGGCAATTATGTCATTAGGCAAGACCAGATTATCGTAATTGACGGGTAATATAGAAGACCAACACCTCTTTATTCAACGCAAAAACGCTGTTGACCTTTCGGGGGAATTTCAGAAATTTTCAGGCGATGAGAAAAGGCGTTGTTTGCTTTGACCAAATTGGCGCATTAAATTATTTATGATCATGATGATATTAAATATGGTGAAATCGCGAGTCAAAATTAGGACGCTATGCCACCACCAAAGTCAAGATAAAAAAATTCTATGAATGCACTTTTCAAAATCCGGGGAATTGAAAGTCCATAAATTTCGAATATAATACATTTAAATCATGGACCAAATTCTTGACTTTGACAACTTGAGAGAGCAAATTGAGGAAAAAAATAAATGAATTCCTGAAAATGATATTGTGATAAGGATATGAAGTAAGAGATTTTGCTAGGTGTGCGCATCTACATTCTTTTAAATTCCCAATCTTTTCATTTTATAATAAAATAAAACCAGAATCATTCTTATCAAGCAAAAACATCCGAACTTTTTAGAGCATCTTAAACCTCGAATTTTTGCCCAAAATTATCTATAAAGAACATATTTACCATACTTATGCGGAAGAAAAGGACGAGTACTAAAAATAAATATAATGATATCTCATTAAACAAACTATAAAACTATAACCATAAAGTAGTTGGCATAATTTGTCTTATTACGTAAATCTTCAGTAAAATTCAAATTGAAAATTTTTCCATCTCGCAACAATTCCGATTCATTAGCCAAAGCAATTCAAAATAACACTTCTTTACCGGTGCCTTTTTTTTTTTTTTTCTTTTGCTCGTACATATGACAAAACTTTGTTGTTTTCACGTGAACACAAACCCAAAATCAAGAGGGATTTAATTTAACTCCCCAAGTTTTTAGCTTGCAGAGTGACCATACCACCCAGAAGTTTTTCCCTACTCTATCCAAACTAAACTTTCTCCCCCAAATTTCAAATTCCGGGAGATCAAACAGAGTCAATAGACCCCCTAAGATTCAAATCAGGATGTTTCCTAATTCATGTCACGAGATTAAGATAAACCGCACACTAATTACCTCGTGAGAGTTAATTAGAGAGTTAAAAAGCCAAAGATCGGCACTGATCGATCGATCATGTGGATGCGTCAGGAGTCTCTCCAAACCACGTTTGAATACAAACACCCCCCCAATGGATGATGGTTGCCTTCGCATCGCGGTCGTGGAATCGCCAGCTAACGAACAATTTTTATATCGACACCGGTCGAGAATTGAGAACAGTCGACAGCGTGTCCCTCGTACTCTGTTCGGACCTCTTCAATTTCCGCTCTCTTGACTGTTCAACGGCTGCCCAATCTTGACTCTCTCTCTCTCTCTCTCTCTCTCTCCCTTTCGGATGTTTTCTTTGGTCGGCATACAAGAACTAGGAAAGTGCCGCGTGCCCCTTTTATGTCTCATTTGTAGAAAAACGAGGCCTCTCTCTTTTTCCTTCTTTCCCCTCTAATGTAAATCCGAGGATTGGTTTCTTCGTCCTTTCCAAATTGTAATTTCGACGCGCTCGGGTATGGCTGCTAACGTGTTTGGACCGTCGTGATTGTAGCGGGGCGTCCTAACCCTTTAATCGTAGGAGAATCTTATGGGAATCAAGAGTAGATTTCAGTGTGTATGGATCTAATTTGAGATCTTATGCGATCAATGACGTGCCGAATATTATTTAAATATCATTCTCTCGCATGGGTGATTTCCTTTCATTAAAGAACGGGAGACCAAGTCAGCAATAACAATCCTAACCCAGTAGCCCCAGATTGACCCTTTTCTTGAACATCCATGCTACTACCCCTAAGAAAATAAATGCAAAGAATTGGTAAAAAAAAAAAAGGAGAAAGGAAAAGAAATTTCCCCATTTGATTACTGCTCTTTGGTGGGTCATATGCGCATTAATCATTGCATCAAGCTTCTAGAGGAGACTTCTCTTGATAAATCAAACAAGTAGTTGTCGATAGTTTTCTGCACGATTCAACCGGGTCAGGTTTCAATCATTTCTAGAAGGAGGAGAAGGAGCACATGGTTGGTTCATCGCCATCGCCATCGCCATCTCCCGTCCTCCTCCTCCTCCTCCTCCTTTCTTCTGCAATATAAAGATTTCTGACGTCTTCTTACTGAGACACCGCCCACCACAAGAACTGAAGTGTCAAACAAGACAGGCCACATCATAGTGTAATGCCCCTTGATACAAGTAGCCATTGCAGCGGCCTCCTCGCCTTGAATCCTCCTCCTCCTCCTCCTCCTCCTCCTCAATTCTCTTCGGACTAATATAAAGCCATGCGAAATTTCTCTACCCTTTTGCGGAAAAAGTCGGAATTTGCCTGACGACGACGAGACGGAGAGAGAGAAAGAGAGCGCAGGCGATCGGTTAGAGGAAAGATGGAGCACAGGATGCAGAGGAAGGTGGTCGACGCTTCGTCTTTCTTTCTGTTCGAAGACTCCGGCGACTCCGAGGTCGACGGGAGGGATCCCGGGCATGAGGAGGTCCCGATGGAAGAGGACGACGCGGAGTCCTGCAGCTACGACTCGTCTGACTGGGCCAATGCGGACGACGACGTGGTCGTCGGGGAATGCGACGTCAACGTTGCAGCGTGGCTCCGGGACGGTCACGAAGAGGACGAGGACGAGTCTGGGGACGAGCTAGACAGTCATGTGCAGCTTCCCGGGTGGAGTACAAGTCCTGTGTCTCGGTGGAGTCGACCAATGAGTTGATGAACGAGAGGGAGAGGAGCAAGCTGTTTTGGGAGGCTTGCCTGGCTTCTTGATCACGATCCTGGGCGTGTTTTTTTCTTTTTTTTTCCGGCGTTTCCGGGTTCGCCGTTCGAGCATTCAACATCTGCTCGTCGGTTCTAAATTCTTTCACCTTTTGTCCAGCCAATAATTTGCACATAGGAATGAAACGATGCCTAACTTATCGTCGAGCTATGCCTCCATGTTATATGAATGGAGAAGGCTTGATTCTTGGAAAAAGCTATAACTTTTGGTTCGAGTTTGAGCTCAAGTGAGACTCCTGTGTACTTCTTGCGAAAAATGCTGCAGATTCTCAAGTATCAAGTATTTATTGCTCCCAAAATCTTGGCTCAAATTTGAACAGGATTGTGAGCGTGCACGCGCATATGCGAGGGAGTATTCTGCAGCAACAGCTGCTGAACATCGACTGGCATGAATACTAACGTTATTCAAACTCAACATCGCTCGGGTTGAACTTAAAAGTGGGATAAACCTACTAGCCTTCCGTCTCTCCTGCTAATTCAAATTGTTGGGTTAGTTAGTTGCCTTAATTTCTTCCGCCAGTAGGTCAAATGTCCACGCCATCGTCATACATGCACAAGGACAACCTATGATAACATTACCGAAACCAGAAGAATTTCATGAGCATCAGAAAAGGGCAAAATGTCAAATTTCTGCAATTTTCATGATAGGTCGTTTCTTCCTTATTTCAGAAAGACAAACCTCGGTGGTCCAAAGTTGGTACCGAATGCAACCACCATCACAAATAGACAGTCCAAAATAAGACGCACCCGTGTCCCCAATTTGTTGCAAACCTGCCTCGCTGCACGACCGATAAATGCGAATGAAACTACTCATTTTGAGGTGCTCTCTCTCGTCCTTGTCCCAGGAATACGAAAATGAAAACGAAGATAGACAGTCGCAATCGCACGAGAATTCCGACTAATGGCAATTGCACCACTGAAAAACTCCACTAGCAAAGCCACAATCAGTGGTAATCCACCGAAGGATCACCAATGCTCCTTCTACATCGCATATGGTGGTAGAAAGGACAGATCAAGACCCACCACATATCAATTTCGCGTACAGATCGAATCGGGTGAGGTTTTCATCACCCAAGGTCGGTTAAGAAAACTACAAAATAAGCACGAACTTTCAACCGCTCAGCCCTCAGCTGAACCACGGTCCTAGAAATCCACCACTAGCAAAAAGCACTCCCAAACACTGTTTTAAGTCGACGCACCTAGAAGTATAATGTACATAAGATTAAGAAGCCTTGACTCTAAGACAACACATGAAATCTGCAGAGTATGATCCGGAAGAATGGGAAATAAGAGTTTGGTCAGACAACCGAGGGCTCGCGAGAGAATAATTCTACCATCTCCATGCCATTCGTCCTTTCGGATTCCTTCTGTGGACTCTTTATGTCAGTGACTTGCGCTTCTCCTATCCTCCCACTCGTCCCAGAATCTTCTCCATCGCTAGTCGTCAAAGTGGACGTCCTGTTTTTGCTATCAGTGAATGAAACACCCGACTCATCATTGACAAGCGAGCAATTTCCAGAACTACCGCAGTTTTGTTCCGCTTCGCTTGATGGCCTTTCAGACAAAACATTTGCATTTCCCGCATGATTGCATTCTTCCAACTGCCTCAAGAAGCAATCCTCTATCTCACTCGATGATCTGCCTTCGTCTTCATCCATGCAGCTGCGGCTGTAATTCGCATCATTGTTGTCATCAAAGTCTGACGTTGGCCCTCTTAATTCACAGCTAGTATCCATCTCTTGCTGACTATCATATTCATAATCAGATGGTTGCCCGGATGAACGAGATGACATTGGTGAGTATCCTCCAGCAGCAGCCTCTTCACGTTCTCTGAGAGTCTTCATGATCAGAGTCTTGAGCAAGTTCATTACTTGCACAGCGTGCATCAGAGCTGTCAACGGATCGGACATCTACAGAGAATAGAACAATGCATCGCTTAAGTTCTTGCTCTGTGGAAGTTGAACTTCCTTTTAGTAATTCAACTTAATGAGAACAATTTCATAGTCAATTATCAGAAAAATTACAAAAATGCTGCAAATTTGAGCTAGTCTCGTAGTATCATTATAGTTTTTGTGAACTTCGTATAATTAAAGTTGCGACTGGTGTTCTCTCTTCTAAGCACTTTTCTCTTTCCTCAGCAAGTGAAAATAGAATCATCTCGTGAACTGGCATTTGAGTAACCTATCTCATCCTCCCCTCCCCTTGCGGTCCACAGTCAATATAGCTAACATGTCGATTCTCACTAAAGTATTAGGATGTCACTTGTCGAAGCAGACCAATATCAAAACTTCTGAAAATTAGGGAGATCTGATTAAATACCTGAGTCATGTTTGGTGCGAAAACCATCGCGATGTTCCGTGCATTCATTTTGTTGAATTCCTCTTCCTCGACCACATCAGCCATAAGACCGACAGCCCAGTTGAGCAATGCCGACTCGGTTGGCTTCAGCTGCTTCACTAGCTCGATGGATTCTTCTTCAGTGTTGCATTGGAGAACTTGTTCCGGGGAAAGCCCATCGAGCACGCCAGAGGGGAGCTCTCGGAACCAGGCTTTGATCAGACCCGCCAAACAGTGAACGTCGATATCATCAGGGACAATGCCCCTGTTCAACTGGTCCCTCACATGCTCCTCTTTGCTGTTCTCCGGGTTTATGCGGAAAATTCCTTCGGCCTGCAGAACCAGATAGAGTTTGAGTGAAAACCAAGGACTTAAAACCAGAATTAGGAAATGCTTCGCCTTCAAGATAATATCAGTGGAGAGTGATTCTACCTTCAAACCATCTTGCGAGTATAGCCGCTCCTGCATGAGCAAAAGAATGGAAGGGACGCTATTTCCCCGTGAATCATACGAGCACTGCATCGACTCAGCCGAGACTCCAAACACACTGACACTGCAAAAGAGAAGACCCAAAAAATTCAAGCCTTTTTTCCCTTTTGGCCAAGACAATGCAAATCAAGTTCAAATCAAGTTCAAACGCATACTAACTGCAGATTCGAGCCGGCGGGAAAAACAAATTCGTGGTAAAGTAAGAGAATATGGCCTAAAGGTTAGTACCACAAATGTCCAAATCAAAAAGGCTACCAAATAAGAACGAACCAAACCGACATAGGGCATAAAGTCCATACCTTTTCATTTTAACCAATTCGTAGGTACTTTCTAAAGTAGAGACCTTTCAGCAAGTAAAGAAAGACTCTGGCCCTAATAGACGCATTGGCGACACGGTTTAGGCTCATCCGGTACATTTGACAACCCGTGATTCGTTCATAACTCTCGACTTCACTTTCCCAACCCAAGCAAAAAACTATAACTTGCTAAATTTATTATGTCGAATCAAATTAGTGCTTTCAGCTCTTGCACAGGAATCTCCTCCGACAAGAAAGGAAATCACACCAGAAACGCAGAAGGAACTGACCAAACGACTTGACGTCTCTCAGATCCGAACTCCACACCATTAGAATTGCTGAGGTAAAATCCACCTCATTTTTGTCCAAAATTCCACACTCATCAACAGTCTAAAAACCCAGAAACAGGGAATAAAGAAAAGCCAAAAAAATATAAAAATCCAAGCTTTTCGAAACTCATTAGCTAGAAGAATTTCAAACTCGGGGTTACCTCGCGCTGGGGACCCGGCAAGGGATCTCGACCTCGAACTCCACGGGGAGGCCCAGGAACCCGTGGAACCGGTCGAAGGTGACGTGAGTGACGTGGCGGACGTTAGTCGGCCACCCGATCTCCATGTGGTGGGTCACGACCGTCGCCGTCCCCGTCGCCGTCGCCGTCGCCGCCGTCATCACCTCTTCGCCCCGTTCGACTGCGCAAGAGGCCATCGACCTCTTCAGCGCCGTCGCCAGGAGAGCCAGCACCGAGAGCTGGTTCTGCTCGTCCTCCGCGGCGGTCGCCTCCGTCTTCGCCTTCTTGGCGCTCCCCCCGCCGCCGCACCCTCCGCCCTTCGTCACCATCACCGGCCCCGTCATCTCTTTCTCTGCGTCTCTAAGGAAGAGTAGGACGAAAAACTGGCTGGCTTCTGTTCCTGTTCCTGATCCTGTTCTCTTATCTTGTCCCGGACCAACTTCTTCTCGCTTCTTCTCTTGTCTTGGTTGCGAGAGAGAGAGAGGAGAGAGAGAGTTAAGGAGGGTGAGGTTGCATTGAAGTCGGGTCTTTTGAAGCTGTTCTTGTGCGCTGCGGAGTTTCTTGAGTTCGCTTTTTGAGGTCTCCAAACGGCCACTTGGGGTTTTCAAATTTTCTCCCTTCAGGCTTGCTTTATCCGCGATGTCGGGACTTTTGACCTCGCTCCATGTCTCTATTTACGGGCCGTGCCACTTCAGGAGCAGGTCCAACCTTCTTCCCACCCCTACACCCTCCTAGATTCATCCGGCCCTAGGAATCAGGAGACACCCCCCCCACTGGAAAATGAAATCGCTTTCGACTGGAACATCACCAAGAAAACGGGCGTTGACCACGTGAGACCGTTCGGCAACAAGTCGTTCCGCATACGTCGTAGGAACATCGAATCGTGTGCGCGATGTAATTAATTGAGCCGAAGAGGGAAAACGCAATTAACTAACACGCCATTTGGAGCACCGAACTTAGGTGAAAATATGGGGCGAGTAGGATCGATCCAAGCGAAAAGGGAGAGGTGGGTTTTGGAGGGGGTTGGCCAACTGCATCATCATAACGGGGGAGGAGGTGGGTCAGTGATGGTATTATTGGGGAGGATCTAATGATCTCATTCGCTTTTTCATTTTTCCATAAAGACGAGAAATGAGAACAAAAATTTAAGTCGCGCATGGACCTGCGGGCTTGATATTTTGCATACCGGGGTCGACGTGGTTGGAAACTGCCCTTGATTGGAGGACTGAGTTTGATGTTTCCGACGAGGGGGGGATTAGCCCTTTTCATGGGATCTTGGCGTGATTTATGGGGGGGAGGGGTTCCTCAGTAAATTTCTCGAGTCTTCCCTTTCTCCGAAGAAATGTAAAGTTTTGATGGTTATGGAATTACGGATCCTCAACGCCATGTCATGTCATGATCACGGCGTAGGGAGATCTGCCTCGCTTGGCTCGGTTGTGTTTGGGATGCCCAAAATACTTGTCTTTGATCACGATGGACGTTTCAAGTTTGACTCGGGACATTTCGAGAAACAATTTGGACTGATGGAACTGATCTTGAATTTAGCAAGCTAGGAGTAAATCTTGATCTTACTCGAGCCATGAGTGTCCAAAGGAAGGCTCCGTCCGAAGCTAGCTGGCAAACTTAATTTTTATCATTTATGTTCGTGGGTGTGCATAGAAAATAATGTTGGTCTAATTCAGTGGCTTGATCTAGGGTTGTCCCCATTGATCACTTCCATTGATGGGTTGTAATTTTAGATTTTGTGTTTTGTATAAAATGGATTAAATGGGTAGGTGAACCTAAAGAGCTCTAGCATTACGATAACATGCTGATTTTTACTCGACTTTTCTATATGGAATATCTTTCGGTCACATGAAGAAGTATATATTACATGGCCAAAGGTATATCATTTTTACAACATAACGTGGCAACATCTATACCAAACAATCCTCAACGACATCAAGAAGTTGCATACTCAAGCCATATTTCGACAAACAATTTGGACTAATGCAGGAAGCTACAAGTACATCTTGATCTTACTTAAGCCATGAGTGTCCAAAGGGAGGCTTCGCCTGAACTAGTTGGCAAACTTAATTTTTATCGTTTATGTTCGTGGGCGTGCTTGGGAAATAATGTTGGTCCAATTCAATGGTCTGATCTAGGGTTGCCCCTATTGATCACTTCCATTGACGGGTTGTGATTTTAGATTTTGCGTTTTGTATAAAATGGATTAAATGGGTAGGTGAACCTAAAGAGCTCTAGCATTATGATAACCTACTGACTTTTACTCGACTTTTCTATATGGAATATCTTTTCGATCACACCAAGAAGTATATATTACATGGCTGAAGGTATCCCATTTTTACAACATAACGTGGCAACATTCATACCAAACAATCCTCAACGACATCAAGAAGTTGCATACTTGAGCAATATTTTGAGAAACAATTTGGGCTGATGGTATGAATCTTGGATTTAGCAAGCTAGGAGTACATCTTGATCTTACTCCAGCCATGAGTGTCCAAAGGGAGGCTCTGCCCGAACTAGCTGGCAAACTTAATTTTATCGTTTATGTTCGTGGGCGTGCTTGGGAAATAATGTTGGTCCAATTCAATGGCTTGATCTAGGGTTGCCCCTATTGATCACTTCCATTGACGGGTTGTAATTATAGATCTTGCGTTTTGTATAAAATAGATTAAATGGGTAGGTGAACCTAAAGAGCTCTAGCATTATGATTACATGCTGACTTTTACTCAGCTGTTTTATATGTAATATCTTTCGATCATACCAAGAAGTATATATTACGTGGCCAAAGGTATCTCATTTTTACAACATAATGTGGCAACATCCATACCAAACAATTCTCAACGACATCAAGAAGTTGCATACTTGAGCCATATTTCGACAAACAATTTGGACTGATGGTACTGATCTTGGATTTAGCAAGCTACGAGTACATCTTGATCTTACTTGAGCCATGAGTGTCCAAAGGGAGGCTTCACCCAAACTAGCTGGCAAACTTAATTTTTATTGTTTATGTTCATGGGCGTGCTTGGGAAATAATTTTGGTCCAATTCAATGGCCTGATCTAGGGTTGCCCCTATTGATACTTCCATTGACGGGTTGTAATTTTAGATTTTGCGTTTTGTATAAAAGGGATTAAATGGGTAGGTGAACCTAAAGGGCTCTAGCATTATGATAGTATGCTAACTTTTACTCAACTTTTCAATATAGAATATCTTTCGATCTTTCAGTCATACCAAGAAGTCGTATATATTACATGGCCAAACGCATCTAATTTTTACAGCATAACATGGCAACATCTATGAATGACATCAAGAAATTGCATATGGTACCTAGCTAGGCTCCTTTGACTAGGCATGATGTGACATAAATCTAAAAAGTCACATAGACTATTGATGTGGTAAGACTTAAATTGGCAATGATGGATATAGAGTTTTCATTTGAAAATCACAAGACAAAATTTTTTTGACAAAATGTTTGCTTAGAGAACAAAATCCAATGGTCTATCATGACAATTTGGAAAATTTTAGCAAGTACTAATTGAAGAATCCAAATATCTGGCTGCCACGGCCAGGTGGCACCAGCGACCTTCCTATAGTTTGTCCTTTCATGTTGGATCTCAAGAAGTGCAAGGGATGCTCTTGTGCATTTTTCCACATTACATTGGGCTTTACATCTACCTATATTAACCATAAGATTGTCATAATTTTTTTTTGTAGCGTCACACATATAACACGTGGTGAAGACACTTTTCTATCTTTGTAATAAATGTAGAATGAGCATACCTATGAAAAGAGACCATGGCAGTCATGTAATTACAAAGCCAAAAAACTTATAAAGAATCTCACAATCACTTAATTGTGGTATATTAAAAAGGTGTGATCAATATATATTCTTCCTCCATCTTAAAGATTAAACTTTGTGGAGTGGAGAAAACCCTTTTGTCTCACGAAACTTCAAAAAAAAAAAATTTGGAAAAACTCACACCTGTTCCCCAATCGGTTATGCTCGATCATTCTTTGACCCAAATTCGTACCCCCATGTAAAAACACGAACTTCCCCCACGCTCAAAATGGACATGAAATCAAAAATCAAACACGAAGCATCCGAAAGCATCCGAGGCAGAATAAATTCAGTTGTTTGGTCGGGGCAGTAGAGAGGCATCCGATGCGGAATGCAGCACCCGACGGCCCCATATCCAATTTATTTCTCAATTTGTCATTTTGTGTCGTCATTAATCATTTCTGTCTCTCTTTCGAGCAAACCAAATTTCAACGACGGGCCTCGGAAGACGACAAGACGAAGGAGGAGGAGGATCGCTCCAAAATGCGAGATCTGCCTCCGCCGATCGCACGGCCAGGATGCCGTGAGCAGAGGGAGGAGCGGCCCGGAATGCAAGGCGGGAACGGCGGGCCCCGTGGGGACAGAGGAGCATCTACCACCGGATCCTAATCCCTCTCTCTCTCTCTCTCTCTCTCTCTCTCTCTCTCTCTCTCTACTTTGCACTATTTGAATTTCAAAAAGAAGAAGACAATAAGCGAATTCGATCGTTGCGTCTTCTCAGCTTTTTTCTCAATTATTTATTTATTATTTTTGGGGGCTCCCATGTATACTTTCGTTGTACCTTTTCACTGAATCGGACCCCCTTTTGTGCTCCGCTTTCGTTTGTTGGATGATACAGGTTTCTGATACCTCCCCTTCGGGGCATCACTCAACGTTCCATTTCGCATCGTCTTTCGCGCTTTCTTTCTATCCCTCGTTTCCATATTCTCGAGGTGTTTGGATCACCAAAACGAACAAGTCGCTGTAAGGTTGATTTGGAAAAGTCTCCCCCAATTTTTGAAATTTTGGATATCATCCTCCATTGTGGAGAGTTTGAAATGTTTGACTTACGAAATAAATATATGGATGGAACCGATACCTAATTGACTGGTCAAACTCAATCAAGATTTTGCATGGAATTGTAATTTGCAAGACTTTAGTTTAGTTTGAATGAGACCCTTGATCAACGAAAGATTTGTTGGTGCAATCCTTTCACTTCACAAAGTCAAGCACTATAAATGTTTTCCTTAGTGGTAGTCAACTCTCCACGTGTCCTTGACAATGTTCTTTGCACAAACCCAAAAAAAATATATATATTTTTCACGGGTTAAGTACTTAACTAGACCAAATTAATAAAAATTTTAAGAATATCATTGAGTATTTAACCAAAGTTCATAGGTTATTACTATCGTTACCCTCTCGTTGTTTTTGAATTGAGTATGTAGTTAGCCCCAACTTTGAAATCAAGATTAGTACTATAATAACCTCCATACTCATTTTTGAGCTTGGCCTAGTTTGACTCAGCCAAGTTGACTTAAGAATGAGACTATTTTCGAAGTCAGCCTATTTAACCCCCACACGGATCGAGTGGCGGTCGACCCCAAGATCAAAAGGGCTTGACTTAAATGACAGCACAAGGTCTCGAATTCAATTCCTACTTTTGGATCTCTATGTTTTCTTTTGACAAAACAAAATCTCCATTCAAACCTGGAAAAACGTAAGGAGCTCTCCATCAAAATTGCTTCGATGGATTTAAAATGAACGAATGATGTGATCATGTGCTCTCATCTTGTTCACGTGAATTCGCTTCTCCTTTTCCGCCGTACGAATGGGGTAGAATCTCCACGACATTTTAATCAGTGCAGCCCCTAACACCCTCATCATTGCCTAATGGCCCATCTTTGCGAATGTCGCATGTGGCAAGTACAATCAAATTTTGTGGGAGGTTCCATTCAATTCTTCTCTAGATCTGATTTGTGAAATCAAGACAAAGCGATTCGGTATTTGTCCATCGAAGTCGTCAATTGAATATGGTACCGATGATAGATCGTGATGACTGCTCAAACATGCAATGTGCGATTAACTATAACCAATTGCTTTGAAGAAAAAGAAGCGACAATTAAATTTAATACTAAAAAGATGATGAACGTATAAACCTAATTGATCTTTTTTCACTTTGTTTTTCTTCGCACTTTATTTGGTATTGTCCATGCTTCATAATAACATTGAGTTCGCACTTGTAAAACTTCCATTATTTCATTACTTACATTTTGATAAGAAATATACTACCAATATAAAATTGTTTTCTAATTTTAAGCTCTTGAAGTAACTGGTTATAGGAAGAAAAAAAAAGAAAGAAAATTTTGCATATCGTGTATTGCGTAATGTAGCTTTATATAGAGCCAATGTAAAATTTGAGTTGAGATGCACCACGTAAAATTTTAAAAATCATCTATGGAAGCGGGATGAATTATCTTTCATATGACAATTGTGTACATGACACGTATCTAAGAAAATTTACGTAAATCAAACTATAAACACATATTTTTTTATGAAGCTATAAAGATTTCTTAATCTAACGAGAGGTATAGTATGCTACGTACTTTATCATAGATAAGAAAATTACCAAAAAAATCTTCAATCTTATTTTTATTTTTTTGCCAAATGAGTCATAAACATTTTGTATTTGTACAAATTCAATCCATCATACCAATTTTGACCGAGTAATATTGACATGATTGACGGTCATTCTACGTGGTGTCATTGTATTTTCCATTCAATTAACTGCACATTCCAAGTATCGAAACGACTCCTTGGCATCAAAATTCGATCCCCATAAACGTTGTCTCCCTTTGAAAATGAGGATCGCCATCAGCTTGAGCTCGGTGAGCTTCTGGGTGTGTACAAAGATTCCATTCGTGGGTTTGTCATGGAGGTCTGAGGAAAAAACTCGTACAAGACGACTCTCGTCCCAAGCCCGGGACAACGGTCCAGAACATCACCCGGACGCGTGTCTCCACCGATCCCAACTTGCCGGCGAAGCTCCTTAGGCTGCACTTCCACGACCGCACCGTCGGGGTGAGTACATGCGAAATGCAGACAAGATTTCATGTCAAAGATGTTAAGGAGCTAGTGCTCGAAGGACTCGTAGTCATTCAATCACGAAATATCGATATGAAGGAGTCGTTCCTCGCTGGGCAAAAAGCAGCGAGAACCGTTCATTTGAGTGGAAATGGGGCGCCGCAAGGTCGAGGACTCAAGGCACTATCATCAGCCTAGGGCTTGCATATGGGCCTAGTCATGCAATGGGCTCTATGTCGTTTCAAGTAGGCTAGAGCAAGGATGGCGAGATGGGCTTGGGACGGGCTGATCTTGTCTCGAGCCCCGTTATTTTCTAATATTTTCCAAACTAGTTCTAGGTCTTGTCATGACTGTGAGGTTCCTCTCCAAATCACTACGGTTATTTGTTTCTTTAGTATAATTTCCTTCGTTAAAAAATTATCATTGATCTAACTATGTTAATGTATATGTATATGCCATTATTCTCATTGTGTCGGAGGCATGAGTTTGCACACTAAACTAGTATACTCGAATGCAAGATTATGCGATATTTGCACCATAGCAATTTGTCTTGAGCTATGAATTGCCGAGCTATGAAATTGTTGGATTTAAGCCCAAAAATGAACTTTTCATTGAAGATAAAATAGTTCGGATGTTTGTGAAGGGGTTAGTCTATGGGTTTTACGATACACATAGTTTTGGTTGTTGGATCGAAATATAAAAAATTCACAACCATCCAAATTGAGATTTGTTAAACAATTGAAATTTGTTATATTTCAATCCAATGATGAAAGTAGAAGTGTCAAAAATGAGCATAAAGCTCATATTATGACTCACTTTAGTTAAATTGGTCAAATATGGATCAAGTGAAAATTAAATATATGTCAAATATAGGTTGAATGAATTATTAGGTAGACCTATCATTTCTCTCCTTCCAATTCCCTCATTTATGCGATTTCGACCTTCGTTGCCGATCCCACCATCATGCCGTTGTCATCATCACCGATCCGAGCTTGCCATCGCCAATTGGAGCTTAAGCTTGATTTGGGTAGGCGAGCTGTGATAGAGCTTGGGCTGGCAAGTCCTAAGCTCGTTGGCTTAGATCTGAGCAGGCGAGCCACGAGGTCGTTGGCCTTGGCCAAACTATGACTCACCCAGATTTGAATAGGCGAGCCTCAAACTCGTTGGCCGCAAAGAGCTCACGGCTCATTAGGTTCAAGCGAGCCTGAGCTTGACCACTACTAGCGACCTTGGCGAGCCTTAAGTTCATCAACCTTGGTTGAGTTCAGGCTCGTTGGCTTGCATCTTGGCCAGTAGTCATTGGGCAGCACTAGCAGAGGAAAAGGGGGAAGAAGAAGGAAGAAGAAAGAAAATAAAAAAGAAAGGGAAAATAAAAATAAAAATAAATAAATAATTCAATTTTTTATAAATAATTAAAAAATCGATTTTTTTTTCAAAACTTATTTTCCAAAAACTATTTCAATTAAGAGGTATCCACATTTTTTTTTTTTATTATTTTTTTAGTTAATTTACTTTATAAATTTGATGTGAAATTTTTATTCAAATAATTTATATATGAAAAGTTTAAAGTGAACTAAATAAGCGAGAATATATTTTCTTAAATTAAGTTAAATATTAATATGTGTCGGTAATACGAGTCATTTATGGGTTGGGTCGAATATTGGTTATTAAATTTACATTACATGAAAATTGGTCAAAACAGATAAAATGGGTCAATGTGAGTCAGACCATTTTTGACCCGACTTAAACTCAATCCGACTTACCCATTTGACATCCCTAAGTGAAAGGAAGGTTGTACCTCTTGAGATCCCATTGACTACTTAGATCCATAGATTGTCCTCATGGACATAAAAAACACAACATTGTAGTGTTTTTTTTTCAACAAGTGCAGTGATTTAGTAAGGATAAACTATAAAGTCTTTGACAAGGACATGTTCCAAATTAGTCGTGGATTGCAAAATGCACGAAAGAACTAGACAATAATGCATCCCAACTTTTTACCGCAACAAGGTCCCACGACATCTCGAGGTCGCGAAGGCTCAGTTCTCGATTAACTCGACTGTGAGCAGCACGGCCGAGAAAGATGCAGAACCAGGGGAGGATGCGACACCATTAATCAAATCAAGACGGAGCCGGATAGGATTTGTCCCGGACTGTGTCCGTTCAAGTAAAGTCCTGCAAATCACCAACAAAATATGCGCGATCTTTCTTTTTGCAGTTCAAGAAACAAACGTGGGAGGTGATGACTGGAAGGAGGGATGGCGCTGTATCCCTCGCCTCCGAGGCAAAGATTTGCCAGCCGAGTCCTCCCCCTCTATGATCTTGGTGGTTCAGTCGGGTAGCTTCTAGCCGCCACGTTACATCTTGCATTACACCGGCCATCTCGAGAGACGTGCTGTCTTTTCTAAGATCAGGATCGTGTTTAGCATCCTATTTATGAAAGTTCTCAATTTTCGAATCACTAACTACACACCTCACCTAGGAAAAAGAAATTCAATGTTTTAGAAACTATAATGTTACGTTGGTTGGCCGCTTAGTGCTTAGTTAATAGATTCTTTAAGACAAATAAGTTTATCAATTACCCACAAAATGGGAACAAAAATGGGTATTAGTGATTTAGTAGAAGAAAATACTCAGATTAAGGATCGAGTAATGAAATTTCAAGGCCATTAATCCCGAAATTTAACGTCGGCCTCCTAAAGTTAAATTATATAAAGTTTGGACGGGGTAATCAGCAACTGGCAACTTTAAAAAAAAAAATCGTGAGTCATCGCATCACTGGTTAAAATTAGAGGGCAAATGCGTGAACTTTTATTAAAGTAAGGGATTGGTGTGCAATAATGTCAAAGTTAACGGTGGGGGCCGGAGACAATTATCCGAGTAAAGTAATGCGTTCCGTAAAGGGAGTGCAAATTCGGTTCTTTCCTTCTTCCCCTTCCTCAAGAAATCCCCCCTCATCAAGAACACTCTCCCACCCTCCTCGATTCATCCTCCTTCCCTTCCTCTGCAACTCTTCAAAGTTCCTCGTAAGATTCTCCAATCTCGCCGCCGCCGTCGTCATCTTCCCCAAGAGCTCTGCACTTGCAATCACGAGGACCCCCTCGAGAGCGATGTTGCTCCGAATCCGGTCGAGGGACGGCCTCGAGCGCCTCAAGGTGGACGACCCGCAGGCCACCGTTGCCCAGCTCAAGGCCCTGATCCAGTCCCAGCTCCAAATTCCCGTCCCGAGCCAGACCCTCTCCGTCAATCAGAACCTCCTCCTGGCCAAGACCCCCGACAATCTCGCCCAGTTCTCCGACATGTCCACCCCCCACGCCCCGCTCTCCTCCCTCGGCATCGGCCACGGTTCCATCGTCTTCGTCCACTACGACGGCGAGCGCAGCGTCTCCCGCCCCGCCGCCTTCTGCCCCGCCGGCTCCTTCGGCCGCAAGATGACCATGGACGACCTCATCGCCAAGCAGATGCGGGTCACCCGCCAGGAGACCCCGCACTGCGAGCTAGTGTCCTTCGACCGGGACGGCGCCAACGCGTTCCAGCACTACGTCAACGACAACCTCGCCTTCGCGGTGAAGCGGGGCGGGTTCATGTACGGGACGGTGTCGGAGGAGGGGAAGGTCGAGGTGGACTTCATCTACGAGCCGCCGCAGCAGGGGACGGAGGAGAACTTGCTGTTCTTCAGGGACCCCGATGAGGAGAGGCTGGTGGAGGCGATCGCCGTTGGGCTGGGGATGAGGAGGGTCGGCTTCATCTTCACTCAGACCGTGAGTCAGGACAAGAAGGATTACACGTTGTCGAATCGGGAGGTCTTGCAGGCCGTGGAGTATCATGCGGAGAGTGGGCTGAAGGAGTGGGTCACCGCCATTGTGAAGCTGGAGGTGAGTGAGGATGGTGGGGCTGATGTGCATTTCGAGGCTTTTCAGATGAGTGACATGTGCGTCAGGCTATGGAAGGAAGGGTGGTTCGAAACCGAGATCGGTGAGGACGCGGATCCGAAGCTCTCGAGGATGAAGAAGGACGTGATGGTGGGAGTCAAGGATACTAGGGAGGTGGATAACGATTTCTTCCTGGTGGTTGTCAAGATTTCCGATCATCAGGTATGTTTGCATGCCATGTGTTTCTTTTTACTTTGATGGAACTTACCATAAAGGCTGCGTTACTATCGCTGTTGTTGCTTTTGGCGGTTTATAGAGGTGCAAGCATTGCTATTTTGTTTGGTACGGATACTCACAAATAAATTAGAGTCTGTGGATCAGTAGTTGGATATACTATAGTCCATGGTGCTAATCATGTTTTGATAGGAAGGGACTGTTGCCAAGGTCGTGTGATTCTCCCACCAGGCCTGTACATTTGTGCAAGTTTCTTTGGTTATTTGATTACAATAAAGTTAACTTGGAATGTTTCTAATATCATCATTAGTTGCCGAAGGAGGAAAGATATAGTTCCTTTGTGTAGAAAAAGCACAAGCTGAATTGGAAAAGGAAGAGATTATATGCTTTTGCCTTCCTTGATTGGTTATATTTTCTAAGAAGTCCGTGTCTTCATCACATCATATTCCTGGGATGAGGGGGAGTGATGACAAGGCTGCAGCTGGTCTGGCACTAGAATGAATGGATAAGATCTGCACTAGAGAGCATTGAGACGATTGAGAAACAGCAAACGAGAGAGGATTTTTCAATATCACCTAGTTGTCCGAATACTGTTTTTCTTGATCTGACCACTTCCTATGGAAAAATAGATTGAATGAATAAATGCCAGACAGTTAATTTGGGCAGTGAGGAGGTGCTCACCTCAAAATGGGTTCAGGTTGAGAATATATGAGGCTTGAGTTATGAAGGAGTCTCTTGGTAATAGACTTTGCTTCTCATCATCTGTTTGGAATACATCGGGTTGTTAATCGTCTCAGTGTCCTCTGGCGTTTGAGATGATTGAAATTAGTAATATGTAGTCTAACGTTGGGTAGGTGATAGAAGTCCATATGCAAAACTTCACCAAATGGAGTAAATGTGGCTGAATAAGTTGCATGCAAACGTGTCATATCTGAAGTGAGTCACGTTGTGCCATGCTTCCAGCTTCTGACCCTGGGTTGCTAGGTTTTCTAATGGAGGGAAATGCTGGATGCAGTTCCCAAGAATCATGTTTGGTGCAGTTACTGTATTGTACCTTGAAATTGTTTTGGTCATAATTGTCAAACTTGGCTGGCTACCTTTACTTTTGTAGGAAAAAACTTGCAGTTGCCTTGCTTGGCATGTTTATAATTTAGAAGATTGAATCTTTTGTGAGGGCGTGCCTTGGGTCGATATGAGATGAGAATGGCATAATTTTGCCTAGACATGTTGGCTTGATTTTTAGTATCTAAGATTGTCAAACAATAACGTGATGATGTTTGTGAACTGAATAGTCCATTCTTAATGCATATAAGTTTGATCCGGATGGACATACGGTGTCATGCAGTTGTACTGGTAAGGGTTTTCTGGGTTTCCTTCTTAGGTATCTTGATTAAACTGGTCCTGCAACAGGCCGGATTAAAATGATTAAGTAGGGACTGTTAAGTTCACAAAGTAAGTCAAGGAGTACGTTCCTTTGACCCTTTAAAGGTTGTAATTTGGGATGCTGTACTATCAATTCTTAAGCCACTTGACAGTTAGTGATGGTACTACCAAGTGTGGTAGGCTAGTGGTCAAGGTTTCTAACCCTTTCCAAGAGGTCATATGTTTTGTGATACTAGTTGCCTGCGCCAACCCCTTTGGATGGAGTAATAAGCAGCACTTTGTTGGCGTGAGAAATCTCTTTGATGCCATCTTGTGTGAGTTGAAACATTTGAATTGCAGTGCATTTTGTTCTATCTTGGTTAATGGCACTTGGTCTTTATTAATAACTTGTTTAAGGATTCTAAGACAGTGGTTGGTGGTACTTGGACCAATTTGATGTTCTTCTTCAGCGGTAAAGTTATATTTATACTTTAATGGCATTGTAAGTTACTCCCGCTTTGAGAGTTCCCATTTTTGTGCAAATACAAGAAAGTGCTGCTGGCACAGTTAAACGTGCATATATAGAATCTTGAGAGTGGACATCCCAGATTTCTACTCTTGCTCAAGTTCTTAGCTTTTACCTCTCTTTCATCATCTGAAGTCTCTTAGATGGTAGGAAGCCCTTATATGAATGGACCATGTCATAGTTGAATTTGGCAGATTATACTTCCATGTGGATAAATTACAGTGGAGGTGACTCAACTTGTAAATTTCAAACAAGCCACACTACATTAAAAATTTTACTTGGGGTTGCTGATTGTGGAGTTGCTGTGGTAACCGGCTGAACAACATATTTCTGTTGTTTTTTCCCCCTGCAATAGCATAAGTGAATCAATTTGCTACTATCCTTATCCTGAAATGTGTTTTACTATGCAGGGTCCACTTTCAACAACATTTCCTATTGAGAACCGGAATGTTCCCGTGACAACCAGGGCGCTGAAGAATCATCTGGACCGCACAAAGTCTCTTCCATTTGTGAAGCGGATATCAGATTTCCATCTGCTACTTCTACTCGCCAGATTCTTGGACATCAGTGCTGATGTCCCTGCTTTGGCGGAGTGTGTGAGCAAGCAGGAAACCGTTCCTGATGGCTATAAGCTACTCATCGAGTCCGTGGCCAGCAGTTCGTGATGCCTGTGATCGTGTGCATTTTCAACGGAGCAATTGCTGCATCGGCACTTAATTTGAAAGTTACTCGTTCATCTTCTGATGCAATGGCATGGCTGAATCTGTAAAATGTCACCGATCTTAAAAGTTATTTCTAGGTTGAAGAATGGGTAAAAATGCACTCGCTGTTTATATGCATCCTTGGTACCAAGTCTTGCATCAAACTATACGGTTCGATTTGTGCGTCGACTTAAAGGGAGCATGGAAGGGGGGTTTAGTGATATGATTTGTTTATTCGGATCACAAGTATTGCGAACGTGAAAATGTTGCTGCAGCAATCTTTTCCCAGCGGATCAAACTGAGGTTGCTTGAACCCGGCATACTGGGCATTGGTTTGCCCGAACTCAATAAGAGGGTATTGAAGGGAAACTCAAGACGGGGATGATTAATGATCAGGTCTTCATATTCGGCATAACGAAATTTATGGGACCTTGTGCATGCGCTGAAGCTATTTTTGATGGGAATCGCCGTTTCGTGGCAGACTTGAGTGAAGTCACTTAGACAAGATTTGATCGCCTTTGCAGGTCTCTGCTTGCTTCGTTCAGTCAGTCAATGGCTACCATGCTCTATTACGGAACTTGAAAACGCAGTGTCATCAAATTTAGAGAAAACATAGAAGAATTTAAAGTGAGAAATCATTCGAAATGGATCAGTCGTTAAGTCTGCGACATCGAGTAGTTACTACCAGTCCTACTTAAGAAAGTCTTCATGCTCTCCGTGTCTGTCGAGAGCATGTGAAAATGTCGTGGCTCCCAGCGAAGAGACGTTCATAAATCGTCAAAGGGCAAGGAATTCTGAACAAGTGGTTTTAATTGCGAGAATTGATGAAGTCAATGGTTAATTACCGTTGGAAATTGCCTGTTTCAAGACCGTCATCTCATACATTAATCATGTTTTAATTGCCCAAGATGTGCTCTCCAATTTTGATTTCCCTGAAGTGCACAATTTTTCATAAATTTTACAATGGAAAATCTTTAATTTCACAGATGTCGTTCTTTAGATATAATTTATCTACCCACTAGTGTCGATTTCAATTTCAAGATAAAAGATGTAATTCGTGTTCCTTTGAAAAATGATAAATTTTAATATTAATGAGAATTTAATTGGTAGATTTACCCCAAATGTCTAGTCAACTGCTGCGGGACATGGTGGGAGGCGGTGGGATATACAGTTGGGGAGATTAGTTTAATCAATTCACGATAAGACTGAGTATCTTCATCTTGTTAAAAGGTAATTAGGGAAAAATGAAAATCAGAGGCCCGGTAATGTAAAAACATCATTTGGCGGGATAGTCTCAGCGGAGCGCATCTCTCTCTCTCTCTCTCTGGTCTAGGGCACTGTGATTCCAACTTCTGCAGTCGAGCTCCTCCTCCTCCGTTTCAAATCTCATCGAGCTTCCGCAACCAAATCCGTCGCTGCATCATGGAGGAACCTGAAACCTCCACTCGCCGCTCCGTCAGTCTCTCTCTTTTTCTGTGTGTGTGCGTGTGTGTGGGGTTGGTGTGCTGGTTCTAAGGCACTAATGCGGTGAGATTGGTGCGTCTGCGTTCGCAGAAGAGGACGAGGGCTCAGACGCAGGCCGCCAGTGGCAATAGAGCTGGCGCGGGCGCGGGCGCAGGCGCGGAGAATCGCGAGAAAGCTGTCGACGAGGCCGGCCGCAGTCCCGAGAGGGAGGAATCTCCTGATGACTTTCAAGAGCTCCGTCCTCAACCCAAGCGGAACCGGACCGCGGAAGCCGCTGACCCGAAAGCTGACCAGAGCTTAATTGGTGATTTTTACTTTAACTCTCTTTGCGCTTTCTGATATTTGACGTTTTTCTGGCGCGCCTAGCTGTCCTTGTCCATGTGATTAGTGCATAATAGAGTGGTTTGAGCACGGTTTGTTTTGATTTGTCTCGCAACAAGGTGCTCTCTTGCTTATTTTGCTTTGGTTCGGTGAACGGTTTTAAGAATGAATTCCTCTGGTGGAATGGTTTATGCGCTTGACCAGTTGATGTCATGTGACTGTAATATCTTTGCAGAGGTCATCAAAGGCAATGGCAGACATATACCTCAAGTGGTTAAGCTTTGGGTTGAGAGATACGAAAAGAATCCTAAACCTGCAATGGTTGAAATTCTAACCATGTTATTTGAGGTAATTTAGTCCATATTTCTGTGTGAATCTATCCCTTTGAAATGTCCATAGAAACAAAGAAAGAAGAATAATTTGAATGACCTGAGCCAGTTGAAGGACATATCTTTCTTCTGACGTTCCCTAATCATTTTAGACCAATAAGTTTTCTTGCTAGATCTTTCTCCTGTAGAAAAGGTAGACAACTAGGTTTTACCTAATATTCTTGTAGCTGTGATTCTCATCAAATTGGCAATTCTTTAGGCTTGTGGTGCTAGGTACTACCTTAAGGAAGAGTTTCTTGACGAGACTGATGTTGATGATGTGGTGGTTGCTCTCGTCTCTCTGGCTAAGCAGGTATGACGCAGATGCTTCTGTAATGCATCTTAACATCCTGTGTTTATTTGCTTCACCCAAAATTATTCTTTGCGTTTCTTGTTGCTTAAGCACTTTCCCTGTTACAATCAATTTTGGAGAGCACTCTTAGTTATCTCTATGCTTTTATATTTAGGGGGAAGTTGAAGATTACCAGAACTCAAAAAGAAAGGAGTTTAAGAACTTCCAAGATAATTTGCTCACCTTTTGGAACAATCTGGTTATCGAGTGTCAAAATGGCCCTCTGTTTGATCAAGTCTTGTTTGACAAGTGTGTGGACTATATCATTGCCCTGTCATGGTAAGTGTCTATCCTTGTGGAAGTTTACATGGCAAAAAGTTCTAAGCATTCATATTAGTTGGTCTTTATGCTGAGCAGCACTCCTCCACGAGTTTACCGTCAAGTTGCCTCCTTGATGGGCCTCCAACTTGTGACATCCTCTATTACTGTTGCCAAAGCGCTTGGTGCACAAAGAGAAACTACTCAGAGGCAGTTAAATGCTGAAAAGAAGAAACGAACTGAGGGTCCTCGTTTGGAGTCACTTAATAAAAGATTATCTGCGACTCATGAAAAGATAACAACGATAGAGGAGATGATGCGCAAAATTTTCACTGGGTGCGTTACTTCAACTAAATAGAATTTGTCCTTGCAAAACTATCCTGAACATCCTAATGTATTTGTGTGTTGATCTTGAAGCTTATTTGTGCACCGCTATCGAGACATCGATCCTAATATTCGGATGTCATGCATAGAATCGCTTGGTGTATGGATTCTGTCGTACCCATCACTGTTCTTACAGGATTTATATTTGAAGTATCTTGGGTGGACTCTGAATGATAAGGTAAATGGAAATTTTACCTTTTTAATGAATCAAAGTTTGTCTCTGCTTTCTTTTTTGCTGTTTTCTAGACTGAACACTGTATTGTTATCTTATTGCACCTGAAGAATGCCGGTGTCAGGAAAGCCTCTGTAATTGCTTTGCAAAATCTTTATGAGGTGGATGATAACGTGCCAACTCTGGGCTTATTTACTGAAAGATTTTCTAATCGGATGATTGAGCTTGCTGATGACATTGACATATCTGTGGCTGTATGTGGCATAGGACTTGTGAAACAGCTGTTAAGGTAATTCAGTTAAAGCCTTTTATCTAGAAAATCATTTGCATCCAGGTGTTTTGTTGTGTATGTGTGGTTGATTGTTTTAGTCAGTGCCTACTTACATCTACTTATTCCTTGCAGGCATCAGTTGTTGCCTGATGATGACTTGGGTCCTTTGTATGATCTGCTCATTGATGAACCGCCAGAAATAAGACATGCAATAGGAGCATTAGTTTATGATCACCTTATTGCTCAAAAATTTAATTCCCAATCAGGATCCAAAGGTCGTGTATCTTACTGGGCTGCATCTTAGCTTGTTCACATAAAGGTTCCACAATGAGATGCTTGATTAATATTCCATTTGTCCAGGCAGTGACGACACATCTGAGGTCCATCTCGGCAGAATGTTGCAAATACTGAGGGAGTTCTCGACTGATCCAATTCTCATCATCTATGTCATCGATGATGTATGGGAGTACATGATAGCCATGAAGGTGCAAATTCTTCAACTTCTGCTTTTGCATATACAAGTTAAAAATTTATATTTACATGCTACTTTTTGATGAAGGACAGAGATAGCAACTTCCATCTAGCAGTGGTAGTGTGTAAAATTGTAAGCCCTCTTTGGTGCTACAAGTGGCTGTTTTGACTATACATTTGACCTCGGTTCTTATTTTATGTAGCTTATCTAGTAAAGACTGCCTTGACTTTCTGACTAGATATAGTAGTAGCAGACAGAACAGCAGCATTTGGGACAAAGTGCCAATATCATGTTGCCTTTTCCTTCTGGATATCTTATATCATGGGTTTCATTTGCTTCATCTAGATTGAAGTGACTGTTACTTCTTTGTTTTGTCTTTTTTCTTTTTGTGTAGCAGCCAAGGTATAATGTGAGGACTTAATTCATTAAAATGAATTAGTTCTTTAAGAGAAAATGGGCCGCTTCTCAGAAGTCATGCTTTCCAGCGTAACTTAGGCAGCAGTATTAGCCATAGCTTTTAGATAATCCTGTCATTGATTAACTCCAGCCTTCATCATCCATCTGTTCGCTGCCACCCACTGCTAGTAACTTGTGAGTCAATATTCTCAAATGCCAGTTGAAGTTACTTGTCCTTTTTATTAAGGCAAATCTGCCAGCACATGTGATGAGTATCTCTATGAAGTGATCCTTCATTGCCAGCGCTAACCTGGTCATCATTCACATTTTTTGCTTCCACCTTCGTCAATTATGGTGTCAGAAATTACCGAAGGAAACTTGTTAGAGCAAAAAGAAAATTTAGTTTTTCCGCTTTTCTAATGAATATCTTTTCGCAGTTGTAGAAAGAATTAATTGCATATGTTTTTTATGTACATATTTATGTCAAGTAGTCAATTGTACCTCCTTTTTCAAGATTACAGGAAACTTGCTGTGGTAATTAAATCATTGATGCAGATTGTGTTAAGAAATTTATGTGCATGGCACATTAATTAAGGGCTTTCTACCAATATACATTCTTTAGCTGAGGAATTGGCTTTGTCTATCAAAAAAAAGTGAGCAAAATTTTCACAAATCTATTCTTATAAGTAGCTATGGAGGATTGATTCCTAGTTCCCTTCAGAGGATGTATGATTGGCTTCTTTTAATCCTTCTTTTTGGTCCTTATTTTGTTGAATTAGCTTGTCTGGTAATTCAATTCATCGGCTAAGTTCTAGTTTGGAAGTTAAGCATTGACTTCTATCACTTTGATTTTTTTATTTTATTTTAAAAGAAGAGTTATGGTATTAAAACTAAAATGTACTTCTTACAGCAATTAATTTAGTGTGAATTGTTTCTTTATAAAATAGCCTGTTACCTTTGCAGGACTGGAAATGTATCATCTCCATGCTGCTGGATGGGAATGCAGTGATTGAGCTAACTGATGAGGATGGGACCAACCTAGTGCGGCTTCTTTCTGCGTCAGTTAAGAAAGCTGTGGGGGAGAGGATTGTTCCAACTACTGACAATCGGAAGCAATATCACAACAAAGCACAAAAGGTGCATCCTCTCTGTACTAATTTTGTTATTATGATGCTGCTCTAACTTTGTTGGATGATTTTTTATGTGTCATTCAAGTGATCTCCTCTACTTTAAAGGTCTGATAGGATCTGAGGGGAAAGCTAAGTATTAAGATCAGCGGTTGGATTATGGCATATATTAGTTTTTGCCACTGAATATTGATCAATTGATGAGATGTCATTTTCTTGTTTTTACATATTCTTGAGGGAACTTACTTTTAAATCTGTCATTACATGCGATGTTGAGTTTTTATTTGAGCTTTGGTTGTCTTGTTCTTGCCTTCTAAGTCAAGAAGCTTCTCTTGATCTTATGGTACTTGCTGCTATAAATGAATATTTCCTGTGCAATCATAGGAATCATTCGAAAACAACCGGAGGGACATAACCATTGCTATGATGAAGAGCTATCCTCAGCTCCTGCGGAAGTTTATGGCTGATAAGGCAAAAATACCATCACTTATTGACATTATAGTTCACATGAGACTGGAGCTCTATTCTTTAAAGAGACAGGAGCAGGTGTGTATGAAAATCTTATTCTGAGTATTTAATACTGAAAAGCATGGCCATTTATCTGTTTGCAACTTTTCAGAGCTTCAAATCCATCCTTAAACTTGTTAAAGAGGCGTTTTTCAAGCATGGTGAGAAGGATGCATTGAGGTCTTGTGTCAAGGCAATGAACTACTGCTCTACTGAAAGTCAAGGGGAGCTGCAAGATTTTGCACGTAATCAGTCAAAAGAACTGGAAGATGAACTTATTGCAAAGGTCAAATCTGCAATAAAAGAAGTAGAGGTACATTTTTATTGGATTCTTTGTCTCTGTCTATCTCCTTCCTCTCTCTCTGTGGTCAAACAGGTTATGTATTTGAGCCTGCAGGATGGTGATGATGAGTACTCTCTTTTGGTAAATTTGAAAAGGCTTTATGAGCTTCAGCTATCGAGGGCTGTAACTATAGGAAGCCTATATGAAGATTTTGTGAGGATCCTTGGGAGTTTCAGAGATAGTAATGCTGAGGTAATGTAATGGAATGCTGTGTTTTTTTTTCCCCTTGTGAATTTTGCAAATTGGGTGTGACTTCAAGTATTACAGAAATGAAAAGGTTAGTATCACTTTGCTATGTTAGTTCATGTGCATTGGATCCTCACAGCAACTTCCCCATCTTGCAAAAGTTGCAGTCATTATAGTGTATATAAGGATGTTCAATTGATGGGTGGATTTTCTTGTGTCCATCTCTAGATTTCTCCTTCTGTTATTCCCCAATCTGACTGCTCAATCATGTCGCCATTTAATTGTTCATTTCTTTCAGGTTGTCAGTCTTTTGCTTCTGAACATGTATTTGCACGTGGCATGGTCTCTACATTCAATCGTGAGTAGTGAAACTGTATCTAGAGATTCTGTGACCTCTCTGTTACATGCGCGTAATGTCTTGTTTGAGCAACTGGAATACTTCTTGAACATTCCATCGGCAGATGGGGTAGTGGGCAAACTAGGAAATCAGCTGGCTTGCCGAGTAAGTTCTCCCTCTTATGTGTTTTTTGATTTTGTTGGCATCTGGATAGTAAACAACATGCTTAACCCATTGTCAAAAGTTTGTTTGGATCTTTCTCTGACAAGTTTTTTATGCTTTAGGTATGCACCATTCTTGCAGAATCATGGTTTCTATTCAGGAAGACAAATTTTTCTGCAACAAACTTGGAGAATTTAGGATATTCTCCAGATGCTTCTCTTTGTCAGAAATTTTGGAAACTTTGCGAACAGCAGCTTGACATTACAGGTAGTTGTTCTATCAAGGATTATGAAGTTATAAAGCCTGTAGCTCATTTTTGTCATTTTAATCACTAGTTAGCATGGTATACATGTACAATATGTCACATGAAATTCGAGCATTCCTTCATTCTTGGGCTAAGTAATCGTTTGTCAAATCTTCTGATATATTTTGTTCTTCTGTTGCTGACTAGTAGATATTATGTGCATTGTGATGTGGTCGTGTTGCTCTAGTACAGTGTCTATCATATGAATAATTTTTTAGGGGCAACTGTCTGCATATAGCCAAGATTTGCCTTGTTTATTCTTATACTAAAATTTGTGTTGGTAGGAAAAATACATTTTTATTGTTTGATAAACAGGCTATTAATTTAGATCGCACCTTATTGTCTTTGAGTGCATGTGCAGCCTACATTCTGATTAACTTAATCCTTAGGTGGGGCCAATCTCTGGTCCATGTTACAACTCATCTGAAGACTTTACTAATTAAGTTAGATAGCAATTGGCACTGGCAGCTACAAAATAATGTATTTCGCAAAGATGAGATTCCTGTGGGAAATTTTTCAGTTGTCTATAAAACATGGAGATTATGTATTTAGTTGGTCATTTAATTGGGATATAGTGTAGAATATTTCATCTATTACATTGGTTGTGATTCCTTTTACCATAAAGAATTCAGGCTGTAGTTCCTGTTTATCATGTGAGTCTCTGTTATGCAGTATCCCAAGTTGAAATGAATGCAGCCTAACTGCTTTCTATGACTTTACCTGCGTACATTCTGATACAGGAAGTGGCTTGTGAGTAACAGATTTACAAGCAGCTCTAATTTACAACCTTAGCCTCTAGTATGCAGCATTTAGGATGGCAACAAATGCAAGATGACTACTTTTTACGACTGCAGTCATATTGGATATGCTGCTTGTGGATGCCATATTCATGTCTTTCATGACCTTTTCCTTTGATGATACTGTTTTGTATGTTTAGATGTCTTCCCTGTACATTGGAGTTTCTCTCCGGTTTCCTTGTTCTTTATTATATTCTTCCCTGGACTCACTGGGCAGTTATCATCAACTGGCTATTTCTGAAGAGAATGAAATGAGCTGTTTGTCTAGATCAAATCTCATGCTGTAAATTTTTAATTCACGTGCATATTATCTTCTGATGTGCCACACAGATGACACAGAAGATGAAGATGTGGATAAGGAATATGTGGAGGAGACAAATAGAGATGCAGTCATGATTGCTGCAGCAAAGTTGGTAGCAAGTGATACAGTGTCCAAGGTGGGCATCAATCTTGTGTTTATGAGAAACTTACTCTCTTTTATGTGGACTGCAAAGTAAAAGGGTTGTTTTTCTTATGATGTGCAGTGTTGGCTTCACAGTCTTGGTTATCTTTTCTTATGTTCATGTACTTTTTCTTCAATTCTGGTTGTGATGTACATGGTATTACTGGTTCAAGCAGGATGATCTTGGTTCAGATATAATTTCTCATTATGTCATGCATGGGACGGGTGTAGCCGAAATTGTCAAGCATCTGATAACTGCTTTGAGGAAAAAAGACGATGATCTCTCCACTACATTCCTTGAGGCATTGAAAAAGGTCAGGTCCTACCCATTTGCATAAAGGAAATCTGGTACATGCATTACAGTAGGGCCATGTCTTCATGATTAATCTTGACAAGCATCAATATACATGAATATAATGTTTTAGTGTGAAATGGTCAGGCTTTTCAACGGCATATGCTGGAACTTTCCAGAGGTAGTGATGAATCAGTCACGGGGAAGTCTTCGCAAGAATGTAGGGATCTTGCTGTTCGGCTCTCTAGTATGTTTGTTGGTGCAGCAAGGAATAAGCACAGAACGGAAATATTGAAAATTGTCAAGGATGGTATTGATTATGCATTTCTGGATGCTCCCAAGCATCTGTCTTTCCTGGAGTATTCTGTGCTCCACTTTGTATCTAAACTTCCTGCACCCGATATCATGGATGTGTAAGACTTCCTTTTCGGACACATTTCCAGAGAAGAATTTGATGCTTATGTCCAACCATTCAAAATGGGATAATACTTTGTCTTTTGAATGTAGTATTAAGGATGTACAGAATAGGACTGAGAGTGTGAACACAGAAGAAAATCCCAGTGGATGGCGACCATATCACATTTTCCTTGAGATCCTACATGAGAAGTATGCAAAGAATGAAGGCCCTCCAGGTATTTGCAGTTCCATATGTGAAATTTAATGTAATTTATAGTACTTCCAGGTGTTACAAGGAAAAGAGAATTTAGTGGTTTACGCAGTAGTTATTGCGGCCTCTATATAAGTGGCACAATTGTTGTGTTATATAGGGCCACAAACTTGCATGGTTCAAGTGGCTTTTCAATGCGTATAGACTACTTTTACAATCTTTTGCTATAGCTATGTTGGGAATTGCTGGGGCATCTCAGTTCTCCCTCAACGACAAACTCGTGCCTCCTTGTTTAAGTATATCTGTCAACATTTTCTACCCTCCTTAAGCATATGCGATAGATCATGTACTTATGGTGCCTCAAACCTTGCTTAAGAAAAGTTTCATGCATGGGAGTTATGCTCTTTCCTTAGATTATTTGTTGATATGGCTTCAAAATGTCTGGTCGGTTGCTCCTCCACCCTTGACTACTGCATTTTGGATTGTACAATGGCAGCATAGCCTTGGTTGCATGGAAATGACATTTGAGGCCTAGGTTTGGAACGATCACAATTCTCTTTCTCCAGTCTAATTCCACTTACTGGGTAATTGCAGAAGAGAAGGAAGGGGTTACTGTGAGGCGCCGAGGTCGTCCTCGTAAGCAGCGTAATGTACAGGGTAAGAGGCTGTTTGATGGGCACAGTTCAGGTGAGGAAGAGGATGTAATTAGTTCGTCTGATCAAGAAGATGGTCAAGACGAGAAGCAGGACGAAGATGAAGATGACGAGGCTCCTCTGATACATGCGATAAGGTCATCCTCCAAGCTGAGGTCATTGAGGGTTTCAAGAAATGATAGCAGAAGCCAGAATAGGCTGGGAGATTCCAGTAGGGCTCCAGATGACTCGACAGCTTCTAGAGTATAAGGTATTGTCTGTGTGTGTGATTTCTATCTGTTCGATAGACTACATTAGTTGTAAATGTATTGATGCGCAGTCAAGCCTTGGAATTGAGCACTAACATGAATGAGGAATACTGAGATATTTGCATATAAAAAGCTCCCTCGACCTATTATTCTCTACTCGGTGTGATGAGTGGATGATTGTTTCATCAGTTATATTTATCGAACGTGCACGTTACTGGTTATTCTTATGTGCAGGAGCCTCCTACTAAATTAACAGTTGCCGCAAGTTTACATCTGGATGTACTCACTTTTGGAGTTGGATGCTGGCCTCTCCACCTTGTAGATCTCCTCATTTTGTTATTCAAATCCAGCTTTCTTGTGGTGGAAGTATTAGGCATGAGTCCACGAGATCTTTCTCCTGGGTTTCAATCTCTTTTTTATCTCTTGGGGATACGCATGGTGATTATTGTTTGCGTAGGAAGCAGAAAGTGAATGGTGTAAGTAATTAGGGAAAAATCTTGTAAATCTCTCAGATAGTGAAAAGGTACATGTGTTGTGATTGGGTTGATGTGCAAAGCTGGTGAGATTAGCCGAAGTTTACAGAATGATGTTTCTACTGAAACCTCGGTTATCTTTAGCCAAATCACATCAATCTTTGATTTTCTAGATATAGCTACTCGTTCCGAGTTCTCATGAAATCGAGGTAACTCTTAATTTTCTAAAATTTTCCTGATAGTCGATGGAGGTTGGCTTGGAAATAGCATTTGACTCGATACGAGATAATTGCTTTTAACAATCTACGCTAAATTCTGGGACATGCAAACGATGACCCAAGCATTGGGACATGGTAAACAATCAAACACGAGAACTCGTCTGAAGTGCAATCAACTTGAACGCATTGCGCTAGGATGTGTAGGCTGTGCAGTGACCGGAAGACTATCCTTAGACAAGCAAATTGTATCCCACCATACGATGTTATAAAAAGAAAGAGACTTCAATACGATTAAAAGGAATGATTGATGTAAAAAGAGCGCTTTGCATTTTCTAATCGATTTTGCCATCCTCCGGATTCGCAAGAACTTAGCTGGTTCATTCATGCAGAGAAGCATCTCAACTCGAGCATCCTTGATACCCATCCAATCACCACTGGTATCACAAGATTAGCAGTTCGTCATGTAATATGCTAGCTATATGATCTATATGGAATCACTCGGGGACTTATTTTTCGTCTGTAATGGGGTGAGTCATAGGAAAAGCAACCTCATAAATTAGCTTCAGCAGGATCATAGAATCTCTTTTTACACCTTATGTATGAGTCAGAGGAACTGCCTTTTTAAGACTCTTAATTTTCATGTTTGAGGTACAAAATTGGCGGAATTTCATCGACATTATATTCTAAAGGGAAAGAATTTGTTTTACTTGAACCTCCAGTTACAGAGAAAACTCGGCAGATGGACCTTCAACTCCAACCATCTCCATATAAAAACATAAGTTTTACATAAAATTAGTGAAACTAATACAGTGCAGCAAAATTTCATCCCTCAAGGGGAAAAAGTAAAGAACCAAACACGATCGGATGGAGTAATGAAAACATTTACCATATTACATGCAGTATAACTCTATTGCTATCTTCTGCCTGCAATCCTTAGTAAAGGAGACACCATACCCTGAATCTCTTGCAACCCCTCTTGTATCCGAATCTCCTCATCGACTGAGCGCTTGAGGTTCCTAATATGACCCTTCAAGGCATCGGATGCTCTTATATCTTCGAGCCTCAAGTCAATAACCTTCTTCGCCAGCCCCAGCAACAAGCTTGAATACCTAGGCATGGTCGAGTTCTTATGCAGGAACGTTAAAAGCAGACCCAATTCATCCCTATCCAAGTTCATGACGCATTTTAGCAGTGCCCTCCGAGCCACCAATTCCTCCATCACAGCCACCACCTTTTCAGGATCATTTCCACCTAAAACTGAAATGAGAGCATTCTTATGCTGAAACTTCTTTAAGAGTTTATCATGCTCAGCCAACTTCACCTTCTTCGGCCTCATAACCAAATAATCTCCCTCAGATGGTTTCTCACTCTGACCTCTGTGGAAGTACCTATAGAACGAGGGCTTCAAGACCCGCCTCTGCGGCTCCTCCACATTGCCCAAACCTAAGACTCCATTGGCGTCACTCTCCGCATTTTCCTTCACCTTCCTCTTTCCCACATACATCACACCATTCGAAGTCCCAATTGCTCTCACGCTGCAATCTGGCGAAAGCCCAATCGACAGCAGAGGTGCTGGGAACCTCATCGAATGCGTAACCTTCATTCTAGAATAATCAAACACCTTCATATACCCATCGAGACCAACGCTCAAGATCCTCAGCTGCATGGCTTCTTCCCCACTCTGCGTCCCCATTCGACCTACACAAATGGAGGTCACGGTCTTGTTGTGACTCTCCATCGAATAAACCATCTTCCCTCCTCCGATTAAGTCCCAAATCTTCACACTATTCCCACCAGCGGTGGCGACCAAACTACCCGATGGCAAGAAGATCACATCCTGGACGGGCGAGCCATGATTCACCTCCGTCACCGCCCTATTGCCATCTCTCACCCTCACATCCCAGAGCTTCACCACGTGATCATAAGACCCAGTGACGAAACAATTGGCATCGGCGGGCGAACAGTCCCCGCACCTAACGTAGTCCTTATGCCCTCTAAGCTCCGAAACCACGCTCTCGCCAGCGACATCCCAATACTTGACGAGGCCATCGTCGCCCCCAGACACCAAATGGAGCTTATCAAGAACTGGGTACCGGACAAACCTGACGGGGCGGGCGTGGGACTTGAGGCGGCGGAGCGGGGTCCTGGTGCGGACGTCGAAGACCTGGATGAGGCCGGAGAGGTCGGAGGCGGCGAGGAGGGAGCCGTCGGAGCGGAAGGAGAGGGAGGAGACGACGTCGGGGAAGGAGGAGATGGTGTGGGTAGGGGAGAGGGAGCGGGCAGGGGAGAAGAGGGAGAGGGAGGCGGAGTGGGCGGCGGCGAGGAGGTGGGGAGGGGAGGGGGAGAAGGCGAGGGAAGGGATGGAGAAGGCGAGGTTGTCGATGGGGTGGGTCTTGAAGGAGGACCAGTACTTGGACTCCGGGGTCTTGGAAGGGGCCCTCGGCTTCGGCTTCAGCTTCGGCTTCACCGGGAAGGTCTTGGACACCACCACCTTGGCTTCCTCCATTGATATGCGAGAATGCCTCGAGCTCCAAAGCTCTTCTCCTGGGGTTTTCTTGGTGTGCGCTTGGGAGGTTTTATGAGGTTTGCCAAAGTCTCTGGTTTCTAGGGTTTTAGGTTGCCTTGCCACCTCTTGCCACTTCTCTCTCTCTTTCTCTCTCTTCAGAAAATTAAAATTGAACATCCTCCCGAAATGGAATTTCCAAGGTGAAACAAAAAAAAAATTCCGGATTATCTTTTTAGTCTCTTATTTTCTTTTAGTTACACTCACAAAAACTTAAATATTTATAGAAAAAAAGGCTCAGTTGGTCCATGAACTTTGACCCAACGAAGAATATCATTTCGAAACTTTTAATTTATTTTATATAGTACTTAAAATTTTTGTTCAATTTTGTTCTCGAATTATACGGAGATATCAATATTATTTTTTCATTAATTCAAATTAAGGAAATTTGCTCATTTCATTCAGTACATTGAACAATGGATAAAAAAAAAAAGATTTTATATGTAGAATTATCTATATAAAATATTTAGCCCAAATTAGAATATGATAATTTTTTTTTAATTTTTAATTTGAAAAAAAGAGAGATTATCCATGTTATTTAATTTGTTTAATTGTTCAAATTGGGTAAAATTTTAGGTATAATATTACATATTTAACCAAAGTTTAGACATCATTTATGTAATTATCTCATATTTATGATATAATAAGAGGAAAATTCATAATATATTTATTAAAATTAGGTTTAATATCACAACTCAAAAATTGTATACTTGTGATAAATTTATCTTAAATTAATTTTTTTAACTACCGAAAATCCAAAATCGATGTATCTACAAAAAATTTATCCTTTGTTAGTTTCTTTACCATCAAATTACTAAGTTGGAATAACACGTGATGATTGATAAGTATACCGGATTTAGATTTTACTCTTTGTTTGTCACAAGTGTATTAATTTATGATTTTTCGTTATGTTAATTCAATTAAATGGAAAATAACATGATATAATTGTAACAGATATTTAAATTAATTTAAGATAAATTTATCATAGGTATATTAATTTGAGATTTTTCTTATATTAATCCTTATAATATGGTGCAGAGGAAGGGCTAGGCTTAGGCTTGAAGACTGCTGCCCATCAAGCCTGGCCCTGGGTTCGAAAATTTTGGCCAAGCCGGGCTTGATGGACACGTGAGCTATGAAACACTACCAAACTAATGATCATAATTATTAAATGTGCTATAATCACGTCAATCTGCAAACAAACTCATCTAGTTCATAAGCTTTTCGCTGTAGATTTCCAACTAAGAAACCTATAGAATTGCAGAAGAAAAGATTTTGAAAAAGATTGAAATCTAACAATCCTAGAACGAGAAGCCATGCTTTAAGTTTATATTTCAGGTTCACAATTTCATAGAAGTAATCTTAAATAGGTTTAACGTCATTAGGGCAATTTAGTAATTGACTGATCAAGTTTAGAGGTTTCGAGTTTACTCGAAAGATAAATCTAAAATAAGTCCAACATCCTAACAGATTTAGAATGAAGGGGAAAAGTTACTACATATTTTGTTTGGGTACAAGATTTCCCAATTATAAAATCTCAAACTCTTGATAAATAAATAAATAAATAAATGCATATTTTTCCCTCGAAAGCAAACATTTGCAACGTTTCACGTTGATTTACATCTTCCCAGTTTCGCTACATTAGACGAATTGCTCAGGATGACAACCCCGAAATAGAGTATGGAAAATCCGGTTGAAAGGAAATTCACACTTGACCTTACTTTGCGGCTACTTCTAATACAGAGGTATCTGCAAAAAACTGATCAACTAAGACTGATCAATTTACTTTGACCTTAACACTCCTCTCTGCAAACAAACGTTCGTGAATATTACATGCCACTTAACATTACCCTTTCCCCTTTACTTGTTCAACCTTGAGGCATGGCAAATGGAGGCTGTGATCACTGACCATTAGCTAGCTCCAAGACTGATTTGTGTTGAAACTCAAACCCTTACTCATGTTTAGATTTAGATTTTCTCCAAGCAACCCAATGAGTAGACAGGTTTGACCCGATAGTATTCACACAAATGATCAGTTTGAGTCGATTCAGTTCTATTTAACTCAACCTATCATTGCAATGCAAATCTCAGTGGCTTTTTGGTAAGGTTATTCTTCTTGCTCCCCAGTAGTTGGAATGCAATTCTTGCTCATCAATCTCATCCATTTTTATCCTGAACTGTTGCTCTCGATGTACAAGCAATTGAATGTACATGACGTTGCATCAACCCAGAGTAGCGCATGATACTGAATCTTCCCAACTAGATAGCAAGCTTATATGATTGAGTATCGAACAGATTTCTTCAGACTGAAGATACGATCCATCAGCAGCAAGAAATTCATGAAACTTACCATCCACCTCTATCAAGCTATGGCCAGGAGTCTTTTTCACACTCCTTTCCCTCATCATGCTTTTAACCATCCTCATATTGCTCCATTCTTTTCCCCTGGCAAAGATGTTAGCCATAAGACTGTATATACCGCTATCTTCAGGATTCAATTCCAGTAGCTTATCTGTTACTGCCCTACCCAAATCAACATTTCCATATGTTCTACAAGAGCTAAGAAGCGCACCCCAAGTAGCTTCATTGGGAACCATCGGCATTGTAGTTATTAATTCATATGCTTCCTTAAGTAGGCCATTACGACCATATAAATCGACCATGCAGGCATAATGCTCAATTTGGGGAGCTATACCAAATTTCTCTCCATATCCTTAAAGTACTCTTGGCCCTCACTTAATAAACCAGCATGACTACAAGCTGATAAGACACCCAAGAAAGTGACCTTATCTGGCTAAATCCAGTGCTTTTCAGTTGATGGAAGAGCTCTAGGGCTTCCTCAGCATGCCCATGAGCAGCAAGTCCAGTGATCATGGAATTCCAAGATACCAAGTCTTTTTCAGTCATTTTGTCAAATACTACCGCAGCTGCATCAATACACCCACATTTTGCATACATGTCTATAAGAGCATTTCCCAGAATGACACTAAACCGGATCTTCTTAGAAAGGATGTACTCGTTGTGAATCCAGCAGCCCACTTCTAAGCGACCCAATTGACCACAAGCAGAGAGAACACATACCAAAGTGTTCTCTACTGGAACTAAGCCTGCTTCTCTCATATTATTAAACATTTCCAATGCTTCCTTCGGTTGACCATTTTGGGAATAGCCTGCAATCATTGCAGACCAGGAGACCACATTTTTCTCAGGCATTTTGTCGAACAACATCCTTGCATTCTCTAACTCACCAAATTTTGCATAACCGTTGACCATACTTGTCATTGAGAAGACATCCCTGGTCTCCATGTTGTCAAAGACCTCCCTAGCACTGATCAAGCAATCGCATTTTATATACATATCGATTAATGCATTTAGCAAATTCAAGCTACAAGCCACGTCCTCCCTTTTTATCAGTTCATGAAGTTTTCCCCCCACATTCAAGTCCTTCTTCTGGGAGCATGCAGAAACTGCCGCAATCATGGTAACCTCATTAGGCTTAACATCACCTAGCAACATCAAGTCAAACAGTTCCAGGGCCTCGTTGGGGCAACTATGCGTGGCATAACCATCGATCATCGAGGTCCAGGAAAAAACGTCCCTAATAGGATTTTCATCGAACACACGATGCGCAAGGTCCAAACACCGAAACATCGTGTAAAAATGAATCAGCCCATTTCTAACAAGCAAGTCACAATCAAAACCCATCTTCCAAATCCTGCCGTGAACGAACTTCCCAACAAAAAATCCCTCAAATTTCTCACACGCCTTCAGGGCAAACACGAAGCTGCGGCCATCGACTTCCACGCGTCCGCCAATCATCCGGCAAAAGAAGGTCAACCCTGAACTCGGCATCCTCGTTCTGGAGTACCCTCGGATCATCGTATTCCACATATAAGTATTGGGATTCTCGATCTGGGCGAAGAGGCTGCGGGCATAGTTCACATCTCCAGCGTCTGACAAAGCGCAAAAGGCCAACACCCTGCTCGCAGGGAACGTGTGGGCCATGAGACCGGTCCTGGTCATGTGCGCTTGGAGTTGCTTGAGTTGGCGCATGGAGTCGCAAGACTCCAGGAGCAACAGGACCGGGTTTGTGATGATCACGTTGGTCGTGGAGTTCCATCTCGTTTTCTGCGCGCAACTCGAAGAGAAAAGTCGAGACTGAGGAGTGGCGAAAAGCTCGAAAGGAGGGAAGGAAGATGGGCACGAACCAGAGAAGCGCTTGCAGAGAACGACGCAGCGCCTCATATGAAAGCGAAGACCTCGATTGACATCTGCAAAGTTTCAAATGTTGAATGCCATTTGCAGCGTTCCTGCTTTCTGTGAAATTTGCGGAGCTTATAATTTGTCTTTTATTTCAACTTAAAACGCTTGAAATTTTAACACTTAACTTAACTTAATTTTTTTTATTTTCAAACCGTAGAGGGAAAGTCATAAGTAAATGTCAGAGGAAGTGAAAAAGTCCTTACTGATTTATAGTGTTATAATACCTTTTTGGCTTACCGATTGATTTAAAAGATATCGAATTTCGAAATTTTTGATTAATTATTTTCTTTGTGCAAATTTACTACTTCTCTAGAATTTTGTGCATATAGATACAAATTTACTTCTTCTTAAATAGTTTTGGCTCAATAAAATATTTATCACAACGTATGGGAGTTTTTTCTATTTTGAGCTTTTGCAAAATATTTGATGTCTTATTCTAGTTTTGGTGTGATAGTCGGATATATATGTATAAACAATCTCTTCGGAATGGTTGATAATAACGATCCCTGTGGAGATTGTAGTCGCATTAGTAGTTACTCCACTCGGCGTCCGAATTGAATGAGTTTTTTTATGGATCTGTGTGATCTTTACATTAATATCACATTGTTAGAATTTGTTTTTGAGCAAAATTCATGTCTATCCATTTTCAACTCTACTCTTTTACTCTTGTCTTGTGATTCTCGCACCACTTTTATCTCTTTACTTATCAAAAGGAATTCAACTAGGATTGAGTTAATATCACGAAAACCCCAAACTAATACATTTATAACAAATTTATCTTGTTAGTTTTTGTTAAATTTGATTAATATTACGAAAAATCACAAACTGGTACACTTGTGATAAATGGAAGGTAAAACTCAAAATTGATACACTAGTCAATTATCATATGCCATCTAATTAAGTAATAATGAGAACCAACGGATGACAAATTTGTTACAGGTGTACCGGTTTATGATTTTTGGTGGTTAAAGAATTAATTTGCGGTAAATGGTTTAAAGGACCTAAAGATGGAACAGCAGACGGGAGTTTCTAATTATTTTTTTTAAGTAGTCGAGGGGCGCGCAAAGACAAGACTATGTGAAAGTTTATGAAACACCTTGCAAGCTTATGAACCAATTAAATCCAGAACTTTATGCAGTACAGGTAGCCCGTAAACTCTCTTCATAACCAGTTCGTGGATAGCCCCAGCCACGTTTTCGCCAACAAACTCTCCTCATCACCTACTATTATGCTGGAGCACTTCTATCTCCCATGAGCTAACGCAGATGGGCTCGTGTCGAGTCTGCCTCATACGATGCATTAGATGAAATGTCGACTTCTCTTTTCCTGTGTCGACCAAAATTATTCGGTACCAAACAACCCAACCAAAGTCTTATCTTAACAACGTTCACGAGCTTCCCAGAAAAATCCAATCAAAACACCGAAACGGACTTGGGTCCAAGTCTCCCTTGCATTCGATAGAACCATAGAAGGTAGATTTTCCTTTTCGTTTCTTCATCCAGTCATTGAGACACATGTTAGATATTTTAATGAAACACATAAGAAACAGTATACAGGGATTCGACGAACTATTTTCACAAGCATTGCTCCATGGAACAATTTCCAGAAACCAAAACTGGCAGCTTCGAGTATTTAGTCGAGGATCTTTCGCAAAAGCACTTTTGTGTTAGACAAAAACGACCAGCAATCAGATAGTTATTGTGGAAGGCGAAGCCATAGGAATTCGGTAGCTAGCATCTAAATGTGGGATGACGTCATTGAACTTGAAAAGCGTAACTTGCATGAAGATATCAAAGCTGCAGAGTAAAAACCTTCATTTCCCGCAAAAACATATATCAGGCTCGCGATCACATGCTTGGCTGATTCTACACGAGCCAAGGAAAGAAAGAGACCAGCTTGCATTCCTAACAAGAGTTTGAGATGGAAAATGAGGGTTTGCTCGTATTTATTAAATTGAGATTCTTTCAAATAATTTCCGAGGGCACCTTGGCACAATAAGATTTCTCAATCTTCGTCCCCATGCACAGATGTTCCACCCATTTCTATGTCATCTGCTATTCAAACAAGGCAAAGAAATATAAAGCTCCGTTCCTTCTAACATCTACTTGCTCCACCCTCTTTCTCACTTCTTTGCCGAGCAATACCAAGTACCATCAGTAATGTCAAGGGGCGAAGCTGGATGGGCCCTGCATTCTCTCGTCCTCCAAGCCTAGCTGACTTTCTGAAATTCTGATAAAGCACTGGATTAATATAATAAGAGCAAGAAAACACTGATCAGGGACAAGGATTTGGAAAATTCGCATGAATTTGATTGATCTCTGCAACTATTTCAGGACTGAGCTCCACATTGCAAGCATCAAGAACCTCCTGGAGTTGCCAATGCTTGGTTGTGCCAAATATAGCACTCGCTACCAGAGGATGTCTCAAAACAAAGGCTGCATTAAGCAAAATGTGGTAAGAGGAAAAATGTGCCATACCAAAAGAGGAGCTTAAAAAACTGAGAGCATGCAGAACAATAGCACTTCAAAAGACACCTGAAACATGGTCTATGCAACTAGAAAGAACAAATGCAGCATCTCTGCTTCGTTTCAAAATGACATCACAAGTATAAAATACTAATAAATAGAAGCACAGTATTGTGAACCCCAGTAATTCACTCCTACTTGTGAAAACCTAAATTTTAACTCCGTGTATATATCATTAAGCTACTGATGCAGGCACACATAATTTTTCAACATTAATGCATCTAAAGCTGAAAATTTTGGCCAGTCCAGCAAGGTCTATAATTTCCTAGATTACTTCTTTACATTTTATATTAGTGAAATGTGAGGAGGAACAACCAGCATTAACAGCTCCCTCTGGGCATTAACATGAGGGTAACAAACCCACTATACTTTATTCAGTTAGAGCCACAGCTATTCCGAACCATGTGCGACCAAAAGGCTGAGGTTGGTGACCTCATCACCACAACCAAGATGCTAGTAGCCAAAAAGTCTCTCCACACAATTATCATGACATTTAAAGAAATAGTTAATGTCTCATAATTATCATGATTCTTTGGTCGCCGATTATGGCTTTAGAAGAGTGCATGGTAATTTTTTTTCAGTTAGTCAATTTATAGTTTATTCATAACCAAAAAATAAAGAGCAGAGGAGCAACTTCAGCTATGTGCTTAAAATTGGCAGGAAAGCCAACTCAGAAGCTCCCAATTACAAAAGAGCTTTGTGCCTACAAAAGAAATTTTCTCCCTAACATCATCATGGCTAAATATTCTACTAGATGAAGCCCTTTTGATTCTTACAAGAACAGCATCAACATCTTCAACAAAAGAAAGATTATGCAGCTTGATTCCTAGTGTTTCATATACAACACAAAAAAGCATTTCAAGAAAGCTTAACCTGCAGCTGAGGGAAAGGCAAAATTATCTTAATAGACAAATCAATATACTAAGTTATTTTATTAAAACCTTTGACCCATTCGATACCCATGATACTTCTTTCACAACCAAAGGAATAATTTTATGATCTCTCATAATCACTTGTTACATGACAAGACAAACAGGTTGGAGCTTTTATTGCATTCCATTTCACTCCACATCATCGCACCATACACAACACATCTTAAATGGATATGGTTTTGGTATAATAAAGATGACTAAAACTTGATAAGTTGCAAAAGTTGATCCTTAGGGATATTCAAATAGGAGAATTTACATATCTAGACCAAAAAATAGAACACTAAGCGCATGTGAGGCAAGCAGAGATCAGTTCAATACCAATTGCCAGTGCTACAGGATGTAGCCCATACTTGTCTGCAATTTTAAGGTACCCCTGCAATAGAAACAGGGTTAAAAGAGTTGGTACAGGATCCCAATTATGGCAAAGATAATGACGTGAGAAGAAGCCCGTTCATTTCTATAAATGAAGGTTGGGAAGAGGGGGAGTTTCCCCAAAGGCAGAAGTACATACTCATTAAAAGCAGGTGCATGATTAAAAGCTAATATAAATGCTCAAGAAAAGCATTAGAGAATGGAGTGGTTATTGTTAGAGGAGGGGGCAGAGGCCGAAGGAGAAGTCCCCAATGGTTACATCATCTTCTAACACACATAGTGGGATGGATTCTAGAGTCTCAACCATTGACGTACAAAACTTAAAAACATTGCCAAGCAACATAATGAAATCATTGAAGTTGTATCAGAAACTGAAGCAAAAATTGTGTGTTCATCAGATATGAACAAAAGGTATTGAAAGTTCTTCTTTTACCCTTATTTTCTCAATTTGTTTGAATGATTTATATTCAAGAATTTATAGCCAGACAGAATATACCAACCATGATTGCTGCTGTCACGATACTAGTGGACAAGCTGTACCTTGATTCTCCTTCAGAATACCTCCCTGAAGAAGGTAATGCCAATTTATGTGAGAAGAAGCCCATGAATCCCAAGGGAACACTTCTGGAATAAGGAGATAAATGTAAAATGCAGGGCTTCACCTTTGAAAAGATTCAACCGAGCATCCGATGGGCCACCATCAGGTAAAAAGTATTTACCAGAAAGTATACCCATAGCTAGAGGGCTGTAGGCCAATAAGCTGATCCTGCAGAAACAAATTCAAAAGGGAAAAAAATAATCAAGGAAAGAATACCCAAGAAGATCCAAAAGAACACATCTGTATATAGGGAGAAGATTACTAGCACACAGATATGTAGAGTACTGAAATGTTTGTGATGGGATTCAGTTGTGAACAAATACCTTTCGTGATGGCAGCATTCTGCCATCCCTGAATCGAAAGTTCGACAGAGCAGACTGTAGCAATTCTAAAACAAAGGTTGTAAGGCGAATTTAGCGTCAATATGTAGTGAAAAGAAGCGAGAGATTTCCTAACAAGAGTGAGGAATACTACCTGCACCGACACAACCTTAGGATATGAAGGAACTCTCTCGGCGACATGGAGGAATTTCATGACACCATAAGGTGTTTCATTACTGAGTCCAACATATCTAATCTACAAACCATATTTGCAATCAGAGATGTCAGACAATATTACAAGAACAGATTCACAGGGCCAAGTCTCAACTATGTTTTCTGACCTTACCAGAGGCAATGGCTCTGCCAAGTGCCTCAAGTTGTTCTTCTACAGTAATTGCACTGTACTGATGGGTTGGATCATACTCAAACTCTCCAAACATTGGCACATATCTGTTGAAAATCCACTCAAAAGAAAAAAGAAAAAATCTCACAATGTTGAGCAAGTATATCAGACATCATCAGTCTTCCAAAGGTATTTTTACACCTACACCTCCTTTCCAACAAAATCAAGAAACAGAAGGTTGTATTGACATACAAACCGATCAGGCCAATGTATTTGATAAAGATCGATGTAGTCTGTCCTCAATCTCAATAAACTGCAACATTGTTGAATAAACCATCACAAGATATTGCATGCTAGATAATGCAAGTATGAACATCATAATGCAAACAATTCTTTGATGATTAAGTGTCGATGCTCTTCATTTAACAAACTTTGAAAGCCCACGATTCTTTCAGTCATGGAAGGATGAATATTGTTTCAGTTTAAACATGATAAGTCCCCAATATAGTGGTAGAATTCAAGTTTTTCGAAAGAGTTTTCCTGAATATCATGTTGGCAAGCATCAGTGCATCCTCTTGGTAAGGTCAACAAAATCAGATTAGAGAAAGAATCAGGTTTTGGTAGTCCCTTAAATGAAACTAGTCCCTGAAACTGGTGATAAGGGCAAACATGTAGCCAAAATGACAAAAAAATTAGTTTTCTTGACAAGGGAAAATGTGTAGGCAAATTCCATTTTATTCATTTCAAGAAATGGATGAGGTAAGGGACGCAGTCACTTCTAGCCTGAAACTGGTGATATCCACTGAAATATGCAAAGACAAAACTAGATTTGATAGCATTTGTTGCAGGACGAGCATTTGAAACAGGACTTATGAAAGAATGAGCGAAGCCAAATGATATTTTCCATCTAAATGGATCTTGAGCTCAGTGTAATTTTTTCGATGGCAGAAATATTGAGTCCTGAGTGATGGAACAACATGCAAACTTACCTATTATCAATGGCTTCGGATATGTTCCAAGCATCCACACACTTTGGTCCATCCCTGATCCAAGTCATTTGCCCAGATGGTCCACTCACCTTCATAAATTTTTTTTTTCAAAGACTCCTATTAATTTAAAATTGGCCAGATACAATAAGAAAGATGCTATTCAGAAAATCGTCAACCCATTCAAAATGAGAGGAAGACAATGGCTGCATTGATACAGCTTAGGACCAGATAAGCACAACACCCATAGCTCTCAGCTCCTTACTAACATTACCATCCAGAGAAACATATGATTTCCTTCCTAGTACAAGGATAAAAGGCCACTTCCTCTAAATGCACTGCAAGCTCATTTTATAACAAGAAAATGTAAACCCGTCGCAATGAACGTCGAGGACATTAAATCAATCCTAGGTTCTATACATTTCCGTTAGCCCAGAGTACACACGACTAAACATACTTCCTCTTAAGCAAATGCAATGCCACCACGTCAAGCATTACAAAGCAAAGCCAATATCATTAGGCATGAACTAGGATCAGCTTATGCCCATCAAACGAGAAACGACATAAAAGGGAAAACAAAGAATCGGAACATCGGCAAACCTTCGTGGCCAACACAACTCGATCGCGAGGAATTTTCCGGTCTCTAACCCAACGGCCGAGGTACTCCTCGCTCCGGCCCTGTGTATCAGCACGCTGAGGCACTGGATACCTACGGCGCGTCATCCGAAATTCCACCACCGAAAAAAAAAGCCGACGGAGATTCAAATTTCAATCCGAACAAACATTCGATTTAAGCGTAACGACGAATCCTCAAAACATACATTTCGGCGGAGTCGAAGAAGTTGATCCCGGCGCCAAAGGCGTGGTCGAGAAGGCGGAACGATTCCGACATCGAGTTCTGCTCGCCGAAGGTCATGGTTCCTGAGGATGGAAAAAGGCAAGCGACGTCAGCGAGCGGAAGAGACGACGGATGAGGAGGAGGGCAGGGAAAAGGGCGGGGTTTCAGAGAGGTTAAAAACCTAAGCAGAGCCTGGAGACGGAGAGGCCGGGAGCGAGGTTGAAGAGAGGCACGGCCATCGACGTCTGCCTCGCGAGATAAGATGAAGAAGATAATGGAGGGAAGTAGAAGAAGCAAGAGGGAAACTCAAGAGAGAGAGGAGGAAAAATTGAAGAAGATGGAGATGCAGGGGATCGAACCCTGTACCTCTCGCATGCAAAGCGAGCGCTCTACCATTTGAGCTACATCCCCTTTTGCTTATGATGACTCACTTTATTTAATATAAACCTTTTCATCACTGTAGATGGAATTTTACTGTACATGATTTTATGAATTATGTATGAGTTATGGTTAATTTGACCATCGATCTTAATCGTTTGATATCGCCTTTACTTTCTCTTCAAAATCAAGATATTAATTAAATTTCATAAAATTATGGAAAATCATATGTGAATTTATATTGCTAACTATCAAACATTTTAATGTCGTGCATATTTTGAAAGTTTTAAACTTAAAGAAAAAAAGTGAACAATAAATTTAAAGAGCTGTGCGAATTAACTTAAATGAACTCATGTTCAGATGAGGGAATTATTTCCTCTTCCATTGGTCACAAATGCACTCATGGAGACAAATAATTTGTATATGATAGGAGAAGATCCTATATAGACTTATACCCGTAAAAAATGGACCCCCGACAACACGAATTTAGTACACTTCTTGTATTGGCATGTCCGACGTGATATAATATTCCGCAACATGACAACCGGATGCAACCTGGTACCTCGAATTCGGTACGTGAAAAGGGACCTAATCCGAATTTCCCGTGTTTGGCCAATCCGAAAGTTCATTGCACCTCTCGCAGCCCTCCTTACAAAATGAGTGGAAGGTGGAAACAAGCATCTTTACTGGCTAAGCCTGATTGTACTAAGCTGATGTACGTGTACTGTTTGCGACCACTTCAGGAGACAGCTTCTCCTGAACTTAGGGACGCCAAAAATCACGTCCATGCGCATCTTCCCCTGAGTAGTTTATCCTTTTGAATGACGACATCAGTGACGACCGGGGCACTTCTCCCGCATCTGGTTCGACATTAACCTTGGACTTTGTTTATTTTTATTTTTTTGCTTTCTCCGGTTTGATCCCCATCGGCGCTCCCTTCTTCTTGCCTACGTGTCATCGTCTCCATCAATATCTCTAATGGAAAAAGAAGAGCAAATAGAAGCAACATACAATTATTGTACTTGTTGCTGAAGTTTTTTTGGCATGTAACTCGATGAGCTTTCGACTCTTCACCTGTCGACTGTTTGAGAAGTCCTCTTTTACTTGACGTGTCTTGCATGTCTGGCATGAGAGGGCCTTCACTGGAATCATTGAAAACCCAGTGGCTGCAGAATCTATTACTGACAATAGTATAAGAGTCGCGTCATCCGCTCTCTTATCCTTACCTACATATCCGTGTAATTTACCAACGTTTCCCGTGTGCTTAGTTTGAGAAATCCTGTTTGTTAAGACATTTCTGCCGAAGGCTTTATCACTCAAATTTTCCACTTGAATCATTGGGATCCCAATTCTACTGATGCGGAATCTACTACGAACCCTATCATAAGAGATAACATTCGCCCCCTTCTCCTTGGCTACATGTCATTGTAGCTCAAAATGTTTGCTGTGGAAAAGAGAGCAAATACTTGCAGCTTAGAATAACTATAACCGTCGCGGAAGCATTTTCACATTTTAGCATGTAACTTGATGAGCCTTCGGCTCTTTCCCTGGTAACTCTTTTCTGTCTCCTCAGTTTGAGAAGTCGTCTTTGTTTGATATGTGTGGCCTATATAAGGGCTTTACATCTCAAATGTCCCAAGGATGTCAAGGCGAACCCAATTCCTTTATCTGCACAATGTATTAACGACAATGTTATTAGAGATGTGCCATCTGCTCCTTTCTCCTTACCTACGTATCATTGTAATGCTTGTTGTGAAAAAGAGAGCAAATTCTTGCGACTTAGAATGACTATACCTATTGCTAAAGCATTCTCAATTCTTACGTGTAACTTGACGTATGACTCTTTTCTTTGTTGACTTTTTCTTGAGTCCTCAATTTGAGAAGTCCTCTTTGTTTGACGTGTGTGGTCTACAAGGGCCTTATTACTCAAAATGTTTCGCGTTAGTCAAGAAGAAGCCAATTCCATTAACTGCAAAATCTATTAACAACAGCGTCATAAGAGATGTGTCATCCAATTCTCTCTCCTTAACTACATTTCATTGCGGTCCGTCAATGTTTCTCATGGAAAAGAAAGCAAATACTTGCAGCTTAGAGTGGCTACACCTATCATCGAAGCATTTTCAATTCTAACATGTAACTTGACGAGCCTTCGACTCTCTCTCTCTCTCTATTAACTCCTTCTCGTGTCCTTGATTTGAGAAGTCCTCTTTGTTTCATGTGTCTTACCACTCTAATGTTTAATTAGAGTCATTGGGAACCCACTTTTATTGTTTGCAAAATCTATTACTGGTCATGAGAGATGCATCCCCCGCTCCTTTCTCCTTACCTTCATATATTTGTAACCGATTGTTGTTTCTCGTGGAAATAGAGAAATACTTGCAGGTTTGAGTGACTATACATGTTATTGAAGCATTTTCAGTTCTGGCAGGTAATTTAACGAGCCTTCGACTTTCCTTGTTGATTACTTTCCTGTTCTCTTTTCTGCGTCCTTTGTTTGAGAAGTCATCTTTGTTTGCAGTGTGTGGCCTACGAGGGCATTATCACCCAAATGTTCCACAGGAGTCGAGGGGAACCCAATTCCACTGGCTGCAAAATTTATTAATGACACTATTATAAGAGATGTGCCTTTCGCTCCTTTCTCCGTACCTACATATCATTGTAATTCAATGATGTTTCTTGTGGAAAAGAGAGCAAATATCGATTCTCGTATGTAACTTGACAAGCCTTTTACTCTTTCCCGTGTCCTCTTTATTTGACATATGTGTCCTGTGAGGGCCTTACGACTCAAATGTTCCATGAGATTCAAGGGAAACCCAATTCAATTGGTTGTAAAATATATTAATGGCAGCGTCATACGAGATGTGCCATCCGCTCCTTTTCTCCTTATATACATATCATTGTAAACCATCAATGTTTCTTGTGGAAATGAGAGAAAATACTTGCAGATTAGAAGACTATGCATACTGCTAAAACTTTATCAATTCTAACATGTAACTTGGCGAGCCTTCAACTCTTTCCATGTCGACTCATTCCTGTGTCCTCCGTTTGAGTAGTTCTTATTGATGATAATATCATTAGAGATCCATTATCCATTCCCTTCTCCTTACGTACATATTGTTATAATTCATCTATGTTTCTCATGGAAGAAATAGCAAATCCTTGCGGCTTGGAATGACTGTACCTGTCACTCAAATATTGCACTGAAGTTACCGGGATCCCAATACCATTAGCTATAGAATCCATTAATGAAAATGTCATAAGAGATAAGAGATGCATCCTCCGCTCCCTAAGTTGAAATTCTCTCGAACGCCGCATGTCCCTCTTCTTGCTTCGCATCATGATCACTTTGCACCCCACTGAAAAAAATTGTCCACGAAACATAACTATTGACATTCACATATCAACGACAAATGATTACTGAAATTAAGAAATCAAGTTGGATTGTCCTTGCTATTAACCAAAATGGAAGTGTTTTCCCATTCCTAGGTTGTAATAGTTCTAGGAAGATGACCTTCAATTCCAAAAAACACTTCGCCCATGATTAATCGGAGGGAAAAACAATTTCGAATCTCAGCACCACATTTCAATTTTACCATATCAAAGCAACGTGATATAAGCCCTGAAAAGATTTGAATTCAAGATCTTGTAATTTGACACTAATTTAAAGCTATATGTCCAATCGTTTACTTCAAAGGTTTTAACTATTGGATAAAAAATATAATTTAATATATATGTGCGTGTATATGATTTGATAAGCTCAACCTCCCAACAGTCTTCTTTTTCCTTTCTTCCGTCATTATGAGTTCCATCCACCCAAAAGGCATGTTTCATGCATCAGAGTTTAATACAAAGAAAATAAAACAAATTACTAATCATGCACAAAGAAACAAACACCATGGAATCGCAAAGGGTCATCTTCTTTTGCAATCTCACCATCTTCATAATCATCATATCAAATGTCATCCGTCGTTTTCGTGTAGACATGACGTTGTGTTCAATCAAACTTGAAATGCGTGTGAAACTTTGGCTCATCCCATGAGGCAATGAACCATCGTTCCTGGGGGGATGATCAATGCATTGGAGCTCCCATTGACTTTAATTATAATTTTTAGAGACCGACATATTATCATGACTAAGTGAATATCCCAAGTGGAGTCTTGAAATCTCCAACATAAGTAGATGGATCCAATAGCACATGCTCCAATCATCATCCATGGCACAAACTACTCGGATCTATATTGGCTTTCCTTTAGTTCCTCTTAAACTATATATATATTTTTTAAAATTATCTAAAAAATCCTAAATTTATTCCATCTTAAACTTTTTATAATTGAGTCCATCAAATTACTTTTGGTTGGAAATCGCTAACATGGATATCGACCATCCTAATTGATATGGTCGGTGTACGGCCAATACTGATATTGACAATTTGTAATAATACTTTTTAAAACTTTTTATTTTTCCCTTCCTTTCTTCCTCTAGCTTGTGGCTAGGCCTCAACAATGGTTGACGACCAGCCAAAGGGTATGGTTGGCAAGGTTGACCTCGCCAATTGCCAAAGGTGAGCAAGGCTTGCTAGTGGCTAGAAAGATCAGGCCTCGCCTAGTGACAATGAGGGCAAGCCTCGCCAGGGTTGGACAAGGCTCCCTCGAGGCCGACGAGCCTCACCGACCCTGCCCTCTAGCCAGTCGGTAGCCATTGCTGAGACTTGACGATCGACTAGTGGAAGAAGGGAAGGGAAAGAAAGAAAGAAAGAAAAGAAGAAGAAAATAAAAATTAAAAAATTTGGAGAAAAAATATTATAATAGTATAAAAAATTGTCCACGTTAGTATTAGTCATGCAACATCGAACGGCCAATGTCCACATTAGTGATTTTCAACCAAATGTAATCTAATAAATTTGATTAACAAAACATAAAAATGTTTTGGACACCATAATTAAAAGGCTGAATTGATAAAAGTATAATAATTTAAGACTTTTTTGATAATTTTCCCTTTTTTTGAGTCATGTAGTAATGGCTAAGAAGGTACAAGAGAGAGACATAGTTTCAAAACATGTGACTTCGAATTTTGATACATCATGACATGAACATTAAAGCCATGTAAGCGGAAAGCTTAACCTAATAAGGAACGCTTCCATAGCAAATAACGTCGGCAAAAGAACCTGTTCTTAGAAATACGCACTTTCACGTCTTCTTTTCCCAAACAATTACTATTCCTTAGATTCATGTCTAACGAAATGAATTTGCTCTAGCCTTCGACCTCGTGGTCATGGAGGTGCGGCTTAGAGTTCGATCTTTGATCGGCGGTCCGACCTCGAGGAGCAACAAAAAGAGAATGAGAGAAGAGAACACACCCTCATGTGGCCCTTTGGCTACACACCTTCAACAATACGACATTCATGATTCACGTTAGTAAAAGAGAAATAATCAAATCGAGAATACGAAAGGAGGAGGACGCATGGAAATTTTTCTTTTACATTATGGTAGGAATTCGAAGGCATAATTACGACCATCAAAAACTGTTTAGTTAAAAACTCGATTGCATATATAAAGGGTCACTCGAAAAAATGTATTTTCGATCGGACCTATCATTCTCCAAGCCCGACTTACATAACTATCTCTTATCATGAGCTTGGCCAACTAACAGATTAAATCTGACGTCAAAACTTATCTCAACTTTGTCCGTGCATTTGATTAAGGTTATACATGGAGTCTATTGCATGCACATGTCTTGTAGGATCAAATCAAAGTCATTCAATGCCCTTACGTTGTTTACCTACAAATGCTCCCTCAATTTTTCTAGTAGAGGATGAATCACAAGAAGAGAAATTAGCCCCTTTTCTCTGTTAAGTAAAATTCAAGAACAAAACCTTGGGCTATATCCTTTGAGGCCTAAAGTATTGTTTTGTATAATTAAACCTAGGGTGCACGCATCCAACAAATTCCAATATGATATATACACTCCCACAACTCCTCCTACTCTCTTTTTTCCTAATTTTCTATTTTGCTAATCTAATTTATTCCGCTTTATAAGTCCAATCGTTCACGGGACAGGTTCTCCTAGGCAGGTAGATCCCTGCTTAAAGTATATTCTAAGGAAAAAATTTGTCGGGCTTGATTGCCTAGGGATATATTTATTTATAATCCACCTAGGATAATTTGTCGGTCTTGATTGGCTAGAGATATGTTTATTTATAATTCCCCTACACCGGTCAACATTATGACATGGTCCACCCGAGGGTGTGCATTCGCAATATACTTTATCGAAAAGAAAAAAATCGATTGTCGAGATGAAACCCTAGAAAAACAACGGTACTCCCCGACTCATTCGAAAACGAATATGCTGCTTTTGTTTTCTCTTTCTTCTTCTTCTCTTTTCCTAATAATTTATCTGCATATTTCAAGCGTGACTCACTGTCACTTGACAAATTTAAGGAAAAATATATAAAAAATTCCTTGGAAAAATCTCTGAAACGACATTGTATTTGGTCGAAATTTCTAACATGAATTGTGACGATTAAAAAATCCACTCCCTATATCAATCAGTAGTATAATTGACACGTTACGTGTGTTTATTCATACGCCACTAGGAACAAGAATGATTATACTTTATACAAAGTTCATCTCTACCTAACTCGTGAACCCATTGTCATTTATGCATTGGACACATGTGATTATGATTGTACCTTTTGAAGATTATATAATCATGTACGCTTAATTCACGGTGAACAAAGACACTAGTGATTCGTCCGACTTTTTCCTTTTTTTCTTTTCTTGTCCTCTTTTCATCCAAGAAGTCTCTCACATTCATTGTACCGGGTGGGGGGTCTGCTTTTTAACTTAATACTTTATAGAGAATCTATGCATTTGAGCTTTCGAGATTTGATTTTACACATCCGCGGCACCTGGTTCGCCTTGTCTCCAACCACCGAATAGAAAAAAAGTCAGTTCCTTGGAAGTAACTGAACTTGGTCTTCTATCTTGGCAAAGTGATGCTATTCGTTTCGCATATCATGATGTCCCGCAGGGGCGCTTCAAGAATCAAAACTCGGATCGGGTTTCCAATCTACTTGTCGATGGCTATCTGCATTAGCAAAGTATAAAAAGTGTGTTCTGTTCAAATTTAGACCAAATCAAGAAGAGGGTTTGCTCTAACTTTGCTTAAGCAAATGATAGAACTACGAGACTTGGAGACGATCTTCAAACATCTCAACTCCAAAAAGGGCATGAAAAGGAGGAGAGCGAACAAACATCTTGTCCAAAATGAGGAAGAAACGACACGCGGACGAGCAGAGAGAACCAGAGAATCGTGTTTCGAGAAATTAACAAAAGGAAATCTTTCCTTGCATGCCTTTACTGTCTGATGAGAAACCGTGTAATGAAACAGGTGGCAATGACTTTTTGCACTTGGTGGGATTGACCGGAACGTCACAAGAAGCCAAAAGCTGTCCCTAGTTTGTTGACCTAACGCACTACAAGCCAAAAACCAACGTCGACCTCACGATATTTTAGTTAAAAAAGAAGAAGAAGAGAGTGGGAATATTTGGAAACATGTCTAATTCTTAATTTCTGTTTAACAAGTGGTTGATGGAATATTGGAGGCTCTAATGCATTATGCGGGCGCACTTATTTTTAACTCTTGTTTGCAAAAATTTTACATGGCGTCATCATTACCGTCAAAGTTTAATATGATTGCAATCTTAAAAATTATCCGTGTGATATTTGTATTTAAGTAGAGCTTCGCTCGATACTTGTAAAATGACATTTTCCATATTCTCGCTAGAGCAGTTAATTCATGTTTCGGTAAGAAAACAAAATTATTCAAGGGAATTTTATTTAATGTCTCAATAAAGAAGGCTTGTCATGATCAAGTCATCATTCTTGTTCTTAACATAGGTACAAATGACTACGTTTCAACAAAACTAAAGTCCAACCTCTTATTTTCCCATCAAAATCAAGATGTCGGTCAAATATTCGAAGAATTAAAAAATTTCTACTTACCAATTTTATTTTCTCATTAAAATTTATGCATCGCGAAAATTTCGGGTGGTAGGGAGTTAAAAAAAGAAAAAGAAAGGAAAGGAAAGGGAAGGGAAGGGAAGAACACCACCGCAAAGTTCCTAAATTTTCTTCAGTGAAAGTAAATGAGAACAAAAACAAATGCACTCCCACCCAAGCAGAAGAAAACAACCACAGCTGTTAGAAAAGAGAGACGATACAAAATTGCAAAAGGCGAAGAAAAAGGTTAAAGAAAAAAGCAAAGAAAAGAAGAAGAAAAGAGGGAGGCGTGGTTTGGAAATGAAGGCAAAAGATGGGTGTGGAAGCATCAATTCTATATGTTTGGTATGCTGAGTGTGTGGCACATGCTCAGCCACCTCCATATAAGACAAGGGATGCAGCCAAACACACAAAGGACCAACGTGTTAATACTATATCATTCCATTTCATATTTCTTTTTTATTATTTTATTTATGCCATCACTCGAGATATGTTCTCTTTTTTCTTTTTTCTTTATCATTCCGTATGTGAGGATCCATAAATCAATCATATGCATGCCAGGAGCACCTTCATTCCCATGTAACGAAAAGGGTGATTTTTATTTAAAAATTTAAATTATCTCAAATTAAGTTTGTCTAACCAATGTCTCGAATGAACTATTGAGATGACCTAATTTGCTGAATGTTTCTCATTTAGATTCATTTTCGTGGTTGGAAGAATTTGATTTTTGGAAGGGATAATAGCACAAACCATCCATGAACTTAGGTCAATTGTACAATGTCGTCTCTAAATTTTTAATTTTTACAATGGGTCACTAGACTTGGACTAATGTACAATGTCGTTCTTAAATTTTTTTGAACTATTGGTAAATATTCAATGAAATGCCTAAATTATACAAAAATATTTAATAATTCATGGACAATATTGAACCAAAATGGTCCAATGAACAAATTAAAAGCTTAGTAATTATATTGCACATTGAATCAAAATGTAAGATCATATCAAACAGATTGAAAGTTCAGCAATAACATTACAAATTAAAATAAAATTTAGAGATAATTTCTTCCATTTTTCATTTTGAAAACGAACTTGAAAGTTTAAAATTTATCACGAAAATGTAAACACATCAAATTTTTTTTTTAAAAGTGCACTTAAATCATAAAACTTGTTGAGTAGATGAGATAAAGTTATTTTGCTAACACCGTTCAATTTGACAAACGAAAAATGTTTATAACGTACTACCTTGACAATTTTTATAATTTAATTACATTTTTAGAATTATATATGATTCAAATGCAGTTTTGTGATAAATTTCATAACTTTTAATGCATTTATCCTTAGGGTGTTCAATTATCGGTTGAGTTCAATGAAACATATTATTTTTTTATTCTACTATTTGATACTCTTATAAAGAAATTTTTAAAAAACTCGTTACCTTTATTTTTATTCGGTCCGGTATCGAAAACCGAATGATATCAATTTTACTTTCAGAAACTAAGAATTAAATCGGATCGATCCGGTTTTGACGATTCCCAATTCGCGTTACTTCGCCCCTACTTATCCTTTTAAATCCTCCGGCTCCCACATTTCCCGTTCTGGCCCAAAGAAAGATGGGATGGTCCCACGAATACGTCGCAGCGGGGGCAGGGGACGGGGCAGGGGGCAGGGGGGCATCACGACCGCGAGATGAAACCCCAGGCGGACACGTGTCAGATCGAGGGGGTCCTTCGCAGGTGGGGCCCACGGTATAGAGAGATAGAGAGAGACTTCGAACGTCGTATCGGATTCAAGACTCCCCCACCCCCATCCCCTCACCCCGTTCTCTAACAAAATTATCTCTCTCCCTCTCCCCGGTCCTTCGGGACGACGAAAGGGTAGGAAGGTCTGGTCGCATCAGCTCCCCGCTGGGGCCCACTCCCCCAACAGTAACGGGACCCGCGCGCCACGTGTCGACCGCCCGCGACGATAAGGATGCGACACGCTTCCACCGGATACGACAAGAGCCAAAGCCTCCCCACCCCCAACCACGACAAGCGGTCGAACAGAAGAAAAAGGAGAAAACCGAAAGAGACGTGCAATTTTTCCTTTTTAAGTAATATAATTAATATATATAAAATAAAAAATCTGATGAAATTGAAAAAGCGACAGCCCCTCACGCTCCCTCCCGCGCTACCGGACAAAACACGTGTCGCGCTCCTCGCGAGCTTTCTCGTGATTCGGGGAGCCAGCGAGGGTAGATTGGGGAATCCCGCCGCGGGGGGAGGTGGGGTCCCAGCGCGTGCGCCAATTGGACGCCTTCGGGGACAATAAGGATGTGGTGTTTTCCCCCCCTCCCCAGTCCAGCTTATTCTTCTGATTTCTCTCGTGTATTAATTTCCTCGATATATGTAGAACAATTAATCGGACGATGGCCAAAAAATGAAAGTCCATATGGAGCCCGAGTTTAGTTCTGAACTTATCAGATCGACGAAAGTCAAATAAGATGAAAGTAGCCCAAATAACATCATCAAATGGGCAAATTTCGTAAAAGACCACTCTTTATAGAAGTGATAAGAATGATTTTAAGTGTATTTGCACGCATAAAATGATAATAACAATTAATTGAAAAAAAAATGTCGCGTGACCGTATATATTGGTACATTGTCAAATCAGTCGGTTGATCGAAATAGTTGAATTTGAATAAATTCATAATTTCATAATAGTTTTTCCCTCAAGAATTATCGGACAAAAGAAATGTGGCTCACGGTTATTATTATATGGTTTAATTGATGAATTGAGCTCCGCGAAACACTTATGGTTGTTCGAGGGAATATTGTCAATGAACACGTAGATATGTTGAATACCTGGATAATTTTTTATATCTTTCAATTCATTACTTTTTCATATTTTGAAGATAATTAATCACGTCTCGAAAGGAACTCAATAATAAAACTAATAACCCAATAGCGTCTAATTGGTTATAATCAACCGGAAGGACCCAACAGCCTCCAACTATCTTTGTTGATTTTTCACAACACAAACTTACAAAGGGGAGAGTTAACCACGTAATATTTAGAGAGAGAGGGAGAAAAAATGTTAAAAGAAAAGGGCAAAACCAAACCTCGAAATTGACATTAGAATTGCGACGTGCCGACTAGAAGCGGTCCAAACAATAAATGCACATCGATACGTCTTCCCCAGTTATTCTTTCACGAAATAGTGTAAGGAGCCGACTTTAGTCGATCGTTGGTTGAATGAAATCTTTATTATCGGTCAAATGACATAAAAAAGCACATTCCAAATTCCATCTTCCTTTTTGCAGAAGGCTCGTGTGGGATGAAAGGTCATTCGCTAAGGTTAAAATCCCACTCCACAAAACATATCGCATCCAAAATCCATCTAACAAAATAGTACAAATTGCCCAAGACGTCCAAGATTAGAAGAAGACATTGGGCTCTAATGGATTATGAAAATTCGATGTCCAAAAGCTCACTGGTTCAATTTTTATTCGATTATATAAATTGTAAAAACATCTAAAACATATTAGATTGTGAAAATTAGATTATGTAATGCTTACCATGTCTTATATTTGATATTGTAATGAAATCTACATCTGTAAGCCTTTTGCGACTAAATTGATTGCTCGGCGATATTTGTTATTTTTTTTCCTTGAATAAGGACGATTGTAGTATTAAATGCCTTTTGAGATATATTAATCAAGTTCGAGAAGCCTGCTCTCCTATGCTTAAATGTGTTGTGGCAAATAAATAACAAGTAGGGTCATTTATACGATTAATTTTTTTTTATTATTATTTATAGCTTTCACGGCCCTGCACACCCAAAAAATACGTCACAATTGGTGAAGAACTTTAAAGCTTGGTCGTGAAATTTAAGTGAAAAGTAAAGAATCGACCCCCCAGGCCCCAAGGGCATTCGAAATTTTCCAAAGCGGGCGAAAAGTAGAATTAGGCGAAAGTCGAGGGACTTAATGCAGAGAGCTGAAGTTTTGAGGTATGGGACCCACATGCGCGGTTTAATTCGGCCGCCCCGGTTTGTCGTCTGTCTCGTCTCCGTTCACCACTTCTCGCCTCCGCTCCCGTCGTTCCTCTGCGTTTTCTTTGACTCACTCTCTCTCTCTCCGTGGAGTCTGTACTTTAAGCTTTAGTCTCTCTCTCTCCATCCTTCTCTCTCCCTCCCTCGCGCGCACACACGCATAAGCACACGTATCCGAGTAGGATCTTCGATCTCGCTCGTATTGCGTCTGAGCCATCTCTGTTCTCTTGTTACATCAGAAGAAGAAGCACTGTCCCTTCCCCTGTTCAGAGCCACCCCCTCCCCAGTCCCTCCTTCTCTTCTTCAACGAGGAATCTCCGGCGCAAGTTAGCAGCGCCCCTGCCCACGACGCAGCGAATCGCCCGCGCAGTGTGCGTGAGAGAGAGAGAGAGAGAGAGAGAGAGAGAGAGAGAGAGAGGGTACAGGCCAGCTTCTTCATTGCCCCTCCAAAACTCTCGGGCCGTTATTATGATTCTCAGAGAGGCTGTCCCGGCGAAGGTCGCGTTTTGGGTCTAGTCTTCTCCTCCTTCTCCTTCTCTCCGCCGTTCGTCTCCTGGGTTTCGGATCTCTCGCTGTCTCATGGCTGGTAGTGACGAAGTCAACGCCAATGAATCTAAGGTGCTCCCTCGAATCCCCTCTGCGATTCTCCGGCTTCACGGCGTTCTCTTTTCTTGAACAGCCCCCAACTTTGGTTGGGCGTTCGTGGGGGTTTTGTGATGATGATTGGAGCTGATTTCGCGATCTGGCTTGTGGGTTTTTTCACGTTTCGATTTATTTTTTTGGGGTGGTTTCACCTGAATTGGACCGCAGCTTGTTTGTTTGGAGAGGTGACGCCTGAGGTGATTTCGCTTGATTTTGTGGAAAAAGCTGCGATTTTTTTTTCCCTCGCCGCGAGTTCAAAAAATTTCTGGGCGATTGTGGCTACCTGCGCTTTTCAATCGCAGTTCTGATTTGCGATCTGTTTGTTGGCGTGTCTCTGCTTCTGGACTCTTTTCCTTCTTCTTCTTCTTCTTCTTCTTTTTTCTTAGTTTCCCTTTTTGTTTTAAGTTTAGTGGTTGAAATTTGAGTGTTAATTAAAGCAATGGAGAGCAGTTCTGGCTTTGATCGGACTGAAGGAGTTTAGCAGTTTCAGGTTTAGAGGACGACGGGTCATCCTCCGCTCTTACCTTTCCCGTTTCCTTTTCCAGCAAATTTCCCACTTCCCCGTCAATGATGATCTTCCCATTCTTGCTGTGTACATTTCTTGGTTTCTCGCTACAAGATGTTCAAGATCAATCTGTCGTTTAACATGTCTGAATTCATGTTGCAAGCACTGATTTCGTTTTCCCCCTTTTTTTCTCTTGTAGAGAGTTGTTCCCTTAAACACATGGGTCCTCATCTCTAACTTCAAGCTAGCGTACAATCTCCTCCGGCGGCCCGACGGGACCTTCAACAGGGACTTGGCTGAGTTCCTCGACCGGAAAGTGCCCGCCAACACCGTCCCGGTGGACGGAGTCTTGTCGTTCGATCACGTCGATCGTCCCACTGGCCTTCTGAACCGGGTGTATTTGCCGGTGCGCGAAGATGTCTCTCAATGGGGATTTGAAGAGCTCGAGAAGCCTCTGAGCACCACCGAGGATGTCCCTGTCATTTTATTCTTCCACGGCGGGAGCTTCAGCCACTCCTCCGCCAACAGTGCGATTTATGACACCTTCTGCCGCCGCCTCGTCGGCCTTTGCAAGGGGGCGGTCGTGTCGGTGAATTACCGCCGCTCGCCCGAACACAGATACCCCTGTGCCAACGACGATGGATGGGCAGCCCTGAGGTGGGTGAAGTCGAGACCGTGGCTAATGAGTGGGAAAGACTCTAAAGTCCATGTGTATCTAGCCGGCGATAGCTCCGGCGGCAACATCGCTCATCACGTGGCGGTCAGGGCTGCCGAGGCTGAGGTGGAAGTACTAGGTAACATCCTCCTCCATCCTTTGTTCGGCGGGCGAGAAAGAACCGAATCTGAGCAGAGATTAGATGGGAAATACTTCGTTAGAGTAGAGGAGCGCGACTGGTACTGGCGGGCTTATCTTCCCGAAGGGGAAGACCGAGACCACCCTGCCTGCAATCCCTTCGGCCCCCGCGGCAGGAGCCTCGAGGGGCTCAGGTTTCCGAAGAGCCTCGTCGTCGTGGCGGGTCTGGATCTTCTCCAGGACTGGCAGATAAACTATGTGGAAGGGTTAAAAAGGAACGGTCAAGAAGTGAAGTTGCTATATCTGGAGCAGGCCACGATCGGCTTTTACTTCCTCCCGAACAACGAGCATTTCTACTGCCTCATGGAGGAGATCAAGAACTTCGTCAAGCCTAACTGTTAAATATAAGACCCACTTAACCTTTTTACTTACAGGCAGAGAAGCAGTCCATACATAACACAAGCTTGACTGTTTTCAGGTTTTATATTCGGTTTTCCATCTATTGCAGTGGTGGTTGTGTAGTATTTTCTTCGGGTTTTTCTCCCCTCTTTGCTGTTCTAGCATTTGTGGTGGGTCGAATGAGAGTTCCATCAATTGGTCGGTCGGGTCTCTGGAGATGGCGGCGGCCTTCATCGTGGCGGATTGGACTCTGCTATACAATTTCGGGATGGATCGTCTTATGTGTCTAATATAATCTCTTACCGTGTTCAGCTTCCAGCTGAGGATTAATGGGGTGGCGGGACTCGTGGCATCGACGCGTGGGCGGCGGTCGATCGATCTGGTCTTAGCAGGTGATCATTCTTAGGAGCACTAATTTCTGAACTTTGATTATACATCAATCGTGGTATGGACTATATGTATGTGATACTACTTGTGGCCTAGAAGAATTACAAGAAAAGGGCTTTTTGCCTGTATATTTTTCCTTCTCGAATGGACTGGTTCTTTCTCTCTCTCTCTCGCTCTCTTTATCTTGTTGGTTGGCAGTATTCATGTGCACGCTCTACAGTTTAAGATTTTGGTCAATGCGGCTCCTGTAGTTGGTCACGCGGGAAGATGTTCTTCTCATCGCATTTGCGAAAGGAAAAAACGAGTCTTGATTCGTTGGACTAATCAATTCCTCAATAATGTCCAAGAACGAAATCACTGTGCAGAAAGATGACATCAGTCAAAACAAAAAGAAAAGCTTCAATGCACGTAGTGCGGGCGTTTGAAATCCTGCTAGGCACGAGAAGATTCCCGTCTTGATCTTCCACTTAATGGTCATTTGTATCCCACTTAGGAATTCATGTTAAAAATCCTCAAGACGACGAATCATGCAAGACGCAAGTGCTCGAAGGATATAACGCAGAGATTTAGTGTCCGAAACATCGCGACAGGCTCTTCTTGGATGCCCGAACTCGATTATACGATGAGCTAACGTCGTTTGCTAAGTGATCCGATCGCAATGGGCAAAAACAAGCATGTGGCGTGGCGGACCATCCCAGAAAATGTCCCCAAAGCCGAGCCCCACCCAACCAAATTTTCCCAGGAAAATGAGAGCCGAGAGAGAGAGAAAGAGAGACAGAGAAAGGAGAGAAAATCATTGGGGGAGGGGTCAAAATCATGGGCTCACCCCATCTTTCCACATCGGTTTTGATTAATTCTTGGCAGCTTGCGATTGGCCCCCTCCTTCATTCTCAAGATGACGGAGGGCGCGTTTTAAAGCTCTGGGGAAAACCCAGCAAGAAGAAACTCGTGTTTGAATTTGTCTTTGTTTGGTGGAGGGGAAACCCATCCATTGATGGTTGGGATTTCTTGGATCTATTATGGGATGGTGGGATTGCTTTCTAGAGGGGAATTAAAATTAATAATAAGGGGCAGTAAGTGGTAGGAACAGCTAAGCAGGACAAGGACATGGAACCTTGTCGCAATTTGACTTTCTAGGCCCCCCCCTCCCTTCTCCTCTCGTTTCTTCGCTTAGAATATGTTGTTGTTCCGGTTTGCTCTCCGTCGCTTTTTTATAATCACTAGGTTTCGAATTTAATAATGATTTCCCCTAACCTTTTCTTGTTCAGATTATCTCGGTGTCCTCTAATTGCCAACGTCTTGTTGTCCAAAACTGTCCTCCCCCCCTAGACATGTCGTGTGGAATGCATTGTCCGTCGGGACAAGATGGGGAGTCGCTGTTGGCAAGTGGCTCTTTGTTTAATCGCTCGTTAGGGATGGAAATGACGCCGTCTGATCTGATTGGTTGGGGGGAAGGGCCTTTTACTTTATTCGCAGTCCGGATTCCATACGGAAGAAAACACCGTTCGGGATGTGGGTTCGTTCCTCTCGAAGGGATTCGCGATGTTCTTTGAGTTTAGACATGAACTCTCGAGCGATTCCTGTTTCGAGGATGCGCGGTCGGTTATTCGGGTGCTCGGGACGACATTATGTTGCGGACGCGTCTCGTGTGTTCGATCCCGAGCTTTATCCACCCGTTCGATTGCGATAAATTGCGTTTTCGTTAGGGGTCAACCTGGAAATTATGTCAACAAGCACGATGGATGGTGCACGTAATGTTGCAATTATGACGACACGCGCAAATTATGGAGCTGTTTGGCATGCTCATGAATGGGGATTGCAGATTCGTTCTCACACTTCTTCAAGTCCCTTTTGAATTCATGCCATGATTTTTCAATAATTTTATGATAATAATCCTGAGAACAAGTCAAGTTTGTATTTTTGACCCGTTCATGTAGCCCTGACTAGAAGCGATTCGAACACAATTGATGGAATTCGAATGCGTGATCTTGACTGTTGAATTGGAAATCCGTCGATGCTTTAGCCGATTGCATAAATAAGGGATCTGTTTATTTTCGGTATTCCCTTGCGGAATTTGTCCTCGAGTTTTTTCAAGTATAAGCTGATGGACATCTTACGTGACTTTTTGCTGTCCAAGAGCCTCTTGGGTGGGCTTGTAAGCCACAATTAAATTAACCCATTAAATTGAACTTCGCATGTGAATTTGCAAGTTGATTATAAAAGCTAGTGACTTCAGCTGCTACAGTCTTGTTTATGTTGAGGTGTTCCAATAAAAAAAATGGCTCAAATTCAATGTCGGTTGTACAGAAAAAAGAAAAAAAATTCGGATGTAGAAAATAGAAAAATAAAATAAAAGTAATAATCAGACCAAACCACAAAACTAAACTCCACTCGAATATGTGACTAATTTTTCTGCGTATCAATGTGATGCCATATTTTGTTTTCTAACAAATTACCCGTGAAATTTGAAAAAATTACAAAAAAAAGTCCTATACCTATTAAGCTTATCCAATCGCCAATTTCATTGTAAACCTTTCGATTATACCAATGTAGTCATAAACCATTGGACGATTTACCAAATTAATAGTGGTTTTTTTTTACACTTTACTAATTTAGTCATTCCGATCAATTTATAAGAAACCATTGACATGGTGATCTAGTTAGCACTAGTCGTCCTCTGTGGCACTACTGTTGACGTGGATATTTTTTTAATTTTGATTTTTATCATTATTTTCTTCTTTTTATTTTTTCTAAACCTAAGTCGATGACCTCACCTAGTTCCTAGCAAAGGTTGCAATGTCCTTGCATGGGGCCGATGAGGGGATCATGCCCTCACTAAGACTAGGCGAGGGTGTGACCCTCACTTGTTTGGTGATGAGTGTCGATAGCAACCTTGCTGGCCCAAGGTAAGCAAAAAAAAAGGAAAGAAGAGAAAAAAGAAGGAAAAATTCACAAATTTTTTTTTACAAAAATTAAAGAGTTCTTCCAATCAGCATTGATCATGCCTCATAGGATGTTTGACGTTGATTAGATTGCCACTTTAGCGATTTTTTGCCAAAATTAGCCGAAATGACTAAATTGATAAATCGTTAAAATGTTTATGACTATTGGCATAATGGAATGATTTTGAAGTAAATTCGTTAAATCGAAAGATTTATTACTAAATTGATATAGTGTACTAGGTCTTAATTTTTTTTGTAATTTCCTAGTGTGCTAAAACTTCTAAAAGTATGTTTGATTGACTTTATCAACCCAATTTGATTCTGTTTTGGGCAAATACCAGTAGGAAAATGCAAATACCTTTAGGCTAAAGAGGTTTTCTAAAATACAAATAGAGTTTGGTAAATTGTTATTTTAAATTGCATTGCAAAACAATTTTAGCTTAAATGTCGTTTAGTAAATATTACATTTTGTAAAGGACTTTTGCTAAATTTTTTATTAAAAAATTGTAAATATTTATTTTTTAATTCTACTCATCGATGGCCAGCCTCACCTGAGGTTGTGTGACCTCAAGCGGTGGTCTCCTAGGTCAAGCAACCCAAGTGATCATTCTTTGGGTTGTAACCTAGTTTTGTTGCCTGGGTTCGCGTGACCCCAGGTGATGGAACCGTTGCGTGTGACCCAAGAGACCACCTCAAGCGGTGGTCACCATGGTTGGGCAACCCCTTAGCTGGTGGTCATTGGTGTTGGGGATTGATTGTCGGCCTCATTAGCTTCTTGGAGAAGATGAATAAGACCGCCTTGCATGAACAATACCAACTTGCATTTTGAATGTATAACTTCTCATAGGAGCTTTGGACTTGCCTTGAGCTAAAAGCCTTTAGAGATATAATTACATCTAGCCAAAGTTCTCCAAAAAATCGAATTAAACAAGTTTACATTTGACCAAGATTCGTTAGGGGCCCAAAGCCCCTTCATAAAAAGCTGAACCAAACAAGTTATCTTTTGAGTCGAATGTTTGATGTACTTGACATCCTCCTAATTTTCACATAAACGATGTATCTCCCTCCCCCTCCCCCCCTCGCTCCTCCCTCCTTCCTTGTGCCCATACGTGTGCCACTTGTTCTAATATATGCGATAGACATTAGGGTGTGTTTTGGAAAATATATTTTTTAAAACGATAATTTATATTGCTTATAAAATATACTTACGAAAAATATTTTCATTATTCATGAATAAAAATATTAAATACAAAGATTATTTTTGATAATGAAAATATATTTCATAAATTAATTATTTTAAGCGATACAAGCATTATTATTTACAAAATATTTTTCAAATTATTCATTATTTACAAAATAAATGGAGCCTCAATTTGTTTAGCTTTTGGGCAAGAGAGAAAAAAGATGGAAAATGAGTTTGTGTTTGATCTTCTATTAAATGGTGTCATGGGTTCCAACCTTATTTAGACATAGCCCGACATTGCTTCCTCGTGTACGTGTACAAGGACGGCCCAATTTATCATGGAGAGAGCTCTATCTATTCTATAGTCTTGAACAGATTTCTAACTCTGATGCAACTAATTTTGCCAAATACTTTTTCTAAACATATATGTGATTTTAACTTTTCCGAAGTAGAATCCTGAGGCAAATTCTCTATGTATCAAACGATTGATATATATATATTTAGCGTTTGGCTCACTTTTTACCTGATTTTTAAAAAGTTAATAAGGCATTTAATGGGCCTAGAGTTTATCAACTCAAAGCCGACTTTCACGTGATAAAAGGATAAGATAGATCGTGGTGTTATCTTTTTTCGGACGGAAAGAGATCAAAGAATTGGATGTTAGTTACAACATGCCATATTGGTAAAAGATCAAACATGACATGAACCAAGTACAAGAACACATTTGAAACCGAAAAGAGAAAGCGAAACCTTAAAAATTAATGCGAATTTATATTCTTTTTTGTCGGCAGAAAAGAGAGATAGACAACTTCGAGACGACACCAATCTAAAAAAGATATAGTTCAGTGCAAATCTAACATGAAATTGCCGGCCCATAGCCAGCCCCGCTGCATGCGCGCGCGGGTGCATACACCAACCGCGGCGACGTTGACCGAACGAGAGGGGGCACTCCAGTGGACACACGATAAGCACGCGGTAAGATATCCGGAGTCACATGATTTCGGGAGGACCGAGAAAAAAAAGGAAAAGAAATTGAGGTCGGGCATTATCCATTCAGCAGGAAGGCGGAGAAGAAGACAAATCCCGCGTATCTGGTCAGTGGTTCTTTATAGATTCTTGGTTACCCTTGATGAGTCTCCCTCTCATGCATGTGTCTGGTTTTCCGTTGATCTTGTGACGGGTGCGATGTGTTCTTGAACTCGAGACGCTTTTGACTGTCGTCGTGGGCGTGTGGTTCGATGGAATTCGAGGGGCCTTTTCGAGAATTCTTTGAGATAATTATGCCGTGGGCGAGCTCATAGTTCTTGGTTGATATTCTTGTTCTTGAATTCTTTTTTTTGGCCACTTAGTATGGCGGGGGAAAGCAAGATTAGCTGGGGGAGATCTTATTCTTGGGTGGTAATGTGACTGCTGTTGAATTGTTTGACTTCGGTTGGTTGGTTGGTATTCTACGTGTTTACAATTAGTGAAGGCGGAATTATATGTTTTCCCCCATCTTGTGTGTGCTTTCTACTAGTTTTTAAAAAGAAGAGTACTGGTTTAGCAGGACTGGTGGTGGGATTACTGTTAACTGGGGCATGGATCAAGCAATGTCGCTGTTCATCCTGTCGCCGCTAGCGGTATAAATACAGCCAATGCATTTCGCTACTGGTTGGCAATCGATTGCTGCGATGGGGTATGCAATGAGCAGACTAGAGATTGAACCTGAGTCGTGTGAGGAAGAGAAGAGCTTGGATGGGGTTGGTAACAGCCAAGGACCAAATGGGTTGCCAAGATGTTTGGATCATGAGATAGCGCATTTGACGAATCTGAAGTCAAGGCCCCACGAACATTTGATCCGAGATTTCCCTGGGAGGCGGGCTCTGCCTGTTTCCCCTGTTAAAATGCTGGCAGGTCGAGAGTGTAATTATTCAGGAAGGGGGAGGTTCTCTTCTGCTGATTGCTGTCACATGCTGAGCAGATATGTGCCTGTTAATGGTCCTTCGCTTATGGATCAGATGAATAGTCGAGCATATGTTTCGCAGTTTTCAGCTGATGGTTCTCTATTTGTTGCTGGCTTTCAGGTACAGCATGTGTTGCTGGAACTTGAATATTTTTCATGGGAATTGTAATGTACTAGAGTGTTCATGCTTCGACATTTTACCACTTTCTGTGGTCACAAAAACTGAGCCTAAGAGACATTTCCTATGTCAGGTTTTATTGGTGTATCCTCTTATCTAGCTATATGATATGGGATGCATCAATGTAGCAAATGTGATTTCTAACTCTACTTTTCCAACAACCTCTGCAGGGTAGCCACATTAGGATTTATAATGTTGAAAAAGGATGGAAATGTCAGAAGAACATTCTTGCCAAGAGTTTACGGTGGACAATCACTGATACATCTCTTTCTCCCGACCAGCGTTACCTTGTGAGTTCATGTATCTCTTGCAAGGAACTAAATCTATATTTCCTGAACTTTTTGTATTTTCAATTCATAGAACATCTAGCCGAACTCAGTCTCAAGAAACTAGGTACGGCATATGGATGTTGCAGCATCTGTTGCTCACTTTACTTATGTAGTAAAATTTCATAGACACAGACATATAGTAGATGTTTTTAACCCTGAAAAGTGTCACGTGTGACTCATGGTAAAATTTGACTTTTGGGGCATGGAGGCTGACTCTGGCCCCTGGTGTTAGTAGGTCAGAGAAACTATTCAAGATGACACTTCTTTTATTATCTATAACGTATGGGAAATAATTTGGATGTCAATTCAAGTTCTTAGAGTTTCTATTGAGGTCATGAGTTCTAAAAAACCAACATACTCTTCTGCTTTTAGAGAGATATTTCGAGTCTTGTTCTCGTTCTCGTTCTGCTTCTGGACCGTGCATTTCTCTTTCACGTGGATATGACTGTTTTTAGCTTTAATTTATCATCAGTCATTCTTATAGGAATGTACATTGAGAGCTACAGTTGCGTCTCCTACTTGGCGTTTTCGCATTTCCATCCTTCAGGAAATTACTAGTGCTATTCAGATAGTTACATGTGATTGGCTGTTGACTCTTAATAATGGTCTAGAAATTCTCAGCTAGGAGCTAGAATGATTATACAAGCCAGATGTTATTTCATAGTAACACAAGGCCTCTTTCACTTGATTGATGAGTAGCAGATTCTCAAAATCAAGTTGCTCATTCACGATACTATAGTAGATGGGAGTTTTGTTCTGTTTTTACTGTGAATATGGCTTCTACGATATTAGAGTATTTGTGATGTCACTAGGGAAGAGGAGAAAAAAGATTAGATGCATACAAGGGGAATGGAATTCAGTGCTTGGTGTACATAAGGATTTCTTCAGTGATTACACACCAGAAAGAATTTCTATGAGCAGCAAGAGAATTGATTTTCACTGGGTTTAATTCAAGCATTTTGTTATGGCATTCTATTTTATACATTTTTTAGCATTGTCTTTCTGCGGGTTGAAGCTTTCTGGTTTCTTCATTTGCTAATTCTATCATCAGTTGAATGTAGATAAATTGTGTCTCTTGAATAACACTTGCTTGCTTACTTAGCAAATAAAGATATATCATATCTCTCTCTAACTTGCAGGTGTATGCCAGTATGTCACCCATCGTCCATATTGTTGACATCGGCTCGGCTGCCATAAATTCCCTTGCAAACGTAACGGTATAAAGATAACTAAGTTCAGAAATTTTTTTTTCGTGGAAGCAATATGTTATCTTTGACACATTGGTCTACCATGACAATTTCTGATCATTCTTAAGTGTATAAGTTCATATCATTTATATTCATGTGCAATCTTACAAGGATGATTTGCTCTCACTGGAATCCAACATGGTTGAGTTGGGTTTCTCCACTTGGTGGGCAAAAACACTAAAATTCTGGATAGCTGAAATAGCCTGAAGCAAGAATTTTGGTTCTCTCTTATCCAGTCCCTTTCTGAGCTCAACATTTTGTTAGACTTTTGTTGAGCATGTTTTTACTCTGCAGTTTAAAAGCCCTCAGAACTCAATCCAAGCAACATTGGAGGGTCTTTGTGCCTCCCTCTTACGGGTGCACAGTATTTAATCTCGTGTAGTTCTCGAATACTTCTCATCTACAGTTCTGCCTGAGGAAATATGGTCAGATTGACAATGTCTCAATCATCTTTTGGCTGTATCAGGTGGTTGTTCCTAAGTCAGCCGGTTGGAGTAAATAAGAAGGATATGAGTGGAATTGAGGGTCTCTGGTGAATAGATCCAAGTACCCCTGCGCTTAGCATTTGGAGTTTTTCCTAGAACCTGACTCCACCAGACTTAGGTTGGCTCGAAATATAGGAAATTCTTGTACTTCTGTAGTTATCTTTATATGCTTTAAAATGGGTCTGCTGTGCTTATCAAAGCTTGTGCCTGAAAAACAGTTCCTATTCCTCCCATTCAATCATCAAGCAGTCAGTAATAAGCTTTTCAAATTACTCACCTGATTTTGGTTAGTTCCTGAAGCAATTTTCTAACAGAACATTCTTCTGGTAAATTTGGCAGGGGAAATTGAATTGTTAGTACCTTTAATCACTTATGGCACCTATGTCCTTTGCACACTTTTTGAAGCACTTAAAACAACAAATTTATCTGCATCCTTTTGATGGTTTTTCCCCTTTTCTTCCCTTTTAAAGTGTCTGTATTCCCTAAGCTGGACAAGAACTACTTAATGTCCTATTATGAGTTATTACAATTGAGGTAGTTTGATGGCATAAGCATGCTTTTTGGGCATCTGAAATTCTTGACATTGAGCTTTTGTGAATCTTATGGTGTTGCCGGTTAATGAATTCCTATGGAGTTTTGATTTTTTTGACTATCCTTACAATTATGGATCAAAACTCTTGAAAGAAAAATTCAAGGAAAAAAAAAAAAAGACAATTATGCAGGAGTTCCTTGTATCTTGTCCGATATTGATGAATAAACAATCTCCTCAAGATTTTCATTTTAAGCAAAATGATGGATTGATAGGTTTCTTGGCTCACAGATATTGTGCTTGTATATTTTGGAATTCACCATCTTGCCTCCCATGTAGATTTTCTTTCAGAATATGTTTGCTTGGCATTCTTGACTTGAGGTTATATGACTCCATTCTTCTTTTATCATCTGCAGGAGATCCATGAGGGTTTGGATTTGTCTGCTGACAGTGGACCATATTCTTTTGGAATCTTCTCTGTTAAATTTTCTACTGATGGACGAGAGCTCATTGCTGGAAGCAGTGATGATTCTATATATATCTATGATCTTGTGGCAAATAAGCTTTCCCTCAGAATTCCAGCACATGAGGTAAAACTTTGGTGGTTCTTGTGCTTTTTCGGATTTGTTTCTTAGACGCTTCTTGCCAACTACATGGAACTTAAAAGATCGGTGGGCAGTGTTCTGGCAGAGTTGCTTTTATTCTTTTGAATATAGTACTACTTAAGTTTGGTTTTGAATGGATCTCTACTGCCTGAGTAAATTCTTTCCTTTTGGAGATATAATAGCCCTTGGCAGTAATTGGTGATTTCCTGAGCAATATGCCGTGATTTAAATTCTTGTTAACTGGCCTTGAATTATGATTTCAAACCTCTCTTGGCAGCTGATATGGCAGATCTCTTCATTCAAAAGCTGATACATATCTTTGGAAATGTAAGAACCGTTAAAAGTAACTGATTAATGTCCCTGCAATATGCCATGAGTTGTATGATTCCAAACCCTCCCTGGATAGCTGATATGTTGAATTTTTGATTTCAGAAAAAATGAACATATAGGCCAATAATTTTTTTCCCCCTCAATTTTATAGTCTTGTACTGCTGCTTTTATTGAAAATTACCACTTGGCAATGTTGTTGGTTAGCTGCTACCATTAAAAAAAGTTTCCACTATCCCTGCAGTTTTCTCTTTTCTTTTTCTTTTTCCTTTATCTTGGAAACCCCAGAAGTCTATAATTGATTCAAGGCAGTTATTTCAATTTTAGTCTTTGAGTATAGTGGTTTTGCACGATGCAAACATTTGGTATTGGTAAAAATGAGTGAATTATGAGAAGGATTTGTTGCCTAGATTACTCTTGATTTTCCACCTATGCTCCTGTGAGTTCACTATGCCAAAATTGGAGATTCCACTTTTTTTTCTCGGGTTGTTAGACAAAGAATGATTCTTCAAATGAAAAGGCTGCTTGATGAAATTTTTGGGTTTTGTTGCTCTTTCCCTTTCCTGTTTTGTTGTGGGAAGAAAAGTTGAAATGAGCCAACTCTAGATGTTGAAACAGTTATATAGTGGTCAAAGTGGAGTTATACTGTTGTCATCTCTCTTGCAATTATCCTTTTAAGGTTGGAGAAGGAATGAGGGCCTTCTCTGTCAGAATTCTTGCTCCTTTTGCATTTTAGCTGAGGAAGTATGCACATCAAAATGCAAGTGCAAAAGTTTAAAGATCATACGGGGAGAAAAATAAATTGCTTGTACACTTTGTATCGTGGATTTAGTGTGCATAGAGTACCTTTTTTTCTTTTGGTCGGTAATTGAGTACCTAATTTACATGCAGTTAATATGTTTTCTAAACCAATCTATGCACATAATTACCTTCAGAAAACCTTATACTCTGGTATCATCAAAAGTTCAAATGAGATGAGTGCATTGGTTGATTAGAACCTGAATGTCTGCAGAGTTGGTGAGTCTTTACCTTCAGGTCCCTTCCTCTGGTTGCTCCTAATCATTAATTTATCTGATTATTTTGGCCTACTTCATGAATCTATTCTTATCTCCATTGCTGAATGAGAACGGTTCTCCTTTATGAAATTCTGCAGGAGAAATAGAACTGAACAAGTTTTTAGAATCTGATTTCCTTTTTTAAATTGCAGTCTGATGTGAACACAGTTTGCTTTTCTGATGGAAGTGGTCATATAATTTATTCTGGAAGTGATGATACATACTGCAAGGTACTTAAGCTCAGTATCCCTGGAGCTCTTTTGGTTACTTTTTTTTTTGTATAGCTTTTGGTTATATTAACTTGTGCAAATTATTTGGACATGATGCATGTTCAACACATTATTAAATGGGTGATAATCAAGTCATTATAGAAGCAATCATGGGGTTCTTTCTAATTTATTTGTCAGTTCTCTTAATTGTGTTTCATAGACACTTCCCATGTAATTGGTGTTCACATCCACTTTCTCAGCCGATTTTGCATCCAGTGCAAACAAATGTGCTCATTTACAATTGATATCACTCATAAAGCAGTGGTGGAATAGGCTTGTTCATTGTTATTGTTTGTATTATCCTTGTTTATGATATTCTTATGGTCATGTGAATAACTGAGCATATTGCGCAAATTCATCGACACATGCATAGTGAGAACTTGCAATTGCAAACTATAACATCATAAGTATCACAACTATTAACTGAGAAAAAAATAAAAGTTGTCTCACCTGTCAACAAGACATTGTTAGGAGTGAGCATGGTTCCAAGGTAGAACTTGGAACTTGAGAACTATACCGATGGGAACTTGTAAGTTCTAGGTTCTAAGATATATAGGGTAGGTTCTAAGTTCCAAAATCTAAAGAACCTGTACCTGAGGGTAGGTTTTAGGTTCTCGATTGGTGGAACCTGAAATCTGTAACCGAACCTCGAACCTAGTATAAGTTTTTACATTTTCTTAATCTATGTCTTTATGCAATTCTGAGGCATTTCATGATATTTGATGATAAGTGTATAATCTGAAACCACTATTCTAAACTTCTATTTTATAATTAAGAATTTTATTTTCGTAGACTATGAGATTAGTGGAAACTCCAATTGCTTCTTAGATGTAGTTATTTTGGGCAATTGCTTCTTTTAAGATAATGATCTATATAATACAAGAGCAATCAGTGCATTAAAACTATAAAATTTCCTTAATACTATTCGACAGATGCATATAGACACTCATTCGCTAAAAAAAATCTTTGTTCATTTTTATTGTTGCGTTTATTTCATTTTACTTAACTAAAGATGAAAAAAAGAACTTGTTAGAACTTGGAACCGACCTTGGAACCTATAGCAAGGTAGGTTCTAGGTTCCACATTCCAATGGGTAGGTTCCAAATTCCAAAAAATGAGGAACCTGTACCTGATGGTAGGTTTCAAGTTCCAAGCAAAATTTGGAACCGTTCACCCCTAGACATTGTGTAGGAGGCATATCCAGTATACAGAGCTTTTTGACAAGCCAAGAATTCACCTTATTTCTAATTAATGTTAAAACTAGGTAAGTATTTGATTTTTTACTATTGAAGGACTGGTAAGAAATGATGAAACATGTGATTATTCTAATGGTCACTTGCTTCTTACGATTTGTTGTTGGCCAATTTTAGCTCCCTTCTCAACCATGATGAAGTTCATCTGTCAAACAATTAGATAGCATTCATTTGGCAATTAGATTAAGCGGCACCTTTGAAAGTACTTAGCTCAATTGTTTTTCAATATCACACTTCTTTTTTCTGTTGATTATGGTCATGTCTATTGTTGGTTTCACCTGAGATGCGGTTCAGTTAAATTTTGGCTTGAAGCTCTGGCAGTAGTAATTAATCATAATTATCATTTTGACACTTCAAGTTTTCCCCTCTCAGAAGGTATGTTCTTTTCTTCAGTGCAACATAATTAAGTCTAATTGTGTCTAAAATTACAATGCCATTTGTCCCATTCACTAGATGTATTTTTTGGACTAGATTTTTTAGCATTTTCGAATGGAAGAAAGTGGAAGCCATCCTTTTGTTATAAGAGTCGTTTCACTTTTTTTTACCTACCCAAGCTGCTCCTTCAAACGATAGATTGATACAACTATGGTGTTGTCTCATCTGAGAAAGTATCTGCACAGACAAACCTCGATGTGCTGCTAATTCATCCTTCAGGCAATGCCTGTGAGCAGAGTCTTAATGTGCGATCATGTTGCAACCTTATTTGTCATGGTTCAATGTTAAAGAAATGGAGGAATCAGGATTTATGATTTCAGAGGAGAACTGAAGCAAGCTGGGATGTTGGTCCTGTCGGGAAATGACATAACTATTTTTGTAGGTGTGGGATAGACGTTGCTTGGGTGCCAGAAACAAACCTGCAGGAGTTCTAATGGGACACCTTGAAGGCATTACATTCATTGATAGCCGTGGTGATGGTCGTTATTTCATATCAAACGGCAAAGATCAGAAAATCAAACTATGGGATATCCGGAAAATGGGCTCTGATATCAATTGGTTAGTGTGCTCAAATTTCATGTGTTGTGTATAATTTGGTTTCGGCATCTGTTTACCTAAGCATCAATGCCTACTTTCGGTTTTTTATCAAGGTTCATGTTAACAAGTGCCTCTAGTGCTCTAGGGGCACCCGTTAAGCATACTTAATGAGGAAAGGTTCTACTTCAAAAACATTGATTGCATATATCCTCAGAAAAATCAGTACATTGAAAATCATAATTATTCCTTATTTACATACTTTAAAAATGAAAACTGAGTGAACAATTATGTTGATGTAAATTTAGCAGTGCAATAAATGAGCATGAAAACAATGAGCAGATGGAAGTATTAGAACTTAAGAAGTTGGAGATGCATCTTGATGTATGATGTGCAGATAGATGACTGCACAAAGTTCTTTGTTGACTCTTTTGCATCAATCCTTTTTCATTTGGCTTACTCACGTCTCTTTTCTGCCAGAGATGGATGAGAGCATGGGTTTTTAACTCTTTTTCTTCGGTTGATTTGGTGCAGCCGTCCAGGTCCTAGGAATTATGAATGGGATTACAGATGGATGGACTACCCACCTCAGGCCAGGGATTTGAAACACCCATTCGATCGGTCAGTGGCGACATATAAAGGCCATTCGGTGTTGCGTACTCTTATTCGGTGCTACTTCTCCCCAGAACATAGGTAAGAAGAAACAACCATCGATCGAAAGTTCAAATAGGCAATAATATTCGATTGGGTGAGTCTTTTTGCTGCCTGCTTGATGGAGTGAGAAACAAATTAAATCTGTACACAAGTATGCAGTGGCGGCCAAGTTAGATCCACCCCAAGCTCCTAATAAGCTTGAATGCTGATTTAGTTTCCAGTTGATGTCCTTTTACCGAGACTAACCTGTTAATTCCATGTATTTGTTGCGTGCAGCACCGGCCAAAAGTATATCTACACTGGATCCCATGATTCTTGTGTTTATATCTTTGACGTGGTACGTCATTCTTTTTGCACTACGTTGCTCTAATTCAGAATTATGTTAGTTGTTGTCCTGTTTGAACATCAACATGGAGATGTCATATATAGGATGGCTTGAAATCTAAATCCTACTGACCTATACTGGTTGCTTGAAATTATGCTGGAAAAACTTTTTATGCTCTTACGCGCAACAAGAAAAGGTACTGCTCTTTCTTGTTGGCTAGTTCAGGAGAGTGGAAAGATTCTCGACTGAATATGCACTTCTCCTTCAACATTCTGCATGAGGATCAAGAGATCCAATGAGATTCATTCTCATCATAATCGAATTGTTATGCAGCATCCATTGTCAAATGCATTCAAGATGCATGTAAGCAGGAAACCGTGCATTTGCATACATGTTCTGTCCCTGCGCAGGTATCTACTATTTAAGAATTTTTTGGTGTTTTTTCATCGGATTTGCTTCGAATAGGTGACTGGAGCTCAAGTTGCAGCCCTCAAGCACCATAAATCACCGGTCCGAGACTGCAGTTGGCACCCGGAGTACCCGATGATCGTGAGCTCTTCTTGGGATGGGGATATTGTGAAATGGGAATTCTTCGGGAATGGAGAAATCGAGATCCCTGTGACGAAGAAGACGATCCGGAGGCGGCATTTGTATTGAGACCTATGATGATTAGCCGGGTAAATAATCGTTGATATAGTAGTCCTAATAATTTCCTTCCCATGTACAGATAAGGTGTATGATTCAGGCTATACACTCCTAACGACACATGCGATTCGTGAATTTCGTTGTACATAATCGACCTTCCGAGTATAATTGTGATCCATTGTTGCTTGTTACAAGCTTCCATTCCATCAGGTGTCTACTTCAGTAGAGAAAAATCTTTCTTGAAAGCGTAATTTCCCAAATAAATGGCGTGGCAAAATTGCAATCTGGGCGACCGGGTCGCTCCGACCCTGTAACTGGACACCGGTCATAGTTCATAATGAAAAAAATAAAAAAACACCATCCTCATCTGTCTAGCTTTCTGATTCGCGTCTGATATGCTTTTGATTTTCGACCGGAATTTTCCCTCTCACCATTCCAGACCAAAGTCCGTATTAGCAAAAGTCTTAACATGAATTCCTCCGCGTCTCCGCTGGATAAGAATAAACACGGATGAGAATGGATGGAAACGCCTCTCGCTACTTTTGAAGATGTTGAGCAAGTAGTTTATCGGAGGTCATTCGGTTCGGTTTTTGGTGGATCCAATGGAGTTTTCTCACATGGAGGTCCATGTAGATTGAATCGAAAAGTAAGAGCTTTGTAAGGTTTTACTTTTAGCTCCCCTTCCAAAAAATTTATATAGATTATAAATCAAAAGTGGGTTAGTTGTAAATGCTTTCACGCTCTCTCCTAGCCAAATTTCTTCTTCTCTTAAGAGGGAGGAAGGAAAAAATGGGGTAAATGCACATCGTTTTGGAAATTGCCAAGTGGTTTCGTCCCAAGTGAGTGAGAATTTCGATGTGTTCACATTAAAATTGACCTGCCTTTTGTTGTCTGTTCACCGTACCTTGCCTTACCACAATTTTCACTTTATTTTTATTTTTATTTTCTTGGGGTTTCTGAGAATTTAACCAAATCTGGTTCGTGTTACATGTCATTTTGTTTGGGTGAAATTTGGTGAATTATGTAATTAAGTGGATGTAGTGCTTGGTGGGTAATTATTAAGCATTTGAATTCATTGTTACTTATCAAGAGTAATTGATAGTTTTGATTTTTTATATATATCTTAACGCAAAGTTAATAATAGACTTGAAAGAAGAAAAAGGAGACAGACCCATGTTTTGGTTTAAATTTATAGATAGGTTTAGTTCAAAAGAAAAAAACCACTTCTTCATTAACTATGAGTTTTTTCTACTCATTTTGAACCTCTTATCAATTTTTTCCTCACAAATAATAACTCAATCAGTCATGAGCTTATCGTATCAATATCAATTGAATCTTAAATATTTATGTGAAATTTCAATATAATCATTTCCCATTATTTTGTTTTTCTCTCTTTTTCACCTTTTTGGAGCATAGTGATTACTATATAGCAAAGTATGAAGTTGCAGCTTACCCCTCAAGGGATATCATCACTTTGGGGCTCGAACTCCAATAAAGTGCCAAGCTGGTCATTAATTAAATCAATTGGCAAATCTGAGTTAGCTTTCCTAGCGTTCGGCACTGAATCAATCGATGCCTTGCTTGCATGAGTTGAAAGCAAAACCGCGAGTGGGACCCGTTTGGGCATATAATTTGGCCGACATGTCTTAACATGACCCAACACCCCCGTGGAGTGTACTAGTGTACTAAGCCCCCCGCCTAGGTCTGATATTAATGCATTCATTCCTATCTTACAATGATTGTGAATAGGGTTTTGAGAGTCGTTGATTTGCCAGCCCCGCCTGCTGTAAGTGTCTCATCTGTCTCGAAAAATCATTATTTATTATTATTATTTATATGCCATTTACTTCCTTCGTGCTGAAACATTATGGATTGTGTCTGCCAATTTATATCCCATTCTATCTTCGAATGCCGTTTGCCCAGAAAGAACCAAAACTTGGAGCTGCCCAAAAAGACATTTTACCTGTTCGAATTACATCTACTTTTTAATTTGACACCAAAAATCGTAAATCATAATTATTGTGATACATTAACACTGTATTTTTTCTCAAACCAAAAATCCCAAAATTTGTACGTATGTAACACATTTACCCTATTGTCACCAAAAAAATTGGGGTAAATGTGTTACACATGTATAAGTTTAGAGTTTTTGTATCATAGAAAAAAGATTGTGATAAATATGTTACATGTGTATAAGTTGAGGTTTTTAGTATTATAGAAAGAAGTGAATGTATTACAATTAGCAAAATTTAGGATTTTTCTTGGTAATTTTTTCCTTTTGTTTAATTTGAAACACCGAAAATGGGTAGAAATTGTATGAGAATTTTTCATGAAATTCCGAGTTAGTTAGTTGTTTGAAGGTTCGTGGAGTTTGCCCTCTCTCTCTCTCTCTCTCTCTGTTTTTCTGGTAAATGATTACTTACAATGAGAAGCACAGCGATGAAAATGAGGTCATCAGAGGGAGAAGTCTAATTGTTAAAAAGATGTTGTCGAGTTTGATTTAGAGCCTAGTCGCCGGGCAAAATGGAATCCACTCTCCAATGGCAAAATGGTCACGAGGTTTTGTCAATTTGCAAAGAAATCTCACTGCCCATCTCCATTAGATTAATTGCCCAAAGAGAACAAATTACCATCTGAAAAATCCAAAAACACAACTTTTTATTTTTATTTTTGCAATTGAGAAATATTAAAATATTCCTATAACCCCAATAAGTATTTTGTGGAGAACTATAAAATTAGCCGTAATTCCAAAGCAAGAAACCAAAAAAAATTGCAGAAACATATATTCATATTACTAGCAGTAATTAACAAGCAGCATATATTAACCCCTTGAAACATCTATAATGATATTTTCCATCCAGCCCTCTTATTATTCTCTATTTACCCAAACATCTATCACTGCCAAAGTGACAAATAAATAAATTGAATCAAAAAGCAACACCCCCCCCTCGGACCCATCGATTTAATCAAAATTCCCCCAAATCTTAAACCCTATACGTATCTTTTCTTCCGATTTTGCCCTCCTTCCAAAGGAGAAAAAGACAAAAATAAAAAAGAGAACAACAAGAAGCTTACCGTGAATTCCCCATTTTACCCTCGCCACTGGCTGCACTGCGAAGTCGGCCTCGTCTTCTGCTTCCCGGCCTTCAACGGGCAAGGCGTCTGTACGGGCGGGACCATGCAGTTGTACTGCAGGCACAACGACGAGCTGAGCGGGATGTCGGCCGTCGGATTGATCTCGATCCCCGTCAGGAAGTTGTGCTGGAGGTACAGCGTCTGGATGTTCGCGGCCAGCAACCGGTCCACGAACGAGCCGGGCACCTGGCCCGTGAACCGGTTGTTGTTCAGGTACAGGTTCTGCACCGTCGAGAACATCGGGGATATCTCGCCCGACAGCCTGTTGTAGCTGAGGTCGACGGTCGGGATCGCCACCTGGTTCGCCGGCTGGACCAGCCCCTCGAACCAGTTGCGCTGCAGCTGGAGGTTCGTGATGGGGAACGCGAAGAGCCGGGCCGGGATGGGGCCCGAGAACCGATTCATGCTGAGGTCGAGGTAGTTGAGCCGGTCCATCCGGCTCAGGACCCCGTCGACCGGCCCGCCAATCAGGTTCCATGAGAGGGAGAGGTACTGCAGCGAGGCCGGGAGGGTGAGCGGCCCGAGTGAGCCGGAGAGGTCGTTGTGCTTGAGGTCGAGCCGGGTCAGCGAATCGGAGACGAACGGTGGGACCGAGCCGGACAGCTTGTTGTGGCAGAGGATGAGGTTGGAGAGCTCCGGCAGCGTACCGATGGCGCGGGGGATCGCTCCGGTGAGCTGGTTGTAGCTGAGGTCGAGCGTCCGGAGGCTCCGGAGCAGGCCGAGGTTCGCCGGGATCTCGCCGGTGAGGAAGTTCCGGCTGACGGCGAGGAACCGGAGGCTCTTGAGCTGGTACAGCGTCTGCGGCAGAGTCCCGAAAACCCGCCCAGGGACGACGGTGAGCTCGGCGAGGGAGGAGAGGCGGCCGATCGCCGGGTCGATGCGGCCGCTCAGGCCCGGGGAGCCGGCCTTGGGGTCCCCGAGGTTGAGGGCGATCACCCGGTCGGCGTCGCAGAGGACGCCGGCGAAGTTGCATGGGTCGGCGGTGAAGTCCCAGGAGCCGAAGAAGCTGGACCCGGGCATGTCGTCGAGCGACTTCCGGATCGACTGGAGGGCCAAGAAGTCGTTGGGATCAAGAATCGCGAGAGCGCCGAGGCGGTCGCCGGCCATCAAGCACATTGCCCATATTACGCACGGCAGCACGCTCCGGAAGCGAGACCTCCCCGCGAGGACCCTCTGCTTCGCCATGGCAGGGACGCGAGCAGAGAGGCTTGGGGAACGAAGCTCTGGGGCTGACGCTGGGGTCCGGGGGGGGTTGGGCTTTATAGGGAGGAGGTGCTTTTCCCTGAAGGGGCGAGGGCTGTACCGAGCGGTTCAGAGCGTTGGAGCTATAATGGCAGGCGACTCGCTGTCGACCAAGATTTATGCAGACAGAGAAAAAGGGAGAGGTGGCTTGAAAGAGAAGGAAGAGAGGACCGGACGGGACCCTGAGGAGGAGGGTTGACGATCTTGTGCTTTGATGAATGCTGATGGATCTCCGATAATGGGGCGTTGGCTTCTCAGAGAAGATGAAGAAGGAAGTCGGCTACGCTACAGTCGTCGCTATACTGGTCTGGTCTCTAGGCTACAACGCTACAAGGTTCGCTTTTGCTATGCTTTGGCTATAGCATTTTCCAATTTTTTTTTTTTAAATTCGTTAATAAATAGTTGTTGCGAGTTGTTTTACCGGTGTGGTGTTACTCGCTGGGGTTTTTCTTTATTGGGAATGGAGTTCGGGGACCAAACGGTTGTCCGACCCTACGTGGGCAGCCTCGTACGCCAGGCTCGGGCAGGTGACAGGTCGGCTCGGGTGGGCCTAGGCTCCGGCTCGGATCACGTGATCCGTCTCGTGTTTGGTCCCCCGGAGAAGGATGGAAAGACGAAGAGGCTGGTGGAGCAGGCCGAGGGGGAAAACTGATCTGGGATTCGGGTGCGGCGAGGGTGCACGGCGAAAGCGTGAGCTCTGGGATTGCTGGTACGACACGTCATCGGTCAACGGTTGACTTGGTGGGTGCCAGCTGTTTTCTCATCCGCATCATGCTCGTCATCGATTGCCTGTTGTCCTGTCTGGACGCTCACATTCTTCATGCGGAATGCTCTTTTGTTTGCCTTCGCTTGTCTTTCTACTTTCACGGCAATTCCACCCCCCTTCCCTTTTTCTTTTCCTTTTTAAAATTTTTTTGGTGGAATTGCCAAGTTCATCTGGAAAAATTTAATGCCCTTTCGAAGGATTCGATGTTTGGAATGCTTAATTAGGTTTTATGCAAGTTTACGTGATTCAAATGAATTTTTACTTATTTGATTTAATAAAATTAATCAATCTAATTTAAAAATAAATGATTCATAACAAATTAATTTCTCATTAATTGAACCAATAACTCGCAATCAAACAAAATCGGAAGTCAGAAGCCTCAATTGTCTCGCTAGCTCAAGTGACCAGTTGATTTCACCAAAAAAAAAACACTTTTCAATACTCTTTTCATAAAAAATAATAATTAATTACTTTTATAAATTGTTGGAAAAAAATTATTATGAAAATTCCTACTTTAAAATTTCAGGACTCCTCGAAAAATTGAGAACTTGAAGACAAGTACACCACTAAATTTAAATAATCTAAATACCTGGATAAATTCAATCGCTTTTTCTTCATACGTTACTCAAGTCATGAAATTAATGCTCTGGATTTACCTTACTTCAGGCAAAACTTCCTCACCACGCAAAGCACCAAAAACGGCTCCAAGTCAATTTTAATGTTATTTTATTGTTTAAAGAGCTTTGGATTATGTCTATAATCTCGGATTTCCCTTGTTCCAGAATTAGGTGATGAGCACATTCGACATTGAATAAATTCTCCAATCCATATTTTCACTTCCACAAAAATTTAATCGTCCCTAAGCTAATCTTAGTTTGGCCATGGTGGAAACAAAGAAAAAGAAAATTGCCATGTCAAGGGCAGTCAAACCTAATATTTCAGGTCGCAATCTATCCAGTACGTGCATACCAACTTTATAGTTTAACCCCCCAAAAAGAACATTAAATAATACGAATTAATTCACCTAATATCATGCAGAACCGGTTAAAAAGCAAAGCTAGGTTACGATCTAGCACAAGTCAAAAAGGGCTGATGACCAAACTTAACTCCCGAACTTCTCAGTCAGCAATTTAATAATTGATTTGCAAAGTTAAAATGGACTATTAAGATCTTGGAACATCTGAAAACGACACCTCCCATGGAGAAAACAAACTAACACATGCGGAAAAATTCTGCTTTTTTTACCTGCCTCTTTGTCTTAAATTGGACTTTATATCAATTTTATTATAATCCAGAAAATGACAGCTTCATTCTCTAAAACTTCATGAAAAAAGGCAAATGGGTTGAATGCTATATAAATAGATACGACACAAAGAAGGTCAATCCATGACTAAAACTTTTGAATTGGAATTATTTTTTATATATATGTTAAAATCGTACGCACAGGGATATATGAATGTTCCAATTTGAACAGGATATATTTTTTTAATCTTTTATTTGAACAGGATTTTTATGTTTTTTTGATAATTTTATTTTTTAAAACGCCAAAACAAAAATTTTTACGTTTTTGAAGGATATCTGTCAACCAAGAACCGCCAATTCAGAACCTGTTCGTGGTTAGTTGGCTTTACGTCGCATTGAAGTTGTTATTATTCAGCTCAATTATAGCATCGAGGTGGATTTCGGTTGAACCACTCTTATTTAATAATTCTTATCGAATTATCTTTTGCACTGCTTTAATTGATTTTACTTCGGACGGAAATCGAGCTCGAATGGATATGCCTTTTGCTCTTTTTCACGAAAATTTCTCTTTTTAAATATGCCATGCTTATCAATTTGCAATTGTAAATGAAAGTAGGACCAGAAATCAATGAAAACAAGTGCTTTCATCTTATAATATTCTTCTTTTTTTTCGGCCGCATGTTATATGCTTGTTAAACGAGATCATAGAACAGTGATACCTCAAGATATAGCACTAACATTTGTTTTCATTTTGGCTATATTGATTATGCACAAGATGACATAAACAGTGCAATGAAAATAACAAACTTTCCTCAATTAATTATATAACAAAATGCCCTATAACTCTCATTGATAAAATCCTTTGGAAAATATCAGGTGATAACTATTGGGTATTTTCTCATGTGATGCATTTGTAGAAGCACCGAGTAATACTATTAATTTGTTTTACGAAAAATGAATGATTGAAAAAAAATATAACAAATGACTACTTGTATCTCTTACAAAAATAAATGAAAAAAATATTTTTATCACTTACGAAAATATTTAGATATAAATTGTCATCAATAATGAAAAAAATTTTATTAATTAATTATTTCAAGCAATATAAGTGATTGGTTTTAGGAAGATACTATTTAATTAATTAATTTTTGCGAAATAAACGAGCCCTAGGAGAGGAAAAAAATCAAAAACAAGGAAAAAATGTTTGTGAAATCAATGGCTGGTGATATGCGAGAACTATAAGCATGAGCCACTCTTATTGGTCAAATTCTACATGGCATGTGCCCCTATTAATTTACTTGTATACATGAGATCTCCGTCCACTCGTCGGCTCAAGCTTCTTGAAAAGGAACTTTTAGCATTTTGGATCCTAATTTTCTTACCCAAACCCTAACATTCAGTCTTTCTCAGAAATGGAAGTGTTCCCATGAACGGCCAAACCACCAAAAGAGCAAGTGCCGCACAAGCCGCAGCGGGCATGCCCGTTATGAATCCGATCCGAGCAGACATCCCTTGCCATCGAACTGATCCCACCGGTGGGTTCATCTTCACACCAGAGACGAGAGTTCAATCTCCGCACCAACTCCAGCGACTCCCAAAAATATCATCTCGGCCGTCGGACTACTCGCGGTCCGCAGGATACGACGGTTGAAATTCACCAGACTCGCGTGGCGCCGGATCTACGAGAGCATTGCTCCGAAATTTTACACCCCCGGTTTGCCCATAACCACGTGCGAGGTTCCCTTCATGGGCTTTGCCAGGAACGATGAAAGCTTGCTGCTGTTCGGGTAAATAGCTGGTGAAGAAGGGGCTGTGGCTCATTTATGCAATTTGGATGTGAAGTCTCTTTCGTCCAGCTATCCCCGTTCCCCATTGAATTGCCTTTGATCTATTACGTAATCACGTGATGGGTATTATTTGATTTTCACTCAGGCTTTATTAACATAATAGTCTTTTAAAGTACTATGAGAATCACAGTTTGTTGTAAGTTACGTATTTTTTAAAGAGTCGATCCTATGTTCATCTATAATTATTTGGTATTTGATTTTTTATGATCCAAAATAGACCGTTATCCTTGCAATTGATTAAAGATTGTTATCAAATCATTTCTCTTTTCGTTATCTTCTTGCTTAATCTAAAACGTAATCAAGGGCACAGACGCTGGGAATAAAGAATTGTGAGGAACTCCGTTTTTTTCCACAATGTAGTTGGTTTGACACTTAGAAAGCTAACCTCAGTCCTTTCTAATCAAAGGTGGATCCACGGAGTGCTCCCCACTATGATTAGAGTTGGCAAATGAGTGGGTGTCTCTCTCTTGTTTAGATCTTGTTGAACCCCCTTTCCAAAGCATGACAGAGGTCGATGTATCCCCACCTTCACCTAACGAGATCTGCCACCCGAGACCCTCGAAGGTGGTTGGGTAGCCATCCACACTCTCTCTCATGAGCGATTGACAGAACAAATGAATTCACGCGAATTGAGATAGTTATAGTGCTTTATTGTATAATTAAAGATGTAAAAGGATCCAATCCTACAAACGGTGAAATTTAGATAACCAACATGAATCTTATTGATTTTTTATTTTCCATAAAAATGATTCATTTAGATTGGTAATTGATGTCAGCTTTACTCTAAGATGATGGTCCGACATTCCTTCAAAACGAGAAAGGATATTAAAAGTTCGCGTGGAACATTGACTGGTGTCATCACCATGTAATTTGCCTTCTCTTGCACGACAACATCGGAAACGTGATTACCAAGCTTTAGCGAGGCTCGCTCTTCTAGTTCACTCTTCTGATCACATATGGGACAGAGGGACAAAGAAGAAAAAAACCTCAGAATAAGAAACAAATGCAAAAAAAAGAAGAAAAAGAAATGGAAAAGACAATTTTTTTCGATATTCGAAATTGTGGGTCGGCCAAAAGATAAAATAGCGGGGACCAAGATAATTTGGTGCCAACTTAGATCAAAATAATGAGCACAGAAGAGTCCTTTTCCTTGTTAGGATCACCCTTGACATATCGAATGAATGCAGAGGATGCTTCAGTCTCCAGGCCCGCAGCCATTTTTTATGTGTCTTCACTCCAACACAGCTGCCTTTCGCTTTTTGTTTTCTTTTCGCTCCATTTATTTGTTGGGCCAGGTCTGTTTCTTGAACTCAGCATTAGGAGCGGGACATGGAATTTGACAAGCGAAAGCACGTACGCAGAAGGGATGAGACCCTAACTATGATACGGTTTTAGAAAGTTTGATCTAAAAGTTTAAATTGATAAGTGAAGGTAGACCGTATGAATATGATGAGTATATAAAATCCGTTATTATGTAATGTGTAATTATATTTCAATAATTCATATTACCTAAATTTTTTTTATCGAAACAAGTCCATCGGTGACACACTTATCTGCTGAGTTACATCACCTCATATCACATAGAGGACAGAATAGTCAAAGAGTTGGTCAATCCACTTTATTAATCTTAAACAATGGGTTCACCTAGGAAAATAATTTGAAGACTTAGTTCATGATAGACTCTACTGTCCTAGGGAAAATGTTGGTTCACCTAGACTGGACATATGCATGCATGGATGTGTACCATACATATATAGCTTAGGGACCTATATATAATCTTGGATTTTTTATAGGCTTGGAAGATTCAAAGCCCTACATACTATGGTGTACGTAGACCAATAGTTGTTATTAAATTCCAAATAACGCGATAACAAAACAACTGATTCAAGAATCGACAGGTGTATGGATTGTACATGCTCTAGCAAGATGGCATCTATGAAACAATGGAGATAATTGCCCTCAATAAAGAAGAAGAGATAATGCGACGGCTCAAGCACACTGTATGAATCACAAATTATTGTGCTAAAACACTTCAAAAGAGTCCCCATTTACTAATAGGAAAATATGAGAGAATTCCTAAATGTATCTTCTCAATTTCAATATCTATCTTCATGTGAAATTTGTTTTATTTAAGAAGAATGAAATTGGATCTGAACTGTGATAACCAAGTCACTCAATCCAATGGTTAACGACCCTTGCTAAGACATAAAAGCTCTTAAATTTGAGTAACAAACGAAAAATAAAAGTTAAGGTAGGGCAACTCATTTTCAATGCGTGAATGCATCAGAGATTTAGGTTATTTTTCAACAAAGAGCCTTCTTGCCTTAATTGTTCCAAGCAACTAAACACCCGGGACAGCACATTACATTTTGCATCACTTGGAATAAATCGATCTTTCATTGTATATTGGTTGAATATAAAAGGATCATACCATCTTAAATAGCAATTTTAGGATTTGATTACAGCTCATGTAGGATTTGTGCAGTGTTAACTATGGATTAGTGATAGAATCCTTAATTATCCCTCCATTTGAGAGCGATAAGCTTGAGCCGTGGCTCACTGGGGAAAACTTGACCGACCTAGTTCATTCCTAACATTTTCCAGTGGGCTTGGTATCAATCCATGTACCTGTGACATGGGCCACTCACTCCTAACTAGCGTGTTCTTTGCTTGAGGTGGAATATATTCTGTCCATATCATAACCCGGATGCCCATGCAACGTGATCCTGTTTAATAGCCATTTCTCATCCCTCACTATTAAATGTGAGTGTAGATCCATGGTAGAATTAGGAACCGGCCATAGAAACCAGTCCGATTTTATGTTCCCTTAGTTATTGATCTGATTCCCGATTCTAAATAAAGTGAAACAGGTTGGAATAGTTATTGTGCGGTTAGGATCTCGGTTTCTTAATAAAAACCAAACTGAGAATTGGGAATCGAAGAACTAGATCGGGAAATTTTTACATTATGCGTTTTGAACTTTTTATTATTCTAGAGAATATATTATTATTCGTGTTGATATTCATGTTTCGTTGCAAAACAGGTGGTTCAAAAGACTGCTTCAACGTTCGCTCCAAGAGCCTCGACAGCCACGAAAAATTCTGCTGTTCCAGGAACTGCCTCATATGGGTTCATGGCCATGATGCATCGTTGCTTTTCGGTGGGGCTCTGTCTTTCAATCTTTTATTTCCATCGAACGAACCCGATACATGGGGAGGTTGATGGGGATGCTGTCTATTTGGATGTTCATCTTCCAACTTCATGTCTTCAAGTTAGATTACCATCTGATGCATGAGGAATTGCTAGTGCCACCCTTCTTATACCATTAGTATGCATTTGGATGTTCGGTAATTTTACGGGATGGAATGGTGGAAACTAAACCGAAGACTTATTGGGTCACGGTAAGGGTGGTATTCACAAAACTTGGCAATTTCCTAAGTAGATCCTAGAATCGATTGATAGGGAAGGTTATAGATTTAAGGATATGCATAATGGATTTTAGGTTCTTAAAATTAGGGAATCGATCCTAACAAAGTAGATTTAAGGTAAAATCTAAATCGATCTTGGAACTACTCACGCTACTCATTATAAATAACCCTAAATCATTCGTTTGAGGAGGAAAATTCGCAACAAACGAGGCTTCAATCTTTGGTGTTTCCTTTTTTTTTCGGGGTGTCCTTTATGTCATTTTCCTTACTTGCTATCTATGGTCTTAAAGACTTGTGGGCTGTATTTTCTAAATGCAAAGGGCTTTAAGTGGAAGGGGTTTTCTAAATACAAATAGAGTTTGGTAGAGTGTAATGTGAAAGTGCATTGAGAAATAATTTTGTTTTAAATGTTGTAAAGAAAAAACTACGAATTTTACTTTTTTTTTTTCTTTGAAAGAACCTCAAGCCTTCATTAGTCGGGTTCATGCTGTCGATAAGCCAAATTTAGTGCTAGCTAGCTTTACTTGAGGTTGCCGATTACCATTTGGCCTTACTAATAGTTAGATTTGGCTAGGGGTGATTGGGTTCAAGGTGAGTAGGGCCTAGACTTGAATCTTGTACTGACCCTGTTATAACCGGTTTCTCTTTTTTGGACTCTATACCTTACCTTATTTTTGTTGGAGTCTGTTTTGGACCCAACCCTATTTTTCCAGTTCGGGAATAGTGTCAACTTTGCTTTCAATGGAACTTATTTTGCAATCATTCGATATCTTATACAGTTTCGAATTTAACATTAATTTACAAAAATACAATAACGTAATCCTTATAACATTATAAACATGGCAAAAATACTAACAATGCATAAACATTAGCAACAAATATGGATATAATATTAATCTCATTTCCATAAATATTTCTAATATGATCTAATGCGTTTTGTCATATGTATGCGATCGAGTTGTTATTAAAAGGACATCTTTTTTGAGTTGGACCGAGAATGCTTTAATTAGTGTTATAATAGTTAGTAGCACTTATCTCATGATTATATAATAATTGAAGGTGAGACTATTAAAAAAGAAACACAATGCATGAAAACAATTTTTTTAATAATTCTTTGAAAACAATTCTTCCTTAACTTGATTTAGAAAGAAGCTTTCTTTTTTTAACAATTCTTTAAAGATAAAGAGACTTAAAAGTATTATATCAAAAAGATGATTTTTTTTAACAATGCAAAAACCTATTCCAAAATTGGTCCGGTTTTGGGTGGGTCTTAGCTTTGACCCAATTCTCAGACCGGTTTTAACCGATTCCCAAAAGTTGGAACCGGTTCCAGGACCAGTTTAACTAGGAACCAGTTCCCGACCCTATTTTTGGGTGGGCCAGTCCAAGTTCCGAGTAGACTCGCTCCGGTTGCACACCCCCAGATTTGGCCTCATTGGTAAGATGTCGTGATGATGACATTTTTGAAATTTCTAAAGTTTAGCGAGAGCAAAATTGAAAGAAAAATAAATACATCAGCATTCCCAAAATGCTAAATCTCAAAGCTCCCATGAAGAATATGAAAGTACAATGCATTTCCCCGAAATTCTAAAAAAAACAAAAATTTTGCCAAACCGCTTCACTTTTGTCCAAGGTCCTTAGGGCCCAAAGGCCCTTGACGCACGTCGTGGTTTTTGGAGCACGACACTTTTCGAAATGAGAGGAAAAAAGAAAAAAAAGAAAAGAAAAAAGAAAAGATTTGGGCTTTTTCTGTTTTAAAGCGTTAGTGAATTCGGGCCCATATATATAAGTTGCTTCAAGCAAGTCAGGTCACGCGGGACGCCATGCTGCTTCGCTCCGTCCGCGCATTGCTTCCCACCGCCAACCGCCGCTTCTCGGCGGAGGCTGTGGCGGCGGAGAGCCCGCCGGCCGCCTCCGCCTCCGCCCCCGTCCCCGCCCTCGCCCCTCCCTCGGGGACAGCGTCAAAGAGGAAGGGCGGAGACACGCTGGGGAAGAGGCTGATGAGCCTGGTGTACGCGAAGCGCAGTGCGGTGGTGACGATTCGCAAGTGGAAAGAGGAAGGAGGCGCGGTGCGCAAGTACGAGCTCAATCGCATCATCAGAGAGCTTCGCAAGCTCAAGCGCTACAAGCACGCCCTCGAGGTTCTCCTCTCTCTGCCTCGGACTCATTTTTACACTAGGGGTAGTTCAGTTCTCGCACTCTTGCGAGGTTAGCCGTGTAGAGACAAAGCTCTGAAAGGAGAGCTCTATTAGTTCGGAATTATAGGTAGATAGGAGCTAAGCAAGTAACTGGTGTTGAGTACGTTTCTCGACGTGGTGGTAATTCGTAAAACAAGGAGACAAATTAGATGGGTACTGTCTTTTCTTTGCTTTGGCGATTGGGACGTGATGTTGAATGGTTGGGGAAGAGCTGACAATGTAAACTAAAAGATGTGGAATTTGTGGCATATTTTCTATTAAATCTTGCATGTGATGAATACGTCTCGATCTTAGTTTTATTTGGTTTTATAAATTTAATTGGTGATTAAGAATCTTGGTCGCTTATTGCAAATGTGCCGATAAGTAGTTCACAATTGGAGATACTACTTACTGCTAGTAACAGAGAATGATAATTCAACACCTGCATGCTCTCTATCTCTCGGGGCATGATCAAGGATAGTGTTGGTGGAGGAGGAATGGGAGAATGGATGCATGTGTAGTGGAGGGTAATCCTGAGGATTGGCATAGTAATAGGGAGATGTGCAGATGTTGCCATGTTTGTAGCAGTTCTTTGTTCTTATCGTGGTAATGGAGGGATGATTGCGGAGCAATAGTGGTCAGAAATGGTGTATTAGGGGTGAATGGTGATTGTGATGATGTTGGTGCTGGTGACAGTACAGAAGGGACTGGGTAGCCTTGTTATCCCCTTTAAACCAAGATGCCATATGTTCTTTATATCCCATATCCTGTTATCCCCTTTTCATTTCCCTTTTTTCTTTTTCAATTCAGGATTGGTCTATTGTCCCCTATTTGTGGATTTACTTAGTTGAGACCCGACTATAAGATAAGATGAGTTAACTTATCACATCTGATATCTCATTAGCCTTGGTCTTATGATTGAAAATGTACTGCAATACAATAGATACGGTTTTTTTTGTTTTGGTGATCTGAATTGGAGCAAGCACTTAAAACTTTTGAATCTTGATTAATAAGTTATAGGAGAGAGATGTACCTCTAAAGAAAAAGGCAAAGAGAGGAAATGGTCTTCTTTTAATATGTATGTGGACAAGTTAAAAAAAATATCGATTATTTTAAATAAATACTTAGCTTTTTGGCAAAATGGGATGGCAAGTACTACTTATGGTCAATTGTGCATTCAAACAATTCTAGTGCTTTCTAAGGTACTAAATAATGAAAATTCTGTTAGAGAATCCTTGTTCCATTTTCAGATAATCCTCTATCAAGTCATTGAGGTTTTTAGCAAAAGTTGCTTGAAGATATTAATGCAGGAACAACTTTCATTGGCACATCTTTGAGGCCTTTTTTGCTCCATTGAGTGGAGCTTCCAGGGACCTACACAATTCACCTTAGGAATTTTTCGGTTGATAGCAGGAGCTTGATGTCCTTAGACTCAACAATTTGCTTATAGAAGGCCAACATGTCTTGGCCCTTGCATGGCTTCATATTCTTATAATTTAAATGTCTAGTCTAGCCTCAAACTTGTGATAGTATTAATGATTATAACATGAATGCTTAATGTTCGGTTATGTACTTTCCTTTCCAGATATGTGAATGGATGAGGTTACAGCAAGATATCAAGCTGTTAGCTGGTGACTATGCTGTTCACCTAGACCTGATTGCTAAAGTTCGTGGGCTTAACAGTGCAGAAAAGTTCTTCGAAGATCTTCCATCTCAGATGAGAGGGGAGCATACCTGCAATGCTCTCCTCCACAACTATGCCAAGAAGCAGCTGTACAGCAAAGCTGAGGCGTTATTTGAGAAAATGTCCGAATGTGGTTTCTTGAAGAGCCCTCTTCCTTATAACCACATACTGTCTATGTATGTGTCCAGTGCACAGCTGGAGAAGGTTCCTGCAGTGATTGAAAAGTTGAAAAGAGCACTTCACCTGACATAATCACCTATAATCTGTGGTTAACGAGCTGCAAGGAGCAAAATGATGTTGCAACAGCTGAAAGGGTTTTCCTTGAGCTAAAGAAGGCTAAAATACCTCCTGACTGGTTTAGCTACAGTATTCTGACCAATCTCTACATAAAAAACGCCTCTCTGGAAAAAGCATTATCCACTATAAAGGAGATGGAGAAAAGGACTTCACGTAAAACTCGGGTTGCATACTCATCCCTCCTGAGTTTATACACGAATATGGGAGACAAAGACGGACTTCATCGGATATGGAAAAAGATGAATTCATTATTCCCAAAAATGAATGATGCTGAATATACTTGTATGATTTCATCAGTTGTAAAACTTGGGGACCTCAAAGAAGCGGAGAAGCTCTATACCGAGTGGGAGTCGGTTTCTACAACTGGTGATCCTAGGGTTGCAAACATACTTCTTGCTGCTCACGTGAACAATGGCCAGATGGAATTGGCAGAGAAATTCTATGAACGGGTTGCAAAAAAGGGGGTTGCTCCTTGTTACACTACTTGGGAGCTTCTGACATGGGGTTATCTGAAAGAGAAGCAGATGAATAAAGCTTTTTATTATCTAAATAAGGCTATTGGTAGTGTTGAAAAATGGAACTTTGACAGAAAGTTGATTGCTGAATTATTTGAGAACCTACAGGAGCGTGGAAATGTTGAAGGAGCAGAGGAACTGCTAGTTATTCTTCGGAATGCTGGCCATTTGAGTACTGAGGTCTACAATTCACTGCTACAAACTTATGCCAAAGCTGGTGTGATGCCACTTGTTATCGCTGAGCGGATGAAGAAAGATGGTGTGTCAATGAATGATGAGACTTGTAAGCTACTGGATGAAACAAGCAAAATGTGCATGACCGAAGTTTCATGCAAATTTTCCTAATGAAGATTGGGACCTACTTTGGAAATAATGGAAGAAAATGCCTTATCATAAGGATGCAGATGATTGAGGTTTTTCACTCAGCATAATGTTTTGATAATTTATGATGATTCATTGGGTAGACAGCTATCTTATGGAATCAAGAGAGGTTTTACGCTCATCTGGATACAGTTGCAGGTCCTTGAGTCAACAAGCTAATTGGGAACATTCAGTCATTTGTCGATTGGGTGATGGCATTTTTCTAGAGTTTTGCCTTTGCTGAATCCACTCCAATTTTCAGAGCAGGCATTGATATGGGAAATGTCCATGTCTTGGACATTGCAAGAAATTTGTTTTTCATTTAAATTTATCACCAGCTACTCGAGTGGTTACTAGCATTGGTGGCAATGGACAGCCTTGTGTACGTCGTCGAAATCCCTGGCGAATATCATCTCCATCTGTGAAACATATGGAGGAAAGAGATAACCGAGCAAGCATCAGCCTCGAACTTTCTTCAAATCTCAACAATTGATTGCGCAACTCACAAGAATTGTAGGTGTTGTAGTGGGAGCAATAGGTGCTTGACGTTAATCACTCAAAAGTTGTTCCAGTTTATATTATCAACAGAAATGACATTTTCAGGATCGTTTAAGCATTGGCTGGATTACTCACGTGGTACCTGTGGAGAGGTTTTTTGGCAATTAGTGCTTGCCAAGGCCACCTCTGTTTTCACATGCTTATGTTCCCTTGGTTTGTGAATAGTTTAGTGGAATCTTTTCTATAATAGCTTGCATATTATGAAGCTATTTGATTTGGCAGGGTATTTTGATGTATAACCAGTGGAGCCCCAAGAAATAAGGAATGTCTTTGCTTGACCGCAATCCATAGTAAGATACAATCGAGAACTTTTGATTTTGCGAGACTAACGCAATTTGCACATGATCAGTGGCTGTAATTGGCCCAAATCCATCGTAGAGGGGGCCTGGGCGATCAGCTATCAGAAAGCATGCAAATTACTCGAAGAAGTACAATGATGCAGAATGGTAAGTTGAGACTCAACCCAAATTTAGGATGATTTTCAGGTATCCTTTGAATCTGAACATACAATAACAAGAGCAACTCCTTCCAGGAAATCAGAAACTTCGCGATTCCTGATAATCTTTGGATGTTTATACTGACTAGCGGGCGCTCCCTTCTGGGTCGCGATCTGCAATAGCCTATCAAAGCTTCCAGGATTTACAATATACACCAACAGAGGCTCGAGTTCGCCTCTTTCTCTATGCACCTTGTAGATACCTCCAAAGTCGTCCTCCAGAGATGCACAGCATCTTGTTAGATCGATCATACTGTCCTTCAATTTGTCCTTAAATGAGATGCTTTTGACTTCTAGATAAATCTTCAGTTGCTTGGGGTTCAAGTTTAAGTCCATGGAACAAGCGTACTCTGTGATTTCCGCCTCCAAGACATCTTCAAGCAGGACTCGCGTTTTTCGACCACAGATATCAAGTCCCTCTCGGTTACTATCTCGGAAGAAGATTTAGGAGCTCTCATCACGAACTCCAGCTCTGGAGATGAGTTATAAAACCCAGTCACTCTGACTATATCACCAAGCCGGTACCGATAAAATCCTCTGCAAGTAGTAGCAACTACTTCATAGATCTTCCCGACCTCGACGCCTGAGACATCCACAATTTCCCTATCGGCGACACTGTTTTCATTGGGATCATAGGTGAGAAACTCGAAATAGGCCCCTGTTGGAAGCATTACAAACCGGGTATTTTCTGGAGGTTGCGTCGGATCTAAGTTGATGCCCACAGGGCATTCAGACGCGAAGTAGTCTCCACCTAGTATCGAAACTTTTCCCGCATAGCGCTTGAGTTTCGGGTAATAATGCATCATACTCCCCGTCGTTACAGACTTGATGTACCTGAGATTCGGCCATAGCTTAATCAGAATCCCGTCCCAAGAGTTCTCTTTGCAGATCAACCTAATTCTTTCGGACAGATCCCTCTGAGGTCCTCCAAGAACCTCATTGACGGAATCCTTCATCGCCGTGTCGGAGGTATGCCAGCTCAGGAACCCTTTTTCTATGTCCTCACAGAGCGCCTCCCATTTTTCCTCCAGAAGGCAAAATGCTCTAACTAATCCGACGGCATATGGCGCTCGGATACTGTCGATCATATCCAAGTGTCTGAGGCCACACAGAAGGTGGCAGTACATCTGGCAGTCGACATCCGATCCCAGAATGACCTCTCGCGGACTAATGGAAGCAGACAGAAACTGCGATGAGCTCATTTTGTTATTGTGCATCGGGTACGCCGTGGCTGCCATAACCTTGAACCCTCCCTTGGTCTGAGTGACATTACCGGCATAAACAAACCAGAGACTCTTGTTCACCGATGGCCTCGGGGGAACAACCTAAGAAAGATTCAAACTTCTTTTTACTCTGGCAAAATTCGAAAGAACTCCAATCTTTGACAAAAGTAACCGGCGATGGCAAGACAATTGCGGGGATGGCATAAGAAGAGATTGATTGATTCGGGACAGAAAATTTACCTCCGAAGTACTGCAACGCTGCCTTGGTGAGCTATGAATGAAGCCGCTCTTGACAGAGGCGTATCGAAGTAAGGTATCATCTTTGGCCTCATGGAACTTGTTCCGGAGCTGCCAATCGAACACAATGAATATTATCCACAACAACCGAATAGCTATGTCGCGTTAACTGATTGCAAGAGTCAATCAACTCATCAATCTCCTGCTATTTAGCTTGCTTTAGTTTTCGACATGGTTCTGATTCTTTCATGGAAGCAGATATTCAATTAGCTTGATAAAGACGCGAATTTGAAGTAAATTATTCTTTTGGCACGTTCAACAAAAATTAATAATAACACGAATCGTGATTAACAGGACCAAACCTGCTGAACAATCCAGTGAAGGTTAAATCACTTGCAGAATAAAGAAACTCAGAGTTTTATCTAAATGGAACACCCAATTAAACAAGCATTCATTAGAACAAAACCAGATTCCGAACTTTCACGGTAACAGTCTAGAAATTTTCGAATTGCTGTGTGGACAAAGCAAATTATACCTGTAGAAGAAACAGACGAGAGGATCAACACACAGGATCGGGTCGCTGCCGTCAACTAACCCATCGGCCATCCGACTGATGTGGTCGGTGTAGTCGTCGTAGCTGGACAGTGGGACTTCACGCCGGAAAGTCGCCACGTCGACTGGCGCAGGATGGCCGCCGAGGAAGGGGCGCAGGTAACGCGCACCGCCGTTGTGCTGGAGGATCGACTGCAGAGCCTCCAGCTGGTGGCGGACGGCATCCCGGGTGAGGCCTTCGAGCTTCTCCAGGATCTCGCTGTCGGTGTTGGTCGCCATCTTGTCCGGTGAGACAGCGCGTAGGTTAAGGGAAGGGGGCTTGGCGGTGCGCAACTTACCGAGCCGCGGAGGATGCCGGAAGATCTTCGAGTTGGTCTGAAAGTCAGAAGTTTGACTCTGAAGTTTGACCGTTGAAGCCTTGCGGCCTGAGATCTTAAACTATGGACAGGTTGGAGGAAATGGCGGTCTCGTCAAACCAGACCAGTGCCGTCCGCAGAATTGGTAACCGGTCCAACCGCACCAGTTATATCTTGATAGAATTCTATTTTTGGTGGTCTCTTGATAGAATAAATCTCGCTTAAACGCATAGATTTTAGGTTATATATGTTTCTACAGAAATGAGAGTTGACCCAATTAGCTAAAAATCTTTCACCAAAAAGTTGATTTTGGTTTTTTCATGCGATGGTGATTTTGCATAGGAATTGAATCCGCCTAATAAAGAAGAACAATGAATTTGAAGGTAGAAGCTTGGAAAGGATGGAAACTTAGAATATATTAGCATTAATAAATTGATAAAAGTACATCGGTAATTTTCTCCTTTGTATTTGCAACAAGGCGCATTGTCTGTTAAGTGTTGACTTAGATCAACCACATGATGACTTTATAAATTTTGCTACCCCAATAATTCTCATGAAGACAACATTGATGGAGATGAATAGCATGTTCAACCAAATCATGTTTGTATTGGTGAATTGTCTGGTGCTCCACTTAACTCTCCGTGCAATAGCATGTTTACCCACTCAAAATCATTCCATGATTACTTGAGCACATGCTAGTATAGTAAAGTTTAATCCAAAATATACTAATTTACATATGATGGATTCTGTATTGAAGGAAACACTCTGCTTTAAATTTATGAAAGAGGAACACGAGACATTACATTAGAATAGAACTCGGACTTTTGCTCCATGTCCTACAAATACTAATATTGTGGGATGTAGATGGATTTATAAGTCTAAGTTAGAGGCCGATGGTACATTAGAAAGATGAAAAGAAAGATTAGTCGCCAAGGGATATACTCAAGTAGTAGGTGTAGATTTTTTTGAGACTTTTTCACCAATTATTCTATTGGGAAGTACAAAAAAGTCCTCATTATTACTACCGTTAAAGGTTGGCCCATTGAACTATTAGATATTAAAAATGCCTTCTTACATGATTTTTTTTTTATTGCAACCTGTTTACATGGAGCAACTGCTAAGTTTTTAAAACAAAAATCACTTGTCTCATGTTTGCAAGTTGGAGAGAGCTTTGTATGGCCTCAAACAAGCATCAAAAGCATGATTTGACCACTTTGACTCATTTCTTTTGGCATTCAGTTACTTTTGTAGCCTTGTGGATGGCGTTCTAGCTCTAATTTTATATGTAAATGACATGATTGTTACAATTGATGATCTAAATTTGCTCAATGGGTTAAATTGTACATTGAGTAGCAAATTCACAACGAAGAATATGGGTCCATTACACTATTTTCCAGGTGTGGAGGTTTAGATATTCTTTGGTGGCCTTTATTTGTGCCAAAAATAATGTGCTTTGTCAATCCTTAAACGTGCATAAATTGGAGGGATGCAAAACCAGTTTTCACACCTATGGCCATTAGTTCTCATTCCAATATAGATACATGACTATTTTCGGATCCTACGTTTTATTGAAGTACCACCAAGGCTCTTCAACATCTTACAGTCACATAGTCGAATATTTTTTCTTTTTTTGGGTAAAAAATTCAGATATTTCATATGTAGTCAATTCTGTCTGTCAATCAATTTATGCACAAACTTAGGAGTCAATTTCAAATTGTGATATGGATTTTGCATTCTGTCAACGGACAATAAATCGAGGTGCACAAATCTTGTCCAAGTCAACTTTGGACTTGTTTGATCGTGGGATTATTTGAGAACCTACCGGCGCGTGGAAATGTTGAAGGAGCACAGGAACTGCTAGTTATACTTCGGAAGGTCGGCCATGTGAGTACTGAGGTCTACAATTCACTATTTCGAACTTATGGCAAAGCCGGAGTGATGCCACTTTTTATTGCTGAGCGGATGAAGAAAGATGGTGAATCCATGAACGATGAGACTTCGAAGCTACTGGATGAAACAAGCGAAGTTTCATACAAATTTTCCTAACAAAGGTTGGGATTTACTTTGGAAATAATGGAAGAAACTGCCTTTTCATATGGATGAAGATGATTAAGGATTTTCGCTCAGCATACTGGTTTGATAATTTATGTTGATTCATTGGGAAGACAGCTATATTGAGGAATTGCGAGAGATTATACACTCATCTGAATTTGTTGCAAGTCCTTGAGTGAACAGGCTAATTGGGATTATTCGATCATTTGTCGATTGGGCGATGGCATTTTTCTCGAGTTTCTCTTTGCTGAATCCACTCCAATTTGTCACAGCAGGCATTGATAAGGGATGTGCCCTAGACAGTGCAAGCATTTTGTTTTTCATTCAAATTGATCACCAGCTACTCAAAGTGGTCACTAGCATTAGGGGCGATGGACAGCTTATGTGCTTTTATCTAAATCCATGATGAACATCATCTTCATCTGTGGGGTAGGAAGGAAAGAGTTACATCCGAGACAAGAATCAGCCTCAAACTTTTTGCAAATCCCAAAAATTGAACGTCACAACTCACAAGAATTATAGGTATCCTAATGGGAGCAATAGGTGATGGGAATCATTCAAAGTTGTTCCTTTTCATATTACGACAGGAATGTCATTCTCAGGATCATTTAACCATTGGCTTGTTTTTTCGCAATTAGTGCTTGCCAAGGTCACCTCTGTTTTCACATGCCTATATTCCCTCGATTCGTCAATAGTTTAGTGTGTTCTTTCCTATCCTATTATAGCTTGCATATTCTGAAGTTATTTGTTCGGCATGGTGTTTTGATGTATGATCAGTGGATGGATGAACATGTTTGATATTGCTAGTATTAAAACCTAGATGGGGTGAATAGGTGTAATGAAATTTTATGCACAAATAATATAAAGTTTGATAGCAATAGAATCAAAATAACAGTTTTGAATAAAGTTTGGATGTAGTAGACTTTGCAATATGCAATCGGAAATTAAATAGAGGGGAAGAGAAGATTGCAAACATAGTTGTAGTGGTTTGGTTTTTGACAAGCCTACGTTCACTCTTCACGTGATCAACCAATTGGCTGAATTTCACTATGTAATCAAATGTGATTATACACTCTTGAGTGTTTACACTTGGTGATGATATATTTCACTTAGTCACTTCATCTTGGTAATATACTAGGATCACTCGATTTTGCACTTTCTTAGACAACTAGTGAATAATTGAATCAGACTTTGGAATATGTATATTCACTCTTATCTCTTCTGGTCACATCCTCCTCTTATATACTCTCCGAGCCACAACTGACCGTTGGCTATCACCTTGAGAGATTTATCTTCCATTTCCTTTCTTGGACAGTCTCCATAAGGAAAGTTTTCTTGACCGTTGAAGATAGAATAAATCCCATTAGATTATGTTCACCCATACAATCAGAATCTGGGTTTCCATAAGTATTCCATTCTTCTTTGGAAGTTGTCTTGATGATTGATCTTGCTAATCGATTCAATATACCAAAATCAATACAAGTAAGGTAAGTGAAATTCATAGCCGTTGGTGATCTTGTTCTTGGTCTGGTCTTGTAGGTTTGTTCTAGTCCTGACAGAATGAGATTCCGTGTCTCTTTGTTTCTCCTTCTGTTCCTTGTAGACTCAGAAACGTCATTTTGCTTTTCCTTCTGCAACATGCAGACTTAGAAGAATACATCAACATATGACTCTTCTTCCTTAGTTTATATAGGAAGTTTTATATGTATAAAATGGTTTGTTATCATCAAAATTAGGAGTTTTCTCACTAATAAAAAAATAAGTTTATGATTAAATCGGCACAATTACAAAATGTTATGACTTTTTTAGTGATTTTCCCAATATAATGAACAAGTGTATGAGAGGAATCTCATATCTCAAGGCCGTGGGACTTGTGGTGAACATCTTGAAACCATCCAAGACAATGCAAGTCACCGAAGGGAGGATTAGATCATGCACGGGCTCGAAATGAGATCGTCGAGGGCATCGATTATATAGCTCCTTTCGGAGTTGCAAAGCATTAGCATGTCCTGCATTGCATCTACGTCTAAAGGAGGAAGACCATGGGGATTGTTAGGAACTGAAAGTCGCTTGGCGTTGCACTCATGAACTTGAGGCCTCAAGCTCTAGCAATCCATCAATGGTTAAACTCGATGTTGACAAAAGGAGATGTGGAAGCCCTAGTGACGGAGGAGGGGAAAAGAACCATAAAAGTCCTAAATCTATTACATAAGTACCAATTCAATTCTAAACTTTTCAATTAGACTAATTTAGTCATAAACCTTTACACATTAGTACCAATTCAATCCATCCAACCAATTTTTTTTGCTCTGACTAATGCTACATGCTAAAATCGATCACTTGAGTGCCACACCGATCATGTAGCCAATGCCGACGTGGTAGTTGGAAAACATTATTTTAATATTTTTTCAATTTTTTTACTTTTTTTTTTTTTTTTTTTTTCCTTTTCCTTTCCTTCATTTATCTCTTTCCCCCTTGGGATTCCTTGGCCACGCCTAGCCACCGATGAGGCTCTCGCCACCGCGGGTGAGGCTTAGAGCCTCGCCGGCCTCACCTGGCCTCACTTGCCACTAGGTGAGGGCCGTGAAGCCCTTGTTGGCCGTTGGCAAAGGTCACAGCCCTTGCCCTCCCTTAGGGCTGCAGGTGAGACAGCTTCATCAGATTTGGCCTTGCCCAGATCTTGGCCTAGCTGCGGAGCAAAGGCAGCCATGCCCACGGCTAGCCAAGTTATGGCAACATTCACTAAGACCCAGGCAAAGGCTGTCCTGGCCTCACCAGCCATGGGCGAGGTTGCCTTCACCCGCGACAAGGTTGGCCTCGCCTAAATCTAGGTGAAGCTGTCTCGCCCGCGCCTTGGGCGAAGACCATGACCCTCGCCAGTGGTCGATGAGGGCTTCCCAGCCCTCGCTCAATGGCTGGTGAGGCTTCGAGCCTCACCAGAGCCTCCCTAGCGGCTGTGTGGAGAGGAAGTCCAAGGGAGAAGAAGAGAAAAAAAGAAAAAGAAAAAGCATTAATAAAAAATATTTTAAAATTGCCACGTCAACGTTGACTAGTCGACTAGCGTCCACGTCAGTACCTCTGACCAAAAATGACCGGATGGATTGAATTGGTACCAATATACAAAGGTTTCGGACTAAATTAGTCAAATTGAAAAGTTTGGGATTGAATTGGTACCGATATACGAAAGTTGAGGATTAAATTGGTCCAATTGAAAAGTTTATGACTGAATTAATACTAATGGAATAAATTTAAAACTTTTTTGATACTTTTTTGTGATGGATGATTTTTGCTGGCTTGAGCATGGCCTGATGTGGCTTTGTGGCGGTTTTGAAGCCAGCGAAACCCATTTGTTTCTTCTCACTAGAGGATGCTGATGACTCAAATGACTTTTCGAGATGAGTTCAACTCGGCTTTGGTTTAACAATCATTGAGTTGAGCTTCCTTTCTTAAAAAACAAGTTGTCGTATTTAGTATGTTAAATAAAGATAACATACATAAATATTAGGCAATGTTTGTTTTACATGACACATATATCGTCAAATCCTGAATAATTATTCTTATTTCCAAGTAATGTAAACATATCCATATTATATTGTCAAGCCGATTAAATAATCTCGTTTACAAACTATGCATGTTTCTTCTTGAGTGACTTGTAACTGATACCAATACCATTTTAGTATATCACATAATTTACCTTACAAATTAGATTCTTTCTTTAATCAATTTTCGATTGTCTACTTTGGGGAGTAGAAATATGCCATATTGGCGTGGATAATTAGCCAATGGCCGATCGATATAAGTGGACCATGCAATATTCAATAGGGATGACTCATTCTACATGGATTATATGACTAAGGCTTCGTTTATTTCGTGAAAAATGAATAATTTGACAAAATATTTTCCCAAAAGCAATTGCTTATATCCCTTATAAAAATGAATGAATGAAAAATAGTTTCTTTGCACGCAAAAATATTACGCAAAGAAAATATTTTTCAAACTATTTATTTTTTGCAAAATAAAAGGAATGTAAGGCTCCGTTCATTTTATGGAATTGGTTGGGGAAAACATTTTCTATAAAGGGAAAAAAAGATTTCTAAAATGAGGGAAATTTTTTTCCTCTGTTCGATTAAGGAAAAACATTTTCCACGCTTACTCTATCTTATCTCACACCCCTATTAGTCCCCACTTCTTTCCTTTTTTTTTATGTTTTCTTTTCAAAAAATTCAATTTTTTTTTACTTTATTTTTCTTTGTTTTATGTTTTATTCTTTTATTCTTTTTTTATCTTTTTTTATCTTTCTTTTTCTTTGTTTCCTCTCCTTCCCTAGCTAGTTGCTAGTCACGACATGACTAGCCACAGAGCTTGCCTTGCTAGAGTTGGGCAAGCTTAGGCTCACCACTCGCCAAATTGGCAAGTGATGAGCCTGAGCTCACCTATGGCTGGTCGCCGGTAACTAACCAAGGAAGAAGAGAAAACAAAGAAAAAAGGAAAGAAAAATAATATTATATTTGATTTAAAAAATAATTAAAAATTGATTATAATGAATAAAATAATAATAAAATTATTGAAAAAGAGTGTACAGAATAGGGGAAAATATTTTCCATTCCATTTTCAGATTTCATCCGAACATCGGAAAATAATTATATCTTTCTGGAAAAGGGTTTTTTGAAAAATATTTTCTGAAAATGCCACATTTTTCATGAAATGAACAGAGATATAGAAAGCCAATTTTTTGCCCATGCAAAAATCTGTTCACTAAGTGATCTTCAAAAGCCACGACGAAGATAATGCCAATTGTCTTGCACACCAACAAACGGAAAACACCGTCTTCCATTTTATTACAATCGTATAATTCAATCAATGAAAGGACTTTACTACAATCAGAAACGGAGGAAACATAGCGCATAAAGAAAAATATCGAATTACACTATTTAGACAAAACCTCGTCCAGCAACTTGTCCAAATTCATGGAAGATGACCCTTTTTCACTGGCTGCTTCTTCTGCCTTCTTCTTCCACTCCATGGCCTTGCGTCTCACTTTCTTCCCCACCTCTCCTACCATCAACTCCCTCACAAGCCTCGCCACTTCATCTCTCTTCACGTTACTGTCCATCTCCAACCCAACCCCCCAATCATCACATATATACTTGCAATTCATCGGTTGGTCTGCGAAGCATGGCCAACACAGCATCGGAACTCCAGCCGACAAGCTCTCGATGGTTGAGTTCCAGCCACAATGCGTCAAGAAACCTCCGATTGAAGGGTGATGCAACACTCTCTCTTGTGGGCACCACCCAGATAAAAAGCCTCTCTCTCTTGTTTTCTCAACAAACTCTCCAGGAAGGGTCGTTGTGTCTCCATTCACTGCATTAGGCCTCAAGACCCATAAGAAACACTGATTACTATTAGCAAGTCCCATCGCGAATTCAACCAACTGTTGGTGCGTCATGAACGCTATACTCCCAAAGTTCACATAGATCACGGACTTGGGCTCCTTCGAGTCCAACCACTGGAGGCACTCATTGTGCTCTTCTAGTAGATTGCAATCAATGTGTTTGGAGGCGAATGATTTTTCTTGAGCAATTCGATTGATCATTAGGTGGAGTGGTCCGATAGCATAAATCCTTGGGATCATTGAGGAGAGGGCTTGTAGCACATCCGGCTCAAGCGCCTCGAAGGTGTGGACAATGGTCGCTGTGGCATCACCGCTCCTATCGGCAGTGTCGGCGCTGAAGTTGAACAAGGTGTCATCGGAGCCAATGATTCGGAAGAAGTGAGGCATGTCGCGCAGCCTCAAGTTTTTGATTCCCGGGATCCAGTCGATAGGGGTGTCCCCGTACCCGTTCATCAATTGGCATTCATCTGCATGCATGCATATCCATGCAAGATCATCAAACAGCAATAAATCTAATTACAGTGACTTTTTCTCATTTTTGAATGCATTCTAAGTCACAAATCACATACAATGCATGTCTTCAAGATTTAGGGAAAATTACCAAAAGTCCTAAATATATTCTATGAATGCCAATTTAGACCTAAACTTTTTAATTTGGCCAATTTAATCTAAAATCATTAAATGATATGCCAATGTAGTTCTCCTAGCCAATTTTGGCCAAAAATCATTTGTATGGACACCGACCATTCTATGTATAATGACCTATACTAATTACGTGCCGGTTGTATCGCATAGGACATCTAGCGTTCATGTTGGCAATTTCTAGCCAAAATTAGCTTGAAATACTATATTAACAAATCATTAAAAGATTCAATATATTTATAAAATTAAAATGTTTAGAATTGAATTGGCATCCATGCAATATATTCAGGCTTTTTTTAGAAATTATCCCCAATGACCTAATCATCAATTTGCACTCTTCATGTGTGATCAAAGGCATTCATATAATGGTGGATGATCTGACTGAAAATTAATTTCCAGGAGAATGAAATAATATATAATTCCTCGTCAAGTGAAGTATAATAATAGTATGATGAATGCATGAAGTAAGTGAACTCTTCGGAAAATGCAATGCCGGTAACGATAAAGCCTATACGAGGGGAATTTAATAGAAGCTCAAACGTGTTTTACCTGTGAGTGGTGCAAGACCGTTTTCCACCAGGGCTCGCAATTGTTTCACCGCCATGAGGGCAGAACCGGGCATAGGGAACAAGTGTATGAGCGGAATCCCAAATTTCAAAGCCACGGGACTCGTCACGAACGTCATGCCAGTGTCCGAGACAATGCAAGTCACCGGAGGGACACTAGGGTTGGAGCCCAGGCTCGATACGAGATGGCCGATGGGGCCGGCCATATAGTTCCTCATCGAGTCGCTGAGCTTCTCAAAGTCCTGTATCGCGTCCGCGTCAGAAGGAGGAAGACCATCCGGGATCGTCAGGAACTGAAAGTCGCTCAGCATTCCTTCCGCAAATTCGGGGCCTCGGGCCCTGGCGAGCCGCCGGTGGTTGAACTCGGTGTTGACGAAGGAGATGTGGAAGCCCTTATGATGGAGGAGCTTTGCTAGCTTGAGCATGGCGCTGATGTGGCTTTGTGCAGGGCAGGGAATGCAAACTGCGTGTGGCTTTGTGGCGGATTCGAATCCAGCGGAACCCATTTGTTTCTTCTCACGAGAGGATGATGATTCCAATGACATTTCAAGATGGGTTGAACTCGGCTTTGGTTTAACGATCACAGAGTTGAGCTTCCCTCCTTATATAACTTCAACTTTTTGTCCTTATTTGTACGTAAATTTCCAAGTATGGCATCACATTACAAGTTGTCAAAGTTAGTTTGATTTCCATCTCTTTGTTTTTTTATCCCCAAGGCAATATATGATTTAAGTAACACGTTCTACCTTTCAGATAAAATATTTGTTTTATTGATATTCGATTGACTATTTTGCATGGGTAGAAATATTCCATGTTGGCGTTGAGACTTAGCCTCCTTCCATAGGGACCACAGGACTTGAGTAACAAGCCAATTTGGTCCCCCACGTATCAATTCCGCCGAATAAAATAACATTGTAAGAAATCCCGAATCTTACTAATTGACAAAAAATTGTTGAGCGCACATCATTTTCTCCTGGGCGGCATATGGAGATATCAATAAAATGACCTAAGCCCTTTTATTGTGTTTACCTCTACTCAATTGATTGATTAATATATAGTATTAAGATACCCATGTGAGAGATATTAGAGAGTCCCGTGAGGTGAATTTGGTATATTATCAAAGCAAATAATATATAATTTAATTGCTTCATACCTCATTGACTTGAACTTTTATCATGATTGTATCTATATTGAATGGATACACCAAGTTTGAATGAGCTATAACAGTATAATATCTAGTTGTAATATGATGAGATGAAGATTCATTAAAACCTTATAATTAGCTGAGAAGCGACCCGATTAATCAGTAGGTGGAGAAGGCCAATTGCATAAATCTTAGGGACCTTTGAGGCAAGAGGACGTGATAAGCCTGCCTCAAGGGCCATAAGGACGGATAGTGGGCCGCGTGGCCTCAACTATGGACTTGATAACGGCATCGGAGGAGCCACTGATTCTAGGGAAGTTGGGTAAGTTTCTAGAGCCTCCGCTACCATTGGCATGAGTAGTCTTAATTTGAACGTTTACCAATCGTTAAAATCAAAAGTGATGGATATGACTTGTCTAAAACAACATATTTGGTATCAGTTCCGTTACAATATCTGATGATATTTTTTGCTCGTTTGAAACAACATATTTCTTCTCGCGCTATGACTATTTACGGATGGATTCGCATCATCGCCTTTCGTGGGTAGCAAGTAAACGATGCTTGCATAATGTAGAGGGGGGAGAGACTCAGTCAACGCAACTACGGCGATGTCTCTCTCATTCAAAGAAAGGCTCGTGATGTTTGACTATTGACCAGTAAACCCTAAAGCTGATTTACAAGATTGATTTGATTATTATAGCTTTTTCGCGGCAAAGTATAGTTTAGAAACCTAAAGTGGGTTATATACAATGCTTGCCCAACCAAATGATTCGAGAGAGCCATCGGAGAGGAATTTCATCGTTTTTCTAGATTTTCACGTAACCTATGACTATAATTGGCTGCAAGTTGGAAGATTTGTTGTAGGAAGATCAATACCTATATTCTCCAAAAGGTGCCACATATTCATCTATTCCTAATTGCACGGAACTTCATCTAACTAGTCTTCTGCTTAGTGGGTTACCGATATAGATAGTGTTCATCACTTGAAATTCACCGATTGGAAGCATGGTTTAAGGAAAACCATGGGCAGAGGCCAGACAATATAGCCAATGCTAACTAACCTTTTATTTAGCATACTAGGGCGTGATTCGAGTCTAGAATTGTATTTATCATATTACTAAAATGACGTAGTCAAGGAAGATTTCCATGAGAGAAATAATATGCATAAGATCTTGATAGAAGATACATTCATATATATTAAATTGTCCCTTGGAGTTTACACTGGATTTTATTGAAAGTGGATTCAAAGTCTATCATGTAGATCTATCCTCCGATTAAAAAAAAGAAAAAGAATGTAATATTTCTTAATTGTAATGTGAGTACACATTGTTTTAAATTAAGTCGAATTGCAAATGATCGCAGTGAAATTTTAATTGTTATAACTGCGCATTACGTAGTAGTTGTATGTTCTCTTTGCAGAAGAATGTAAATAACATTTCGAGATGAGTTGAACTCGGCTTGGCTTAACGATCCCAGAGTTGAGGTTCCCTCCTTATATAACTTCGTCAACTTTTTGTCCTTTGTGCGTTAATATCCAAGCATGGCCTCCCATTATAAGTTGTCAAATTTAGTTTGATTTCCACTCCTTGTTTCTTTTTCCCCAAGGCAATATATTATTTAAGTAATACGTTCTACCTTTCAGATAAAATATTTTTTTTATTAATATTCAATTGACTATTTTGTATGAGTAGAAACATTCCATGTCGGCGTTGAGTAACAAGCTAATTTGAGTAACAAGCTTGTTACTTGAGTAACAAACATTCCATGTCGGCGTTTAGCCTCCTTCCATTGGGACCACAGGACTTGAGTAACAAGCTAATTAGTCCGTTCTTGCTGAATAAAATAACATTATAAGAAATGCCGGATCTTACTAATTGACAAAAAATTGTTGACCGCACATCATTTTCTCCTGGGCGCATATGGAGATATCAATAAAATGACCTAAGCCCTTTTATCATTTGTACCTCTACTCACTCGACTGGTTAATACCTAGGATTAAGATACCCGTATGAGAGATATTAAAGAAGTCTGCCATAGAAAAATTGTTACATTACCAGAGCAGATAATATATAATTTAATAACTCCATACCTCATTTTTAAACTTATTGTAATTATACCAATTCAGTTATAAACTTTTTGCATTTGTGCCAGTTGAGTCTATTCAGTCAATTTTTGCATGCTGGCGTTGATGTATACTTTTATTAATGTTTTATATATTTTCTTTTATGTTCTTTTTTATATTATTTTTTGGTAATTTTTCCATAGATGAGGGCATCCCCACAGCGGCCCGCATGCATGCGGATCCGAAGTTAGTGGTATACTAATTTGGATTCTTAATGCGCCGTAAGAGGACGTGCAATTCATTTGTCACGAGACCCTCCTCCGCGGCCATTGACATGAGCAGTTTACAGTTCGAAACATGTCTTCTCACGCTCTGACTGTTCATCAGGGATGATTGGGTAGCAAGCAAAGAATTCTTGCATAATGCACGGGGCGGCGGCGATTCAGTCAATGCAACTGTGGCGCAGCGGCGTCTCTCTCGTCTAATGAGAAACGCATGTTGTTGACTATTGACTTGGGCGATGTCTCTCTCGTTCAAAGAGAAACGCATGTTGTTGACTATTGACTTGGGCGATGTCTCTCTCGTTCGAAGAGAAACGCATGTTGTTGACTATTGACTTGACTATTGACGAGTAAAACCCAAATCCGCACGCTAAAGTCGTTTTACAAGATCAACTTAGTTAAAGCTTGTCGCGGCAAACCAAATATCAGAAACCTAAAGTGGGTTATGTACAATGCTTGCTCAGACAGATAACTAGAGAGAGCTATCGGAGAGAAATTTCATCGTTTTTTTAGACTTTCACGTGACCTATAACTAGAGCTGAACTGCATGTTGGAAGATCAACACCTGTATTCTGCAAAAGTTGCCATATTTTCGTCGATTCCTAATTGCACGGAACTTCATCTAACTAGTCTTGTACTTATTGGATTACAGACATGGATAATGTTCATCACTTGAAATTCACTGATTGGAAGAATGGTTTAAGGAAAACCATGGGCGGAGGACAGATGACATGGCCAATGCTAAGTAACCTTCTATTTAAGATAATGGGTGTCATTCAGGTTGAAAACGGTATTTGTTATATTACTCGAAATGATGTCATCAATGTGGATTTATGTGAGAAAAATAATATGCATGAGATCACAATAGAAGATATATTCATATTTATTAAATTGTCCCTTGGAGTTTACATCAGATTTTATTGAAAGTGAATTCAAAGTTTATCATGTAGATCTATCCACTAATTAAAAGAAAATATAAGATTGTAATATTTGTTAATTATAATGTGAGTACACATTATTTTAAATTAAGTTGATTGCAACTTATTGCAGCGGAATTCTAACTATCATTTTGCACAATGCACAGTTGTATATTCTCTTTGCAAAAGAAGTAAATAACACAATAGATGAGAGAGAAGAAAAATGATACACCAAAACTTATTACATGGAAAATCCAAGATGAGGAAAACTAGGGGACGTAGATCCAAGAACTGCTTAAATATAATCAAAAGATAACAATTAACACTCTAACAATATTTCTCTCACAATAAATCCTCACAACTATCACAAAACATATCCTCTCTTAATGAAGTTTCAAGATCTATCAAGTTTACACAACCTCACTTGAAAAACTCTTAAGAACTCTCATATCTATCCACATTGTTAAAGATAGGGGTGGTTGGCTCTCAATTCCCAATTTCGGTCACTAGTTCCCGAAATTTGGAATCGGGGACTAGACCGGTTCATCCTAGAACCGATCACTTTCTTTTTCCACTAATTGATGCTATATCTTACGAAGAAATTAAAAAAAAAAAAAAGCCTATTACTTTTATATATTTGAAGAAATAATAATAAAAGTATATGTAGTCATTTCGATCCGGTTCTACCTTGGAACAGGGAATCGGTTCACTTAGACACCCATTCCACTTTTGGGAATTGGGAATCGAATCCAACCGAGTAGTTTGAGCGGTCCATTTGACAAAGAAACGACCATTGAGGTTCACCCATGATATTCGAACTTGACAAAGAAAACTAATTCAGCCAATAGTGAGTTGAATGCTGATAATATGCTTGCTAGTTAGGTTGTTCGTTGGCCATTGCCAAATGCCCAAATTTTTAGGAAATCGTCAATGTTTTCTTTGGTCGACATGAAATATCGAAACTTAAACTCGGCCAATCTTTTAGAATGGACTCAAAACAGGAGTAAGTTCAAGAGCTAAGCTGAAAAGGATAAAGCTAACTCAAATTTATCTCTAAGCAAAGTTAGGAGGTAGGGCCATTGAAAAAAAATACTAGATTTAGGACGGCAAACATGAAATACAATTTGTATCATTTCTCCAAATGGAAGTACACATTCACGGGAAATACGTCTAGAACTATGCCTGACATGGAGCCCCAAGGAATGGGGAAACACTTGGCTCGACCACTAACATGTCAGATACAATCATGAACTTTTGATTTTGCAAGACTAATGCAATGTGCACATGATCAATGACTGTAATAGATCCAAATCCATTATAAAGGGGCCTGGCGAGATCACGAATCAGAAAGCATGCAAATTACTCGAAAAAGTACAATGACACATAGCGGCAAGTTGAGACTCGACCCAAATTTAGGATGATTTTCAGGCATTCTTTGAATCTGAACACACAGTAGCAAGAGCAACTCCTTCCAGGAATTCAGAAACTTCGCGATTCCTGATAATCTTGGGATGTTTATACTGACTGGCGGATGCTCCCTTCTCGGTCGCGATCTGCAATAACCTATCAAAGCTTCCAGGAGTTACAATATACACCAGCAGAGGCCCGAGTACGCCTCTTTCTCTATGCACCTTGTAGATGCCTCCGAGGTCGTCCTCCAGAGATGCACAGCACTTTGTAAGATCGATCCTACTGTCCTTCAATTTATCCTCGAATGAGACGCCCTTGGCTTCTAGATAAATCTTCAATTGCTTGGGGCTCAAGTTTGAGTCCAAGGAACAAGCATACTCTGTGATTTCCGCCTCCAAGACATCTTCGAGCAGGACTCGCGTCTTTTCGACCATGGAGGTCAAGTCCCTCTCGGTTACTATATCGGAAGAAGATTTAGGAGCTCTCATCACGAACTCTAGCTCTGGAGATGAGTTATAAAACCCAGTCACTCTGACTATGTCGCCCAGCCGATACCGATAAAGTCCTCTGAAAGTAGTAGCGACTACTTCATAGATCTTCCCGACATCGACGCCGGAGACATCCACAATTTCCCTGTCGGCGACACTGTTATCATTGGGATCATAGGGTAGAAACTCAAAATAGGCCCCCGTTGGAACCACTACAAACCGGGTCTTTTCCGGAGGTTGTGTCGGCTCCAAGTTGACGCCCACGGGGCATTCAGATGCGAAGTAGCTTCCACCTATTACCGGAACGTTTCCCGCATAGCGCTTTAGTCTCGGGTAATAATGCATCATACTCCCCGTCGTTATACACTGGACGTACCTCAGATTCGGCCATAGCTTACTCAGAATCCCGTCCCAAGAGCTCTCTTTGCAGATGAGCTTAATTCTTTCGGACAGATCACTCCGAGGCCCTCCAAGAGCCTCGTTGACGGAATCCTTCATCGCCGTGTTGGAGGTATCCCAGCTCAGGAACCCCTTTTCTATGTCCTCACAGAGCGCCTCCCATTTTTCCTCCAGAAGGGAAAATGCTTTAACTAATGCAACGGCATATGGTGCTTGGATTTTGTCGACCATATCGAAGTGTCTGAGGCCACACAGAAGGTGGCAGTACGTCTGGCAGTCGACATCCAATCCCAGAATGACCTCTCGCGGACTAATGGAAGCAGACAGAAACTGCGACGAGCTCATTTTGTCCCTGTGCATCATGTACGCCGTGGCTGCCATAACCTTGGACCCGCCCTTGGTCTGAGTGACATTCCCGGCATAAACAAACCAGAGACCCTTGTTCGCCGATGGCAGTGGGGGGAACAACCTAAGAAAGATTCAAACTTCCTATTACTCTGGCAAAATTCGGAAGAACTCCAATCATTGACAAAAGCGACAGCCGATGGCAAGACAACTGCAAGAATGGCACAACAAGCGAATGATTGATTCAGAACAGAGAATTTACCTCCGAAGTGCTGCAGCGCTGCTCTGGATAGCTATGAATGAAGCCGCTCTAGTCAGAGGCGTATCATAGTAAGGTATCATCTTTGGCTTCTTGGAAGTTGTTCCAGAGCTGCCAATCGAACATAATTAATATAGTCCACAACAAACGAACAGCTATATCGCATTAGCTGATAGCAAGAGTCGATCAACTCATCAATCTCCTGCTATTTAGCTTGTTTTAGTTTTTGACATGGCTCTGACTCTTCCATGGAAGCAGATACTCGATTAGCTCGAAAAAGATGCGAATTTGAAGTAAATTAATCTTTCGGTACGTTCAACAAAAATTAATAATAACTCGGATTATGATCAACAGGACCAAACTGCTGAAGCATCCAGGGAAGGTGAAATCGCTCAACAAAATCAAGAACCTCATGTCTTCTCATTTTCTCTATAAATGGTTTCATCTAAATGGAACGTCCAATTCAGCAACCACTCATTAGAACAACAAAACCAAATTCCAAACTTTTGCCGTAACCTGGCAGAAATCTTCGTAATGTTGTAGGGACAAAGCAACGATACCTGTAGAAGAAACAGGTGAGAGGCTCAGCACACAGGATTGGGTCACCATCATCGACCATCCCATCGGCCATCTGACTGATAAGGTCGGCGTAGTCCTCATAGCTAGACAGGGGGACCTCGCGCCGGAAAGTCACCACGTCAGCCTGCTCAGGATGGTCACCAAGGAAGGGGCGGAGGTATCGTGAGCCGCCATCGTGCTGGAGGATCGACTGGAGAGTCTCCAGCTGGTGGCAGTGGGCGTCCCGGGTGAGGCCATCGAACTTCTCCATGATCTCGCCGTCGGTCGTCATCTTGTCCCTGTCCCTGACTGAATGAAAACCAAGAGTTGCGACTCTGAAGTCTAGACTTTTGAAGCCTGCAGGGTCGGAATCTTTGAGCTATATAGCGTGCATCTCCCCATGAAAATGTTCAGCCATTTGTCATTTATGACGTTGCCCTGTGATTCTTTCGTAGAGGAGATTTGGTCTCTCTCGTACTTGCTCTAAATTTTGTTTTTGCCTTTTTCGCTTACAAAGAACGTGCAATCTCTTTGCACAGCCTAGCTTCCCCTTTTGCTCGCTCATTTCTTTCCTCTCTTTCCATTCCAAATTTGGTCGATAATTAAGAGAATGCTCCTAATATGCAAATGTAATCTAACCATAATAGCCTCAGCGACCACCTTCCCACAAGGAAAGGGCGTTGGGAAAATATTTTTAAATTTGGATAGAATAATGAAGTCAATATGGGTTCGAATTAATAGAGCAATCAGATTGGACTTTAAAATGTGATATCATTTTTTAAAGGATTTATTTGCCCCACAATATTGCTCATAGTTATCGGCAAATACCCTCTAGAATGCAACAAAATTTCAAATGAGAGTAATAGATAACAGTTCTAGTATTTCTCAAAAAATTTCTTTAGGAAAACAATCAGAAAATAATGACCGTAGGTTTATGAAAAGAAAAACTTGAAAAGACATTTTTTCATTCATTTGACAACTGACGTACATATATAATACGTCTTGATGAATAGAAGCAACTCCTCGTTAAAAAGATTACAAAACAAAAAGATAAGTTTTCAAAGGTTATATTGTAAAAGTACATAAAATTCGGAATAAATAACTAATAGAAAAAAAATAACCATAACTCTTTCATAAATAATCGCAATGTTTCAATAAGACACTATGGTTAATTTTTTATAAAAATAAATCCGAATTTTTCAAGAAATAATAAATTAATGATCAATATGGGACAAAGCATCTCTTACTACCAACAAGGGGACTTTGGGGGTTCAAATCCCTATCTTCTCATAAGGATTAGGGTGATGACGATTAGTTTCAGGTATAAGTTTTGACTTTCATGTCTTACAAAGAGGTAAATTAAAAATTTGATTGTGAGTTGAGAGTTAAAAGAATAAAACAAAATAATAATAATAATAATAATAATCTGATAATTTTTTTTTAGAGATCGAGATCAATTGCTAACTTCTATTTTGCAATGAATAACTAAACGGGTCATCATAATTTAACAAATAGATATTAACATTAATAAGTGGATAAAAGTATGATGAGGAACATGTGCTCCTTTTTAATGATGGGGAGTCCCTCCCTAATGATCACACGTTCGCCTTTTATAGCCTAGTACCCACAGCTGCAAATAAGCAAATCGACTTCATGTCAATTATAGAGAGTTAGTTATTTTTTGGGTTAGACAATAGAATTGTTGACTTTATTCTTTAAACTCTTATTTAGAAATGAAGCGTGATATCCCTTCAATCGTTTTAGATATTATGTAGTGCTTTAACATGATAAATCTCAAAATTGGAGTTTTACATATTCTTTTTTCTCTTGAAATGTTTAGGACCATTCGAGTAATTTTCCTCAATTTATTTATTTATCATTTTTTATACTTGAGAAAAATAATCAGTTTTGTTTATTTCTTAAAGGGATAAAGATTTGTTCATTAAAAAAAATTGGTCCCTAGATCCGACCCGTATCAGCCTGCCTTACATTTCTTATCTCTCTCCCTCTCTGTCCCCGCCCGAGAGCGAGTGACGCGATCCCGATTCTCGACCATGCGGTGAGAATTCGCCGATGAACATGCTGGCGTCGACCTCCATCTGCGCATGCCGTCTCTCGCCCAAGGTCGCTCCGTCCGCCTTCCTCCTCAGAAATGGCTTCCCTAGTCCTCCTCGACGTCGCAGCCGGAGCTTCAAGATCGTCGCGAGCTCTTCGAATGAGCTAGAGACTCGGGCCGTCGAGGAGCAAGGAGGAGGGGAGAAGCAGGAAGAAGCCGCGCGATCGGACGAACCCGACAGACCCTCCGCTTCGACGTCCGCTTCGAATGCCGCGCTCGAGAAAGATCTCAAGAAGGTGCGTCTTTTTGGGTTTTTTTTTCCTTTCTTTCCTTTTGGATTCTTGGTTGGATATTCTCTTGGCTTCTTGACTTGCGTTGGAGATCAGATGGGATGATTTTAGGATTCAAAGTTCGTTGGAGCTTTGCATCTGATTCCTGGTTAATGGAATTCCCCTGAAACGTTTTGCAGCTCTAATTCTCTCTAAACTAGTCCGGATGACCATGTGTTCGATGTTTGCATGTGGAGGAACTGAGGAAATGATTTTCAAGAATATAGAACTTATGTCAGGTTCTTGCTATCGACCGCGACACCCTTCTACTTTTTTCCTTACACGACCATTCTTTTCAGAAGAAACCGAGCGCGGGACACATTTTCTGCAGTCTTACTCAATGAAAATCACATCTAGAAGTTCGATAAGTTGGTACCAATATTTGTTTTTTAGGAAACTGCACATTCAATTGGCTGAATCTTTACATCTGAACTGCATGTGTCTCACGAAACGTTCGCTTCTGGAGCTCTGAATGATTATATGATTATTATTATTCTTGATGTTCTTGTTTCGTTGCATCTAAAATACAGGTGGTTCAAAAGACGGCTTCAACCTTCGCTCCAAGAGCTTCGACAGCCACAAAAAACCCTGCTGTTCCCGGGACTGCCTTATATACAGTTTTTGAGGTTCAAGGCTATGCATCATTGCTTCTCGGTGGAGCTCTGTCTTTCAATCTTTTATTTCCATCAAACGAGCCCGATATATGGAGGTTGATGGGAATGTGGTCTATTTGGATGTTCAGTAAGTCATCCTCCAACTTTATGTCTCAACCATCTAACAAATATGGGATTGCCAGTGCCACCCTTCTTGTGCCACTTAATATACATTTGGATGTTCCGTAGTTTCATGGGATGGAAAAATGGGAACTAAACTGAAAACTTATTGGGTCAAAGGTTATGGTGCCCCTACGGGGAGGCTGTTTCTGCCTGTGGTAAATTTTGAGAGATGGTGGGAGTGTTGATGTTTCATCTTGCCTGTTTAGACCACAATAAGGTATGTTTTGAATGAGGTGGCTTTTTAAATTACTCAAAAGAGCTTGTTTGTTATAAGCGCTTACACTTCCCTTTTCTTCCACTTTAGCTGAAGGGCTCCACTTTAATGCTCAACTTAAATAATACCTGTGAAGTGTGTTTATCTGATTTTTCTCTATCTTAAGGCAGCCTCATAAACATGCTGCTTAATTTTTGCAGCAATTCCATCTCTTCGGGCCCGAGACTGCTCAAAGAATGAGAAGGAAGCCCTTAATTATCTGTTCCTTCTCATCCCATTACTCAATGTCATAATCCCATTCTTTTGGAAGTCCTTTGCGGTTGTCTGGTCTGCAGATATCGTGGCCTTCTTTGCAATGTATGCATGGAAGGTGAGGCTTTGCATTTTGATGTCCCTTTCTGAATTTAACAGTACATCGTCCGTTGATGGAAGTTATTTTCCTTCTTTGATACAGATGGGGTGGCTCCAAGAAACAGAGTAGGGGCCTAAAAAGGGACTTCCCCTTAACTGTATCTATGAGCTCAGACTCAGGCGTCTGACTCTGCAAATTTTTCTGCCTCTGGCTCATGATGGATAAGGTGACATTTCCTGAGCAACATACCATTAAAAGCAGGTTTCTCCGTAAGTTGGCATTGTTTGAGCCATTGCCTCAATTAGAAAGAAGGGAGGATCTTTTCTTGTATAATCATTAGATCGATCGCTCAATGAAGTCAATATCTGGTTATCGCTCATTTTCTTGCCTTTGCGAATTTCTATATCGTATCTTCGCTTTTGTTTTCTTTGCTTTGTGTAAGGAAGTCCAGAGTAGCGTTCAAGATTTTACATATATACAATTTGGGAAAGAGATGTTGTAGATTAATTGAAAGATACCAAAGATGTTGTGTTTCTTAAATGTATGCTTCTATAGAAAACAACTATGGAGGTGTTCTTATGCCTGAAGAGATCACAAGTATGATTTCTCCTTTGACCATTGTCACTTCTGGGATGGAATATCCTATCAAAAGTTTCTCATCTAGTGTACCACGCTTGGACAAAAAAGAAGTTGAGGAAAATTAAATGAGCTGTAAAAAGTCAAAACTGAAGCAAAATGAACAAATTTTGTGTCCGAGCTCTGCAAATCCTAGTTCAAACGAAGCCATTACCGGAAAATTGAGATTGCCTTCCATTTAGGGCCACGCGCAATGACCATAAATGGTAGGGTTATTGACTTTCTATCTCCCCATAAGTCAAATGCATATCCACCCTAATATAGCTCAAGAAAAGTGGAAGTTACTTGATGTATTGATTAACGTGGTGCTGGAACCTTAAATATCACGCACTAGAATTATTCTCCATACAAGGCAGAGAATCTGACAACGTCCCTGAAAAGCTTCCCCTAAAAATCCTCTCGTCTCTATTTGCGGAGACAATGGACGGGTAATGGAAAGCTTAACAACAATCCAATGACTATTTCTGTAGAGAGAGCAAGCAAAAGAAAATCTGCCTGATTTCATACCCATTTGCCCAATTTCCTTGCCATGAACATGACATGAATCTCTTTCTTACAACAATTGTAAAACAGCTTCTTCCTCCGAGAAGTTTTCTCATCCCTGCAATCTCACCAACCTCTCTCTCTCTCTCTCTCTCCATTGATATTACCTGTTGGTTTCATTGACTCTCCTAGCCAGCCTGACAATGGCTGATCATCTCCTGGATTTCTTTCTCTCTAAATTTCCCCGTTAACAAACCCTCAAAATAGGGCAGGATGGCCTCTTGGAGCCCTTCTCCTTTCCCACTCCTCGCCGGCCTCCTGTCTTTCCTCCTCCTATGCCGCCCCTTGGCTGCCTCCGCCACCCCCTCTGGTGGCATCCATCATAGCCTCATCCGGAAGCCATTGTCTCCAGAGATCCCTGTCTTCCGTGAGGCCCCTGCGTTCCGCAATGGTGAGGGCTGCAGCTCCCCACCGAGCAATGCCACCATCCATGTTGCAATGACCCTGGACGCCAATTATCTTAGGGGCACCATGGCTGCCGTCCTATCGATCCTGCAACACTCGACTTGCCCTGAGAACTTCGAGTTCCACTTCCTCTTCATGCGGCTTGAACCTGAGGTCTTATCCAGCATCAACTCCACCTTCCCCTATCTCCGCTTCCAGGTCTACCGCTTTAACTCCAACCGGGTGCGCGGCAAGATATCCAGGTCCATCCGACAAGCGCTCGACCAGCCCCTCAACTATGCGCGGATCTACCTTGCAGACCTAATACCCACCGATGTCAGGCGTGTAGTCTACCTCGACTCAGACCTCGTGGTGGTGGACGACATCGCAGACCTGTGGCAGGTGGACCTGGAGGGGAAGGTCCTGGCCGCCCCAGAGTACTGCCATGCCAACTTCACCAAGTACTTCACGGAGCTCTTCTGGTCAGACCCCATCCTGTCGAGGACGTTTGATGGGCGGAGGCCGTGCTATTTCAACACCGGCGTGATGGTGGTTGACGTCGAGAAGTGGAGGCAAGGAGGGTACACCCAAAAGGTGGAGGAATGGATGGCTGTGCAAAAGCAAAAGAGGATATACCACTTGGGCTCATTGCCTCCATTCCTGCTTGTTTTGGCTGGGAACATAAAACCGGTTGACCACAGATGGAATCAACATGGCTTGGGTGGTGATAATCTTGAAGGCAAATGCAGGGCTCTCCATCCTGGCCCCATAAGCCTCCTCCATTGGAGTGGCAAAGGCAAGCCTTGGCTAAGGTTGGACTCAAGAAAGCCATGCACGGTTGACCATTTGTGGGCACCTTATGATCTGTACCGTTCATCAAAACCTTCATTAGAGGAATAATATGGAAGATATTGTGTGATGAGAAAAACAAAAACAAAAATAGAGAGAGAGAGAGAGAGAAGGTTAAAATCTTGATCTCTATGAGAGGACGAAGAAAAGGGGTTTTAGTAAAAATTGAATTGTGGGTAGTTGACCAAAAGAAACAAAAATTAACATTGCCAAAGATCGTTCTGATTCATCTACCAATTGAAGAATATTTGAAGCCAACATTGCTTGAAGTTTAAGCCTTTATTGGGAAGTGATATGTATCCACAAGATATTTATCTTTGCTTATATAAACATCATTGAGTTTTTCTTGACCTTGCAAGATGATGGTGCTCGCTTGGACAAGAGTTTACTCGCCATCGGATAATCCACTGTAAGTGTTATAGCTTTAGGTTCTTCTTATATGTTCAATTTTTCACGTCTAGAGGGATCGAACCGTTCTAGGTTTGATTGATTGGACTGATAATGTATGTGAAGATTAACTTCTTCAGCCTTTCTGCTTCCTTTATCTTGTATTGAAAAACTACTTGCCCTCATTCTAGGAGCTAATATGAGGAGCTAATATGAAGCTCCTAATTATTTGTTTATCAGTTCTCACGAAAGAATGTTCTAGTTTCAAGATATCAAAAACCGTTTTGAAGTTTTAGTTTATGACTGATTTATCTGTTGCAGTTACATGTCTAGTGCAATCTTGCAAACAGAGAAGGATGAATTTACTTGGATTTATTCATAGTCTTACACCACTGCTCACCATTGACCGATTGGCATTTTTTATATTCAATCCGACGGTCGACACACTTTCCCCAATAAGTTTGCCGAGCATAACAGCAACCCACCATAGGGAGTTGTAATCTGATTATTGCAGAACTTTTGTAGGTACGTACGGTGCGTGCATTCTAAGAACATGTTGGAAAATTGTGCTTGATTGATATTCCAAAATCATCCGGCCCAAGAAATAATGGATTGAAGAGATATTCCTGTGAAACTGGCATGGTTAAGTGCTATGATGTAAATTGGTTTATCTGGAGTGGCCTAAGTTATATCGGACTTTCTTTTTCATTTCATCGTAAAGTTCATCATTTGATATCGAACATTTTAAACCTTTCAAAGCACATAAATATTGACATTTATCTGGCCCATTTCTTCTCTTCCTTCAAACTAGTACCCAGTAACATGAGAAAGTATGCATTTTACTGAGGTTCTATTCACGAAAAAAGACAGAAATTCAATATCACAACATGAGCGTTTACGCAGCATTCTCCTGCTCAGATGATGCATGAGCCGCCCAAATGCTGGCAAGAGAGAACAGGGCAAGCAGCAAGGCATTTGTCATCACAACATCACACTTCTTTGGTTGAGTTAGCATCTACAAGAAATTAAATCGACTTAACTACTTGGTCCTAACTTTAGAACCTGATCTCATTAGATATGACACGAAAAGAGGGAATTTGAAATCATGAAACAGGACAGACACCTTGTTTTCACAACAAACAAAGCTGCTATGAGGCCATACGAGGACACGGTCAAAGCAGAGGCTCACAGCTTCCAAAAAAGTGTTCTGTTCCTCTATCCAGTGCCTCCTTTAGATTTAAGTTCAAGTGAAGACTTTCTAGGGAATTAATACTAACGACAAAACAGTATAGCTTGACCTTCAAGTTGAGCACATGCCAAGAAAGAACCTGCCAACTTCATGGCCTTGGCTTTTCTCAAGTGTTGAGTTAATGCTGTCTTAAGAAGTGCTTGACAGTTGCGCCTAAAGATGGCCATTTTCAAGCGAGACTCCAGTTTGTTTCTCGGTATCCCCTCCTAAAGCAGCACAATCCGCTCTCTGTGTCTCCACTGGTGATGGAAGATCAAGAAGCTTTTCTTTCTGGGCGCGAGGTGGAAGGAATCGTGTTGGCTTCCTTGATTTTACAGGCCCAGGCAGGAATACCCCTGTGCCTCCAGTTTGGATTATCTTGGGGCTTAATAACATAGGGTGGATCGGGGCCAACATGACCACCGGAGCATGGAGGATTCCCAATGGGGGTATCATGTCTTCATAGCCATAAAGACCTGCATTTGATGTGGCAAATGGGCTCCCGATGCCCGGTTGCCATAGGGTCATGTCACTGGTTGATGACTTGATTTGGTCTTGGTTGGAGTCGGGTCGAATCCTGAAGAATGTAATGGCAACCCTCCTGTTTGGAGAAGGGCACATGGCATGTCTTGCCACGCTGGCGCTATTTCCCCTCATCACCAAAAGAGACCTACAATCCCATCAATAGCAGTGGTAACATATGTCAACGATAAACTCATAGAAGCTTCACGATGAAGAACAATGAACCCAAGACAATACATGTGGCTGACCAGTTTCCATGATATAAAAGAAGAATTTTCAGATCAGCCCTGGAGAATGGGCTAAGAAACTTGATATTTTGGGGTTTCATTTCCTCCATTATAAATGTTCAACTAACGGGAACCTAAAGAAGGTTCTTCAGCAGCAAATTTGAAACAGTGGGAAATGTAAACAAAAGTGTGGCATCTAATATAAACAAAGTTACTTCCAGTGCACATGTCCTGCATAAGCATTTGCCCACAACGAGCTCTAGACATCATCATTAAGTCTTCTGTCCTAAGAGTGTCACCTATTTAACTTTTCCATATAGTAAATCCAGAAGGTGGTAAGAATGCAGAATTGAAACAAGAAAATAGAGATGGGATGAAGGTGGGGGGACATTAGATATCTGCTACTACAGATTCAATACAATCACTAATAACTCACCCTTCTTTCAGCGAAAGCATGAGCCGGCCTTTGTAGCTCCCCTCGTGATCACTCATCAGAGAACAGCCAAATGCCACCCTTGATTCGGAAAGGAAAAGAGTCGAGACTGGCTGATCCAAATGGGGAGGTTTTATAAAAGGCCTTGAATGTTCCCCCTGCACGAAAAATGTGTCATATACTTGACATCTTGAAAACCAAACTGTTAGGAACGCTGTACAGAACATTTTATCCTGCCAAGTTTGTCCTGAAGTACTGGAAACCCATTGATGCAGTTAATCAAAGAGCATACCTCGTCGAAGAAATTAATGACGCAACCATTTGGCTTTTTATACTCTGGCAGTAACTGCCACCGAGCCAGGTGATCTATGACATCTTGGAGAAGAGCTGGAATGGGCATGATCTTACCTGTAAATACAAAACGGACACTCATAAATGAAGCTTATGAAAAACTTATTCCTTGAAGAATAATCCCATTAAAGATCCTGGGGAACTTACTTTTTGCATTGTCTGTCGTATCTTCTTCTATATGTTTGAAAGTTGGAAGCCCAAACTGAATCAACTCTGTCCTGTTTCCCTTCATCTGCTCATTGAATAATATAAAGGTCTCCCCTGTAAAGTGAAAATTCGTACTATGATTTAGGAAGCAAAAAGCATATAAGCAATCGGCTTACGTGATTGCGTACATTAGTTCTATTAAAGAGCACGCGCCCTGAATTTTAAGATGCCCTTTTGTCCAGACACAGGTAACCATCTACGGAAAGCTCACCTGGCAGTTCTCCATTTCGGCCTGCAGCATGGAGTTCATCAACGAAGTCATTCAATCTACAAAGCTCTGAAGCTGTGAATATGTCCTCGTACAGTTTCAGGCCTTTCACGACATTCACCTGCCAGTCGCAATTTTCACCCATCAGTGATAGCCAATGACTGTCTTCACGTTTAAATACTAGATGAAAAATTCAAAATCTTATTCTCGCTAAAAGAAAAGAAGATTTCGATTTGGGACGGAAAACTTGCCATATGCCCTTTAACTGCTTCCTTTGCTTTGAAACCCTTTGTCAATTTGATCTGGGCCAACCGCTCCCCGCAGTCCTGGTGGTCGAAGCATATCTCGAGCTTTTCTGGTGAGGGCTGCAACTCTTGTGAACCTGATGTTAATCATGAGAACATACATGTGAATCAATAGATATCTACACTAGGTAGGAAAGAGGCTCTGCAATCAGCTATAGAGAACAAGCTCGAATTTCCATCCCTCTTCTTTTTCTTTGCAGGAAAGGCGAAATCAAGGACTCGACATTGAAGTTGAATCCTAATTGATCTTAGATCAAGAGGCAGCTGCAAATAGCAATCACTCTCGATTGCTTATTCTAGCAAACCATCAAAACCTCCACTTAAAATTCAATGCAGCTTCAAAAATTGTTCCTTGTCTAAGAAACGATCATGAGTTCATATAATTTCAACGATGAAATCGTCAGGAATGAGGAAAACAATGATGCTTGACTCGACCGCATATTTCTTTCAATGTTTTCCGTTATCTATCACTATCACTTTGATTCTGGGCATGACAATACCGGTCGATGTCTTGGCATCAAGAATTTCCTCCGGGACGAACATTTAAACTGTCGAAACCGGACAGCCCAAGTAACGTCAAATCACAAAAAAGAAAGCCGCCGGTCACAGTTGGAAACTGTTCGCCGCGAGCTCGATCGACATCGAATTTTCAGACGCAGACAAAACAACAGTTGAGCGCGGCGGATCTCGACATGTGGGTTCCTCTTGGTTTTTGCTTTAACGTTCGAGTAAGGCCGTCATGAAAAGCACGACTCCAATCAAACAAAAGCTCCTCCGCTGCAACCTGCACGCGCTCGAAGAACCATCGAAGTCGACGTCGAGCAGCTCATTCGGCGACGGACCCAGTTCCAGATTCGATTCTCGCGACGTGAATCTCCACAAAACGGATCCGGGCCAAAGACAGGAGGATTCGAAAGGAACGAGGAGGATTCGCACGTTGGATTCGATCCGCCGAACGGAACTCGAGATCCTAGGACGGGCACGTGTCCCTTTTATTTTTCCAGTTGAGATCGATAGAAAATCGGAGAATCGGTTGGAAAAAGAAGAAGGAAATTAAACGCTGTGGAGTTAATAAAAGTCATGTGAAAACTGACTTTTAAAGTCACCCCCATGTTGTCTTAAAGATGAAAATTCTTTTTCTATTTTGACGACAAATTCAAACCTAACAAAATAGGTAAGCATTAAATAGGTTTATAATTGCTCAAATACGATTGTACGGTCGGCATACGCATTAAAGAAACAAATCACAAATTTCACCCGGTGGCATTGAAATTGCTCTAGTCAAGGCCCACTTGCACAAGTCGAGAGACCTAGACTGAACCGATTCATGAAAATCGTCAGGTGTTTCATGAGCCTTTAGATTGCTGGATCCTACACCCGTGCCCTTAGGTTATTAAATAAAGAAGAAGAAGAAGCGGTAAATCGAAAATGGTTTTATGAAAAGTACAAAATTGATAATTAAGTAAAAGAAATTTCAATAAGTAGCATCTTTTAAGGAAAAAAAATCCAAAATGCTCCTCATGGCAAAGGTTTCACAATTTTAAAAACAATTCCATAAGTCTCACGGAAGAAATTCACATTTCAAGAATTTAAAAAAAAAAAAAAGAGACATAATTCATTCAATAATTATTACTCATCGAGCCATGGAAACAGTTAGAGTTAATTATGAGACATCATTTGCTAAAAAAAAAAATTATCGCTTAGATTTTATCGTAACAAAACACGAAAGGCCCAAAACAAAACATTTTAATTAGTCGCAATTATGAATTCAACATGAATCCTCACATATAAAATCAATTCCGGTCATTGGTCGACAGAAAGACCCAAATATCTTAATGTACGTACCTAATACCATCTATACTCAGAATACGTTATTCGTCTGCGTCGTGCGCGTGCGGTTTGATATCGTATAGTCCGCGAACGAAACGGAGGAAAGAGCTTGAACAACGAACGAACCTGAATCGGTAACATCACTCGCCGTCGCCGGCGAATCGTCCTCTACGTCCACAACCTCGAAACTGCCGTCACCGCCGTTCCCGTCGCTTTCCATCGCTTTCTCGGGAATTCCCCCTTTCTCTCCTCCCCAAGGCCCGCTCTTTTTCGACTCCTCGACGCTGACATCCTCGGCCTTGACTTCAGCTGATTCCTCCTCCTCTGCTGACGCCGCCGCCGCCACCTTCCTGGCGGCCGCTCTCTTCAGCTCCTCCACCACGTCGGCAATCGAGCAGAACTCCTGCATCTGCAGCATGGGGATCCAGTTCAGCCTCCGCCGGTGGATCGCGGTGAACACCGGCGCGTATTCCGCCCCTCCCGCATCACCGCTGAGCTCCACCAGGTGGCTGCAAAGGGCGTCGATGATGGCGTTCGCTGCTGCGAACTCGCCCCGGAACCAAGCAACTAACCCGTCCCTGGCGAATGCGTCGGCAGCAAGGATTGGATATTGTTGCGGGACCTGTATCGCCGAAGGACGAGGAGTTTTCTTGGCCGGAGAAGCAGGTCCTGCTGCCATTGGCGTCACGCCAGAAGTATCAGATTTGCTAATCTTCGGCTTCGAAACACAGAGAGAGAGAGAGAGATTGGAACGAGGGAAATGGTGGCTCTCGGGGGAGACATATATAGGAGATTATTGTAATTCCATAATTGGAGTGAAATTATATATTTAGGGAATTGGTGGTTGATGGGGAGACGTATATAGGAGATTATTGTAATTCCATAATGGGCGTGAATATATATACATATATACAAATATATATGTACTCTTATTAAATACATTACTGAAAAAATCAAAGTGCCAATGGACTGAATTTTGCTAATTTGTGACATGACTTTCCAATCATATTTGATAGGGGTGAGCAAATTGAGTTGAACGGCTCTGGACAGTTCTCGATTTCTTAAATTTAGAACTAGTGAATGTTGGTCTGATTCCCGATTTCAGGTATGGACCCACTCACTCAGATCGGAATGATTTTTGTTTTAATTTTATCATTTCATATTTCCAAAATCTTAATTCCTATTATTTTCTTGCTCAAAATCAGTCATGCATGTGTCGTTACCTTGGAAAAAAAAATTATGTTTAGAAAAAAGAATGTCGGGAATTGCATATTCAATTCAAAGATGGATTAATAATAGAATAGAATTAAATAATCCAATACATTAATTTGGAAAATACTCAATTTGAATATATATTTTCGAATACAAGTAAGAATATAGGCCCTGTTTGGTCGGCTTTGCCAAGGGCTTTCGGCCAAAAGCCCCTTGGCCAAATGCGAACCCGCTTGGTTCGTATTTTGGAGAGCTTTGGCCAAATGCGGTGCATTCTCAAAGGGGTTCAAAGGCCTTTAGGCCATGGATGGAGGCTGGAGGTGCCTTCAAAACTTGCATTTTCGGAATGCCATTTGCTTGCTTTAATGAAAATATGCCGGTTGCCCATTTTGCCCTCATTTATTTAACAAAATCCATTTTTGCCCTTAGCCCAATGGAGGTCTGGAGTGGCTTTGGATAGTTGCATCTTGCAAATGCAAGTTGCACTGTTCATCTTCTCCGAGGAGCCGACGCGGCCGAAGACCGCCGGCCAAGGCGTCCCCGACGCCGGCGACCGTCGGCCCAGGTCGCGCGCCCAGGCGACAGCGACCCAAGCCACGGCGAACCCAGGTGACCGTCACCGTCGCCTAGGTCGCGCGCCCAGAGGTGACCGTCGCCATCGCCTAGGTTTGCGACCCGGGCGACGGCGAACCCGAGCGGACCGTTGTCGTCGCCTAGGTCGCGCGCCGCAGGCGATCCGTCGTCACCGGGTTCGCGACCCGGGCGACGGCGAACCCAGCAACCGTCACCGTCGCCGGGTCGCGCGCCGAGGCGACCGTCGCCGTTGCACGGGTTCGCGACCCGGCGGCGTCATCCCGTCGCCCGGGTCGCGCACCCGGAGGCGGCCGTCGCCATCGCCCGGGTTCGTGCGACCCGGGCGACGGCGCGGCGACAACCACCGCCCGAGGTCGGCGACCTCGGGCGGTGCTAGCCGCCGGAGGTGAATAAATTAAAAAAAATATTACAAATTTTTTATTAAAAAATAAATTTAGTTAAAGTGCATTAAAAAATGTAGTATTTACCAAACGATATTTAGGCCAAAGTTGCTTTGCATTGCAATGAAAAGTTTCATTTTACCAAACGGTATTTGCATTCGAAAAACCCTTCAACCTAAAGATACTTGCATTTTCCTAAGGGCATTTGCCCAAAGCCGAACCAAACGGGCCCATAGAATAGAGCAAGTAGTGGAAATCGAACTCACATTGTTCCCTTGAAACACTAGGGGTTATAGTCAACATTGATTCGTCATCGCTAATGTCTCTAATTCAAAACCGAACATGAAAATTTGATTTAATTCGGCGCTCACTCCTGTCATTGTCATTTCTCTCATTCTCAATCACGTAGTTCTCACGCCTCTCAAACTTGGTTCCTAATCATCATTATAGCTTTGTTTGTGGAAATGGACATCATGTTTAACTTATTACGAGTTTGTTTTATTAACGTCATTCATGACTTGCAATCTTGTTAGGGCATAGGAGAAAAAAAGAAAACGAGATACAACCAGTTCTTGGACTCGCATGGGACTAAACCAAACTAGTCAATCTACCTCCCGTGTGGATCTAACATCAAGTGGGCAATTCCTGGTTTCACAAACTAGAAACTGGCTCTTTTAATTTGATTTTCAATTCCAATGCGAAAATCGGCTCATCCTAAAATCGATCATTCTTAATATTCAACAACAACATGATGAAAATTGATAAGAAGATGTGGGCTGTCCTAATGCAACATGGCAAGTTCCACGCGTGTGATATGACATTGATCATGCGTGGCTGTGACATTCATAAGAAGAGATGTCGTTGCACGCCTTGCTTTTTTATGGAGTTTACTTGTTTGGCTCCATTCATTTCACCAAAATAAATAATTTCGAAAATTTTTTTTTGAAAAATAATTACTTGCATCATTTACAAAAATAAACAAATGAAAATTATCCACGAAAATATTAAGATATAAATTATCGTTGATAATAAGAACATTTTTTTATTGACTAGTTATTTCAAATGATATAAACAATTATTTTTAGCAAAATATTTTTTAAATCATTTATTTTTTTGCGAACAAATAAACACACTCTTCTAGAAAAACAATGCATGAAAAATATTTTCCATTGACTAAAAACAACAAGTTTAGATTAGGGAAACGACTCCCTTTTTTTGGAAAGAATAAAACCACTTTTCCTAAACCTTCAAATGAAAAAAATTAATTACTTTCTTTGAAAATGGTTTTATGGAAAATATGTTACTAACAAATGCGCCATTTATGGGAAACATAGAATTTCCTACTGTGAACGCACTTGCCAAGACTGAATAAAATGCTTTTAATATGAAAAAAAAATAATAGTGGTTTGTATTTATAGACATGAGGGGATCATATGTACATTTGCAATAGGGTTTTTTCAATTACTTTAGTTGATGTCATGAAGTTATATAGTTGCACTAACATCTACGACGGTGCCGACCCATTAAATTTCTGCATTTTCAATTATCTAAATCCGACCCAATAAAAAAAAAAGTATTATCTACTGAGCGTGCAACGATAGTGAGGTTGGTGCGAAAGAATGGATCATGCCAGATTGACCGTCGAGGTCAACTCTCTAGTTTCTACCAAAAAAACCCTTTTTTGCTTTTTAAATTTTTTCCTTATTCTTGTCATGTATAGGAAAATATAACGATATAATATTCGTTGGAAATCGTTGATGTAGTAGTCCGGTCATTGCCGATTGTCCTATGCGGCACATTGTTGCATTGGCGAAAATTGATGGGAATAACTATATTAGAATTTCGAGCGAAAATTTAAGATAAAATTGATAAAATTGTAAAATTCAGGATTAAATTAACATCCGTACAATAGCTGTACGATTGGCCAAGTAATTTTTCTTTTTATTTATTTATTGCATTCCTATATCGCGCATGGATTGAAGGATGCTTATACTTTTGCAGGCGCGGGAATCGTGAGAACCCTACGTTAGGAAAGGGACAGTGCCCTCTCAGGAGCATCAAAGCACAAGTCAACCGACAATAAATCAGAGACATGTTACACTATAGCATTTCTATATAAATATTACGATAGCGTGCATGTGCAATGGCGTCATAAACGCGGCCTGTCTAGGATATGATGTTTCTCAAACATGTCTTATTTACCGTCTTATAATATGGTGTCAATTAAGACAAAAGCCAGGACGGCAAACTGGCGATGCCTTCGGGGAAAAACCTAAATTACCAGTGCTTGATCAACATGTAACGAAATGAAAGGACTCATGGATGAAGGTTAAGCACGCTCTTCCTTTTTATTATTTTATTTTATTTTTAGAATGTTGGATATTATTATTGTGGGACATCGCAGCCGATACCAGCAGGTCTCCTGGAATATCCCCAGTATTCTAGAACAATTTGTGTCTTTTATTTCTAAGGATCGAGAATTATTCATCGAAATCGAAAGCGAGCTTGCTGTTAATGAGAAAGGAATCATTGAACTTTCAAAAAGGCAAGTGGGCTAGAGATGCAAAAATCCTGGCTCGTTGATTTTTCCTAATGGAATGATTTGTTTGTAATTCTATATGCGCGTGTATATATATAATATATGTATCCAACTTGTTGGCCATTGAAATTTTTAGTAAATCGAAAAGCATTGCAATCATTGAACTCCTATATCGGTCGATTTGCTAGAGACAGAAAGAAAGAGAGAGAGGGTGTGTGCATTATCTGAGTTCCTAAAGATGGGAACTGATGTGACTAATTGAAGATGAGGGATGGATCAATGATAATGAGCAGTACCATGCATAAATTCACTTTCGAATATTTCTCGCGAATTTAATATCACAAAAAGAATTTTAAGCTAGCTGTACTCCTTATATCATAAATATCTTAAATTTTTTTTACTAAAATTTTTCATAAAAAAATCCCAAACTTTTATTAATGAGACATATATACATTAGATGAAATTGAAATAAATGGCTTATATGTCACACATATAAACACAAAAAAGTTAAGAATATTTACATTATAATAAATAAATTTATGATTTTTAATGAAATAAAAAGTTTGAAATATTTGTGCCAAAGTTGGCACAATTGGAAAAAAATTTTTTTTTCTTTTTGGGTATTTGCCCTAAAGAAAAAGGCCAACTCGGTGCATGATTTCCTTTTTCTTTGCACACATCAACGGAAAAAGGAAATTAAAAAAAGAAAAAGAAAGAAAGAGCAATGGTTGGAACTTCGTCAACCAATCATGTGATGGGACGATGACGTGTCACTCAGTTCGATGAACTGGGACTTGGAGGTGGGAGCTTGCGTCGCGCTGTCCATAGAAATGATTTCCTTTTTTTGGTTTTCCTAATGAGCATAATCTCCACTGCAAAAGGGAAGTTTGATCTTGTCATTTTATTCCATCATTAGGTTTAGGAACCCAAGTTTTTGTAAAAAAAAAAAAATCTCGTGAACAAGAACAAAGCTTTATCTTAAAAAGCAGTCCATGACAAATTAATTTTCCCAATGGAATGTTTGGACACATAGTACTTTTTATAAATATATTAATTTGTACAGGAAGAAAGTAAATCCAAAACGTTCCATCATCTGTTCAACGATTTATGTTGTTTTTGTGATTTTTTGAATTTCACGATTATTTCTACACCAAATATCATCCTCTAAGTTGAATTTGCTGCGAGTGCAGAACTCTCAATCATTCTGGCAATCCATCCACTCAGATTTTTCATGAATTGGGCTATGAGAGCCGCCCACCATATGCTTCATCCACAGGTCAACCACACTCAAAAGAACAAAGAAAGAGGTCAACCCTTTACAAATCATACACAAATCATATGAACCGTTATAGGAAATTACAGGAGGTTCAACCAATTCCAGACGCACAGCACCTGCTCTTTTCCAACCTCACACTGTTCGGAAAAGTCACAAATTGCTGTCCACATAAAAGGAAGAAGAAAAAAGTGGAAGAAGGAGCAAAACCCATTGCTTCAATCCCAATGTAATTTACTTAAAGAGGCTCTGCTTGAGCCAATTTCATGCATTCAGTAAACCCCCAAAAATGCAATTCTGACAAGGACCACCATTTTCATACTCAAGAACCCAGAACTTGTGAACTGAAACCTTTTAATTCCTGGCCATACCTTTTCTCATCAAAAGTTGGGGACTTGAGATGAGTAATTTGCTTCCAGGCTTCAGTGTGGGTCTCCGCTTCTCACTTAGCGGAAAGACCCCTCCCACCAGTGCTGCCGCTGATGCCTGAAGTTGTTCTGGGCTTCTTCTTGGCTTGGGTATTGTAATCCTCATAATGATCGTGCCTGGTATCCTTCAGCGGCACGCGATCCTTCCCTGTGCCAACATTCGACAGGGACCTAATCTTGAGCCACGTTCTGTTGATGTAGTCGGAGAACCTGCTGTCCATATCGGGTCCGCTGCTCTTGCTGTCTTGATTGGCACTCAAAGTGCTCTCCAACTTGGGCTTATGAACTCTCTCCCCGTTTGTTATCGTAACTTGATGGACCCTCCCGACTGGAATCGAACCTGGCTGGGTTTTCTCCATCCCTGAACCACGAACAGGCAATCCTGCTCCAGTGAGTGACTGCTCCATTTGCGGATTGTCTAGGTCCCTGGGAGCCTGGGGCCTTCACCGGTCCAGTTGGTGCAGGAACTATAGGCACTCGATAGTCAGGAAAATTTGAGGTCGAGGACTTTGCTTGACCGTTTCCAGGAACCAAGGTAATTCGATGACCACCTTCTGATATTGACTGGATTTTGACGGCCTCAAAGGAAGGATCAGCCTCTGAGTGTGCAGAATTGGGGGCTTGCCCACCCCGAGCGACTAGACAAATAGCACGGAATATCTTCTGACATATTTCAGAACAACGTTTCTCGCAGCTCTCGTCCTGGTTCATTTTCAGCTAGGAACAGAAGGAAAAAAGAAGAAGGGAAGCTTTGAGTTGTGAAGAAAATGATCACGAGGTGAAGAGCAAGTACGGCTCCTAAAGCTCCCGACGTCGTCGAGTTTTTATACCAATGGAGTGGAATAAGGATTACTTGATAGACTAGTTCTCATGATCCTTGCGCGAAAAACCAAGAAACCTTTTTTTTTTTATAAAGTCGTGCATAAGTCACGAGAGAATACGAGGTGAGATTCCCAGAGAGTTTCCGTGAAGAGTCCGGCTCCATCGACATTTCCACATGATTCAACGATTCGTGATTGAATCTGCGCTTTTGCTTTGCATGGATTATCTGGAACGAAGAAACCCGAGTATGGTCACGATGGAGCATAATCCAATGGGATCGTTGCAGATTAGAGTAGCTTTAGAGCTGTGAGACACAATGCGACAGAAGTTTCAACAAAGGCGAAAATCATGAGCAGCAGAATCTGAAAAGCATATTGAAACGGAGGGGGTGAGATGAGAATTGGATTCGGCATATGTGTTGCTGACATTTTGACAAAATGGGCCATTTTTGTTTTCTTACGATTGGTTGTAGCTAGCGTTCTGGTGACATCCCACTCAAACATCATCATTCGCTCATTTGCATGGTAATTATTTTGTTGGGTGCTTTTTGGGAGAGGCGGAAAAGCATGAACAGGACATTGGTTTAGGCATCTTGTAAATGTTCCTGCTTTTCCTTGAGGGCCTGCAAGATTCTGTGGGGCTATCAGAGCATTGCTTTCCAAAGCAGTGTGAACTCAATTCGGTTTCCTTCAATGGCTATCAGCTGGAGAGGCAAGAAATAGGAGCTATAGCATAGGCACCGAGCCCCTGAAAGAAGGAAGAAGTTTGGAACCAGTTCTTTCCTGGATCAGTTCTCTCTGTTTATCTTTTGGGCAACTGCCTACTTTATGCGGTTCTCAATTTAGTACTATCTTTAGTTCCAAGTGCATTTGAACCAAACCAGGTCGTGAACTCTGCTAAACTGATTGAGATAAAGAGGAAAAGACTACTTGAATTTCATCTTGTTCCAAAACAAGCCAATCCGTAGTTCAACAGAGACAGTCAAATTCTTTGTCCTTCGTCTGTTAGATGTGATTGGCTTCTTCACTGATTTAATAGTCAGAAAGTTGAAATTTTAACCAGAAGTTGAACTAGGAACTAAGGCATGGTGTGTGTACAGATCTCTGCTTTATTTTCTTACATGTTAATGTTTTGTTTGACAACTATCGACCGCCCATCCTTCGGGATAATCTTTTGGCCTGATTATTTTGTACCCATTTTCTGGAGCAATCTCTTTTAGCGGATCATGTTCTCGATTCCAGGGAAAGAAAATGAATAAAGAGAGAGGAAAGTCATAGAGGAAAGGTTCCAAAAAGCAAGAACAAGTTGTGGAGTGTGGACAACTTGAAAGGAGAATAAGAGATTGATCGAGAACTGGAAAAGGGAGAGAGAGTCGCAGCATAATAGAATAAAGCTAAGGCCGCAAGGACGAGCCCTCGCTAAATCTAGCAAGGGCCACGACGACCTCACCAACCCTCACTTGTAGCTGACTGCTGGCCATGGCCGAGTGCTGGCCACGAGCCAAAGCAAAGAAAAGGAAATAAAAGTAAAGAAGAGGAAAAAATCTATAAAAAAAAAAAAAAAAAAGAAGAAGCAAAAATCATCCATGTTAGTGATTGTCACTCCATGTAGAATGGTCGGTTGGTATCTACGTGAGCAATTTTCTGCCAAAATTGATTAGAATGACTAAATTGACAAGTTGTTAAAAGGTTTAGAACTAAATTAATATAAATGAAACATTTATGATTAAATTGGAAAGCCCTCAATAAGTTTAAATTAGCACAATTAAAAGGTTTAGAACTAAATTGACTTTCATCCAATAGGTTTAGGGCCTGTTTGGTAACGCTTTTGGAAACAACTGATTATGTTCTTTTGTTTTGAAAACAGATTTGGAACATAAATTCGTTTAGTAAATTTTTTATTCCCGGGAACAAATTTGTTCCGGGAATTGATTTGGAGTAGAATCGAGAATTAAAAAAAAGTTACTTCTTGCTCCTAGGAACAATTTTGAGAATCAATTTTTTTATATCTCTCTTTTCTTTTCTTTTCCCTTCCTTTTCTTCTTCTTCTTCTTCCTCTTCCTCCTCTCACCCTATCGCCACCCCATTGCCACCCTTGGGCGGCCGCCGGTGAGCGACTAAGGGAGGTTCGGTGAGCTTGCTGAAGCCTCGCTAGGCCAAGTCAGGGCAAAGTCCGGCAAGCTCGCCGATGCGGTGTGAGGCCAAGCCTTGCCTCACGCCGGCTGGCAAGGCCAAGCCTCATGTCGGCTGGTGGGGCCAAACCTCACCCGGCCACCGACAAGGCTTGGCCTCGCCTAGATCTACGAGGCCGAGCCTCACCCTGGCCTAGCGAGGCTCCAGCAAGCTTGCCGGACCTCGCATGGCCACTCGCCGGCCACCACCAGTGGCGACCACCCAAAAGAAGAAGGGGAGAAAAGAGAAAAAGAAAAAAGAAAATATAACAAATTATAACAAAAAGTATTAAAAATTTTAAAAATAAAATTTTTTACCAAATGCATTTCTACTCCCGAAATAAAAAATTTAAACAATTTATTAAGCACCTTAAATACTCAGAAATTATTCTTGGGAGCTGAATAAAAAAAAATCATTTCTAATAAAAAATTGTTCCTAGAAATAGAATCGTTGCCAAATACACCCTTAGAACTTATTCAACGATTTTCCTAGAAAAATCATGGGCAGCATCTGAAAAAAAGGGGTGAGAATTAGATTCTGCATAAGTTGCTGAAATTTTGACAAAGCGAGCCATCTTTTCCTCTATCGATTGATGAGAGCTGGGTTTTTCTGGCAACACCCCACACAAGAATCATCATTTCCTCTCCCCTGCACCGATAATCAGTGATTGGAGAGTCGATCTAAACTCACACGTTGCGCGTTAGAGATCGAGCATACTACTATCACATACTTGCATCGTTCTTACATATGAATTACTAGAACTCGAGAGGGTTTGCAGCCCATCCATACCGGTCCTAAACGCCGAGGCATATATCGTAGATATAAGTTTCTCAAAAAAGTTGGGCTTTCGAAACATCGGCAATTACAGTAGTCATTCCCTAATTCATACATTCAAACAACTATGTTCTGTTTACTCAAATATATTTCTGAACACCCTCAAATGCATTTAGATATCATACACAAGCATATGAACTAGTATAAGATTACAAGATTTCAACCGACCCCAGCAACATAGCGCTGCTCTTTTCCAACTTTAGAATATTTGGAAAAGTTACAAATTATTCCGCACGGAAAAGATGAAAACAAAACCCATTATTATTCAAGAGGCTCAGCTTGAGCCAATTCATGCATTCAGACAAGGACCACCACTTGCAAACTCAAGACTCAGAACTCGCGAACTGAAACTATTATTCCTGATAATACCTTATCAAAAGTAGAGACTTGAGATGAGTAGTCACTTTCAAACTTTAGGGGGTTCTTAACTCTTCACTTCGAGGGATAACCACCACCACCACCCATGGTTAGAGCTTTGGTGAACTTCTTCTTGGCTTTGGCAATATAATCTGCAAACTGATCGTGCCTGATGTCCTTCGTAGACGAATGATCCTTCCCTCTGCCGACAGTTGACATTGCCCTAATCTTGAGCCACGTTCTGTTGATGTAGTTGGATGACCTGTGGTCGATATCATGTCCGTTTCTCTTGCTTTCTTGATCAACGTTCAAAGTGCTCTCCGATTTGGGTGTATTGGCTCCCGAATCCGAGGTTGAGGACTTTCCTTTGCCATTTTCAATGACCACGGTAATATGATGACCACCTGGTTTCGACTGGATCTCCAGGTCCTTAATGGATGGATCAGCCTCTAGCTGTGCATGATTGGGCACTTGCCCACCCCGAGATTTTTGACAAATACCGCCAAATATCTTCCCACATACTCCAGAAGAACGTTTTTCACACTTCTCACTATTGCTCATATTTGGTCAGAAAACAGAAGGTAAAACAAGAAAGTGTAGTTTTGAGTTTTGAAGAAATGATCACAAGAAGAAGTGCAAGTGCAGCTCATTAAGCTCCAAACTCCATCGAGTTTTTATACAAATGGAGTGGAATAGGAGGCAGGTTGGATGGAAGAACGGGATAACGATTGCTTAATAGACAAGTTCTCCTGATCCTTGCTTGAAAAACCAAGTAATTTTTTATAAAGTCGCGCATAATTCACGAGGGAATACAAGTTGAGATTCGCAGATGGTTTTATTAAAGAGTTCACCTTTATCGATCTTTTCCAAGTGATCCGATGGTTCGTGATTGAATCCGAGATTTCTCATCCGTCGATTACCTTGAACGAAGAAATTCGAGAAATGTCATGATGGAGAATACTCCAATAGGATTATGAAGGGTTACATTAGCTTTAGAGCTGTAACACGCAACGTCACAGCAGTTTCAACGAAGGCAAAATCATGAGCAGCATCTGAAAAGCATATTGAAAAGGAGGGTGAGAATTGGATTCTGCATAGGTTGCTGAAATTTGACAAAGTGAGCCATCTTTTCCCCTATCGATGGATGAGAGCTGGGTTTCCTGGGAATGCTCCTCCCCTGGGAATGCTCCTCCCCAGAATCATCATTTCCCCTTTAGGGATGGTAATTGACCGTCTTGTTGGGTGCTTTTTGGGAGAGGAGAAAACGCATAGAACAGGACATTTGTTTTGGCATCTTGTACGAGAGTTCATGCTATTTCAAGGACCTGAAAGATTCTATGTGACTAACGAGGTATTGCTTTCTGGTGAGCGCAGCAACGTGAACTCATTCGGTTTCTCTCAGCGGCAACTGTTGGAGAGACGAGAAATAGGAACTAGCCTGGAAGAAGTTTGGAACCAGTTCTTTTCCAGTATCCGTTCTCTCCCTTTTCCTTTTGGCAACTTTTACTTTTGACTTAATACCACGAAAAATCTCTAATCGGTGCACCTATAACAAATTTACACCTATGACAAATTTACGTTAGATTAATTTTTTGACAATTAAAAACTCCAAATTGATATAGCTATTACAAATTTACGCTAAATTAATTTTCATTGAATTTTCCTGTTAAATTGTTAAGTGAAATGACATATGATAAAATATGGATGTACCAATTTAAAATTATTCCTTCCATTTATTACAGGTATATAAATTTTGTGGTTTTTCAATCAAGTTAAGAGAAACTAATGAAATTTGTCACAAATATACCAATTTGAGATGGTCAAAAAATCAATTTGAAGTAAATTTATCGTAAGTGTATCAGTTTAAAGTTTTTCCTAATATTAATTATTTAACTTTTGTGGCCCTCGATTAGGTATTATCTAGTACAGATGCATTGGAGCCAGACTATTTCATGAATTGCAAATTGATAAATGTTTAATCGAGGTAAACAAAACAGACAAACTCGAATCCAATCATGTACCAAAACTAACCAATTGATAGTTCAACAGAGACAATCAAAGTCCTTTACCTTCGTTTGTTAGAAATTATTGACATTTTTACTAATTCAATAATCAGAAAGTCAAGGTATAGACAAAAGCTGATATGGGAACTAAGATATGGTGTGGGTGTAGATCTCTGTTTATTTTCTTTATTGAAAAACTATTAACCACCCATCCCCTCGTTGTAATATTTTGGTCTGATTATTTTGTTTGTCATCTGGAGCAATCTCTTTATTGGCTCACGTTCTAGGATTTTGGGGAAAGAAAATGAATGAAAGAGAGGAAAATCATAGTGAAAAGTAAACTAGGCTTGAATCTTCTCCAAGCAAATAAAGAGGAAAGGTTGCCAAAAAGCAAGAACAAGTTGCAGAGTGCAGACGACTCGAAAGGAGAAAGAGATCGCTTGAGATCTTAAAAAGGGAAAGTAAGTCAGTAACGTAACAGAACAAAACTCAGGTATTCGCAGGGAAAGAATCGGGTTGGCTTACAAAGCCAACAGAATCACCAATTCGCCATTACAGTGGTCCAGCAGATCCAGATGGAATGAGATTAGAAAATCGCAAGATCCAATATACTCCAGTATCGAATGAAAAGATTACCATAAGGAGAAGCCATGCAAAACTCAGCTTGGTTAATGCACAAGCTAATTTATAAACATCTTGGTTACGACACCATTTTACAGCGAGCTCAAGATAACTCGAGCCCAATCACTGAAAGACTTAAGCAAAATTCCTTTCCCTCCAGAAAGACCTGAGGTATTAGTTACCCAAAATAATTACACCATTCACAGGTTCAATCACTTATCACAACTTTTGACTGCATCCCAGATGCTCTCAACCCATCCTCCCTCCATGGAAGTGATAAGCCCAATGCTCACACAAACCTCAGCATAGCCACAGCCATTATTGTGGCAGCTCTGAAGTAAATCTTGCTCACACTTTTATCCACTTTCTTCACCATCTCATCTTCATTCAAGCTCAATTTGCCAGCATTTTTGCCGATGTCAATAACTGTGTCCCTCAGACTATTCACTGACCACGACAACCAAACCAGTCCAAACCCAAACCCGGTGCTTAGGAGTTTGGATGAACAAAAGGGAACACGTCCACAGGCTACCTTACAGATAACAGAAAAGAGAACAGCAATGCCCGTACCAGCAATGCCTGCTGAGAACTGGTTTAGGAGCTCAGGAAGTTCTGGTCCAGCTTTCTTGAGTGAACTAACTGCAGTTTTCCCCTGCCGTCTCTTGTCCACCAGGATGGATAGAAGGCTTTCGCACGCGTGGAAGTAATTTCTTTTATACAGATCTCTCTCTCTACTCACTTTTCTGCTGTTCTTTTTCCTTGATAATTGCTTGAGCTTGTTCTTTACAGGACTGAGAGATCACAACACATTCAAGCAAGCAGTAAGGATCATGATCTTTCACATATGCAATAATAAATAAAACTATTGGTAAGGACTTTTTTTAACTAAAGCAGCACAACAATCAAATCAGATAGGCAATATCCAACAAAAAGAGTTCAAAACAATTATTGTGTCAGACTGCTTAACCACTGATGATCGACATGCTAATAAGTTATCATGAATCAGAGGCGGACATATTCTCTTTTTAGGATAGACTATTTGACCTCTCTTCCCTTGTGACTAGAAATGTCACCATCTGACCTCTCTTGCTACCACAGTAGCACCTAGTCTGCTCAGCTCCAATTGGTGCTGGGGCAACAAAGCTTACACTCATTCACATTGGTTCATCCTGCTATGCACACGGCTGCAAATTTCACTTCTACTCCTTCTAAAAGTATATATCTGAAGCAAGTGTGCATTTTCCTTTTTTCATTCGGCAAATACCACTAGAATTGAGTCTATCATGATCTGTGAAAATAGGTAGTCCAATGGTGATTTGTGGTAGGAAATGGGCAGAACCTTATACTTTATACACATTGAGGCCAAGCATATCTGACTAACCATCCAATTAATCCCTCAAATCAACAACTCTTGCTAAACCAAATGATTTTCCACAAATATAGTTTGACATCTATGAGAAATCCCCAGTAAAACTCTATCCATCATGGTGGACAAGAGAGCGACGAAAAGTGAGCATCTTATTATCATACTGTCTGCACCAATTCAAAATACAACACAAGGAATGAGAAACACAAAGGGCACATAAACTTTTTCTGGTACTAAATATTGTTTCCATTGGTCATCTGACCAACACAACAATGCTCAGAAAATGTGGATCAATATAAGTTATTCAAAGACTATACTAACACATATAAACCTCGCACGCTGTGATGCGGAGGAAATATCTATGACACTATTAATTCTGACTTGATCATAAATTGAAAGAAACTACAAATCTTACAAGTTCAGCACCAAATTACCTTTTTACAGGAGCAACCACAGTAGCTTCAAGCTTCAAGGAAGGCCCACGTATGTTAGTCCTTGGTTTGTCAAAGGATTTCCTGATAATTTTACCAGTTATAACATCCATTAGTCCCCTAGTAATAGCCTCAAATAGTAAAGGAAAGGACCACCAACTCTGATGTGCAAATAAATGCATATGTACTTGTCCTATAAACTTCCAACTCCAAAGCATTGTCATGGTACAAGCAACAGACTAAAGAAAATGTACTGTATGATGGAGGGCAAATGTGAATTCAAGTGAAAAAGAAGATCCACAGAGAGAGAGAGAGAGAGAGAGAGAGAGAGAGCACTCTATCAGTTCAAGCTCTATTCATCACATATGGCATGCAAGCATAATCATAAGGACAAAAAGGAAAGGGGAGAGAATATCAATATTCAGATCCTCTTAAACCATTGTTAAGCAGATAAGGTGGTTGTTCTCATACCTTCTGAAGTAAGGAATTGGCATCGATAGCTTTCTCCCTTGAGTAAAATTCCTTGATAGGTAAAACTCCGCTACAATTGAGAGGAGATCCTTCATCTCAGCCCCGCTAGCTGCGATCAAGACTCTACCATTGCAGTCAATGGTTATTTTTGAATTTCGAACCAAATCTCCCATAAAATCTGAGAGAGTGCTCTGAGTGGAAAATTGTAAGTTAGGGTAGACGAGAGAGGGAATGATGGGCAGGCGATGCATGTCAGTTTCCACTGATTGAAGACCCGTTAAATCAGATAGCAGAGACGTATCCAGTCCAGCCTTTTCTGGACGACTCAATCCAGACATGCTCAACTCAAAGACTTCTCTCTGCATGGTGCATTGTTTGGCAATTCCAGTGCCTAGGGACCCAGTAGCTGAGTGAACATCTGCAATCATAATAAATGAACCTTACATTACTTGACCATCACCTGTCACGACAAGTATCCTACTTAAACTACAAAGATCACTCCAATACATATCCTACAATAGCTATATCGTTTTCTTTAGAAGCAGATCTTGATTTGAGTGATCTCCTAAACCTATATAGATGGTTCAGCACTTTAGCCAGTTCTACCAGCCCCAACAGTAATCCCTCATTTGCTGTTAAGACTCAGTTTCCAAAAATCTTCTGACCATACAAATGCAAGTGCCATTACTAAAACGCTAGTACAGTTTCCATTAATCTTATGATTCTACAAATTCATGTGGCATAATATAATTGCTTATACTGTGAAGCACTTGGAAATGGATACAAATTCAGATTCTTAAGTTGTTTTGTGGTAAGATGCTTTAAAACTACGACGGTGATAAATAATAGTGGCCCAAAAAATTTCATAATCTCTGTAGCATGAAGGTAGAGATTTCCATCTAATGAAATTGACAAGCTGCCAAGTAACGTGAATTAAAAAAAGAAGAAAAAAAGAAGATCTTCAACTAAGTGTTACGCGCATACCTTGCACATCTAGAATCACGGGATCTTTCTCTGCAGAATCAATCTGCACACACTGCTTCGCTGCAAACAGTCCATTTAGGGGTTCCGCTGCCTCCTTGCATCGATTGGGACTGATGTTCATGGATCCCAACCTTATAATGTCTTGTCTTGTCCCAGCAGCAGGCAAAAATGGCTGAAGATCCTGCACTTTCCGTAATTAGATTTCCTGAATGGAGGATGCAAATAACAAGGAACTGAAACCTGACCAACATCGACCATTTCGATGATCCAAGATGGAACAAAAGAAAATCCTGAGCAAACATTGCTGCATGCAGATCGAAACCACCTAACAATTGAGGAGGTCAGAATCAACATAGACAAAGCTTCACAACGTGCAAACACCAATGAAAAGCACAGTTTAATTGCCACTTCGCAACTCTCTGAAATCACCAAGCTTTGGGCATCAAGCCATGGAGGTCAAGATGGAGTCGCAAAATTTTTATCTTTTGGACAGAGTTGTGACCAGATTTCTGCAACATATCAGGCCCAGTCAACAGTGTGCACAGCGCAGCATCAAAACTCACAAAACCCGCAACTAACGACGAGTTACAAAAGACTGAATGCCGAGCTGCAAGCCCGGAGCTGCCATGACAACAGAACGAAATCGAGAACACCACGCGAGAATTAACCGATGGAAACTATTCAAAGCTCTTCGGAAATCCCTAGGCACAGAACCCAAATTCATTTCAATCCGAATCCGCGACGACGGAATCGAGAATCCAAGAAAGTCGAGACTCACCCTGATGACTCTGCTCGCGCCTTGCTCCTGACCAAGAACGAGGCCCGGCGGATACCCATGCGAAGCCATCAAACAGAGCTCGGCCATCATCGCCCAGGCTAGAGAGAGACGAAGAAGAAGAAGAAGAAGAGGAGGAGGAGAGACGGACAGAGGAATTCAGCTCAGAAATTCGATGTCTCGGACACCAAATCCCTCCCTCCGTTTGGCTCCTTTCGTCGGAGCACCACAGACTTACCCATCTTCGGACCAGACCTCACGATTTCTCTCAAAATCCTCGAAATCGGGAAAATTTTAGAATTTTCATTTTTTTTTATCTGGTTTTTACGGCTTGCTTTTATTGGGATGGAGCATCGTTATTCCAGGTTGGCTGCCGGACACGACAAGGCGGTGGGGGTGTCGATTCCCTTGCGGAATCTTCTGGAAGAGTGTCGGATTCGGTAATTCTTCGCTTGTAGTCCCCGGTTCGTGTGTGATCCGCTTTCCGCCGTCGATTAACCTGCGGACGTGATCTTTCCTCCGTGGGGCCCGGCCCAATGTCATGCCTCGCGAAAAGTAATCTAATGAGGGCTTGTTTTCGAACAAACAAAATATGGGGGCTGTGCTTTTTTCTAAGAATTAGTGGTTTCAGGATCAGTCGGCATTTTATCTGAAATCTGAAATCTATTTACTAGATCTATTAAACGGGTGGATTGAGTCGGGTTTGGGTCAGATTATAAATGGTCCGACTTAAATTGACACATTAACCCGTTTATGACCCATTTAAGCATAGTTTAAAAATTTTGACCTATACCCAACCCGACCCATTCCCAACCCATACCCAACCCGACACATATTGTTAAAACACTTCCATATCTAACTAAACTTATGAAAACTTATTTTATAATATTTTTTAAAGATTTTAAACTTATTCGGGTTTTTTTTTAAAAAAAAATAATTTTTATTTTAATTTTATTTTAAATTATTTTTATTTTTTCAAAATCACACATATATATGGGACAACGGGAATCACTTGTGTTTTGACGGCCAATCAAGCCACCATCCGACGATGGTGGCAACCATGTGTCACAGCGCCACCGTGCAAGCCAGAGGACGAGCTATTGTACAAGCGATGGGAGCGAGACAATGCGATGTCGTGCGATGAGGAAGGTTTTTTTGTTTTGATTTGAGAGTGAAGAGGAGAGGAGTTATTTCTGAGAATTGAGGAATAGTTGGGTTCTAAATAGGTTTAAATTTTTACCCATTAACGATCCATGTATTTTAGTCTTTTTAATTTTAAGCCCATTATAGATAATATGTCAAAATGGGAGCATAACCTATTTATGACCCATTTAACATTTAAATGGGTCATAAATGGGTCAAGTTTTCTTTAAATGAGTCATAAATGGATTATGCTAAAAGAAAGCTCAACCCATTTATGACTCATTTAACATTTAAATGGGTCATAAATGGGTTATGCACCCATTTTGACAGGTGCACTATTTACATACCTAGAAATCTAAAATTCATGATTTACTGAGTTTTATATGTATTTTTAATTAAATGATTTCAATAAATCATCATCTCTTACGGTCATCGTTTGTTACGGTTTATTAACTGCAATTCATGTATATATATACAAAAACTATAAAATGTCTCAATTATAGATATCATCAGAAATAAAAGTTCAAATTAATAGTTCTAGATTGCACACTTGTCATAAGACATCATGAATTTTGTACGATTGCGTGGAAATACGAAAAAAAAAAATACAAAGACTTGTTCCAAAATACCTTTAACCTACCTCTTTAAACTCATTACCCAATTTTTGGAAGTTGAAACCATACTCACCCCTCTTTTTTCACCCTTTTAATTCACCCATTGTACACGCTTCTTCCACCTTAAATTATCACATTATCCTTTACGGATCCCATTTTTAACATGTCTTTGAAATTCAAATATTTTCAATTATTGACCAACTCTTAATTTAAGATTTTTTATTTTTATTTTTTATTCCTCTTCTTTACTCGGTTTCAATTTTATTAAAAGACAAAGTTACCCTTATTCCCTCAGATAACTCTTTTTTTCACCCTAACTTTTACGCCCATTACATTTCAATGTTTATTTCATGTTTGTCTTCTTTTGAACTTATTTTCCATCATTAACTTGCACAAGAGTTTAATCCATTATCGTAATTTGAGCAAGCAATAATCAATGTTGTAGTAGTAAAGAAATGCTATTTGCCCATTGTTCATTCCCATAGATTCTCCTCATGATAGTGAACTTTTCAATTTACCTACAAATTTACGAGAATTTACGCAATGATTGGATATTGTGATCCATGTTTGCATTACACAATTCATATTCTCCTATCACTCATCTATAAACATTGATCCTTACAACTACACATATAAGCAAGGAAGAGTCTAAGAACAACCTGTTAACGTCATATAATTTGATATTTTGAAAAATCATAATCGTGTGATGCATTCCATATGCTGTATGTGATGTTAATTAGTTCAATCTAGTTATACCAATTCAAGCACATAAAGTAGATGGGGACTTTTCAAGATAATGATGCTATACAACTCAAGAATCAATCATGACATGACAACAATTATTTTCAACATTAATCTTGTTAGGACAAGGTAGTTATATGTGTTTTGCTAATAAGCTTCAAAATGAACTAGAGATATCATGAGTACTCGCTCCTATTTCCTCGTTACAACAAACACATATTAAAAGTAACTTTGTCGGTCCACGTCACCACAGTGGGTCAATTATATGATTGCCCGAAAGCAATGAGTCATCAAGCACAGGCTAATGAATTTAACAAGTAAACAGACATTTATAGATTGACGTCCACATCAAGAAGGTGCTTGAGACAAAAGTACATGGTAAGATTCATTTTAAAAATTTATGTTTGATTTAGAAAGTAATTCGAGACAAAATCTATACTTTAAGTATTATTTTCAGAATTCACGTCTACTTCACAAGTCATTTTGAAATTAACCTGAATTAACGGGTTTCGTTCCCTCAAACACTATAGTTCTTCAACCTGTATAAGTTGAAACGTAGCTAATTAATCTTACCTAGTAGGTGGACCTAGATGGGCTTGTCCGGACTATTTGACAACTCAATGATTAAAAAAATAAAAACTCCCGAATATTTAGACGGGTCTTTCCTATAAGGAAGATTGACTTTCGTGTGCATTAGGAATCATCGTTAATTCCACGAGTTAGACTCTCTAACATGAGATTATCATGCTAAACTACATTAAGCTGGCAGATGCTGAAAACGAACAAGAGCATAAACCTACAGAAGAATATAATCACTTCCAAAAGGGACAAAAGAAAATCACCAACTTTTGGTTATAGGACAAAATATTGTTCTGTAAACTTTTTTTTTGTCCAATCAAGCTCACATCGAAGTCGACATTGCAAATGACGATGACGTGTGCAGACGACACGTCATGGCAATGGTATGTATACAGAAAGATGCTGTTTTGTCACGAATCAAGCTTCTATTTAGCTTTTCTCTTTGGGTACACGTTTTGTATGCGTTTGTCATTCTAATTTCACTTATTTAAAACGTTATTTGTATTTATAATTATTGTTTGTCATGTCAGGTCTTGCTCATATTTACTTTGACTTAAAAGTCAATGGGTGGAATTTTTGCCCCACGAGTGTGAAAGTTGATACTTTTTTCGTTCATTTGAAAAGTGAGGATATTTTTATTTTCAATATAAAACTTCACGTTTTTATCTGTCTACATTTGGCCGTTAAATCATCACCATCATAAAAAGAAAAAAAAAATTATCATAATCTTTTTCATGGATAGAAATTTTCAAAATAACGATAGCGGCGTTCTTTCTAATAACTCTTGTTTCTTCATGGTAAAGTTTTAGGATAAAGGCCAAAGGTCCCTAATTCTTAAATCATTCAATATTTTCTTTTGGAAAATTAGGGACATGACATGTGGATTTTACGTGGGTATTAAAGCCTGAAAAACACTATTTTGAATTTGAAAAGAAGAAATTAATTAGTATTTTTTTTAAAGGGTTACATTCTAATGAAGATGAACGAGGAGGGCAAAAGCCAAGGGGATTGCAACCTCTTTACATGGCTCTAGGAGAATGTTGGGTTAGGAAGTGGTGACCTTTGACACCGCCGCGGTCGCAACACACCAGTAGAGAGATAGAGAGAGGATGTGGGTGAGGGTCAGCTAGGTCTCGACTCGGCAATGGTGGTGAACCTTGCTGTAGCGGTCACTGCAGCAATGGCGGCCTGACAATGGTCCATCCTCTCCATATCCAAATCAAATAAGACAAGAGCTCTATCTAATCTCAGGAGATGAACATCTAAAAGTGGGAAGTAGGACCGAATTCACAAGGAGACACACATGTTCATAAATTTCATTATAGTTACGGATTGTGTGTGAAAGGGAGCCTCGACAAATCTTATCCAAGTGGTCATCGTTCTATGTTGGACGAAACACCGTGTCCAACCGAGGAGCTACTTTTGTACGAGGAGATGCTCTAATTCCAGAAAGCCTTCAACACGCAAGTCGTCGTCGCTATCTCTTCTATCCCATCCGAGTGGAGATTTCAGGTTCCTCTTTACGGAACATTTTGCTATTTTGAAACACGCTTTACCGAGATTCAATGTACATGTACCCAAATTTAAAGCAATAACATATATGAACACTGGAATTTGCAATATGAAACAACTATGAATTCTATTTATCCTAAGATTATTGCAACAATCATATGTCGAGCCTAATTTCAATTACTGTGAAAATATGATCAGATGCCCCCAACACATTGTTTAACAACCAAACCACCAAATTTGGTGTTCTTGATTTCATAAAAAAAAAAAACCCAAAAAATGTCATGTCATAATTTTTTAGATTTAATATCATGAAAAATTTCAAATTGTACATTCGTGATAAATTTACCTCAAATTAATTTTTTTATTATAAAAAATCTTAAACCGGTACATTCGTTACAAATTCACCATCCATGAGAACATATGTAAACGTTTGTAGTTTTTCGTAGTATTAATTTAACTTAATAAAAATTAACGGAGGATAAATTTTATTTTAAGATAAATTTATTATAGATATATTAGTTTGAGGATTTTTACAGTATTTTTTTTTTCTTATATGGCATGTGATAAAGTGAAGTTCTTTTGGCCAATATATATATGTATTTCTCTTTTGGCGTGACCATTTTGGTTTTTTCCTCTTTCAGTCGTACGGTAGGGGCGCCTCCTGACCGCATGCCACAAAAGATTAAAATATAAATATATGATGCCCTTCCTCCTCCTCCCTTAACCATGTCATTTTAACGCAGCAGGCGTCGTTTCATCACTTTTCCTTTCCTCCTCTCTCTCTCTTTCTCTCTCTCGCAATCGGAACGAAACCCTAACCAAAATCCCTCTCCCCGGAATTCCCGAATCCGAACCCCCGATTTCCTTGCCGGTCAAAATCCTCCCTTTCCCCGGCGATCCCCATTCCCCCTCCGAATTGAGCCGGAATTGGGGTCGTCTCCCCGACCGATTCCCAGATCGCCCTCGCCCTCCTCCATCCGCCATTACTCCGAGTTGGAATTCGTCGAGGCTTCGCGGCGTCCGAGCCTCGATTCGTGGAATTCCTTGCATGGGAAAGGTCCTGGACGACCCCTCGAAGGCTTCTTCGTCTTCTTCGTCTCCTCCCTCCTCCACCTCCTCCTCCACGTCGATCACCGACACCATCAATGGCTCCCACCACTTCCAGATCAACGGGTACTCGCTGTCGAAGGGGATCGGGATCGGTAAGTACAAGGCCTCCGACACGTTCACCGTAGGCGGGTACCAGTGGGCGATCTATTTCTACCCGGACGGGAAGAGCGTCGAGGACAATGCGGCGTACGTGTCTTTGTTCATTGCCCTGGCGAGCGAGGGATCTGATGTGAGGGCGCTCTTCGAGTTGACGCTGTTGGATCAGAGCGGGAAGGAGAGGCATAAAGTGCATAGCCATTTTGGGCGGACGCTCGAGAGCGGGCCTTACACTCTTAAATACCGCGGTAGCATGTGGTGCGTGCTTTTTCAGATTTTGGTCTTTCTATTTAATTTCGAAACCCTTTTACCTGGATTAGCAATGATGTTATATTGTGTGAGAATCGGGTGGTTTGATGGTTTTCTGGTGCATGATCGAGGGTTTTATGTAGGCTTCTATTTTTCTTAGGAATTTAGCAATTGATGTATGGTATAAGGTAAGATAATCTTGTGTAGTGTACTGTTGGAATAGTAGTGTTCTGACAAATGAACTTCATTGAAAGTCGGAGGTCTTTCTGATCTTCCATGATTGGGGCCTTCTGCCGGAACTTCGCCTATTGCTTATTCATTCAGAAAATAATTGTTGGACTGGCAGATTGGCGATTTCTAATGACTGTCCACATTTGTGTCACACAACAAGCTTTTAGGAGTACATATGATGCAAGCTGGTGTTATGACGTAAAAAGACATATATGGTGGAATAGAAAGATGAAGCTATTGGTTAACTGGATTTGGAGCTTCTAGAGAGTTTGAAAGGTTGAAGCTGGTGCTAATACAAATGTATTACATATTGCACTGCCTAAGGCTTGCTGTATGTATTAGGATAAGATGTTATTTTTTGTTGCAAGAGTGTTGGACATTTATTGACCATCCATTTATTGAGGTAAGCTTGTGCTTTGGAAGCAGTTTACTTTGTGGGATGATTAGATGCATAGCTGAGGTGAGTTATGAATTTTTGGGTGGGCTCATTGATCTGAATAGTTGCTGAAATCTGTTAAAATTGTTCGATAGTCTATTAAAGTTTTTTAATAGTCTATTCTATATGCTCCTTTTGATATCTCGTAGGCCCTTATGAAGCATGTATCCCCTGAACATGTGGCGTGGGCACTTCATTTTTCTGGGTGTGTAGACTATCATTTTTCATCTCCCTAGTAAATTTAAGGTAGTAAACTATTGTTTCTCTTTCCCACCACATAACACTACAAGTTGATGGTGTTAATTTGTGGGCAACTGGATTGATATAGAGATGCAAGTAAAGATCTGATTCCTAAATTTGTTGCCATTTATTTAATACTTCAATCAAATATATATGATTGGTGAATTGGTTTTTCCATAAGGCTGTCAAATGGGAAATCAAGGTCATCGATTGTGATTTTTTAATGATAGATCACCTAGTTACCATCCTTGTTAGGTTTGACGTAACACTTTCAAAGGATATTGTTTGTTTGGTGGATGTATTTCTTTTGTTTCTCAAATTTCAGCAAAGTTCATTTTCGTTGTCTTTCATCTGAAATTTGGTAAGTCTAGTATCTAGCATTTTGATGACCTATCTTCACGAATTGCTGTAGGGGCTACAAACGATTTTTCAAGCGAAGTCTTCTTGAGACGTCAGAGTACCTCAAAGATGATACTCTTTCAGTACGTTGTATTGTTGGTGTTGTTAGATCGCATACGGAAGGACCAAAGATTTTCTCCATACCTGTACCGCCTTCTAGTATAGGCCAAGATTTTGGCAAGCTTTTGGACAGTGGGAAAGGAGCTGACGTAAGTTTTGAAGTAGATGGTGAAGTTTTTCCTGCTCACAAGCTTGTACTTGCTGCTCGATCCCCTGTATTCAGGGCCCAACTTTATGGTCCAATGAAAGATCAGAATACAAAGCAAATAAGAGTTGAAGACATGGAGCCTTCAGTTTTCAAGGTCTAACTTTGCCCCCTTCATCTGTCTTCTTTGTAATGGAATTTGTTGGAGTTGATTTATCTGCTTTGCACATCTAGATTCTTCTTTTTGATGTTTAATTTGATCATGTCCTAGGTTGAGTCTACTCCAGTTATCCCGTCACATGTAGCATCATCACATCTGTTCAGTGATGTCAACTAATATTTTGTCAAACATAGGAATCAATTGTGTGTTGTCTTTGTTGGTTGAGCTTAGTTTTATTACTTTAGGTGGCTTAAGCCTTTGAGTGGCATTGGGCAAAGATTTAGCAATCAAAAGCGGCAATTTCTTTTGGGAAAAGGTTTTACAAGAGTTAAATAATGAATATGGTGCTTAATTTACTGAGTTTACTGTGAAATGTATTGTGTGGACTATTTCAGATAGGTAAGTCAAGGAAATATTCTGAGGTATAGAGTCTCCTTGAAGGTTTTGTTTTTTTATTGATGAACAACACAAGCAAACCGCCCCCCCCCCCCCCCCGCCTAACTTTTTTGCTTCCCTCCTGTGTGGTCTTTGTGGTCTCATAACTTACTTCCTCCATGCCTGGATGCTACTCAGTCCATTTATTCACTACGTTTAGATGTACCGAATACTTCATCATGGGAAAATTGCGTTGTTTAGGACTTTCCTTTTCTCATCAGATGGATATAATTTAAAAATTGCTTGGAGAAACTGAGTAGTCCTGCTCCATGTGATTGTAAATTGATTAAAGTCCAAATAAAGTACACTTAAGGGAAGCCATCTTATGTAGTAAAAAAATTTGGCCATTGTCCACATGGCTCATGATTTGATCTTCTGCTGTTAAGTTTGTCTGTCCTTTAATGGAAAGTCTCTTATAGTCTAAACTCACTCCTTTATCATGCTAGTAGGAAAAAAAAAGAAATCTCATTTTGCTATGGTGATAGCTTGGGCTTATTTCATTCTCATGTATCAACCCAATTGCCATAAGTTTTTTGTACACCATGAGTATTATGTAAGAATTGATCTTTTCTTTTATAAATGATCTCTAGGTTGGTTGTTTTTCTACTGTATGCACTACTGATGTTCTTTGGCTTCATATTTGTGGCATCGTAGCACATTTTGGAGATCTCATGTCTTGTCATCTTTTTTCAAGACTCTATCAAGAAGAATGATATTTGACAAAGTCTGGAATTATTAAAGGAAAATGCAATTTTTGCCATCTGAATATAGAGATTGAATAATCTGATAACTGAAGGCCTTTCCTTGGGGATGAACATTTTTGGGAATTTTTTAGCTAGGCGGCACTGGTTAATTGATCCTTTGCACAGATACTAAGATTGTTAGAGGGTTCAGAATCTTTGGTTACTTCTGCCATCTACTCCTTCTATCCTTCTATCCTTCTATCCGGCTTTTGTAACCTTGTTCTGATTCCGTGTAGTCATGTGGTTTTTATCATTTTAGTTTGTATGTTTTTCTTTCATTTTGTCCTTGTACAATTCTGATGTGCTAGATTCTTTTTTCTGTTTCTTTTTGTTTGTTTGTTTTTCTTTCTTTTTGTCCTTGTACATGTTCTGATGTACTATGGAACCAACCATTACTGTTGACATGGACAGTCGCCATTGGTTGTCAGTCAGCTGCTAGCTTGGCACTTGTAAGTGGTTATTGCCACCATACCATCATGCTTACTTCCACTATCATTATCAATTGGCCAGTCGCAGCTGCATATGCTACTGGGCCACCACCATTGTAACCACCTCAGCTCCGTGATCATTATCATTGCCATTCAATTCACTATGCTTTTAGCCAAGTACAACTATCAAAATGAGGGGGGAAAATGCATATCAACCAACCTTGAAAACTTTTTCTTGTGAAGATGGCGTGACAATATTTTGTGTGAATGCCCTTTGGATATGGGCCATCATTTACAGAAAACAGCAGTTCCTTAGGTTGTTTTAACTAAAAAACTTCAGGCTAAACAAAGTTAGAACTGGTGATGTTAAAAGTCTGAACATAATTATAGCATTATCATGAGATCTGTCTGTTATTTCAATTTTTTTATTTCTGTTTTGCCGGACTAACCTGGAGCTGGAGGATGATTGTGTTGCTTAGTGATTATTTCTTTTAAGTACTTGACTGTATCACTAATGTTTATCAATTGGTTACATGAACTGGTTCCCCCTTGGCAAAAGTCTTGATAACTGAACTGTATAATTTGCAGGCATTGCTTCAATTTATATACTTTGATTCTCTGCCTGATCTTCAAGAGCTTACTGGTCTGGATACAAAGTGGGCTTCAACTTTGATGTCTCAGCATTTACTTGCAGCAGCAGATAGGTATGGCCTTGATAGACTGAGGCTGCTATGTGAGGCAAATCTTTGTCAGGATGTTGCCATAAATACTGTGGCAACTACCTTGGCATTAGCAGAGCAGCACCACTGTTTTCAGTTGAAAGCCGTGTGTCTCAGATTTGTGGCAATGCCTGAAAATTTGAGGGGTAAGTTTTTTTCTTCTAACTATTTCTATAGTCCCTTATGACTTTCTATCATGAGTTGATGCAGATGTTAGAACTCTTGTGACAAAGTATGCAGCATGCTTTGGATATTCTTTTCTCTTCTTTTGTAAAAGAATGGATTGTTGATGGTCCCTAGCATGTGTTCTGAAGTTCGTTGTAGACATCCTTTTGAAATTACCCAGTTTCATGCGGGAACAATGGTTAATTGGATGATGATTTTACAGCACCTTCATTCTTCTGGATGACTTAGAGTTGGCTGGCAAAAGGTGGATAGGCAAATGGTGATTAGGGGATTGTTATTAGGATAGACTGGTGTCCCTGACCATAAAAGTGGGTTTCTTATTAGAAGGGTACAAACATCACCAGTGAGAGGGAAAAAGTGACCCTAGGAGCACCTAATACTCTTTCCTATAAGGATTGATTAGGTTTCTATTTGACTTTTCATGTGCGGATTAAACATAATTGGTATGATCCTCTTTGTAGTAAGTACTGTTTAAAATTTAAAATTAGTGGTCACCATTGAAGAACAATTTTTCTTAGTTTGATTTGCTTGTCTTTTAAGGTCAGGTAAGACAATTGAATTGTGCCCAGTCTTTTTTCTCACTGATTTTGCTGAAAGAACCTGGCCATTTGGGTTGGGTACTTTATTCTCACTACTCAACAAAATCACAAATCTAATAGAAACAAAAGGCGAGGTCTTTGTTCTATTTGCTTGCAATGCTACACCTATCGAAGTTGGGGAATGCTTCATTCTAGGTACACTGTTTAACTGTATTTGTTGGCTTCATGTCCAGCAGAAGCCTTTCCTTCATTACCATCAGTAGTTGTTACTCTCTCAATAGCTTCAGTAGTTCCCTAAAAAGCCTTTCATTGGTGTAAGAATGAACCATAAGCCCTTCAGAGAGAACCCTTTAGAGAGGCTGATGAAAAGGAAAATTGATTTAGTTTTTAGGTTTGATTTGTTTTTCGCAAGACCATTTTAATCTCTGATGATCTTGTAGCTTTTTTCCCCTTTTAGTTGATTGTTTGATTTGAGTAACAATGTGATTGATGAGATTTAACGGGAGCTTGTCCAATCTGTTTCTCAGCTGTGATGCAAACGGACGGTTTGAGTACTTGAAGGAGAGCTGTCCCTCAGTCTTGACCGAACTATTGGAGTACGTGGCAAGAGCGAGTGAGCAATCGATGATTGTTTCCAGTCATGGGAATGAAGGCATTCTTGACGGCAGCGATGCCAATGGGAGAAGGGTGAAGCAAAGGATATGACTGAAAAGTATTTTTCTGCAAAACATCAATTGTAGCCCAGAAGAGGGAACGATAAGAAAATTGAAAAACCCATAATGTAGGAGCAAAAAAACTATTTTCCAGTCCTTAGCTTCTGGCATTTGACTTGCATGAGATGTAAATCTTGGTTCTTCTTTGTCCTGATTGGGTTGTAATGTGAAGCAAAACTTTTGTAGCTGCTTCTTGATTGGTCATTCTAATCTTATGTTCTTGTTAGCCAAGTTTAGAACCATCCAAGTTAATCCAAAGTCGGTTAGGTGATAGGCGACAACCTAAATGAGGTGATGCGATCTCTGTCTCTCTCTTACCAGGCATTTGCACTTAAAGGCTTGTGTAGGGGTTTAATTAGTTGCCATTGTTAAAGGGGTGCTTATCTTAAGAGATGACGGGGTGGCTCGAGGGCTTTGCGCTGTTTACACTTCGCAGCAAGGAACAGTCCAGGCAGCACCTGTATATATCACCCCTGCTCGTCTAAATCACCGTGTTTGCAGTTACTGTCTTTTTTTCAACCGATAGTTTGGATATTTCCGAAGCACACCAAATGTCCTTTAGAGGCAAGCGCAACGCCTTCAATTGCAGCCTCGAGACACGGTGCATGCGATCCAAGAGTGGCGGGGTCGAGTTAATTCCGTGAACGAAATAGATACAACGCACTTCAGTCGTCGTTAGGTGCATGCGCTCGATACAAAGGTGCATTTGTGCGCCCAAAGCAAGCACTTACCAACCATGCACGAGCACTAGGCATCGTTTGGACTTGAGTTTGGCACTGAAAATTTTGTATTTGCTCTTGACAAATTTAACAGCTGAATTAACCACAAAAGAAAAAAAAGAGCAAATCCACTGACGATGACAAGCAACTAGTGATTTTGACCAAAAAAGAAAAAAAAAAAAAGGCAAGCAACTAGTAACGGTTATGGGTGGATGTACAAGTGCTAATATTTTTGTGCGATGTTCACATTAGTGCCAATTTTTTTTTCATTTACTTAAGTACCACAATTTTGAAATTTTTTTTCACTTGAATGCCTCTTTCGATTTGCCAATCAGAAAAGTTGACGTGGTGATCGAAGGATAATAATATTTTTAAATATTTTTTTTAAATATTTTTATTCATTTCTTTTTTCTCTAAGATTAGCAAGGGTCAATGGTGACCCTTGCTAACTATGAAACCTTCGTCCTTGGCCCCGAAGAACCTAGTGAAGCCATCAGGTCTTGCCGGCCATTGGCAAGGCCTCGACAACCCTTGCTAGCTCTCGGTGGCCCTAGAGAAAAAAAAAGAAAAAAATTCACAAATTCAAAAATTCAAAAAAATTAATACAAATATTAATAATATCAAAATATTGTTCCACTAATCACGTCAGTTTTTTGATCATATCAACTTTTTTTGGTGAAGTGACATTCAAGTGAGTATTTTTTCAAAATTATGATACTCAAGTAAACAAAAAAAAAATAATACTAAGTTAATGTCCTACAAAAGTTTTGGCACTTATATTCAACTTTCTTCCGTTTGTGCTTATGAATAAAATATTAACCATGAAGGTTAAATTAATTGCGGCTGACCTTCCAGGGATAAAAACGTAATTTCGGGGTACAATAAAATTAATATTCCGCACCCGCCTACTCCTCACACAAACAACCCCTCTCTCTCTCGCTCTCTCGTTCTCGGAGTCGTTCGGCGAGTTTGCAGTCGCAGCAATGGTACTACCTCTTCTCTTAAGCCTCCTCTTCTTCTCCGACTCGACGCGATTCCGTCGCTCAGATGCGCTGGGCGGTTGCCCTAGGGTTTTCGGCTGCTCGCTCGGAATCGAATTCGTTCGTCCTTTCATTTTTTTTAACCTTTGTTGATGCGGCGAGAGGTTTGCGATGATGCCGTGCGTGCGTGTTGTGTCGTGTGTTTCAGTTGTTCTTCTCGTACTTCAAGGACTTGGTGGGCAGAGAAGTGACGGTGGAGCTGAAGAACGATCTGGCCATCAGAGGCACCCTCCACTCCGTCGATCAGTACCTCAACATCAAGCTCGAGAACACTAGGGTTGTCGATCAGGACAAGTACCCTCACATGGTGCGCCACCCCCCCTCTCCCTTCGATCTTTTTTCTTTCTTTCTAGCTGCTTTTCTTGATTCGTTTTGGCTGTGGCTATAATTGCGGTTTATACGATCTGTCGTAGCCTGATTTGGAGCATCGGGAAGGTTAGGCTTTTTAGGAATGCTGCGGCTGGTATTGCGGTTCTTCGGATTATATTTGCTTACGAAAGGAGGACCTCGCGATTATGTTAGGGATAGCTTTGGCTATGGGAGGGAATGTGTGTCGGATTCACTGGATGGGTCATGTATGGTGTATATTTGTCCTGTTGTTTTGGGAGTGAATGGAATGTGCAATATTGGGGGAAAATGAGAATGTGTTTGTATTTTAGTTGGTTGTGTGCTTGTTGAATATAGACTGCAGCGTCTATTGAATCGTATTTAGCATGTTGCCCCCCTAGTAATGAGGAAAATTGTCACTTCAATCCGGAGCCCCACTTTGAGGACCTTTTCCTGACATTGACTCTTTGACATGTAACTTGCTGATTGATTATGAGTTGGATGTTGGGTGGTACACACACTGGCTTTTGAGGTACCATACATCTGGTTGATTTATGCAAAGCTAAAAGCTATTCTTACCATGGTACCTTATTTCTATTTGCAAATGTTGGGTCAGTTTTTTCAGATGAGCGATATGGTGCCTTTCTGTCTTAGTTCGACTGTGAGCTAATTTGTTTGTTGGAGTCTTGGTCAAGTCAATTAATTTGGATGCTTTTGAATCTGAAGATTAAGTCTTTTTTCAAGGGATTTTGGAGGTTGTTGGTTCCATGTGTCAACGGTCCTCACACGTGAAGGGTTAATATAGTTTTTTCTGCCTTTTGTAGCTGTCAGTCAGGAATTGCTTTATCAGAGGATCGGTGGTGAGGTATGTTCAGCTACCTCCTGATGGAGTTGATATTGAATTGCTTCATGATGCCACGAGAAGAGAAGCCCGGGGTGGTTGAAGTTTCCGATGATATGCATGGACTGTATTTGTATGGTTGAGGAACCAATTTGTATTGGCTGATATTGGAACCTCAACATAGTGGGCTCATTAGCATTTGTGCTGTGACATACTGAAACTTGGCTTTTTTTTTTTGTCACTTGGGGAGTAAACTGTTCTCTGCTTGAGGTGATTGCTAACTTGAAAATTTGAACTAGTCTTATGTCCTATGTTCAGGAAAAAAGGGGGAAAGGAACTTGCCTATGTCCTAAATGTGCTAAGTGTGCTGCCAAGGCTATAGCAATGGTTGCTGAATGCTCAATTTGATTTTGCTGTTCAGTGGTTTTGATTATGTTGAAGTATATAGGTGTGATGATATGAGGTCTGCTTGTTAATGGCCTCATGTCCGTTTAGCCATTTACATCTTGCAAATCGTGATAGATATCTGATCATAAGGATTTACAGATCAACTGGAATGCTTTCAATTGATGTTCTGTGGCAGCTTTATGATGGACCTATGTTGCTGAGAAAATTGGCTAGCCACATTCATCTAGACTTTAGAGAGGCAGCAAAATGGTGAGAGGGAAAGAACTTTCTAGTCGTTTTGTACTGAACGGCTTGCCGCATAAATGTAGTTGGATGAGTTATGACTATTAAGTCACTAGTCAAATTATGTCGGCTCTATTGTTTCTCCTTATTCTGTTTTCACGTTCCCCATATTCTACTTTGCTGGGGAAGTTTCTCTAGGCTCTTAATCAGCCTATTATGGTGTACTGACCAGTGGAAAGGGTTGGTCAAACTCCGTTCTTTATATGGTCCAAGGGAATCAGAGTTTTGGTTGTCCCTTGGACGACACCTGCATTTACCATTTTCCTACATAATGTAAGAAAAGTCTTGTGAACAAGTAGAACATCCGCAAGACAAACGACATTGGGAATTCAAGGTGAAATTTTTTGCGTCAGGATCAATCCAGGGCATTTTTTCAGATTACATTGCTGAAGGTCCCTATCAGTTGGCGAACATGATTGTATACATCTACTTCACCTGAAATTCATGTCATGCCTTGCAAATTTCTTCAGTGGTTAATCTTATCAGTGAGTCAATCTAGATCCTTTAAACCTCAGTGCTTTGTGGTTGGGCCAACAATAGAGTTTAGTGCACATCGGTGTTCTTTGGGTGCCCTTATCGACATGGTGCAAGTATTACCACAACCTGCAAATTTATATGCTCACAGATACTCCATGCTAGGAAAATATCCAGGTTTTAGTTGACCCAGGCACTACAAGCTATGTACAAGTGGGCAATGCCCCCACGCAAACTCAAAGAACCTAGAGCTCTTCCATTTATCTCCAGACAGGAAAGGCCAGGCTCTGTTTATTCTAAGCTAAACTACATCCGCATGAGGAATACATTTCCTAATCAGCAACCAGTACATCAGATAATAGGCCGGTACTCTGCTAGGAACCATCATGCTTCGTCATTCTCTTTTGATATGTAGACGCAGTAGAAGGTGACCAAGTTCTTCTTCACTTCAAGTGCTTAGTGAACCAGTCCAGCGTGTCCTTATGGGCTTCTTCAGCGGACCTCACCACCGCTTCATCTTCATCTTTATACCTCACAGTCCAACCATGCTCCACCCCAGCAAAAATCTTGACATACCCATCAACCTGCAGAAGATAACAGACCTCAAGGCCTCAGAGTCTTGTCCATTTATGATCCATACAAAGCAATTTCCCAGTTCACGTAAGTGTACTCTTACTGCTAAACTCTATTTCGTGAAGGGCATTGAAAGTATTCGAGATCAATGAAGTGATCTCAAAGGTCAAAGCATAAAAGATAGTACTTGGAGTGCAAACACATGCATTAACAGCAGGGATGGAGATGTTTACCTCAGGTTTAGTGGACAAGATTTCCTCGAACTGCTTGAGAAGCTCTGGTGGAGACATTTTGTCGTGCTCAGCACCCAATACAGCTATGGGAGCCTTGACCTCTGAAAATAACAGTGTTAGATCACCAGTTACATAACTTCTACGTGGTCATGTGAAGTGTGGCTTATATTCTCTGATATATGCAGCATCATTATAAATCTGTCACATGAGCTTGTCCATGGACCTCGGTTTGGAAAATAACAGTGTTAGATCACCAGTTACAAACCGAATACGAACCTAAGAAAATATTAAAAAAGAGATTATTAAAGAAGTGTGGCTTATATTCTCTGATAAATGCAGCATCATAAATCTGTCACATGAGCTTGTCCATGGCAATAACATGGAGACTCTAGCAGTAAATTCTATCACTGAATGAAGAAAGCTAACACTTACTATACAAATGACAAAGTATTAGCTGTTCTCTTGATCAATGTAAAGCAAAACATAATGTCAATTTCTCTGCTATATTTTTGAGACCAAAGTCCATAATTACATGCACTTATGTAATAAAATCAAGACCTTTTACGAGATAACTGCAGAAAGTTAGTCATTGTAAAAATAATGGCAGAAAGTTATTTCGCTATCTCAAGATTCTCCAGCCTTTAGGTAGACCTACTATCTACCTCTCCATAAGCTTTCAGTTCCTCAGACAACATGAGTGCTCTCAAACCTAACCTGAACAATTATGTCTGAGATAACCATATGTAAATCAATAGGTAAGATCATGCATGTCAGGCCAATCTGATTTGTTTAACAGAGAACAGAGACATCCTTGTTTTCCAAGAGAGCACCCAAGAACAGAAATGCATGGACTACTTTAGGCTAAATGCCCTGAAAATGTGGATTCTACTTCTTTGCTCAGCTTTACCTACCCTTAATATCATCCACAGTGACTCGTGAAGGGTGTAGCAGCACTGCAGCTTGAATGTGATCAGCCTTCCCCAGATTTACAACCACCTTTGCTGATAATCAAACATCAAAGTTAAAAGTTTTATCCAGAATAATTTGAGGACTATATCAGGAAAAAGCTTGTGGAACAAGGCAACAAGAAGACTCACCACCCCAGCAAAATCCTGCAGCTCCAATGGCAGATACGCCTTCACTTCTCAGAGCAGAAACAACTCTTATGGCATCTTCAAATCCTTTATCCTAAACAAGAACAGAAGTAATATGAAAAATATACTTCCATAGCAGAACTCTCAGGGTCAGCTCTCTTACAGAAGAAAGAATACAACTAGAATTTATATGTTGATTGAGAAAAATGAAACCAAGAAAACCACTAATTTATATATAGGAAAAACACTATGGAAAACATAAATGTCTCATAAGGTATAGGGAAGTCCTTAAACAGATAGAGACTTGAACTGAAAATTGAAGCATACAGTTCCATGAGATTGTCTCCAGACTGCAATAGGTCTCTCAGGATTGTCAGGCACATAGGGATCTCCATAAAAGAAGTCTGGAACCACCACATAGAATCCATGAGAGGCCACCTTGTCTGCAAGCTTCCTTGAAATCACAAGCATACAAGGTTAAGCTTTTATAGTATGCAAAGAATCATTGGCATGTTAAGCACAGCTATATGCACCAAAATAACATCCAATATGTTGTCACTTGCAAAATTTGAAAGCTAATAAATGCAGATTAAAATGATGCTTTTGATATTAAAAAAAAAATGCCACCACAGCACAGAATTCAGTGATGACGCAGATCTATCAATGAGAAAATTCAGAAAACTGCACATAAGCAATAGGAGGCATCCATAATAAGCATAAGCTAAAGCTTTACACAAGAAGGATGATGAAATTATATTGTCAGGACATACAAACTCAGAAAAGGATCATAACATCTCGTGTAAAAGCATCTCAGATGACGCAATTTCATGAAACACTGGCACCCCCTTTAGATATCGCTATCATCTAACATGCAAAGAAATTACCCAGAGAGTTCGGAGTTCAGGACTGATTATCTTTTGTTTTGAAAAATCTGGAGGATTTCTTTGCTTAAATTGTGTGAGGATTGACTGAACTCAAGCCACTAGAAGTCAACATCTTTTACTTTAAGAACATTCTGAGAAATGCTTTATGTATGTAGAGTTTATGATTAGACCAAATAAGCAAAAACTTAGGGGAGACAGAGCAGACAACCAGTCAGTTCCCTCCAAAAATCAGCAGAAACAAATACAAGAGGAGCTGAGATGTCAACTGATCAGAGTGAAGGAGAAATTAATCACATTCTATTCAATGAGGTCATTAACAATAAATAAATAGCTTCTTCATGAAGATGATTGAGTTGCTTATGATAAAACTTATAAGTAGTGATTAATTCTGTCTGCTTTGCTCGAGCTGGTACACTAAGAATCTGTTAGTGCTAATAAATGGGGGCAGTTTCTTGCACAAAAACCCGATTCCAATGAAAACATTACATACACGCCCTTTCTTGAAGGAACTCATCATGTAATAAAAGTAAAAACAGATTTTGAGTCTTAAATTACAACATATAGTTCATTAGCACAGTATCCATTTAGGTTCACAAATATTTCGTTAACTTAGTCATCAATAAAGTCGGCCCCAGTCTGACCTCTCTGTCAATTTGTGCCATATCAGTCAACGTGATCCATGAATGCATTCATGGATCGTCAAAGATAACTACAATAAATTGAAATAATAACATTTCCTGAGAATCACAGACTACGGAAATGAAATCTAACATGAGCAAAGTTGCTTTCAGTAAACTTAGCCAGACATGTTACACCAAGCGTGCATAATTGCAACCATGGACAATAACAAACATGGTAGTCAAGACTCAAGACTAAGCTGACCAATTGGAGTTATGGAGAGGGTTTATTCTCTAATTCCAGCCAGTGGGATGGGATCGGCATGACAGCTTACCTCAGCCTTGGTGCTTCATAACCTGCAAAAAAGGAAACACAGGTTAAGTTATGTCAGAATCAAGCCAGAGAAACATAACCTCAAACTCCATGAAAAGTGGAACATGCATGAGCTTGACTGGCCAGAGCAGAGAACATTCACAGAGTAGAGTGAGGACAAAGGATGAAATAATCGTCCTTTTTTCCTTTTCTTCTCCACTCACCCGCTCATTGCCTAACGACACAAGAAACGTGGGTTTCTGCAACACATGCTTAGCTCAAGTTTTCTCGCAACAGACTAACAAACTTTATGCAAAGGCATGACAGCACTGAGTGCCAAAAGAAGTCCCAGATTCTGCTTCAAGCAATCGAGTTTGGAAGAGGAATGCTCTTCCTCCCAAAAAAAAGAGAAAAGATTTTTACCTAACGATAGAACTGGAACAACCACAAAGACAAAGGCTAATTCGGAAACCATGAAAGGGAATTGTACCGAAAACGTCGGAGACGAGGAGGACGGCGAGCTTGGAATCAGGGGGGCCGGTGATGTAAGCTTTCAAGCCTCCGATCTCCGCGACACATCCGATTCCGACACCCGTGGTGTTCAGCGTCGGAGGGTTCTCACAGCACTGACTCTCTGACATGGCCTTCTTCTTCTTCTTCAATGGAGAAATAGCGTGAAGCTTTCACGGGAAGTTGGACATGGTGGTACTGGTAAAGGGGAACTCTTGCTGCTTCCGTTCTTGCTGACAGAGAAATCAAGAACAGAGTCGGTCTAGAGGGTCCTGGCGCTTGTCCTCGGCCAATATGCTTACGTTACCATTTCAATCAACGGTCGACGATAAATCGCGAGAAATTTGACGGCTGACAACGTGCACAACGAATTTGCAGAGCAACAAACAAGTGACACGTGGAGAATGGAGAGTTTATGGAAATTACACGAAAAATCTCCATATGATAAATCTGTGAATTGATTTTTTGACTATTTAATATTCCAAATTGAATTAGCCTTGACAAAATCCCAAACTTGTACATACCCCCACATTACTTTCCATCAAATTGGATTAGTACCACAAAAAATTATCAATTGATACACCTATGATAAATAGAGGGTCCTATATTAAACTAATACATCCGTCAATTATCATGTTATTTAACTTAGTAATTTGATGATAAAATTTAACGAAAATCGATGAGAGTAAATTTGTCATAAGTAAGCCAATGTAGGGAATATATCAATTTAAGATCTTTTGTGATATTAACCCATTACTAAAATAAATAAAATGTTTCTTATTTCTTTGATATGATTTCCATAAGGCTTTCATTTATTGCCCAAACTATAATCCATTTTGTAATCTCCATTCGACTTTCTCTAATTAAACTATATTCCACTCCACATTATAGGTTAAATTGTCGGTGCCACCCAGTGTTGCCCCTATTGTTAAGGGTGATAAATTTAGCTTATTGCAATACCCTAAAAATCAACTTGAGCTTAGACAAAAAGAGCATATTTCTTATGCGCATATTCCTTATGCATCTTTCGTAGGATGTCTTATATACACTCAAATATATTTCTGTGATTATGATTTCGACAAGGATTTCATTTATTGCCCAAACTATAAATTAAAATATTCACCAGGCATTGACAATTTAACCTAAAATGTGGAGTAGAATATAGTTTAATTAGAGAAAGTCGAATGGAGATTACAAAATGGATCTGATGTGCTGCTTGTATTAAGAATTTATTAAGAGACCCTTCTTAAATTAGGTGACAATACATGTGTATGTGTCATGTCATCGACAAGGATGAATCTTGCTAAAAATGCAAACTTATTGCCGACCGTGATACCGATAGCCTAAATTTTTTTATCATGTTATATAAAATCTTAAATCATATCTATTGTGATATAAATATCTCAAATTCTTTTCATGGAAATCTTGCTACAAAGTAGCGGATCTAAATTTTGGGGGTATTGTTGACACCAGAAAAGAAAGTTTGAAGTTTAGGATATTTTATGGTGGACAAATAATTTTCTCACACCGATATGAATTTTGGAATTTAGCAACAAAAAGAGTATTTTGGTGTTACAATGAACATAATTAAAGGTTTTTTTTATGTTTTTTTCCCATCAAGAGTAATAGTACCGAAGAAGGAAATAATATGCAACTTGGGCAACAAAATGAAAAAAAGAAAGAAAGAGAGGAAAATAACTTGCCATGATCAGAGGAAATTCCCATTCCATCGGACACGATATTCGTTGATTTATTACAAAAGCTCATCCCCTAATCTTTTGGGTGAAACCATCTCTTGAAATAAGGTAATGTTGAAACTCGAATTTATGCATGCGGATCCTTGTGAACAACAATGGAAAGTCGAATCCAGATTCTTCACTTAAAACCATGCAAGACTAAACATTCCGCCCTAATCCCAGTTGAAAATGAAATGCTTTGAATAGATCCGCAAAATTTCCTTTCCTTCTCAAGACTCATTTCCATTCACTAAATGGTACATTTCCTATATATAGAGAGAGAAAGCTACGTTTAGAATTGTCCCTCTTCGAAGCCAATCTCCATCCTCGAGCTTCAATTCCTTACCCAAGATTTTTACGAGGCTCTTCACCCAATTCAGATGTCTACGGTAACCATACTTTCATTTGCCATTTCTAGTGTGAACTTTATGTGAATAAAGACATCTTACTGTAGATGTCGATGTCTGCAGCTCGTTTTCCGCGTGAGCATTGGTTGCTGCGACGGATGTCGGCGAAAGCTTCCGAAGATACTAGGCAAGATAGGTAAACATACTTTACTTCATATTATCATATTTGAACCGAACTGGCGCCGTGCGCCATTCGAATAAGACTCGGCCTGCTGACTGAGCAAGTGCTTGATATTCCCCTTCATTTTGGGCTTGTTATCTTGATGCTCGTGGATTGCAATGATGAAGAAGCTTTCTTTGAATGAGCAGGAGTGGAGCTTGTGGGCATTAACGTGGACGAGCAGCTGGTGGAGGTCAGAGGAGACGTGGATCCGGAGGTAATCCAGAAAGCAATTTACAAACATCTTCAGAAAAGAGCAGTACTTGTTGAGTGATACAAGTTGGGAAGGAAGACGAATGGAATAAGAGTCGACATGATTGGCATCGGTCATTCCTGATTAGTTCCCATGATGGATTTGGCATGTGTAATGCTCATCTTGTAAGCGTGATTTCATGTAATAAAATTGCCTCATCTTGTTATGGATACGAGCTTTTATCATATCGGTATAAATTTTGGGTCATGACAACCTTACCAAAAAGAAATTGGTGAAATGGTGTTGCATTGAATATGATTTAAGATTTCTTTATGGCATTTTCCCGTGAAAAAAGCCCTAACCCATATATTAAAAAACAAAAGTAAAGCAAATGCAAATTGGGCAAGAACATTAAAAAGAAAAGAAAAGGAAGATGACTTATGTTAGATCGGAGAATACTTCCAACCAATAAATACGTACGGGGTAAAGGTAAAGTCTAGGAAAATCTAAGGGCATTATATGACATCGAATCCTTCCTTGAGAACAAAACTGGAAAGTCAAATCCAGACTTGTTGACTCGTTGGATTGATGAAATCCTATTTAAGTTCCCATGAAGAACCAAACATGCTGCAGCAATTTCAATAGAATCGACTGTTATAGGATAAATCAAGGAGTCAATGAGCAACTTTTTATATATGCAATATTTCCTTTCCCAGTCGAGATTTATTATTGCTAAATGGAATATTCCTCCATATTGTATATGTATGTATACATATATTTCCTTTTCATTCTAGATTAACTGCAATTCAGACTTGTCCCTCTTCAAAGCCACCTGCGTTCGAGCTTCACCTTCTTGCCTAAGGGCTACAAGGCATTGCACCCAGTTTCAATGTCTTCGGTAATACTTTCGATCGGTGCTTCTAATGTAAATTTTACATGAGTAATATCATGATATTGTGATTGAACATATTCGATGCAGCCTCTCGTTTTCCACGTGAGTATCAACTGCTGCCGTGGGTGTAGGCAAAAGATTTGGAAGACACTAGACAAGACACAAGGTAATGTATTTTATTCCTACCCATATCATATTTGAACCAAACCCATGCGCCCTTTGAATAGGACTGCAGGTCGAAGTTTTGGCCTCCATCTCATAGTGGAACCGATAACCATAATCAATATAGCACTTTCCAATACATATATCGATTCACTTATTGGGTTAACTCTTTAAAGTTGTGCCCTAATTTAGTTATATAATACTCATAGCTCTCAATAATTTAGTAATTACTCCATAGCTGCTTTCGTTTTGGGTGTTTTTTCTTAATATTAGTGAATAATTTTAATTGAATGAGCAGGAGTGGAGTACGTGGACATGAACGTAGATGAGCAATTGGTAGAGGTCAGAGGAGACGTGGATCCGAAGGTGATCAAGAAAGCAATTGAGCGAAGTGTTCGAAAGAAAGCATTACTTGTTAATACAAATACAAACGAGAAACGAAGATAAAAAAGAGGATCGAGTTCCTAGAAGAGTAGTAGCGGCCACAGCATAAAAATTTACCACTGGTGATACAATTTTTTATTTTTCTTTTAATGCATCGCGGCATGGAATTCGGGCAAAAAAAGCATGGGCTTTGCATGTTAGAAAGCAATATCCCAAAGTGGTCGATTTAGTAAATTGAAATATATGTTTTTGCATACCGAGAATTATTCAAATCTGAATGTAGAAATTGTGAAGAGATTTAATGTACTTCTGAACTATGATTTTTGTCCTTTATTTATCGATATAATTTATGGATTTTTCATGGACTTGGATAATGGATTTTTATTTTGGTCGGACATCGTGATGGAGTATCCTAAGTCAGGACGTTTTTTTTTCCCTCAAAAGTACCGAGGATTCTTTCTCCTTGTAAAGAGGTATTGGACCAATAGCAAATCCCATTGAAATTATCTACTTCGATTTTTATTTTTTTCAGTAGGAGAACGATAATGATGTCGTAATATGAAGTCCACGGATCTACTTTTACCTAATGATAGTTTGGCCGCTTAAGGTCTTATTTGGTTACGTTGATAATGTATAGTAGGCAAACTGTGCGGTGATCTCAAGACAATTTAATTTTTATAAGATTTTCCTTTCAAAAAGTACGTAGACAAAGGCATGTAATTGGGAGCTATGATATTACTGTATAGATTTTTTATACTTGTATGTCGAAAGTTGAACGGAGGGTCAATTTATCAATGATTGATTCTGGTATTACTGATGAGATCGTCTATTTCCTTTTGTGCAATATAGATTTCGATATGCAATTTGAATTTGGAACAAGTTTTCAACAACTCGAGCATTGATTTATGGTAATTATAATTCTACAGTGCAGTGCCCCATGATTGGTTATTCACCTCTCTCAGGAAAACGGGGGAAGATAGGTTGATTCAACGATGATAATTGCTTAAAAGAAATTGCTTAGTTGTTGGAAAAGGGCTAACACGGCCTCTCTTTAAGGCGAGTGACATGTTTGTCGACGGCGGTCATCCTTTGCTCCACGACTTACGACGGGTTCAGTCTTCGGTTGATCTCGTGGGGTGCTGCCCCTCCGGGCTTGCCTGGAAAGCCACGAGTAGCGACGGCTTAGCATTTGAGATGGTGTAACCGAAGAAGGAAGAACATAGTAACCCCGAACTCTTGCTCGAAAGGCCCGTGCTGTCACGGAGTTTTCTTTTAACATTATTCTACTACTATAAGTACAAACTACATAGCAGCAAATAAGCAAAGCAAGACTTCCATTCTCACATGCATGGCCAATTCTGGATTGACAAAGGCGCGGACGCCTTGAAACTTCTTGATCCCAATAAGCAGGGTGCCCGTCCGAGACATCTACCGTCACCTGGAAAAAGAATATAAGTGATCATTTGTGGCCCCGCTCCATCTTCACCTCCCCTGTAGTAAAAGATCCACACGCAAACTCCATGCATAAACATCAAACCTTCGCTATTCACAGCTCGTCCCTCGGTTTGCTGGACAACGAGCTCCCACTTGCCTCAGCGGCACCAAACAGGTTATCCTTTCTTTCAGGCTTGAAGAAGCTCAGTGTTGCGCTTATTGAACTGCCTGAAGCTAGTTGAGATCCAAGATCTCAACGAACTGGAATTGATGGAAAGTATGAGGATTGACCAGTGCAGCTCCCTAGTAAGGTTGGCTGATCTCTTGAAGTTGAACAAGTCGAGGACCATGGAATTTATAGTCTGCAGATCATTAGCGAGTTTGCCTTCTCTATCTCAGTTAGCTTTTGAAGATTGTCGTCTAATAGTTGACAGATGCGATAAGCTATCCAACTACAATGGCCCTTGCTGTCTATACAAAAACGAAAGGAAATGACCAAACCCCTTCGTGCCAACGAGCCGGAGGACGGAGAACACTCGCCTTTGTCCTGTTTGCATACAGTTTCCCTGAGAATAAGATTGATTTGTCAGAGAGGATTTGCTTGTTCTTTCTCTTTCCTTCTCCTTTTTCCCAGCTTGTGCTCTTCTTTCTTGTCAACGATCCAGTTAGCATACTCTGGATTAACAGAGGAAGCTCAGGTGTGTAGAGACATTACATATGCATCAGCAGTCTCGCAATCCCTCTCTCTGGTCTTCACCTTACTCTGAACTAGCACAGGAAGCTCGTTCGATTGTAACGCGGGAAATTTTTAATTTGATTAAATTAAAAGCGGCGTACAATTCCTACAGAAGTGAAATAAGGAACTGAATTCATTATTATTTCATTGACAAGTGCCGATGAAATGTATTTTCAAGTTTCGACCAAAAAATATATATTTCGAAGTATTGATAGACCGATGAATGGATTGAGGAAGGATATGAAGGGCCATTCGTTAATTTTGGATAGAAAAGTAAATGACAGAAAATTTAAAAGTACAATTATTGGAGTCAATTGCAGCCAACCATTTAAACTGCGGAAAGATAAATTGCAGAAAAGTAAAGATGAAAATAAATTTGCAAAGAACATTGAGTTTTGTGATTGATTAAGGATTTTACAGTTGACACTTCTAAACCGCTACTGTGAAGTCACTACTTAAGAGTCACACAATTTCACAATTCGATGGTTACATCGACTGCACTACTTTGATGATTACCAACATTCACATCAATTTCACTACTCAACAATTACTTGCTGGCTATATCGACTCATCTGCCTTGATCCCTGCATGTCGACATTTCCATCGGTAAGAAATGGGTCTTCTTGTCGATCAAGTCATCAGTTACAATGCTCGAGACTTTTTTTTTTTTTTTTTAGCGTCAACAGTTATAGGACTTATTATACAATTTTTTTTTTAAAAGATGCCATCCGGCCACTCGGACAGAAGCCGAAACACTCTAGCGCTGGTTCCTGAGAGCAGCATGCCTATTGATTTCAACGTAGCCGACTTCATCTAATCATCGAGATTGAAGTAGCCGCCATGCTCCGCATGCCTATCGATTTCAACGTAGCCATTGCGATCCAACGTCTTCTTTTCAGTTTCACTGCTCTTCTTCTTCAATGTTCATAACGTCGTCTTTAAAGCGGAATCGATCGGCTTCCGTGGACCGTGAAACTTGGAGCAAAGGCAGCGAAAGTGATCGTCCACTGGACTGTGTATAAATACATGCAAAGGCCCGCTTGAGAATAAATGAACTTCTCTCCGATTTGAAACCGTTGCCTTTTTCTTTTTTCTTCCTCAAACCACGCAGAAAGAGAAGCTTGTTGTTTTTCTCAATTTCCTGTTTCCTTCTGTTCTTCTCCTCGTTCACAATGTTGCCTAACCTACAGGGATCGCGGATGTTGTGCTACAAGTAGGATGTGTTCTTGAGCTTCCGAGGGCCCAACATCGCCCCACAGTCACGGATGTCCTCTAGGAAAGCTTAGTTGTTGGCGGGAATATTGGACCAGAGCTCGAGCGAGCGATCAGCGACTCGAGGATCCATTTGCCCATCTTCTCAGAAGGCTACGCGTCCAGCGTGGGGTGCCTCCAGGAGCTGGCATTTATGGTGAAGTGCCGGAGAGAATCCGTGGATCAAGAAATTGTGCCCGTCTTCTACGGCATGAGTCCTTCGGATATCAGGCTCAGGACAGGGTTGCACGGCGAGGCTCTGCTTAGGCACCAGGGGCTAGGGGTGTCCAAAAAACCCATTCAACCCAATCCGAACACAAAATAAGTATGGTACATGTTTCAGATCTTAATACTGTTTGGGTAACAATTATAAACACAAATGAAATACATGTTTTGGGTTAAGTTAAGATTGGAACATTGTTCCACCCAAGCACATTAAAGGCTATCTCCTCTACAACTCCTTCTACTCACAACTCATCCAGCACGTCTCGTCTCACGGGTTCGTCGTCGCCTCTCAGGTCGGCCCCCATCAATCTCTCTCCCTCTCCCTCTCTCTCCCCATCTTCCATATGATTTTCTTCTTTTTCACGGCCGACGCAAAACTTTAGAGGAGGGAATATTATCTGTCTGCGGAGATGTTCACGGAGGGTTGGACAAAGCCTCACGGTGTCACGTAAGAGTATTTCGAATTCCCTTTGTCATATTTTTTATTAAAAAATTATCTGTCTGCGGAGATGTTCACGGACGGGTTGGACGAGGCTTCGTGGCGTCATGTAAGAGCATTTCGAATTCCCTTTATCATATTTTTTATTAAAAAATTATCTATCTGCGGAGATATTCATGGACGGGTTAAACGAGGCATCGCGGTGTTATGTAAGAGCATTTCGAATTCCCTTTATCATATTTTTTATTAAAAAAATATAATATTTTTTAATAAAAAACCTGAAACCCGACCCGAACCAAACCGACCCATTTTTGACCTGAACCACAGTCACGGATATCAGGCTCAGGACAGGGTTGCACGGCGAGGCTCTGCTTAGGCACCAGGGGCGTTACGGTGAGGAGACGGTGCGAGAGTGGAGGGAGGCTCTAATGGAGGTCGCAGATCTCAGAGGATGGGACGCACGAAATGCAGGGTAATTAAAAGAAGAAAGTATAATGGCCATTACACCCTTTTACGTTCCGTAGCATAGTCGATGGCAATGATATCAAAAGGTTTGGTAAAGACATTTTAAAATAGAAGGATCTACCAAGTCAATGCGATCCACTTTATTGATGTGAGATTTTATAGGACAACCGTCAACTCATCTAAAAAAATCCGGATTGATTTGAATTCAGGATTTTTTTGTTTTGATACCACGTGAGACTTTATAAGACCGTTCTCAACTATTTTAAAAACTTAAGCTTTATTGGATGAAGGTGTGGTTTTTTATGTAAATATTTTATTAATTGAATGGTTTATCTTTAATTGTTTTCCCTTGGGCATATGTAGAGGCCACAAGAAACTCTTTCTTGGATCACCGTCAATGATACCTGTCAGAAAGGGGAGAGAGAGTGAAGCGGTGTTAGGGAGTGTTTCCAGCCGAAGAAGGATTGCGCTCTAGAGGGGTCCTAGATATGCTTGTATATTGCCGTTTGCTGATATGGTTGCTCCTCTTTTCTTTTAAGATTATGATTTATTATGCATGTCAGGCTTGGAAAATTTACTAAAGATCACTTATTTGGAATCGAGGATCGAGTCAAAGACGTGGTGCAGTTGTTGGACTGTGGCTTCCTAGACATACGATATATTGTTGCACATGGGATGGAAGGAATTGGCAAGACAACTCTTGCCAAGGCGGTTTACAACACGTTATCTCGTCAGTTTGATCATTGCAGCTTCCTTCAAAACGTCTGAGAAAGTTTACAAACAGGTGGCATCGTAAGGTTGCAGATCAGGCTGCTATCTGATATACGGCGGAGGTCTATAGATGTCCATGACGTCAATGATGGTGTCGACATGATACGGGAAAGATTTCGCAACAAAAAAGCCCTCATTATGCTTGACGACGTGGATAAGAGATAGCAGCTGATGGAACTGACCGGGAACCATGACTGGCTTGGTCCAGGAAGCAGGATTATTGTCACAACTAGGAATTCAGATCTTCTGGCAACGGACAGTGTCCCATTTCTTCTGACAAAGTGTTATGCTTATGAAATGACAGATTATTCCTTGGCATGCTTTTTAACGTTTCTGTAAGCATGCCTTCGGAGAAAACATACCTCCAGATAATCGCGAAACCCTTTCCAGTGAAATTGTGGCTAATTCCAGAGGAATTCCTATCGCTCTTGAAGCTTCAGGTTCTTTCCTCCGCACAGAAGCCTCAACATTTGGGTAGAACCATTGGAGCGTTTAAGGAAAACACCTGATAGGAGAGTCCAAGAGACGTTAAGGATAAGTTATGAGGCATTAAGCTTTGAGGAGAAGCAAATTTTCTTAGACATTGCATGCTTTTTCAACGGCGAAGAGAGAACATCCGCAACATATGGGTGGAAAGCTTGTGGTTTCTTCCCTGAAAGCGGACTTGCTGCTCTCACTGATATGTCTCTGTTGAAGATAGACAATCACAACATTCTTCAGATGCATGACCTGATCAAAGATCTCAGAAGGGAAATTGTTCGAGAGGAGAATCATCTGAATGCAGGAAGTTGAAGCAGGTTGTGGGAATCTGAGGAATGCTTTTGTACACTTCGTGAACTGGCAAAGCTGTTAATACAAGTAAAACTGCAATTCCTTGGTAAAAAGTTGACAGAATCGTGGTCTTAGTTAGAGTTCACTGCCCTTTGTGTGCACAAGTCTCTCTGTTTGATGCTAAAGTTTACTGATGCTTGCTATCTTTGCTAGATTGATTACCAGCGAAAGAGCAATGTTCAATCACTTAGGTAGCAGTTCCCTGAGGTACAGACGCTCACCAGTCAACAATTTGCTGCTCTGCCAAAGCTAAAGTTTCTTCATGTTGAAGGGGTAAACTTCACAGGATATTTTAAGAACGTTTTCAGAGAATTGAGATGGCTATCTTGGGATCGTTGTCCTGCAGACTTACATGCGACCAATTTCTCCCCTAGCAATCTAGTCGTTCTTAGGCTTTCTAATAGTGAAAACTAAGAGATGATTGGCCTGGATAGCACCAAATTATGGTAAGAAAAGTTACGCATGCGTCGATTTCTCTTTCTATTTATATGTTTTATCAAACATTCCCGAAATTGCTCATTCCCTTCTGATATTCTGTTGATTAGCAGCAATCATCTAAGTTGGATGTTGTGAAACTTGGAATATACAGCTGCCTAACTAGATTGCCTGACCTCTCTGCCCTCTCGACATTGGAAAGATTGACTATACGGAATTGCCAAAGCTTGGTTGAAATTGATGAATCAATCGGTAAGCTAGTGCACCTAAATTACATGGAAATTGATGCATGCAAACATCTGAGATGGTTGCCCGAAGAAGCTGGTTCTCTAAAGGTTTTGAAAGTGCTGATTGTGAGAGGGACGATACTTGCTCCCGTTGGTTCGTACCTTCCCCAGTCGATTGGCAATTTACAGTCTTTGACAAGGCTAGAGATGGAAAGTGTTGGAAGTAGCGAGCTTCCACACTCAATTGGAGAGCTAAACGGTCTGGCAATCTCTCTCTTTCGTCTACACCTTGCTCTGAACTAACACAGGAAGCTCGCTCCAGCGTAAGTTCATTCGGTTTCTTCTTTTACACAACTAATGACTTGATTAACTTGCATAAAGGCATTTCAAAAGGAACAATTTGGTGACCTATAATGCCTTCCTAATTAGGATTTGTTCCTTTCTCTCCAAGAAGTGGAGAACACTTCATACTGCTGGTTGTCCCGAATTGCCACAACCAAGTCTAGCAATGTTAGACGCAGTCCGTTTCTCTTTTTATGTGCAAAATTGAGTTTTAACCGCCTCAGCAGCTGAATATGCATCAATGTCTGAAGGGATATAACTTGTTATCTGTATATTAAAACATGGACGATCATTGCAGAATTGCGAACATGACGTGGAACTGCGAGTGGCTACCATGAGGGGTCCAATCCCGAGATCAATCAGAACTACTCTGCCAATAATACTAAGCCAAGGGAACGCAGTAACGGGTTTACTGAAACAAAGCGCGACAGAGGACGAGAAGACCGCATTTCTTGGAGTGAAGCCTCCTATTTGGATAATCTTTCTTTTCCCTTTTTGTATTAAAAAATAAACTCACTCTTTTTCTAAAATCCTGAATTCTTTGTAATTCCACCCATGGTAATTGCTTTCCCCTTCTTTCTGAACCCAACTAAAACCTCACTTAAACCCTCTCTCTCTCTCTTTCACTTTTGATTCGAGGAATCGATTGAACGACAATGGAGGCAAATGCGGTTCTGCTTACATGTGCGCCTCGTCTACCATCTTTTCCCTCACTGCCGAGCTTTCGCATCTCGCGATTCAGCCCCAAGCACACCTCCTCCATAGGTTAGCTCTTTCTATCGCGTCCTTCGCTCAAGTAATATCCCCAGCTCCCCAAGGTTCGGCGCCCATGAAACTTTCGCTCATTTTTCTGAAGTTTTTTTCGGTTCTGAATTTTGATGGGCAGTTTTGAGGAAATGCTTGACGAGCAAAGACGAGACTCTCATTGATGGGCTTCCCAAGGAGTACTATGACGATGTGCGTCTTGCCATCTTGTTTTCTGAATTCCTCCTTCGTAGATTGCCCTGGATTTTTCGTCGTTGTGTGTCTGTCGTCTACTTGAAATCCGGCTTGAGCAGATTATGTATCCACAAAGGGATGATTGGGATACTGTTGAGCTAATCTAAAATCTCGTTGCCAAGATAATTGACGATTTTCTGTAAAAGGCTAACCTAACTTGTATTGTGCTGGACATTTGGAATTGTGGCCTCGTAATCATTTTGATATGAAACGGTTGGCATAAATGAAGGATTGCTCCCCAGAATTGAATTCTCTGTTCTTCTTTTATGGAATTCATAGAAAGGTGCGATTTTTGTCTCTAAAAATGACGGGGGCATAATCTTGAAAACCATGGAACATGGAACTTGTCAAATAAAGTTCTTTAGGGTCGAGGACTTCAAATATAGAGGGGGCATCCATGTGCGCTGATGGAGAGTACTCTTCCTCTAGCATGAGGTTGGAGGTTTGAGTTCTTAAAACATGATATAGACAATAGGAGGGGAATAATATTATGTCAAAATGACAGGCACTTCAAAGCTCAGAATCACAAGTGGAAGTGATTCTGATGTTCTAGGTCTAGAATCGCGTTGTTAGGCATGCTAAAGTCATGACAGTCTTTAGCCGGACCAACAAAGCTTTCTTTGGATGGGCTTAGACTGTCGTCCAGATTCAGTTGGTCAAACTCTTCTAGCAATCAAGTTCTATTACACACTTCATGTACTTGCAAATAGACGTGTTGATGAGATCTCGTCAAGGAATAGGTGATTCATCTTATTTTCTGATTTCATTAAAAGCCATTGTTTTATTGAATGGATAACAGGTTATTTATCTAAGAGCAACTGAAGACATGTTGCTATCGACCATCGATTACTCTCTTTGTGAAATCTGTAAAGGTTTTCTCTGTGCCAGGAATGGCAAGCTCGTCAAAGAGAGAAGACGAAGGAGCTGCATCGCAGGCGACAGGAGGAAGACGAAGAAGAGGAAAGAAAGGTTGAGGAGTACCGAGAAATTGGAATGAGGTTGAAAGGTTATCCTGAAGAAGATGTTCGAAAGGCCAGGATATTAGTATCAAGCTTTATAAGATCAGAGGAAGAAGTTGAAGAGGTGATTTGGTATTCTCTTATTGTTTGTTATTTGGGTTCATTTATTGTCTGAAGACTCTGGACAATTATAAGCATGAATCACGTGGATGGTTATTTTTTATCCAACCATTCTTGCCTACTTGCTAGTTTGCGTGGAACATTCCACAGAACTATAACAGACTGTTTTGAGCAGATGAACCGCCAAGGCCGCACCATAACCAATTTAGAAGTTTTATTGGGATGCTTTTCTTCTGTTCATTGTGGGAACAGCTATTGCAGTGTGGAATAGAGTTGAATAATGATGGCTGAGCAACTAGTCATGCTAGTTCCTGGTAGCCTTTTTGATGTTGCATGGAAAGTAGTCTTATCTACTATAAAAAATGTTTTGCTGAGTTCTTCAATTCTCGGCATTGTCATTTAGCCTGAGTAATTCCATGAATTGGCTTTCTCTTCAATCTCTTCTTTGTGCGCCATTCCCTCCAAGTGTTGGTTGGAGTTGTAGATCTGTGATTAAAGCATGCCTGAATGCTGGCTCATCTTATTATCCCTCCTCAGAAAATCGAGGAAGCTGCCGAGAGAGGAGAACTGACAGAACTTGTCTTGATGGTTATCTGGAATCGGCTTGATCTTGCTAGACATGATGTAAGTTTGCATCTTTGCAATATCTAAATGACACGTATTAAGGGATGGGGAAAGGGGTGGGTGGGAAAGTCAGTTGGGGATTGGGAAACAGGTTGGGAAGTTGTTTAGTTGGTATAGATTAGCCTTTTCAGTGCGACTCCTTATTAATATCTCAATGATTTTTTTTTGCCCTTTTAGGATGAAAAGGATGCAGTTAGAAGTCTTGACCTCTTATACAGGAGGGTTGAGGTATGCTCCATTTTACTGTACTAAACTGACTCATGTTCCATAGTCAGTGCAGTAATTAGGAGAAAGGGGTACACCATCACGAATTACTTGAAATGGCTAGTTGTGCCTCCAAGGAAATGATAAATAAACATTCAAAGCTCTTGCTGTCATTGATATATCATCTCAGAATTGCTCATACTAACCCTCTTACAGCTCTGACCTAAAAAAAAATAAAAAAACTTACAGCAGTATCATCTTCCTATCAGAAAACAGCTCAGCTTCTTTAACCCCATCTTAATACAGTTGGCATTATCATGTAGACCATCTCATCCATGTTAGATGTGGTTTAAGTGTAACCAAGACATCCTACTGGAGTGTTCTTGAAGATAACTTTTGGAGATCAAAAATTCACTTTTGAGACCGTTGAACCACGTAGCTTTGAATAGTTAAAAACTCTGATTTTGGCTGGAATCTCTGGAATAATTGCAATTTAGAAGTCTTTCAAGTTTACTTTATTATTCTGAGATCCCTTTTCTTTGAATGAATCTCTCTATAATCCAAACTGAACCTATGTTTACTGACTCTTTGACCGAAGAAACTCATAAGGTCTAAATTCTCTTGCATTTTAGACTGAAATTTTGAAACGGGAGGCCTCTCCTGCCATGAGACTGCTCAACGAGCTTTTGAATATGCATGATGGTTTTGATAATGAAGGATGGCTGAAGGAATGTAGAAAGCTCATGGTGGATACCTTTCCACGGGAAGATCCGTTCAGCATTTTGGTTCCAGCTGGACTCGACATTGATAAGGTATGCTTTTGTTATGCACTGCATGGTGATTCATCAAATTGGAACCTTTCTCTTCTTTCTTTTTTTGGGGGGGTGGGGTTGGTTGGGATTCAGCGAATTAGAACTTGCTAATCGTGCTTGTGTCAATTGATGTGTTCGTGGATGATGCTCTTTTTGAGAGGTTCTAGTAATTGTATTGTGCAGCATCAAGGGCCACTTCGACCTTCATTTGAAGATGATGCTCTTTTGAGGGTAGATTTTGTGAGAGAGGTTGATGAACTGCTACAAGAGGTTCGTGCTGAACAAAGTGAATGGCAAGATGCTCCAGGATTGGACCCTGAATCTGTCGCAAGTAGGTTGAAGCAGCAGGAGAAGCAACAAACAATACACCAAGTAGAAGCTCTGCTTGATTTGGCTATCAATTTGAAATGGTAACAAGATCTGGGTAGCCTACTTCCCCCGTTGATAGACGATGTGGTGCTGACCTTAAGTAAATTGAGGAACTCAATATTGATGCTGTGTAATTGGCTTGGCTTGAGCTGCTGCACCAGTAATGTCCCTAGAGTCAATCGACCATTAATTGTGGTCATATAGGATCTCAGTAGGAGTCGTGTTTTAGGGTTTTTATATTGTTCAGGATGGTTATGACTGTATATGAGTGATTTTCTCATAATTTCCTTGTACCAAGCTGTGTAGGGCATTCCTTGTAATAGGTTACTCTTCACTGTGTCTGACAATCGAAGAGCAAAACGAACTTCAATCTTGAATTAGTGTCAGAAGAATTGTGGCACCTGAAGGGACTCAATGGGGGAATTTATCCGGAGATTTTCAGTTATTTATAATCTCCATACAGATTTGCCTGTGTCTACTGCGAAAATATGAACCTGTTAGATTTCACTGACCAATGACTGGTTTGCTTCCCTCCTACGGTAGTGGAAATTCAGGAAAAGGAATAAGAAAAGATAAAGAATGTCAATTTTGTGAGTCTAACGTGTAATATGTCATCATCGAGAAAGTTTAGACGGCCTCTCTCTACGGGAAGAAACAGGCCTCCGAAGTCATCTTATGCTCAACAACCTATGAGTCTTATGACATTTTTAAGGTATAGGTATAGGGAAAAGATCCACATTGCCAAGCAAGAACATATCAGCCATTCCATGATACAGCCCAGTGGAGGGAAGAGCAAGTAAATCCTCGATATTTAAAATGATCTGCATCACAAATAAGGAATACACTAGGAGATCAAGTCTTAGTAAGAGCCATCTTTACCGAAATAGAAGTAATTATTGAGTTTATTTTATACATTTATGTGGTAACAACGGCCCCTGCAACGGTTCTGCTATGGTACAATGTACTTGTACTTTGGCCATTTATTGTCTAAATGTTGTGCAAAGAAAGGATTTATCTATCTTAAATACAAAAATTACAGGCGAGAGGAAGATGTCAACCACCTTGGCTGCGCAATTCGAATAGAGCACAACTGTGAGACTTGATTTCATAAGCAAACAGTCCTCCCTTCTGCTCGAGCACTGGCTCTCCATCAGCTGAGAAGAATCCTGGATACGGTAAAGCCGTGTCAATCATGCGATGCCAGGTCATGTCCTCCGGAGGAACTGGTAGAATGACACTCTCTGAATTTAGAGCTGCGTTAAACGCAATAAACAAATCGCCAAACTCGTGAGATGTTTCAGGGCTCGACTGGCTTTCTGTTCTGTCTGTCTTCAAGGTCATGGCAAGGAAATTACATGATGGATCCTCCCACTTTGGCGGAGACTGATTACTTCCATGCCAATCGATATTCTCTTCTTTCAAAAAATTACGACTCTGAAGCAGATCTGCTCGTCTCTTTCTAAATGAATTCAAAAAGGAAATGAACTGTGTTATCTGGATGCCAAAGCCCGTTTTAAGGACGTTCCAGTCTAAAGACTTTCTATCAACATAAGCAGGGGAACCTCCAGTAGATTGGCCGCATTCATCGCCCATGCTAAGAATAGGTACACCCAAGGAAACGTACAGGATGAAGAGGAAGTTACGAATTTGTTTGAGCCTTCTTTCAAGGACAGCAGGTTTATTAGTTGGACCTTCCTCGCCACAGTTCCAACTCAACTCTGTTGCAAGCTGACCACTGCTGAAGCTAACTAAATCAACGAGTGGAAGTCCAAAATTGCGAGAAACGTAATTGAAAGAAAATGAGGGGCCTCGACCATCAGAAAATATGTCCCCACTCCCGCACAATCTCGTTGCGAGGTCACTCAAGAGCCCCTCACCTCTCAAAAAGTTTCTTATATCAGTACAGAATTTTGTGTTCACTTCTGCCCATCTCTTCCAATGAGGAAAATGAACATCCTTTGGCACTTTGTCGATGGGGTCCCAGCAATCCGCAATCACTTTTGTCCTTGAGAGCACTGGATCGAAAGCAATTGCCTCAACCAACGGAGGCCGAGATAAGGATTCTCCATGAAATCCTCTCAACAAAGATGAAGCGTTGATGAAACAGAAGCCATCAACATGAAATTCAGTCACCCAGTGCCGAAGACTATCAAGGATCATCTGCTGAACAATCGGATAGTTACAATTCAGAGCATTCCCCTGTTTCAATTCTACCGGTCCATTCACATAATAGGACACATCATCAATACCTTGCAATGCTCCAGCATCAGCAGTATGGGTGAAGACCACTTCAAGGAAAACCTCTACTCCATTCTTATGCAATCTCTTCACCATATCCTTCATTGAATTAATTGTGGATATGGGATTATTGGAAGGCCCAAAAAGACCCGCTAGGGAAAAGAAGTGGCAAGGAAAATATGGTCCCTTTTCCTCATCGTATGAGAAAGTTGGCTCTAGAAGTACTGCATTCACCCCGAGATCTTTAAGATGATCCAGCTTATGAGCTAAACCAGAAAATGTCCCAGCAATATCAGCAGATAGTTGACTAGACTTGTGCTCCGTGAAGCGCTTCACATTCAAGCTATAAACTGTCAACTCCTCTAGTGGTATGTTGGGATGGACATCACCAGACCAATCAAAAGTGGGTTCCTTCGTCAACAATCCACGGTAATTTACACTAGTGGATCCTTTATCATTGATTCTTGACTTCAATACAATCTTGGAATATGGATCCAGTAATGTGCGGGCTGATTCAAACTGATCTGTACTTTTTCCCCTGCATCGGAATGCATAGCCCTCATAAGTCTCAGCACTTTCCAGTGACACATGCCAAATATCACCCGATCGATGAACATAGGGATCCAGATCAAGCTGCAAAGCAGGCAATTCTGCCAACACGTCATCATATAAGCACAGAACCAGACCTTCTGCATTTCTCGAAAAGATAGAAATATTAAGCGAACCATCAATTGCAAAGGAGAGACCTAATGGAAATGGGTTACCTCGACCTAAACCAACTGGAACACAAAATTTTGTTCCCCTATGACTACTAATTTCCAAACCACTTGAGTTAGCCCCCAGTGCAGGCTTCAAAAGAAATGAAAGAAAGAAGGGGATTTCTTTTGCTTCAAATTCCAGTTCGAGTGTGTATGTGCCAAGAGAACCTTGATTGAACAATGTCTCAAATGCCCTTCCATCAGGAGATGAGTCCTGAAAGTCCTCTTTCATGTAGCATCTGGAATCTGATCTATAGACACCCCAAGATAGTAGTAATCTATTGCTACTGCTATGTGATTGCAGCGAAGAAACCTCAATATACACGGCATATTTCAATTTTTTCTTTCCTACAGAAACCTTCACTTGATCGCCAGTTTCTGTCCTGAATAGATAAGTGGAGTCCTTCTCTAGTTTGCCTACCTCTGTAGTAAGAGTGAACGTCTGTTCAGTTGGTTCAATTGAAACACGTGCAGCACATACTTTCAAGCCAACATTCGGAGGAGTCCCCGCAACATCAGGCATGACGCCTTGGCATAACTGCTTCTTGCCAATAGCCATTCTATCAAAGGTACGCGACATTTTGCTTCTGGTGAGAGAACTGGATGATGACGCTAACTTGGATACATCGGTTGCTCCACAGTTTAGACAGCATAACCTAGTTACAAGTGATGGATGAAGAGTAGCCATCTATATGCAGATATTCCCAGGTTGTTCTCACAATAAGGAAATTTCTCCTCCAAATTTAAGCTACTTCCTGTTCAAAAATGGGACTTTCATTAGCCTACTTTAAGGTGCAAAATACAACAATACCTGCACTAAACTGACATTTGAAAAGCACACAAATCACATCCAAATCTTTAAGTGAAGAACGCTTCCTTGTTCGAATCTGATGATAAACCTAGCCATGGAAGAGAGTAATCCCAAAGCAATAGATCACCCCTAAGTGATACTATGAATTCAGCATAGATACAGGGGCCTCAACTTAGTGGAAGAAAAATTCCACAAAGAACAATTACTCTGGAGATATGCATCAGATGTTACTCAAATTAATACCCACTTCGCATTAAAATTCAACCACACCAGAAAAACAATGACGGACGTCAATTATGACTTAATCCCTTGGTAACATTATGGACTAAGTCAAGAAATATACAATTTGAACCGCCAGTGCATCTACGGCCCAAAAGAAACAACTACAACTGCCTGTAAAGCAAGAGCTGTCAACCTGGACAGACGATTCAACAAGCCGGTAATCTACTCAGCCACACAGAGAGCTAACCGACCAAAAACGGAGTTTCCTAACACGACATCATTAGCACGTTTGAAAATTTACGACCTCGTAAAGACGCACGCATTGCAATTTCGACTGGGCAGATCCCAAAACTCCAGTCTCCTAATTCGTTTCGAAGAACGCGCGAATACCTTGCAGCTAATCACATTGCAAACGCAACCCGAAAAGAAACAAATAGCAAAGTTAATCTCCTGAGAAGAGAAAATAATGGTTCCCGACTAATGACCCAGCAAAATCACATGAAAGGGATGTTGCAGCATGACCCGGAACGCCTAAAAGCAGCAAAAAGAGAGAAGAAGAAGAAGAAGAAGAAGAAGAAGAAGCAAAGCAGACGAGATATGTAGCGGAATCAAAAGGGGCGCGAGAATCGAACTCACATCGCACGGTTTTCGCAGCAAGAAGAAGTGAAACGAGCGGACATTCCCTTCAGATGATCACAGAGAGGGAGAGAGAATGTGGGGAGAGAGCTCACTTCGTGAGTGAAGTGAGTGCGGTGGCAGGATGATGAGGAGATAAACGACAACCGGGGGAGTTGTCCGTTTCCTAGATGTGGATCTCCTCCCTCTGAGAGCCGCACAACGCAGAGCCGATGAGTCGACGGGTTGAGCCTTAGCCAATCAACCGCGGGAAAACGACGTCGGCCAGATGTATCGGCGTGATAGCATACACGTACGGCACGGAATTAAATATTAATAAAAAATTCCGAGGCTGGAGTGCCCTTTTCTTATAATAAAATCTTAAGTAAACATTCCACAGAACTACAACAGACTAAATTATTTAAATAAATATTTTTTATTTAAATAATTTTCTCCATTCTATAATCAACGATAGATCTAAATTACTGAAATCTAACTCTAATACTGTGAAAAAGTGCGATTTCGATTTTTGAAGCCAAAATTTTAAAAAGAAAAAATAGAAAACGTATATCACTTTTCATTAATGACTACTTTCATATTTCTATATTCGTAAAAAATTAATTACATATAAATTTTACTTTTGAATATCACTTTACCTTCATGTCCATTACCTTTGGATTCGTATTTACGAAAGTAATATAGCATGCTGTTATTTAATTACCCTTACTATTTTATTTGGAGTGATCACTAACTTCTATCTAATGAACAAATTACCAACAAGTGATCTAGAAAAAAGAGAGCCACAAATCCGTTTTTTTTTTTATAGTGATAGTTGGTTGACACGTATCGATTATAAACACTCATTGAAATTTACCAGTACCCTCAAAAAAATTTGAAAAATGAAATTATGGGCCTCAAAAATTTGCAAATCAATGCTGGAATCTCCAACTCTTGCAATTCTAAATTTCTGCTAGAAGGGGGCCCCATACAACCCGGAAGAAATTGGGTTGTAGCTGTACAATTAAGAGAGGGGATTCGGCACCCGGACCATCAATTTCAAAAATTTCTACACCTCGGCCGACTATGGGGATGTGCACCTACGAATCTCGTTTCCTTCTATCGACAAGTGAAGCTTAAAATCCTCAGGCTTGTACGATATCTGTGCAAAGAATGAAGGGAATTTGCTGTCCTACATATCAGCTTCCGGCTTCCGAACTGACATCAGAACCATATTTGCTACTGCGACGAGACATCCTTTTCGTCGGCACAAGAGGGTTGTTCTCTTCCTCGTCGATCGCCGCGGGTTTTTCCAACTCACCTCCCTTGAAAACCGGGTGTACATAAGCATCGTGAAGATAAGCCTTCAAGTTCAGGTTCGGCTCCGTGGCCCTCTCGAGTGTGTCTTTTACCATGGCATCCTGTCATTCGTCAAATGCGAACATCAGTCATGCCAAAATAGTAAAATCATTGCGCCAATAATGCCGCTACAATTTTTAGCTACGGGTATCAAATCCTCAAAATTGGGGATCCAATAGGTCCTTTTAGCAGCTTAAACTGATTTAGTCTACTGCACCAACGTAAAAGCTGTGCACATGAGTTTCTTGAGGATGGATTCTGGGAAAGGCTGCGAGACTCAGCAAGCAAGTCATGGTGGTGTGCGCACCATGTGTTAATGGAACATTAGTGATCTAGTTAGGAAAATTCAGCTCTCGTCATAACTTGATAAATGCATAAAAGGACTTCGATTTGCATATGTTGCTGAACAAACCTGCAACGGGAACTTGACAAATGCTGATTCGAAACGTCCCTTGCAGAATATATGAAACCAGATGGTTAAAATGGGTAGCACAATGAGCAACGGTGTAGAGTTTTTTGCACCTTTTGTGCTCATTAATCCCATCAGTAAAAGCTGAGATATTACCATCCCGATAATCACGCGCCTCTGCACATCTGGCCAGAAGGCTGCCCCACTCTCATATTTTTGATTGTACACATTTATAACCTGGGTGAACAAACAAGGATCTTTTAGCAACAAAAGTCTCAGAGAACTGCCAGGGAGATTATATTGAACTAGCAAATCATGCATCACAGGACTTTGCAACAAAACTTTGGTCCAGATTGCAAACTTAGATGCATCTGATATACTTCATCATGAAAAAGATGTGTGACCAAGACCCAGCTAAAAACAAGTCCAATCAGGATTTCATTAAATTGAACTGCATAGTTAACTGATGGGAAGATATGATTAACCAATACATGGAATAGGAAAGTCATCTTCTATGAACTATGCATCTCTGAACTGTTATTGGCATTTTTCAGCATCATTTCCAGGCATCACAGTATTAACTCTACATCTTTACATGGATACTTTACTGCACTCTAAAAGCTTGGCATTATTTTTGTGAAGCAGTAAAACTTCCAAATATCTGACCAATAAAAATTCAAATAGATTGAGCATGATTGACCAATTTATTTTTCTCTTCCTCGATAGCAACTACTACGTCAAGACAATTGCTCATACCGCAGAGAACTTTCCAAAGCCAATAGTCATAGGTGTAAAAAACTTCCATAAATGTATTGCAGGGGATTAATCGATTTGGGTGCAGCATTTCAATACCCAATTCCAACACTATCTGAGAGATACGCAAGTCAAAAACCTAGACAGATTGCATAGCTGAGTGCTTAGCATCCTCTGTCATGACAGTATATGTAGTGATAGTTTTGATAATTTATCAGCTGATTACTTGCCACCAATCCAGCAAAAGGATAAGCTGAACAATTATATAATGTTGCATACAAAAAAAAAATTGAGATTAACAATAAGAATTATACTTTTCCTTGACATCAAAGTTTACAGACCTACATATTTTTTTAACAATATTTAGAATCTACACAGGAGTTACGAAATATAAGGTCCGAAATGGCACATATCATGGACATCTCACCCATGGCCGTAATTGCCATCATCCTAAGTGTGAATGCAGAAATAGTGCTACATCATGTGAATCATTTTGGCAAACAAACCAAACCACAAATAGTGCTTCGTACCTAGTTTCTATAATTAAGGCTAGTTCTATAACCTGTTCCTGGTATTGAATGCAAGTATCAAGTTGCGGGACATCATGCTTTATATTAACCATACATATAGTTTTCATTTAGTGTTTCTCTTCCTTAGCTTCACTTGTACTCTACGTGCAATACTGATTGCTAATCCATGTTTTCATCACTGAAGCATTCAAAGAGGCATGCACATAATGTTAAAAAATTTGAAAGTTCAGCTATTAGTTCTGATGGCCACAAACCTGATGACGAAAAACCATAAAGGCAAAAGCAAAGAAGACAATAATGAAAGGGAGCAGCACAGGTGTGACAACTGAATAGACAAATCCCAGCAAGAAGTAGAGTTGAATCCGAGGTTCAGATGTCGCAAAGCCTAGGCAACCCGGATCCATTGCCTGCTCTCTGTCCTTTTCTGTCTTTACCAAGAAAGTATTCTTCAAATGGAACATAACAAGGGGAACCAATCTGAGAATTTCTGCAGCTATTCCAGCCCAGCCATCCACCATTATGTAAGTAATAAAAAATGTTGCTTTCATAGGAATAGACACACCAATAGTTATTGGTATCCTGAAACAGCAGCACAATTAGTTATGTGATGCCAATTAGAAACATTTAACCTCTGAAGTTGAGAGTTGGAAGTAGATGCAAATCAGCTTAAAGGAAAATTTGAAGAAGCAACAATTTTTTTAAAAAAAAAGGAAAAAACTCTTCACTGTCGGAGACATAAAAGTGCTTCCAAAAGAACAATGGAACATATTTGAGTTTGCACACCTTCATCACTCATCACAACAACATTTGGTTCAGGATAGTAAGATGCATGAAATAAATATAAAAATGAGAGGTAAGTTTTCTCTTTTAAACACATTGTTTAATTAACATACTCTGTTGGAGCCTGATGAAGAAAAGATTTGAGTTGTTGAAATGCAGTTCCTGTGATGATGCTTCCAAGAAACACATTGACCAGTACAAACAAATGGTACTTTCCAGCTGATCTCTTCTCCAAAGAAGAGAGAGAGGTAAAACCCTCTATTTTTGACATTGCCATGAGAATAGTTGGAAGTAAAATAAGAAAGATCTTCAAGGCGATTCCTGGGAGAAATCCTTGAATTACAGACTTCACACCCTTCCTGCAACATATATGCCATAAAGAATATCGAGGAATCAGCATCAGAATGGGAATTTCTACAATAGATTGATCACTTGTTTCATTGCATCTTGAGTGAGCCTAATCAGGAAAGACTATGAGAAATGCAATAATGTCTCCCTCAAGCTTGAAGTATGATGCTTTGTCAATCTTCCTTCTGAAAGAGTTTGCATATCTAGTTTTTAATGTAATGAAGACTTGCTTTCTAGAAATTCAGTGCATAATTAATTCTTATAAATAATTGAAAATGCAAAGAGTAAGCAATTAATACATATATCAAAGCAATCTTGAATAAATAATGACGCCCTTACCTTTCGATTAATGGCTTTAAAAAGGGTAGAACCTTTTCAATCCCCTCAATGTTGGCAAGAGATTGGACAAATGCTATGGGAATCATAAAGAAAAATGTAAGGAAAAACAGAGCAACAGCCATAAGTAGTCTTCGAATAGTGAGTTCAACATAAGGAATTGCCAGATTGTCCCAATAAACATCGCGTGGCTCTGGTGCCCATTGTGTCAGCCATATTGTGGGGTTACTTGTTTGCTGAGTCTGAGCACACACAGCTGCTCCCCAACGACTCTTGAATGAAACAAATGCTGCAGGTATAATAGCCTTGGGATCACTAATCACTCTTTCTCTTTCAGCTAGTTCCTGCGGGAACATCACTTCTTATCATAAAAACAAGGTTCTTACCATATTCTCAAGCTTTCGCTAAGGAACAACATAACTCTCTAGAAAGAATGACATAGCTACATGTCCACCGCTATATTTGGACAAGCAATTTCAAATTTCAGACCATCTGCTCCGACTATTATCATGCATCGTTGCACTTAACATGATGAATAAGCTCAAGAAAATGGTGCAGAGAATAAAAGCAGTGGCAATCACATACAAAGTCAAAACAGTAAGTGCATTTATGCCTCTTGGAAATGAGAACTTACTTCATCAGTCAACTTCTCGATCTCAGCAGCATAATAGTCTATAGCATCCACTCTGGTCCCCCAAAGACCCCAAAATCCAGTCTACAAATAGCGCATTTAAGATAAAAAGGTAAAATGTTGTTAATATAAGTTCAGAATAAAGTACTTCAAATGTTCTGTCACGGTTGAAAAGGTAAAATAAGACCTCCACTAAAATTTGACATGCAATAAATGAGCACCTTCGTAGTTGGCTTCGTTGAAGGATTTCGCTCGTATTTATTTTGGTAGTAAATATACCAATTTTGCAGACTTTTCTTCTTCTCAACCAACTTTGCCAGTTTGTTTGCATTGTACACAACCTGTAAGTTAAAAAAAAGAAATGACAAAGCCGTGAGACCAACACAAGCTAAAAACTAGAAAAGTCCCTCTAGTCAGACACGTTCTCCTTCTGCTTATCTTTCCTAATCTATGCCAAAACTTCCGTTCTTCTTCTTTATTAGCTCCTCCTCTTCAAATCATAATAAACTCTCTTTACACAGAAAAATGTAGGAATTTTGACAAAGATAAACCTGATGCGTAAGGTAGTAATCAGGATGATTCACACAGAAGAAATGTTCAACATGCTCGCTGACTGATTCATCGGGATCTGGAGGAACATTCCTCACCAGCACCTGCATATAAACATCTTACAAATGAATATATGTCTAAAGCCGAGTTGGTAAGAACTTCCTGAGGGGTGTTCTAAATGCTCTTGACATGAATAGTCTATAGCAATAGCATCAGAGATTCTAGCGGCATCACGGTAAGTAAATACTCACTGAAGAGCATAGCCTTACACATAATCGTCTTTAAAGGAAAAGAAAATTGGGAGCGAGAAATGATAAAGAGAAAATCACCAGGAAAGTGTCAGATGAAGCGAATGAACAAACTATGGTTTCTGACAAATATTCTGACCAGATAAAGAGGGTAGACTGAAAAAATAGAATATTGAGCAACAATGTTGCATTTGTTTCCTTCTTGTTTATAACATGCCAGTGCTACATGCAATGAAACCTATTCAAATTGTTGTCTGGAGTGGACATGGAAATGGTAAGCCTATAACTAGCAAGGGCAAAAAAAATAACTGACATGGTCTGTCTCTACAAAGATAAACCTAGGCCTCAGAGAAAAATACTTGAAATAGATGGATGTAGAAACTTTTACAAATTTGATCACTGCATCTACCTCTAAACTGCCTCTTTTTTTTCAGCTGCAATAGGAAAATTAAACAAGACTTCCAACATGGACTAATCGGAGATAATTACGTGCTGGTGCAGTAGGAAACATATGGATGCCTAATTATCAAGGGTGGCTACTAAGAAAGACGTGGATGGCCTGGGCCTTCTCCAATGGGCAAGCAGATGGTCTTCTGTAGTTGTTATATTTGTTTGTCTTCAGCTCTTTTCTTGAAGGAAAAACAAAATGAAAGAAGATTGTGATTCAGTTTTTTCCTTGAGCTGAAATGACGACACATTATGTAGTTCTTAAAGTGATATTATACAGATGTGACTAATTGTCCAGTTTTAATGACCATAAAATTAATATATATATTTGCTAAGCTTACTGTCAGAGGAATACATGCTTCCTCCAATTTAGAATGTTTAGCAGTCATGGCTAGTCATTTTGACAAATTTAATCATTCTATCATCCAATTACATAGCATGTTAATGACTTCAACTTATCAGAGATGCTACGAAATTAAGTATAATCAACTCTCGGCTAGCCAAAGTGTAGTACCAACCGTGAATTGGTCTGGACGACGATTTTCTGATGCCAAGAAATGCAATCTCTTATTAGTCATTATCTTGTATTCCCCGTACAGAATGTAGAATGTCCAAAATGTAAAGACATAGGCCATCACCAGGTGCGCCCAGAACCTAGAAAGAAGTAAAACAAAACTTTTGGAGTTAAATTTCTATTCCATCTTCCTTACCTGGAATGAAGGAAGAAAACTTGTCACAACTGCAGAAGTATGTGTTTCCAATAGAGTTTTCACTAATGGACTTGCTTTGCACATAACATTCTCAGCAGCAGAGTAAAGTAAGGAGGATAACTATTGTAAGGAAACACTCTTTTCACCTTTCTGATCCAGATGGCACATTAGATATTGAAAGTTTATCGATATTGCTGAAAGCCACATCCTTTATTGTCTCCAAAGTTCCTCCCGTCCAATTAACAGGTACCAAAACCGCAAAAGCTAGAAAAGTTATGGGGACAAATATTTTCAATCTGCACATGAAGGCCTCCAAATCAGACAATTCCATTTAAAGTGAGCACAAGAAAAACATTAAGCAACCATAGTCTGCATTGAAACTGTATGCTCATAGTTGACCCATATTTCAATAATATAAATCAAGAAAAATCAATTGGCATGGATGAACCGCTCAAAGTCGCTATATGAGTAACTTTGGAAGACTTGTAACAGTAAATTGAAAAAGCAAAAGCATTTTAACAACTCACCCAAGAAGGTAAATCCTGATGTATGCAGCAGAATCAAGTCCCGCATGATCAATGAGCTCCGGCTCTGGCATCCTAAGAGCTGCAGGCATCCAATTCAAGAACCTTAGGTATGTTCTGAAGTCTAAGTTGACGAAAGTGCCCACAAAGCCTCCAGAGTGGGTTGGACTGCCTCTTATACCCTTGAGATACCATTTTGGAAAGTAAACTCTATCATTTATGGGTTGTAGTCGCAATACTGCAAATGCAACAAGGAATGCAATTGCAGATAGGATATTGATAGCTGCCGAAACACTGATATCTTGGAGGCTGGCCATCCCTTATGAATCTTATAAGTCACCTACATTTGAAACAGAGAACAGTGAGCAAAACCATGGCTTTAGCATCCAATTAGCTGTATGATATCAACTTTGCTTTCATGATGCTTAATGGGAAAAGTTCCTTGAAGTTCACAACCCACAGGCCTTCTACCTCCACGCGGCATTGCTCCATCAGGCTTTTGCCCATGCAATAGAAATTTTCACAAGATGATGGAAAATCTAACAAAAGATGGGAAGATTTGTCCCCTAGAGTTCGCATGGTAGTTTGCAAGTTCTCTAAATCCTGAGACTGGATTAAGCTCAAATAAAAATTAGAGAATTAAAACTGCGATTTCCAAAATATTGACTAGTGTTTCGGTCAATCAAAAGCAAGGAAAGCTTATATTTAGCTAGAAGAAACAGAAGTAATTCATTTCAAATTAAAATTTGAGACAACCAAATAAACATGCTATCAAATGCAGCAAGTGGAAGGCAATCAAGATGAGAGTGACATCAAACGGAATTGACATTGCGTGAAGTATAAGAAACATCAGCCACCTGATCAGTAATTACATCCTAAGATGAATACTCAAATAAGTGATACACTGCACATAGTAAATGGAAGGAATCTGATATTTCTATGCAAGAAACATTAACCTTCACAAGGAAATGCATAAGAAAAGCAAAAGGCCAATCGTATCAAACTATGCTAAACCAGTCAGATGACAGAAGCTAGCTATTAGTGAACCTTTGAGAAACAAATTAGCATGTCAGCGGAAAGAGATGAGAACATGAAAATCTGCATATGGTAACAAGGTATCAGAAACGAATAATTTGTCTTGGTCTCAGTATAGCAGCTCCGTCTTTCCAAGTGGAGTACAAAAGGATACGCATCGATTAATACAATCAGCGCTGCATTTATAAGCTACAGAGCAGATCAACTCCAGATCATTATCTGGAACGCACCTGCACGATTCGCTCAAAACCAAAAATTTCGATGAAGAAGAAGAAGAAGAGAGCTGACGATGGATACGAATATGCCAGCATCACCAATACTCAATCTTCTACTTACAAGGAACAACGAGATAGCCAGCATAGCACATCAACAGTCCAATGGGCCTTCTGAAATCTTCTCGTTTACTTCGTATAAGAAAGAAACAAACCCTCCGTATTTCGATAATCAAGAAAGCCATAAAGCAAAGAAAGCCACATGAGGCTTTGGCCTATCGCGCGATTTTCTCACTTCGTCAACGACAACGTGCGCGATTCCTATCTATCTCCGCCGCGTTTTCTCGGCATCCAAACGTGAACAGAAGAGGTCCGAGGGATTAAGAAGCCATGCCAGAGCCACAGAGAGAGAGATATGACTTACCTCCTTCGGACTCGGAGTCGGGCGTTCGTCAGGATCGGTCGCGACGAGGAAGGAGAGCGCAGCGACGGCAAAGCGAACGAACGAATCAAACAATCGATCAATGCAGGTCTCTGCCTGCAAGCGAGCGCGAGACAGAGAGAGGCGCGTTCAGCTCATGCGATGGAGGCGGGGTGAATGCGTGGGATCGAGGCACGGATAAAGAGAGAGAGAGAGAGAGAGAGAGAGAGAGAGAGGGCGGCAACGTGCAGAATCAAAAGCCGTTTGTCGATACGGGAAGGCAACTGGTAGAAAAGGTGGCCGGTGATACCCCCTGCTACTCGCGCTTTTTTATATATCTCTCCCTCCCTCGACGTCCTCGGGGGTGGTGATCGTGGCGACGGTGCACGGTGTCGCGTTTTGAAACGCTTCCGTTTTTACGAAATCGCCCTCGCGCTATTCCTCCCTTCGTCCCTTCCGTTTCGACGATGATCGTAGATAAGCCAGAATCCAAGTCGAATGAATGCCCCGAGGATGTTCCGATTCTCGAAATATCTGATTATCCATGTCACGAAAAAGTAGTCTATTGAATGATATTGCCTGCGTAGGAAAAAGATCTCATAAATTAATGGAGTTCGATCGACAAATGCTTGAACGCCAGGTATGCTCCGTAAGGAAATATTCGATTTCCTAGGCATGCATTGCACATATCAAGATAAAAGTCAACGCAATCGAACACTGCGATTCTCCTCGTCGCATCCTCAGTAATGTAGGCCATTTTAAGATTATTTTGAAAGTAATCGAGGGTTTTAATTACAACTCTTCTTTTTTTTTATCAAATGGCGGATAAGGCCATTTGTGAAATCTTTTCGTTATGCCAATGGCGAATCTTATGCTTATTCTTAGTTTATTTACTACTTGGATTGGACTGTTGGCAGGACTTCAGGAAGATCCGTTTGTCGAGTATTTGAAGCTTTATTTGTCCACGCATTGAAAACTTCCAATTTTTCTGTCGACACCTGTGCGTTGTTGAGGTGTAATCCGGGCCTGTCCAAGGAACCAGTCATACTTATTTGGAAAAGGGTCATTTTGTGTTGTCATTGGCTCGAGAGCTCGAAATTGAATTTTTTATTTTTTGCAGGAGAATTTTCAAAGGAATTATAGAAAATCCAGGTAAATTAAATAATGGGATCATTCCTACCCGTACGAAAGTGAACGGCTTGTGAATTTGAAGGCCAGCTTAGCAGGTGCTGCTTTTAATATTTGCTTCCTTTCATGATCGAACTCCGACCTCCTTTCCTTCCCAGAATTCAACCGTGACTTGAAAAAAGATTAAAAAATTTCCTTAAAAATTAAATATTCTGATAAACGCATCTTCTTCTTCTTTTTTGTGGCCGGTTGATAAACGCATCTCAAATGTTGGTATTGTTTGAATTTTTTAGTTGCAAACCAGACAGTATTATATTTCCGAGCTTCATTTATTTCGTAAAAAATAAATAATTTAGAAAATATTTTTTAAAATAACAGTTGCTTGTTTTGCTTGAAATAATTACTCAATAAAAAAATGTTTTCGTTACTAAAAATAATAACTTATGTCTAAATATCTTTGCGGACGACTAAAATATTTTTCGTTCGTTCATATTTTAAGCGATACAAAAAATCATTTTTCAGGAAAATGTTTTATAAGTAATTCATTTTTCGCAAAATAAATTAGCTTTAATTAAAAAAAATAAAAGGCTTTTATCGAGATACTTCTGGCTATAAGCACGTTAGATTACAAGTTTTGGCAACAAAGAATGATCTTCAAGGGCTAGATTTTCATAAGATTACATTCTAATCAAGTGTAGCTAATGTTCAGTTTTCATTAGGTGATGTGTAGAGAGAAAGAAATCATTTTTTTAGGAATAGAGTGATTATTTAATTAAACGAATAAAGTGGGGAGTTATGAAATTTGCGGTCGCTTGATTGAGAGGGGAGTACTGACTAGTTTTGATTCTTGTGTTATTTGAATGCAAGGGTAATAATGGTATATCCAGAAGGGGAGACAAATTGCACCTCCCTTTATGCGAGTGAGAAAGTAAATAGATATGTGAGAAAAGAATATAATAAACTAAGAACTACCTCAGAAGAAAATAAGTGTAGTTATCTTTCTAGAGGAGGAAACGGATGAGATTAATTATTTTCTGCGTAGAGCAAGTGGGTGCACGGGTGGTGGATGAAATATAGTTGTTAAATTTTCATTTTTTGGTGGATGAAAGATAGTTTTGGAAGGGATAAAAAAGAGGTGAAATATTGTGACTTAAATATATAGATAGATATCAAAACATGATATGTTTATGGATACACTAGCAAAAGTGTACGCACATTGCGTGCAAAAATTTGACATATAAATTTTTTTAAAAATTATCCTTACTATGAGATGTTTAAATTACTATTATCACAAACACCATATGAAGAAATTGTATGCGGAAGCGAAACTTTCAAGATTTGACATTTTTTTAGATATTTTGAGAAAGAAAAAAATGAATATGTCTTGAAAGTGGGTTGCTTGTTATGAGAAAGCGACATTTGAAAGATTATGGAAAACCACGCTACTGACAAATATTTGAATCGGAGAAATTTATGAAAAAAAGTACACCATAAAAAGTAGAAATTGCACAAGTAAATGGATGGAGAGACTTATTTTATGATTCGAGCTTTTTTATTTTAAGGCCGTCGTGGCATAGAAAGTTTCTAATTTTTTAAATATGTATAGATAACACAAAAATTTACACATTTATTTATGGATATAATATTTGTAAAAATAAATGAAATAATAATATTTGAAAAAGAAAAGGATTTCATAGATATATCCCATAAAAGGAGGAGTCTATATGTATAATCCTGGGAATTGGATACCATGGAATGTGTACCTCTTATCAAATGAAAATTAAAATATGCCAACTTCTAAGCTCTATATTGCAAACAATCGGCCGACTAGACTTTTTCGTGAGAAAAGAGTGGAGCGATTTTCGTGAGAAAAGAGTGGAGCGATTTTCGTCCTAAATAGTCTATCCAAGGCTCGATATCAGTGAAACACCTAGGGATAATGCCGATTAAGGCATGCCTCGGACGAAATCATGATTTAATTTATGAAATTGAACAATATATTATCCTTAATTTATCTCAAGATAGAGGAGTGCTTGTTATGAATTTCCGAAGACCATTGAATAGGAAAACAAAAATCACCAACATGCAAAGAGTCCATTAATTTGATAATTGTTGAGATTATAGGTCTGTTTCAAATTGATTATCTATTACAATGTTTGCTTGCAGTAATAGCTATTACAACGTAATTCCCTATCACAATTAATAACTATGGTATGGAGCCCTGTGTCATGTTATTACAACCTGGCTATATTAGCTATTTTCAAAGTACCTCGTTTTTTTCCCCTTAGATTATTATTTATGGTTAAAATATATAATAATTCTAACTAAAATTTATTTATAGTATTGATATAATGCTAACATTAATTACTTATTATGACTTTAATCAAATATTATATCATTAATGTAATAAAATATTATGCAATGGGCAAATCGTGGATGCAATAGTGATTGTATTATCTTGATCATTCATATGTTAAAAAGATATTCATAGTATAATGATTATCTTAATTAATAATTATATTTATGAATGCTCAAATTATGGTGTATTTAAAATTTCAATCGTGGGATTAATTATGTAATAGATAATTTGATTAACAAATATATTATTCAATCATAAGTTCGTTTTTCAAGTGATGGACGAAGATTTATACTTTGTACTGTAATATATTGATGATATATATGGACTATTACACATATGATTGGCTATCAAATGTTAATTATCATAATTTTATGTCTATTTAAATATAGTCGAATGCTATGTGCTTAAATATTTTAATAATAATCATAAATAAATTACAAGATGTAATAGATTATATATCCAGAAATTCATATGCGGTTTCAAAGTGTGAATCATAATTGATTGTTAAAGCGATACTCGCGACAATCCGTCCAAATCTAATTTTAGGGATATTTTGAGAATTTATGATGTTATGCCCTCTTTTTACAGACGTCATTCTTAAAACCAAATACAATAATAAGTATTGCATCGAAACCAAACAACGTAATAGTTTTTATGGTTTTATTCCATTATGGGTCCATTTAATTTACGAAAAATTTGAAAAATATATTCCAAAAAGTCATTTTCTTAACTTTATTTTTAAGTATTTGACTGAAACGTGAATACGACCATAACAATATTTTCTGTAGTTTGGTAAGGAAAATCTTATGGGAAAAATTATCAAAAAAATTCATATTTTTTTAATTTATTATATACATTTTTTTTTTTTGCCATACGTGAGTTCCAACTCTCTAAATTCCAATGAGCCAAGCCTTGCCAGCCTTAGGCGAGGCCCCATCTCGCAAGATCTAGTAAGGTTGAGCTCATCGCAACTCGTGAGGCCTCAAGCTTCTTGTGACTTACTGAACTCTGGCAAGGACTCAAGTGAGCTCAAGCTTCACTGACCTTACACAAGGCTTGAGGTTGCTTGAGACTAGTTATTAACTATCCCGTGGCCATTGACTATTGAGGACGAAGAAAAAGAAAAAAGGAAAAAAAGAATTAAGTAAAAAAATGGAAAATTAAAAATTCAATTTGTTAAAAAAAAAAAACAATTAGAAAATCAAATTTGTCTTTAACATATTTTGTAAGTACAAACTTCTCATTAACTAAGGACTCAAGCCTGAGCGTTGAGGGCCCTGCACGGCCTTTGTGAACTCAAGCTTGAGGATCAAGACTAGAGCTTGAGCGTCAGGGATTTGAGGATAGCCTTTGTGGACCTGAGCTCAAGTAACGAAGCATCAAATACGAGGGCATGGGCCCCTAGGCTCGAGCACCGAGTTTCAAGCACGACCGCTTAGACTTGGAAACCAACATTAGGGTTTATGTGCCCAAGCATAAAGTTTCGAGTCCAAATGCCAATACTTAATCATATTTTGAAGAACAATGTCAAGTTCTTTTATAGAGCAAATAATTTTCTTGAATTAGGAAAATACTTTCTGTCAACTCATTTTCCTTAAGCGAAGTAAACACCAAAAAATGAGGAAAATGTATTCTTGAAAAATGTTTTCCGCAAAATAAATGGATCCAAATACTCCATTACTACAATTAAAGGTTTTATGATTAGTGGAGTGCATCGGAATATTTGTAAAATGTCGGACATTAAGTGTCATCAATTTCGCCGATACACTTTTTGAGAAAAATTAATTCATAAATCAGGGATTATGATATTGATACCTCATTGTCCATTTAAGCATTAATCCCCTAAGATTTTTTTTAGATTTTTAGAAGCTTCTAGAAACTTAGAGAGTTCCTCTCTCTCTTATAACAAAATTTCAATTTGTTTTTGGTAAATAACAAATTGAGTCTGGATTAAAGGGGCATTTTCGTCTTTGTATATGGGAGCATAAAAGGAAACGGGGGCAACTCTCCCCGGTAGTGGATCCTCTCTCCTCGTACTCTCGTTTTCGTCCGTCCCTTCGACGACGAACACATCCATCGCCGTCTTCGTCAAGCGAGCTCCGACAGTTCCACGACTCTCAGCAAGGTGCGGCACAGCGGCGGTGATCGACGCCTCCATCTGCTCCACCGCGTCCGCGTACTGGTCGGCGTAGTCGCTGAGGCACTGCTCCACCGCCGCGGGGTCCAGGTTCCTCCCCGCCGATGACCGTCCGTCGCGTTCGAGGTGGCGAGACCAAGCGCGACTGCCGCGGGCCCGGTCTTGTTTGTCCACTTTCACGGTCCTCGGATCGGACCTGAGCGTGGAAGTCCAGAAAATCGCTCCATCAGGATTAAGATGCTAAGTCTTCATTCTCGGGTTTCTGTTTTCCGATTTCGTTTCAATCGGTGCAACCATTGATTTCTCGGTCTTTTCCTGAATTTCCAGAGGCGTCTTCATCAATTTTCCTTCTCCATTGCCCTCCGGACGCCGTTCGCTGCTCTCGGATGCTGAGCAAAAGTCCTCTGTTCGCCCCTAATTGTGGTATGACGAAGCCAGCCCTTGCACGGTCTCTTAGTGCCTGTTCCAATCTTCACCGGCGACACTTCCAGAAGTTCCCTTGCCGATTTGATCTCCAATCGTCGCTTGGATTCACTTCAATGATAAGGTAATGTGCACACTCTGTTTTCCTCGAAATAGATATCTTGAATTCACGAATTTGATTGAATGAGAAGTGAGATTGTTTGGGGCTATTTTAATGATTGCATTACATGTTTCAAGATTGCTTTGATGCTTTGGATGCAGTTTTACTCAATGAGTTTTTTTCTGCCCCTGTTTCTCGTTTGTTGCTGTATCTGCTGCATTGGGACTCTCTTTGGTGATTGACCGTGAGAAATGGTACTGAACCAAGCCAATCCTTGAGAACATCCATACATCGAGGTTTTGGTGATTGTCTATCCTGCATTTTTCTGGTTAGTGACTGTGAATGGTGAGTGGCCAGCAATGAAAATTGAAGAGTCGTTCAATAACTGAAGCTGTTTAGTAAAAGTGAATGACAATGGTGCTCAGCAGAGACTGACAGAGGATGAGCAATGATAGTATCTGTTGTTGGCTGATATTGATTGGTGAGTGCAATGCTTGGTAATGGTCTTAATGGAGCTCCTGCAGTAGACAATTGTGGCGACCTACCCTAAGCTGAGGCTAATGGCTGGTTAATGCTTTAGGGCTTAGCCCATGCTCTTTCATATCTATCAATTCATGATTTATGATTTAAGTTTTTAACCAATAAGTTAATTTCATTTAAAAAGGAGTTATCATTGGGGTGAGTCGATTAGAAACCTAAGTAAACTACTAAAATAAATATTTTACTCCCATACAATTAGAAAACTATGATCAGGCATTTAATTACACTAATTAATCACTAATGCTCTTCTAGTACTTAATCTTGTTTAAACATCAAGTAAAAGCAATTAGCAATATTTATACCAATCATGAGTTCTAGAATTCAATTCCTAATCGGACTGAGGAAATAAAAATCCATGCATTGTAAAGGCGCAATTGGAAATAAGCCAATACTTGCTTACAAGAAGCTAAACATGATTTTTAATTTTTTATTCTCAAAGGTTTTCCATGCATTTGTGGAGAAAACTTAATCGAGAACTATTGTTTTGAGCTTTTCTGATTATTCTAGAAAATATTAATTATTTTTGGATTCTCTGATTTTTTAAGAACAAAAAGTACTTTTTAGGATTTTTTCCTGATTTTTATATTAAAATAATAATGTATTATTATATTATAAAAAGGATCCGAGTTAGGCCTTGTTTGGTTCAGCTTTGCCAAGGGGCTTTCAGCCCTGAAAGCCCCTTGGCCAAATGCAAACCCGTTTGGTTCGACTTTGGGAGGACTTTAGGGAAATGCAATTGCATTTCCAAGTACCCTCCTTAGCCTAATGCTGTTCCTAAGGTGCATTTGGAACTTGCATTTTTGGAATGCAAGTTCGGTGTACTGTTCATCTTCTCCACGTGGCCAAGGAAGCCGACGACTGCTGGCAACCACCAGCCAAGGGGGGCGACCGTCGCCCTTGGTCGCATGACCTCAGGCGGTCGCGCTCCTGGGTCGCGGCCTGAGGTGCGGCGATTGCCCATCGCCTGGGTCGGGCAACCCAAGCAGTCACGCGATCCCCGCCTGGGTCGAGCAACCCAGGTGGCGTGACCACCGCCGTCGCCTGGGTCGCGAACCCAGGCAACAAGCAACCGTCGCCTGAGGTCGCCCAACCTCAGGCGAGGCCTTTCGGTGGCCAAATCTGGCCGTCGGAAGGTGGCCGGCGGCCAAAAAAAAGTGAATTTGAAAAAAAAAATATTTACAATTTTTTTTAATAAAAAATTTCACAAAAGCCCCTTAGCAGAATGGGGTATTAACCAAACAATATTTAGGTCAAAGTTTTTTCACAATGCAAAATTTACCAAATAGTATTTGCATTTCGAGAAACCCCTTTAGTCCAAAGGTATTTGCATTTTCCCAAATGCATTCCCCCAAAGCCAAACCAAACGGGCCCTTAGACCTCCGCATTTGACCTAGTCGAACTTAGCCCAGGCACATAGCCCATGCCTTTGGCTGGGCTAGGTTCAGCTTATGGGCCCCATTCGTTCAGCCCAAGGGAAGTACTTGCAAATAAAGGGAAGAGTTAGTCAAAGCCCATATACTAAACAAAAACCAAATCCAACCTAAGAAAACATAATAAGCCCAACATCCCTTATTCATCTTAGCCAATAAAAACAAAAACTTAAAAAGGCTTAATCAGATTTTTGTGTCTGTCCCGGCCAACCTGACTTGCACCCCTCTATCATAGTCCCTCTGCAACACTAATGAGGGGGTGGCAGAGCGTGTCTAGGCCTAGCCGTAGCGAGCAATGCCGATCATCACAAGACTAGGGGTGAACATGGTTTCAAAGTAGGACTTGAAACCTGAAAATCATACCAATAGAACTTGTAGGTTCCAAGTTCCAAGATATCTAGGATAGGTTCTAGGTTCCAAAATTTAAGGAATATATTTCAATGGGAAGGTTCTAGTTCTAGTTTAATAGAATTTGTAATTTGTAATTAATAACCTAGAATAAGTTTTATGTTTTGGTTTGTCTATATCTTCATGCGATCTTAAGGCATTTCATGGCGTTTGTAATGAGTGTATAACTTGGAACTACTAGCCTAAACTTCCATTTTATAATTGGAAATTTTATTTTTGTAAATCATGAGATCAGTGAAAACTCCAATTGTTTCTTTAATACAGTTATATTCGGGCAATTGCTTCTTTCAAAATAATGATTTTATGTACTATAAGAGTAATCGGTGCATTGAAAACCGTAAAATTTTACTTAATACTATTTGATAAGTGCATATGAACACTCGTTCTAAGGTAATTATTAATAAATTCCATATTCATTTTTTATTGTTGCGTTTTATTATTAAAAAAAACTAATAGAGTAGGTTCCAAGTTCTACGTTTCAATTGGTAGGTTTCAGGTTTTAAAAAATGAGGAACTTGTATCCGAGAATAAGTTTCAGGTTCCAGGTAGGACCTGTAAAGAATTTAGAACTGCTCACTCCTACGCAAGACCAACCCATGCAATGATGAGGCGGTGAGTGGTAGCAAGGATGATAGCGGTCTTCAACCGCATGAGGCTAGGCCAAGATCCATGAACGGTTGAGTCATAGAGATGGTTAAGGGTTGTCGTTGGCTCGGGCGATGGGTCATGAACAACAGTGACTCAGGCTTTGTAGTAACGACACAAGCAGTGGATCAACAATAGAGGCCACGGTGGGTTCGTCGGTGTAGGGCCTAGTTGAGATTAGTGAGTGATTGGGTCGTCATGGAACAGAATGACAATGGCTACGGGCGCGGGTAGCAATGGGAATGACTTGAGCAGGCTTCGATGTCGGTGGCAGCACGGCGGTGGTATCGGGCCAAGCAAGTAACTTCGGATGCGACAATGGAGCTTAGTCCACCCCCTCCCCCACCCCTTCTCTAATCTTCCCCTCGCGACTTTATGTTTCTTTCTCTCAAGCTCTCTTATCTCAAATCTCTCTCAGACATACTCACTCTTCCGGCTTCCCCAGATGTCTCTCCAAGGAAGTCCTCTTAGTTTGCTACCCCACTCACCTCCCTCAACTTTCAAATCTAGCCTCTTATTTATGGGCTGGAGGGTCTAGTCAATAGGGCATTCCAGTCGTTGGTCCTTGGCACACCAACTGCTAGTCCTTGGCACATCGACTAGCCTCTCATTAGGCCGGACCGGCATCCAATCAACCACCCTATCCACAGTAGGTTTGCTCCGCATCCGTGTAGATCTCCTACCGACTTCCACGCTAGTCATGTCCTTGTGCACGTCGTCGTTCTCTGTGCGTGAGATGAGGGGGAGGAAGGAAGGAGGGAGAAGAAGGGGAGGGGGTTGGGCTAAAGGAGAGAAAAGAAGTGGAATAGGCCCAGGCCCGTACGTGGGGGAAGAGAGGGAAAAGGGAGGTTGGGTGGCAAAGGCCAACCCTAGTAGGCTTCTTACTCTATTTTTTATAATAATATTTTTATATTTATCCAAAAAATTGGAAATAACACTTAATAGATGAAAATAATATTAATATCTAGGTAATGCGAAAAATATTTTTTTAGGGCCAAATTGGTCCCTAATTTTCTATGCAATTTTAATCTAAATATATAGTCAAAATTTAAGTGTCAATAATAATAAGTGGATCGATGGTGAAGTAATGTGCTGATATTTTGATAAAGGGGAGTTTGATTGTTGGCGTTCTAATGTTGTGGGTTTTGGTTATAGTTTTGTGTGTTCTCTTAGTCTATACGAGGAAGATGTTGGGTATAGAAAATAGATATAAAAAGGACAATAATAAAAATAAGAGCAGTACACTGGAAATGTTTTGGAGTGTTGGTTGCTGGCGTTCAGGATAGTGTCCTGAAAATAGGTCCAGATTTCTCTCTTTTTTGGTTTTAGTTTAGTCTTGGGAAGATTAATACCTTAGAAAAGAAATTGAACTTGATTTGATTTGAAATTAGCTCAAGTTGCTAGCTGGCGCTCAATAATAAGGCCATTTTATATCGATTACCCGACGTGTATCAGGTTTTCCTTCCCCACTTTAGATGAATGCTTTTAATTCTTCGAGTTCTTAATTACTACACCATCTTTCAATAAATTGATTGTAATTTTCTTTTTCAAGAATAGAACTAAGTCTAGATTAGAATCATAAATAAACTTTGACAAAAACATTTGCTTGATCACTTAATGGAATGATTCCTTTTAAGATCATAAATGGTAATCGAGTGCAAGGCCACTCAATAACACGCCTTCAAGTTAGGTATCGAAAATGCATTAATTGAAACACCAGCATAATCAAATAGATTTTAGCTAACTCCAAATGACCAATGGTAATTCCTAGAAATACACTCGTCTCATGAACTATATTCCTATGAGAGCTCGCACTCTTGATCAGTGAACTTTTTCTCGGATAGTTAAAAAGATGATGTTATCAAGCCGTCTTTTTGATAAACCACTAGGATTTTATCCTAAGCAAATACCTCCAAATCTTCCTCGAGGCTCCAAAGGGAGCCCTTTGGGAAGGTTGCAACAATAATCAAATAATGGGAAAAGTGCACTATCGGTGCTTTAACTTATGTACAGTACTCACTTTAATGTCACAACTTTTCGCTGGCACACTTAAGAGTCAAAATTGAAGAAAAATGATCACTTAATTACCTTTGGCGAGATATTCCGGCCAAAATTAACATGTGATTTTTTTAATTAAATTTTTTAGCTAACATGGCACTTAACGTTGTTTAACCAAATTTTTCGCAAATCACTTAAGTGCCAAATTTTTTAAAAAACGATTTTTTTAGTGCCAAGATTTTTTTTAAAATGATTTTTTTAGTTCCAATTTTTTTGAAAAGCGATTTTTTCAATGTCAACGAAAATTGGCATTGAAAAAATCATTTTTCAAAAATGTTGGCACTTAAATGATCCACAAAAAAAATGGTTAAGCAACATCATTTAGCATCCATGTGTTCTGGCAAGCCATGTTTGCTAAAAATATTAATAATAAAAGCCACGTAGGATTTACAGTTAAGTATATCAGTAATGGCACTTAAGTGATCATTTTTCTCCGATTTTGGCACTTAAGTGAGCCGTCGAAAAGTTAAGGCACTAAATGAGCGCCATACACAAGTTAAAGGTACTGATAGTGCACTTCTTTCATCAATCAACTATTAAGAAATAAACATAGTTCTTAATTTACCAAGCCACAAAGATAGACCACCACTTCACTATAATAATGAAGTACCAGTATACCCTACAAATAATGACTTAGTAAAATGCAAAGATGGGAAATCTCTAGACCTTCCTATTGTATTTATTTTCCTAGCTCAAAACATTCAATATCTCACTATATTCCTAGCTTCAGTTAATTAGAAAATTAACTTACAATAATTTTACCTAGAACAGTAATTACACATTTTAGCTAGACATATCATACTATAATCTAGTTAGCGTAATAGAGGCAATCAACTTACAAAGAAGTACACAAATATGACATAACTAACTATTACAGGAATTGTAAACTCTCAATGAAAAAACTAAGGCATTCTAGGATTCTGTAATAGTGTATTATGTATGATATAATGATTGTTAGTCTTGTTTGTTGCTAAGATTGTCCACCAAAGCACTCTTCCTCCAGCTTAGGCTTTTAACAACTTGAAAATCTAACATTTTGAAGCTCCAATAGAATAACCCTAAATAATCTACAATCATTTTCTTTATTTTGTCTCTTTAGTCAAAAAGTGATTTCTTTTTTGTCATGGACACTTTCATCTAAACATGTTTTCACTTTATGTTAGACATCTCAAATTTGCTTCCACGTTCAATATAAAACTTAACATCATAGTAATAATTATTAAGATATGTGCTCTATATAATGTGGACTTATTTTCTATCATGTTAAACTTTTGAAAAAAAAAGAGTTTATAGAACCTTGTATCAAAGCATAGATCTATATTTTGAATTATGACAATTCATTAATGGCAATTGTGTCTATTCTCTTGTTTTGGTATTCCAGCCTCAATCATTTAATTAATTTGAATTTCACGTATTAAACTGATTTAGGCACAACGTGAACTATTAAGTAATATGTTATATATGCATTGTGAGTTCATTTTTTTCATACTTTTAAATTCTTAAGAAAAAAATGTTATCTAAAGTAAATGATCACTTAAATGCAAATTTGCCACTTTGACATAACAGTTGGAAACATAACTATTGAGAAAGAGTAGAATATTATCACTCATACTAGTGATAGAGATGAGTTTTGGTATCTTTGAAGCGTGAAATCTCTCTTGCATTGCGAAAGAAAAGAATAGCAGGATCCTCTGGGTATCATAATTTCAAGTACCTAATAGGAAAGGTTAGAATGGAAGAACCCTATCTAAACGAGCAATAACTGTAGTTAGTTAAAACGGTGTCAAGGTAATGCAAGTCATTACTAGCTTAAAGTAATTCGGCTTACACGTGAATTGCACAAGGCTTGTACATGAGAGGATGCATTGAAATATTGTCTTGCATCATTTGAAAATTAGTCCTAAGTACTCTTTATATTTATGAAATCTCCCTTCACTTGAAAGCTTAAGTTTTTGGATTGGAGTTTCTAACATTTAATTCACACATGTATTGATGGGCATTTGCTCATGTAGAAATATTTACTAACAATTTTTCATGAAATGACGAAAATGTAAATCTTTAAAGCTTAAAGGTAAAAGATCAATTTATTTCATGAGTCTCCATGGGAATAAGTGATATTAATTTCCTGGTGAAATCACAATATCATTTAGACTCAAAGGTAAGAGATCAACTTGTTTCATTAGCATTTACAAAAGAATTAGAGATATTAAGTACAAGATAAAATCACAAGATTATTTTGAAACACAAAGCATATGGTCAATTGTCAATACTTTAAGATATTAGAACACACATATGAATATGGGATTCAATGTGAGTTTTGGATACATAAACATAGAACCAACAAAATTATGAATTGATGTCACTACTCATTGAGAAAGAGCATGCACAATTGCAGCATTGTTGACATTGAAATGACAAACATAGATTAGGATTGGATCTAATGTAGCCAGTACCCCTAAAGCTTCAAAACACACTTTATATTGCAAAAGAAAGAGGAATAGCAAAAGCCCTAGTGATCTTAATTTCAGGTACCTTCTATGAGGGGTTAGTATAGGATAACTCTATCCAAATAAGCTACAATTGCAATTAACTAAAACAGTTATTGCTTGTTTGGATAGGGTTCCTCCATACTAACCCCTTTAGAAAATACTTAAAATCAAGATCTATATGGGCTCCTGTTCTTGTTCTTTCTTTTGCACTGCAAGCCATGTTTTGAGGTTTTGAGGATATCAGTTGTATTAGATTCGATACTCATTTATGTCTGCCATATGGGTGTCAGTGGTGCTACAAATGGGCATGTTCTTTTTTAGTGAGTAGTGTCATATACCCATAATTTTCTTTGGCTTTTCCATTTAAGTTTTTAGAAGTCACATTGAATCATATATTTATATACATGTCATAAAATTTTAAAATATTGACAACTTAATGCGACCTTCAAAAACATAAGTAAAAAACCAAAGAAAATTGTGGGTATATGACTCTACTCATTAAAAGAACATGCCCAAATGTAGCACCATTGACACACAAATGGAAAATGTAAATGAGTATCGGATCTAATACAATTGGTATCCTTGAGACCTCAAAACATAGCTTGCATTGTAAAAGAAAGAAGAATAACATGAGTCTATATAGATCTCGATTTCAAGTACTTTCTAAAGGGATCCAAACAAGCAACGATTTTTTTAATTAATTGTAATTGTAACTTATTTAGATAGAGTTCTCCTATATTAACTCCTAATAGAAGGTATTTGAAATTTAGATCCTTAGGGCTCTTGCTATTCTTCTTTCTTTTGCAATACAAGGCGTGCTTAGAAACTTTAGGGATACCGATTATATTAAATTCAATACTTATCTATGTTTGCTATTTAAATGTCAATAGTGTTGCAATTGCATATGCTCTTTCTCAATGAGTAGTGACATCAATTCATAATTTTGTTTGGTTCTATGTTTATGTTTTAAAAAGTCACATATCACATATTCATATGTGTCCTAATATATTAAAATATCAATAATCGACCATATGCTTTACATTTCAAAAGAATCATGTGATTTCATCCGGTACTTAATATCTTTAATTCTCCTGTAAATGCAAATGAACAAGTTGATCACTTACATTATAGTCTTAAAATTTTATATTTTCATCATTTTTTAAAGAATAGTTAGTGAATATTTTTATATTAGCAAAATGCCAATCGATACATATATCAATTAATGTTGGAAAGTCAAATCCAAAAACTTAAGTTGATAGGTAAATATAGATCACATGAATATAAATAGTATTTAATATATTGACAAGCAATGTGTGAAAATATTTCAATACCTCTAAAATACCTCTACCAGTCATGTGCAATTTAGGTGCAAGCTAGATTACTCTAAGCTAGTAATGACTTGCATTGATTTGACATTATTTTAACTAATTTCAATTCTTACTTGTTTGGATAGGTTCTTCAATATTGATCTTGTTAAAAGGTACTTGAAATTATAATCCTTAGCAAGAGATGCTATTCTTTTTCTTTTGTAAAGAAATGTGTGTTTTGAGGCATTGAGGCCGTGTTTGCCATTTGGGTGTCTATGGTTCTACAATTGCTTGCACATGTTCTTTTCCAATGAGTAGTGTCATCCATCTATAATTTTCTTTGGTTTTGTGTTTATATATCTAGATGTCATTGATTCACATATTTATATATGTGTCATAATGTCTTAAAATATTGATAATCGATCATATCTACTATGTTTCTATGTAATCTTGTGATTTCACAAGTAATTAATATCTCTTATTCCTATGGAGACTCATGACATAAAATGATCTTTTACCTACAAATCTTAAAAGATTTATATTTTTGTCAGTTTTTGAAAAATGACTAGTAAATATTTCTACATGAGCAAAATTTCCATCAATACAAGTATGAACTAAATGTTAAAAACTCAAATTCAAAAACGTAAGCTTATAGGAGGGATACTTTATAAATATAAATAGTATTTAAGCTTCATTTTCAAATGATGCGAGACAATATTTAAACGCATCCTTTCATGTGCAAGCAATGTGCAATTCACGTACAAGTTTGATTACTCTAAGCTAGTAATGATTGCATTACCTTGACATGATTTTAACTAATTACAGTTGTTGCTTGTTTAGATGGGGTTCTCCCATTCTAACTCTTTCGGTAAAGCACTTAAAAATTATGATAGTTAGGAGATCCTGCTATTATTCTTTCTTTTGCAATGCAAGAGAGATTTCACACTTCAAAAATACTAAAACTCCTCTCTATTCCTGATATGAGAGATAATATTGTTACTTTTTCTAAATAGTTATGTTTCCAACCATTGTGTCAAAATGGTAAAATTGCATTTAATTGATCATTTACTTTAGATAATATTTTTTCTTAAAAACTCAAAAGTATGAAAAAATGGACTCACAATGGATACATGACATATTACTTAATAGTTCATGTTGTGCGTAAATCAATTTGATACTTGAAAATCAAATCATACCAAAACAAGAGAATAGACAATTTGAAATCTAAACCTATGCTTTGATATAAGGTTCTATAAACTCTTTTTATTCAAAAGTTTAACATGATAGAAAATAGGTCAACATTATATATATAGCACATATCTTAATAATTATTACTATAGGGGAAGCAAATTTGAGGTGTCTAAGATAAAGTAAAAACATATTTAGATGAAAGTGCTTGTGACAAAAAAGAAATCACTTTTTGACTAAAGAGAAAAAATAAAGAAAATGATTGCAGATTATTTAGAGTTGTTCTATTGGAGCTTTAAATATTAGATTTTCCAATTATTAAAAGTCTAAGATGGAGGAATAGTGCTTTGGTGGACAATCTTACCAACCAAAAAGACTAACAATCATTATATCATACATAATGCACTATTATAGAATCTTAGAATGCCTCAAGTTTTTCATTGAAATAGTTTACGATTCCACTAACAATTATATGTCATGTTTATGTACTTTATTGTAAGTTCACTACTTCTATTACACTAACTGGATTATAGGATGATATGTCTAGGTAAAATGTGTAGTTACTGTTCTTGATAAAATTGTTGTAAGTTAATTTTAAGTTCGAAGTATAGAGAGATATTGAATGTATTGAGCTTGGAAAATAAATACAATAGGAAGGTCTAGAGATTTCCCATCTTTGCATTTTACAAAGTCATTATTTGTATGGTATACAGGTGCTTCATTAATATAGTGAAGCAATGGTCCATCTTTGTGACTTGAAAAATTAAGAACAATGTTTATTTCTGAATAGTTTGATTGTCGCAAGCTTCCCAAAGAAATCCCTTTTGGAGCCTCGAGGAAGATTGGGAGGTTTTTGCTTAAAATAAGATCCTAGTGGTTCATCAAAAAGATGGCTCGAACACAGCATTTTTTCAACTATATGAGAAAAATTTCATCGATCAAGAGTGCGGGCTCTCACAGGCTCATAACTCATGTGACGTGGGATTTCTTTAAAATTCTTAATAACCTAAGTATTTGTAGGAGTCATTAGTGGTCATTTGGAGTCATCATGAATACCGCCGTGGACTTCTAACGATAGGAAGATGACCATCGAGAAAACACCGTAGTGATAGTGGCACTCTTACTCGCGACTATAGTACTCCAGGCTGAAATAGATCCAACCGTTGGAGGATCGGTAAGGCAACGTTTAATTTGGACACCACTAGTGATAATTATCATCATGCTATATAAGGCCACAAGATTAATTATTGGAAATTTTTCTGTTAATTCTCCAATAGTTGGATTCATGCTTGCCTAGAGTACTCTAGTCACAAGTAAGAGCACCACTATCATTATGACATTTTCCCAATGGTTATCTTACTGTCGTTGAAAGTCCATGGTGGTATCCCTAGGTGAAGCGGGATAGGTTAAAGTCCAAACTTAGGCAATAAAGTGATCCATAAAAGAGAGAAGACTGCCATAAAAAAATCTCTATGAAAGACATCTCAAGAATTGTTCATGAACAAAAAACGAACAAAACAGTTTCATAAAAGACATCTTTATAAATGACATTTGAAGAATAGTTGGGGAACAGAAGAGAAACAGAACATTTCCTTAGAAGAGATAAGAACAATTCCATAAAAGACTTATTTATAAAAGACACCTACAAAGCTACTCACATCTCATGGATGTCCTTACTGGACCATCAGCTCGACAGCCATTGCCTTCTCTTCTCCTCCATGCCTTCTCTCCTCCTTTTGATGAGGTTGAGCTCGTCAACCTATAAAGAGAAATACAGGTGTCAAAGTACAACTTAGATTACAATGATATAATATTATTTTAATGAGGTAGTCATAGTACAATGATAATATAATATTTTAGGAGTACAATGATAGCTTTCAGTTCAGCCAAATAATTTGAGAGAAGAACGTACAATTTAGTTAAAAATACAATAGACATTAATATTATCTATAAGATTACAACAAACCTGATCAAATACATCACATTAGTTTTATTCAATATTAATATAGTTGTATATGAGGTCCCGACAAAAATAAGTATCACCCACATAAGTAAGGTTGCAAATTCGTTGAATTGGTGGCGTTTAACTTGGACATGACTAGTGATAATCATTATCATGCTATGTGAGATCACAAGATTAATTATGTTGCATATGGTGAAAAAAAAAATTTAAAAAGTGTTGGAAAGTTTTTTGTCAATCCTCCAATGATTGGATCCATACCTACCTAGAGTGCTCTAGTCGTGATTGAGAGCGCCACTATCACTACGGCATTTTCCCGATGGTTATCTTGTTGTGGTCGAAAGTCTGCAATAGTGTACATGATAAATTGAGTGTTTTTCTTTGTAATGGGTGAAACGGGAAAGGTTAAAGCTTAGACTAGGCAATAAAGCGATCCATAAAAGACAAAAGACGGTTCCATAAAAGAAATCTCTATTAAAAACATTTCAAGAACTGTTCACGAACAAAAAAGGAACATAATAGTTTCATAAAAGATATCTTTATAAATGACATTTCAAGAATTGTTTGGGAACATAACAATTTCATAGTAGATGAAAGAACAGTTTCATAAAAGATATCTCCAGAGTTGTTCACATCTCTCACATGTTCTCACTAAACCATCAACTCCATCACCATTGCCTCTTCTTCCCCTCCTCCTCCTTCCGATGAGGCTGAGCTTGTCAACCTATAGGGAAAAATATAGGTGCGAGAGTATAATCTTTAACTACAATGATAGTATATTATCTTAAAGGTATAATTAGAGTACAATAATAATATAATATTTTGATAACTTTCAATTTTAGCCAAACAATTTTACAAATGAAACATGCAACTGGGCAAAAAAAATACAATAGACAATAGTAATACTCATAATATCACACCAAGCCCAATCAAGTACGTTGTCTTGGTTTTATTTAACATTAATATAGATGTATAGAATGCCCCAACAAGAATAACTGTGATCCACATGAATAGGGTCGCAAATTCATTGAATTAGCGGTGTGTTACTTGGACACCACTAATGATAATCATTATCAAATTATGTGAATTCGCAACCCTACTTATGTTGGTTGCACTTATATCTACCAAGCCTTCTACGCAACTATATTGATATTGAATGAAACCAATGAGACATATTTGATTGGATTTGATGTAATCTTATAGGGAATACTAATGTCAATTTTATTCTTCTTCTAAGTTATATGTTTTTCTCTTAAGTTATTTGGTTGAAACTGAAAACTATCATTGTACTCCTAAAATATTATATAATCATTGTACTTGGACAATGTCGTTAAGATAATATAATATCATTATAATCTAAGCTTGTACTCCAATACTTATATTTTTCTCCATAAGTTGATGAGCTAAGTTTCATTGAAAGGATGAGGAGACGACATGGAGGGGAAGATGAGGCAATGGCTATAGAGTTGATGGATTAGGATAAGCGCGAGATGTGGAAAACTCCGGATATGTCTTTTATGGAACTGTTCTTCTGTCTTCTTTAGAATGTTCTATTCCTTTATTATTCCAAAACAAATTTTGAGATGTCGTTTATAGAGATGTTTTTTACGAAATTTTTTTGTTCCAAAACAGTTCTTGGGATATCTTTTGCAGAAATGTTTTTTATGGAACTATTATTTTATCTTTCATGGATCGCTTTATTGCCTGAGTCTGGGTAACCTTTCCCATTTTACCATTACAGAGAAAAGCTCTCAATTGACCATGGATACCATTGTGGACTTTTGACCATAGCAAGATAACTATCGAGAAAATGCCATAGTGATAATGGCAATCTTACTCGCGATTAAAGCACTCTAGGCAAACATGGATGCAATCGTTAGAGATTGATAAAAAAACTCTCAAACACTCATACGCAACACTATTAATCTTGTGGTCTTATATAGCGCAATAATGATTATCACTAATAGCATCCAAGTTAAATACCATCAGTTCAACAAATTTGCCATCATACTTATGAGGGTCACACTTATTTTTGCCAAAGCCTCCCATGCAACTATATTGATATTGAATAAAACCAATGTGACGTATTTGATCGGATTTGGTATAATCTTATGAGTAATATTAATGTTTATTGTATTTTTTTACTAAGTCTTCTATTTTTCTCTCAAATTATTTGGGTGAAAATAAAAGTTATCATTGTACATCTAAAATATTTAACTTATCGTGATACTCGGACTATGTCATTAAGATAATATAATATCACAGTAATCTAAGGTTGTACTCAAACACCTATATTTTTCTCTATAGGTTGACGAGCTCAGCCTCACCAAAAAGAGGAGGAGGAGGCAATGACAGTAAAATCGATGGTTAATTAAGGACGGGTGCGAGATATAAGCAACTCTAGAGATGTTTTTTACAGAAATGTCTTTTATAGAACTGTTTTTATGTCTTCTATACAATTCTTAAGATATCAATTATATAGATGTATTTTTTGAAGCTATTATATTCATCTTTTGTTCAAGAACAATTCTTGAAATGTCTTTTATAGATGTCTTTTATAGAGCCCTCATCGCTAGGTTGATCCCGACGTGGGCATAGCTTTCGTCTTTAGACTGTTGTAATTGTAAATATTAAATTTCAGTAGATACAAACATCGGATAATCTTTCATAAGAAACATTTATATGTTTATCGAGCAAATTTTCTATTTTCGAAGGATATTTATGGGCGAACAGTTATCGTATGACTCAGTTGCTACCAACAAAAGCGGAGGCTAGTAACACTAGATTGAATCATGATGATTATGCACTGGCCGAAGGCTTGTTCAACAAATGAAAAAACAATTGGGATACTCGATCGCTTGAACGAGACTCATTTAAAAAAATGAAAAAATAGGCAGCTATCTCGATCACGTGTGGCTTGGTCAAAGATATACTTGTCAAACAACCCGAGAATTCTTCAACCTCGCAAAGACACATTTATTTAAGTCTTGCAATCGTTTCTGAGCGAAACACCAAACATAAGTCTCCTAATACAATCTTCAAGCTCTAGTACTAGCTCTAGCCCTACTACTAGGCCACAACACTCCCGCTCTAGCCTTAGCCCTAGCCCAAATCCCAATCTGATGGTGTCTCCTCCATCAAGGAAACAACATTCCGAGCACCAAATCCTAGAAGCTAACCATGAGCCATCGACAACTAATGACGTATCCCTTTCGCATTTACTGTGCTAGTAGTTGCCGAGATCTTTGATATTTTCATAACATTATCTCTAGTACTCGAACTATGTCATTAAGATAATATAATATCATTGTAATCTAATGTTGTACTCTAACACCTATATTTTTCTCAATAAGTTGACGAATTCGGCCTCACCAAAAAGAGGAGGAGGAGGCAATTACGGTAGAGTTGATGGTTCATCAAGGATAGGTGCGAGATGTGAACAACTTTAGAGATGTCTTTTATAGAGATGTCTTTTATGGAACCGTTATTCTGTCTTCTATACAATTTTTAAGATGTCAATTATAGAGATGTATATTTTGAAACTATTATATTCATCTTTTGTTCTAAAACAATTCTTGAAATGTCTTTTACAAATGTCTTTTATGGAGTCCTCATCGCTAGGTCGATTCTGACATGGGTGTAGCTTTCGTCTTTGGACTGTTGTAAATGTAAACATGAAATTTCAGCAGATACAAACATAGGATAAACTTTCATAAGAAACATTTATATGTTTATCGAGCAAATTTTCTATTTATGGAGAATATTTATGGGCGAATAGCTACCGTATGACTCGACTGCTACCAGCAAAAATAGAGGCTAATAACACAGATCGAATCACGATGATTATGCACTGGGCGAGGGCCTGTTCAACAAATGAAAAAATAGTTCGGATACTCGATCGCTTGGTCGAGGCTCATTCAAAAAAATGAAAAAATAGGAAGCTATCTCGATCGCGTGTGGCCTGGTCAGAGATATGCTCGTCAAACAACCAGAGAATTTCTTAACAGCCTCGCAAAGACGTCTTTATTTAATTCCTACGATTGCTTCTGAGCGAAACACCGAATACAAGCCTTCTCATACAAGCAATGGCGTCTTCAAGCTCTAGTACCAACTCTGGCCTCACTCCTGGGCAACGACGTTCCCTTTCTAGCCTTAACCCCAGTCCGAATCCTAATCCGATGGTATCTCCTCCATCTAGGAGATAACATTTCGAACACCAAATCCTAAAAGTTATCTAGGAGCTATCGACAACTATTGACGCATCCCTTTCGCATTTATTGTGCTAATAGTTGCCAAGATCCTCAATGTTATCTCTAGTACTCAGACTATGTTATTAATATAATATAATATTACTGTAATCTAAGGTTGTACTCTAACACCTATATTTTTCTCAATAGGTTGACGAGCTCGGCCTCACCAAAAAGAGGAGGAGGAAGCATGGAAAAGAAGATGAGGCAATGATGATAGAGTTGATGGTTCATTAAGGACGAGTGTGAAATGTGAACAACTCTAGAGATGTCTTTTACAGATATGCCTTCTATGGAACTGTTCCTGTCTTCTATGGAACTTAAGATGTCAATTATAAATATGTATTTTTTGAAACTATTATATTCATCTTTTGTTTCGGAACAATTCTTGAGATGTCTTTTACAGATGTCGTTTATGGAGCCCTCATCGCTAGGTCGATCCCGACGTGGGTGTAGCTTTCGTCTTTAGACTGTTGTAAATGTAAACATTAAATTTCGACAGATACAAACATAGGATAAACTTTTATAAGAAACATTTATATGTTTATCGAGTAAATTTTCTATTTCTGGAGGATATTTATGGGCGAATAGCTACCACATAACTCGGCTGCTACCAGCAAAACGAAGGCTAATAACACCAGATCGAATCACGACGATTATGCACTAGCTGAGGGCTTGTTCAACAAACGAAAAAATAGTTAGGATACTCGATTGCTTGGCCGAGGCTCATTTAAAAAAATGAAAAAATAAGAAGCTATCTCGATCACGTGTGACCTGGTCAGAGATATACTTGTCAAACAACTCGAGAATTCCTCAACAGCCTCGCAAAGACACCTTTATTTAAGTCTTGCGATTGCTTCTGAGCGAAACACAAAACACAAGCCTTCTCATACAAGCAATGGCATCTTCAAGCTCTAGTATCAGCTCTAGCCCCACTCCTAGGCAATGACACTCCCTCTCCAGCCTTAGCCCCAATCCGAATCCCAATCCGATGGCGTCTCCTCCATCTAGGAAATGACATTTCGAGCACCAAATCCTAGAAGCTATCTAGGAACTATCGACAACTATTGATGCATCTCTTTTGCATTTATTGTGCTAGTAGTTGCCGAGATCATTAATATTTTCATAATGTTATCTCTAGTACTCGGACTATGTCATTAAGATAATATAATATTATTCTAATATAAGGTTGTACTCTAACACCTATATTTTTCTCGATAGGTTGACGAGCTCGACCTCACCAAAAACAGGAGAAGGAGGCATGGAAGAGAAGAAGAGGCAATGACAGTAGAGTTGATAGTTCATTAAGGACGGGTGCAAGATGTGAACAATTATAAAGATGTCTTTTATGGAACCGTTCTTCTGTCTTCTATGGAACTTAAGATGTCAATTATAGGAATATATTTTTTGAAACTATTATATTCATCTTTTATTTCAGAACAATTCTTGAGATGTCTTTTATTGAGCCCTCATCGCTAGGTCGATCCCGCCATGGGTGTAGCTTTCATCTTTGGACTGTTGTAAATATAAATATTAAATTTCAGCAGATACAAACATAGGATAAACTTTCATACGAAAAGTTTGTATGTTTATCGAGCAAATTTTCTTTTTCTAGGGAATATTTATGGGCGAACAACTACCATATGACTCGGCTGCTACCAACAAAAACAGAGGCTAATAACACTTAACACTAGATCGAATCACGATAATTATGCATTGGCCGAGGGCCTGTTCAACAAATGAAAAAATATTTAGGATACTTGATCGCTTGGCCGAGTCTCATTTAAAAAATCGGAAAAAATAGGTAGCTATCTCGATCGCGTGTGGCTTGGTCAGAGATATGCTCGTCAAACAACTCGAGAATTCCTCAACAGCCTCACAAATACACTTTTATTTAAGTCCTGCGAATTCTTCTGAGCGAAACACCAAACACAAGCCTCCTCATACAAGCACTGTCATCTTCAAGCTCTAGTATCAGCTTCAACCCCACTCCTAAGCAACGACTCTCCCGCTCCAGCCTTAGCCCTAGCCCGAATCCCAATCCGCTGGTATCTCCTCCATCTAGAAGACAACATTCCGAGCACCAAATCCTAGAAGCTATCCAGGAGCTATCAACAACTATTGTCGTATCCCTTTCGCATTTACTATGCTAGTAGTTACTGAGATCCTTGATATTTTCATAACATTATCTCTAATACTCGGATTGTGTCATTAAGAGATCATAATATCATTATAATATAATGTTGTACTCTAACACTTATATTTTTCTTTATAGGTTGACGAGCTCGGCCTCACCAAAAAGAGAAGAAGGAGGCATGGAAGAGAAGAGGAGGCAATGACGATAGAGTTGATGGTTCATCAAGGACGGGTACGAGATGTGAACAACTCTAGAAATGTCTTTTATAAAAGTGTCTTTTATGGAACCGTTCTTCTGTCTTTTATACAATTCTCAAGATGTCAATTATAGAAATGTATTTTTTGAAACTATTATATTCATCTTTTGTTCTAGAGCAATTCTTGAGATGTCTTTTACAGATGTCTTTTATGGAGCCCTCATCGCTAGATCGATCCCAACGTGGGTATAGCTTTCATCTTTGGACTGTTGTAAATGTAAACATTAAATTTCGGCAGATACAAACATAGGATAAACTTTCATAAGAAACATTTGTATGTTTATCGAGCAAATTTTCTATTTTTGGAGGATATTTATGAGCGAACAATTATCGTATGACTCGGCTGCTACCAGCAAAAACGGAGGCTAATAACATCAGATCGAATCACGACGATTATGCATTGGCCGATGGCTTGTTCAACAAATGAAAAAACAGTTGGGATACTCAATCGCTTAGTCGAGGCTCATTTAAAAAAATGAAAAAATAAGCAACTTTCTCGATCGTGTGTGGCCTGGTCAAAGATATGCTCGTTAAACAACCCAAGAATTCCTTAACAACCTTACAAATACGCATTTATTTAAGTCTTGTAATTTCTTCTGAGTAAAACACCAAACACAAACCTCCTCATACAAACAATGGCGTCTTCAAGCTCTAATACCAGCTCCAACCCCACTCTTAGGCAACGACGCTCCCGCTCTAACCTTAGCCCTAACTCAAATCCTAATCCGATGGCGTCTCCTCCATTTAGGAGACGACATTTTGAGCACCAAATCCTAGAAGCTATTCAGGAGCTATCGACAACTATTGACATATCCCTTTCGCATTTATTGTACTAGTATTTGCCGAGATCCTTGATGTTTTCATAACATTATCTTTAGTACTGGGACTATGTCATTAAGATAATATAATATCATTATAATCTAAGGTTGTACTCTTAACACTTATATTTTTCTCTATAGGTTGACGAGCTTGGCCTCACCAAAAAGAGGAGGAGGAGGCATGGAAGAGAGGATGAGGTAATGATGGTAGAGTTGATGGTTCATTAAAGACGGGTGCGAGATGTAAATAACTCTAGAGATGTCTTTTATAGAGATGTCTTTTATGGAACTGTTCTTCTATCTTCTATGGAACTTAAGATATCAATTATAGAGATGTATTTTTTGAAATTATTATATTCATCTTTTGTTCAAGAACAATTCTCGAGATGTCGTTTACAGATGTTTTTTATGGAGCCCTTATTGCTAGGTCGATCCCAAAGTGGGTGTAGCTTTCGTCTTTGGACTGTTGTAAATGTAAACATTAAATTTCAGCAGATACAAATATAGGATAAACTTTCATAAGAAACATTTGTATGTTTATCAAGCAAATTTTCTATTTTTGGAGGATATTTATGGGTGAACACTTACTGTATGACTCGGCTGCTACTAGCAAAAACGGAGGCTAACAACACCAGATTGAATCACGACAATTATGCACTAGCCGAGGGCCTGTTTAACAAACGAAAAAATAGTTGAGATACTTGATCGCTTGGCCGAGGCTCATTTAAGAAAATGAAAAAACAGGCAGCTATCTCGATTGCATGTGACCTGGTCAGAGATATGCTCATCAAACAACCTGAGAATTCCTCAACGACCTCGCAAAGACGCATTTTTATATAAGTCCTACAATTGCTTCTGAGCGAAACACCAAACAAAAGCCTCCTCATACAAGCAATGGCGTCTTCAAGATTTAGTACCAGCTCCGGCCCCACTCCTTGGCAACAACGCTCCTGATCCAGCTTTAGCTCCAGCCTAAATCCCAATCCGATGGCGTCTCCTCCATCTAGGAGACAACATTCCGAGCACTAAATCCTAAAAGCTATCCAGGAGCTATCAATAACTATTGATGTATCCCTTTCACATTTACTGTACTAGTAGTTGCCAAAATTTTTGATGTTTTCATAACATTATCTCTAGTACTTGGACTATGTCATTAAGATAATATAATATCATTGCAATCTAAGGTTATACTCTAACACCTATATTTTTCTCTATAGGTTGATGAGCCCGGCCTCACTAAAAAGAGGAGGAGGCATGGAAGAGAAGAAGAGGCAATGGCGGATTCATTAAGGACGAGTGCGAGATGTGAAAAACTCTAGAGATGCCTTTTACAGAGATGTCTTTTATGGAACCGTTCTTCTGTCTTCTATGGAACTTAAGATGTCAATTATAGAGATGTATTTTTTGAAACTATTATATTCATCTTTTATTCCAGAACAATTATTGAGATATCTTTTACATATATGTCTTTTATGGAGCCATTACTCGAACTATGTCATTAAGATAATATAATATTATTACAATTTAAGGTTGTACTCTTACACCTACATTTTTCTCCACACGTTGACAAGCTTAGCCTCATTGAAAGGAGGGGGAGAAGGCATAGAGAAGATGACAAGGTAATGGCGGGAGAGTTGATGGTTTAGTAAGTACAGTCGTGAGATGTGAACGGCTTTAGAAATGTCTTTTATAGAACCGTTCTTCCGTCCTCTATGGAATTGTTGTATTCCCCTTCTAATATAGAACAATTCTTGAGATGTTATTTATAGAGATGTCTTTTATGAAACCGTCATGTTCCTCTTTTGTTCCAGAACAGTTCTTGAGATGTCTTTTACAAATATGTCTTTTATGGAACTATTATTCTATCTTTTATGGATCGCTTAATCACCAAAGTTCAGGTTTTAAACTTTCTTGTTTCATGCATTACAAAGAAAAGCCCTTAATTTATCATGTACACCGTTGCGGACTTTTGATCATAGCAAGATAACCATCAGGAAAACGCTATAGTGATAATGGCACTCTTACTTGCGATTAGAGCACTCCAAGCAAGTATGAATCCAACCGTTGAAGGTTAACAAAAAACTCTCCGACACTTCTTAAAATTTTCACCATGTATAACATTGTTAATCTTGTGGCCACACATAGTGTAATAGTAATTATTACTTGTGGCATCCAAGTTAAAAGCTGCTAGTTCAATGAATTTGTGACCTTACTTACGTAGGTCGCACTTATTTTTGCTGAAGTCTCCTATGCAACTATATTAATATTAAATAAAGTCAATGCGACGTATTTAATCGGGCTTGGTGTAATCTTATAGATAATATTAACATCTATTGTGTTCTTCCGCTAAGTGGTACGTTTTTCTCTTAAAATATTTGGCTGAAATTGAAAGCTATCATTGTACTCCTAAAATATTATTTTATCATTGTACTCAGAGTATGTCATTAAGCTAGTATAATATTATTGTAATCTAAGGTTGTACTCTCACACCTATATTTTTCTCCATAGGTTGACAAGCTTAGGCTCATCGAAAGGAGGAGGAAGAGGGATGGAGGAGAAGAGAAGGTAATGGTAGTAGAGTTGATGGCTCAGTAAGGTGTGGTGCAAGATGTGAATAGCTATTGAGATGACTTTTATGGGATTGTTCTTGTCTTTTATAGAACTGTTCTTTTGAGCTTCCTATACAACTATAATTATATTGAATAAAATCAATGCGATGTATTTGATCAAGCTTGGTGTAATTTTATAGATAATATTAATGTCTATTGTGTCCTTTTGCAAAGTTGTGTGTTTCTCTCGAATTATTTGGCTAAAATTGAAAGTTGTCATTGTACTCCTAAAATATTATATTATCATTGTACTCGAACTAATATCATTGTAATCTAAGGTTGTACTCTAACACCTATATTTTTCTCTATAGGTCGATAGGCTTGGCCTCACCAAAACTAGGAGGAGGAGACATGGAAGAGAAGATGAGGCAATGGCGATAGAGTTGATGGTTCATTAAGGACGAGTATGAGATGTGAACAACTCTAGAGATGTCTTTTATTGAACTATTTTTCTGTCTTTTATGGAATTGTTCTGGAACTTAAGATGTCAATTATAGAGATGTATTTTTTGAAACTATTATATTCATCTTTTGTTCCAGAACAATTCTTGAGATGTCTTTTACAGATATGTCTTTTATGGAGCTGTTCTTCTGTTTTTTGTGGATTGCTTTATTGCCTAAGTCTGGGCTTTAACCTTTCCCGCTTCACCCATTACAAAGAAAAGTCCTCAATTCATCATGGACACCGTTGCGGACAGTTGACCATAGCAAGATAATCATCGGGAAAGCGGCGTGTTGATAGTGGCATTCTTACTTGTGATTAGAGCACTCCAGGTAGGTATGGATCTAGCCATTAGAGGATAGACAAAAAATTTTCCAGCACTTTTAAAAATTTTCACTTTGTGCAACACTATTAATCTTGTAGTATCACCTAGCGTGATAATGATTATAAATAGTGGCATCCAAATTAAACGCCAATGTGGGTCGCGATTGTTTATGCTGGGGCCTCCTATGCAACTATATTGATGTTGAATAAAACCAAGACGATGTACTTAATTGGGTTTGCTGTGATCTTATAGATAATACTAATATATATTGTATTCTTCTACCAAGTTGCACGTTTCTCTTGCAAATTATTTGACTAAAACCGAAACCTATTTTTGTACTCCAAAAATATTATATTATCATTTTTCTTAGACTATATCCTTGATATAATATTATTACAATCCAAGGATGTACTCTGACACATATATTCTTCCTATTACAAATAAAAGTCATTTCTTTCTCTTTATTGCTTGAGTCCGAGTTCCAACCTTCCTTGCTTCACCCATTATAGAGAAAAGCCCTCAATTCATCATGGATAACACTATGGACTTCTGACAACAGCAAGATGACCGTAGTGACAGTGGCATTCTTACTCGCGATTACAGCACTCCAGGTGGGCATGAATCCAATCACCAAAGGATTGGTAGAAAACTCTCTAACACTTTATAAATTTTTCACCATGAGTGGTATTTTTAACCTGGTAGCCTCACTTAGTTTAATGGCATCCAAGTTAGATGCCGCCGTTTCAACAAACTTGCAACTTTACTTACGTGGGTCGCAGTTATACTTGACAGTGCCTCCTATGGAGCTATATTGGTGTTTAATAAAACCAAGATGACGTACTTTATCAGGTTTGGTGTGATCCCATAGGTAATACTAATGTCAATTGTATTCTTTTGCCAAATTGTACGTTTCACTTGGAAATTATTTGGCTAAAATTGAAAGTATTGCACTTCTAAAATATTATATTATCATTGTACTTAGGCTTTCTCAAGATAATATAATATTATTGTCATCCAAAATTGCACTCTGACACCTATATTCTCCTCATTACAAACAAATGCAATTTCTTTCTCTTCATTGCGTGAGTTCGGACTTCAACCTTCCCCACTTCGCCCGTTACAAATAAAAGCCCTGAATTCATCACTATCATCACTGCGGATTTCCGACCACAGTAAGATGACCATTAGGAAAACACCATAGGAACAACGGCACTCTTTTACTCGTGACTACAGCAGTCCAAGCCAAGATGGATCTAGCCCTTGAAGGATTGGCACAAAACTCTCCAACGCTTCATAAATTTTTTACTACTTGCGATGCTGTTAATCTTGTGGCCTCGCTTAGCGTGATAATGATTATCATTAGTAGCATCCAAGTTAAATGTTGCTAGTTTAATGAACTTGTAACCTTATCAGGGCCTCCTTTGCAACTATACTGATGTTGAATAAAACTAAGACGACGTACTTGATCAAGCTTAGTGTAATCTTATGGGTATTACTGATGTTTATTGTCTCTTACTGAGTTGCACATTTTCTCGTAAATTATTTGGCTGAACTAAAAGCTATCATCATTGTACTTCTAAAATATTATATTATCATTGTATTTAGACTATGTCCTTAAGATAATACAATGTTGTCGTAATCCAAGGTTGTGCTCTGACATCTATATTATCATTTTTACAAATAAAAACAATTTCTTTCTCTTTATTGGCAAAGTTCGGGCTTCAACCTTCCCCGCTTCACCCATTATAGAGAAAACCCCTCAATTCATCATAGACACCACCACAGACTTCTGACCACGGCAAGATAGCCATAGTATCGCGGCTACAACACTCCAGGCCGATATGGATCTAGCCGTCAAAGGATTGGTAAAAAACTCTCTTAACACTTCATAATTTTTCACCATGCACAACACTCTTAACCTTATGACTTTAGTTAGCGTGATAATGATTATCACTAGTTGCGTTTAAGTTAAACACCACTGGTTCAATGAACTTGCAATTTTACTTATGTGGGTCACAATTAGTATTACCGGGGCCTCCTATGTAACTATGTTTTTTTTTTTTTGTGACCAAGGAACCGCCGGAAACTCCCTTTCGGGGTCACACCGCCCTCCGATGCTTGGTGACACCGGAGGACGTCGTCGCAAGCCACTATTTAAACGTAAACCTCGGGGGAAACTAGCCCAGCAACCCACCGCCGGGGCCTCCCACTTAAATCACGAAACTACTTTGGGAGTTGTGGCAGATGTGAGTCAAACCCCTGACTTTGGGATCAGGAGGCCAATCCTCAACCAGAGCAGCCATACTTGGGTGGGTTCCTATGTAACTATGTTGATATTAGATAAAACGAAGATTATGTAGTTGGTTGGGCTTTGTGTGATCTTATGGGTAATATTAATGTTTATTGTATTCTTCTGCCAAGTTATGTGTTTCCCTTGCAATTTATTTGGCTAAAACTGAAAGCTATCACTATACTTTTAAAATATTATATTATTATTATACTTGAACTATGTCCTTAAGAGAATATAATATTATTGTAATCTAATGTTGTATTTTGATATCTATATTCTCCCCGTTACAAAGAAAAGCCATTTCTTTTTCTTTGTTGCTTGAATCCTAGCTTCAACCATCCCCACTTCACCCATTACAAATAAAAGCCCTCAATTCATCATGAAGACTGACGCAGACTTTCGACCACAATAAGATGACCATTGATAAAATGCCGTGGAAACAGTGCTTAAAGACATTGTGTCACATGCAAAAATATGTGATTTAAGGTGACTTCTAGAAACATGAAACACAAAACTAAAGAAAATTATGGATGGATGGCATTACTCAACGAGAAAAGAATATGTGCAAGCACACCATGGACACCCAAATGACAAATGTAGATAAGTATTGGATCTACTGCACTTGACAATGCTTAAAGCCTTGAAACACGCCTTGCATTACAAAAGAAAGAAAATTTGCAAGAGCCTTTAGAAGTCTTAATTTCAAGTACTTTTTAAGGATTAGTATGTGAAAGTGTACCCAAACAAGCAACAAATGTAATTAGATAAAATGAGGTCAAGGAAATGCAAGCTAATACTAGCTTAGTGCAATCCGCCTTGATGCAGCTTGCACATGAGATGAGGCATCAAAGTATCGCCCTAAATTGCTTGACAATGAATCATAAATATTTCTTGTAATTATGTAGTCTCTCTCCACCTATCTAATTAAACTTTTGAATTAAACTTTCTAGCATTTAGTTGATACATCCAATGGGCAATTTGCTCACTTATGAATATTCACTAACTATTCTATAAGAACTAACGAAAATGTAAATCTTTAAGGGCCCGAAGGAAGAGATTGTTTCATTAGCCTCCATATGAAAATAAGAGATATTAAGTATATTAACAATCGATCATATTCTCTATGTTTTAATAAAATTTGTGATTTTACTAGATACTTAATATCTCTTATTGTCCGATAGAGGCCAATGAAACAAGTTGATCTCTTCCTACAAACCCTTAAAGATTTACATTTTCGTTAGTTCTTAGTAAATGGTAAGTGAACATTCATATGTGAGCAAAATGCCCATTGATAAATGTATCGACTACTTTATATCGACTAAACGTTCAAAATTTTGATTCAAAAACTTAAGTAGATAGGTGGAAAGAGATTACATAAATATAAGAAGTATTTATGATCAATTGAAGACCAGAGGTGAACGGTTCCAAATTCCTTGTAAGTTTCGACTAGAATGTCAAACGTACCCTTGGATACTTTTTTGGAAATTGGAAGTTAGAACTTATCCATCGGAATCTAAAACCTTAAGATGCCTCCTAGGCTTAGTACAACCCCCGAACCTTAAAGATTTACATTTTTATCAGTTCTTAAATAATGATGAGTGAATATTCATGCGTAAGCAAATTACCCATTGATACATGTATCAACTACTTTATATCCACTAAATGTTAAAAAGTTCAATCAAAGAGATCAGATAAATACAAAAGTTATTTATGACCATTGTCGAGCAATACGTGATGATACTATAACAACCCCTTCATGTGCAAACCGCATGCAAATCATGCACAAGCTGGATTGTTCTAAACTGATAATGGCTTGCATTTCCTTGATCCAGTTTTAACTTATTACAGTTATTACTTGTTTGGATAGAGCTCTCACATACTCACCCACTCCTAACTCCTTTTGACAATTAGGTTCAAACCAGTTCGCAGCATATAATTTAATAACCAGCTTTGCATACAGAACATAAACAAGGTCTACAAAGTAAAACCCAAAAGTCGAACAAGCTACATATGATGTTTCATTGTTTGATCCCCCGTCCTCTACCCAAAGCCAACCATATGTCTTCCGAAATTTCTTTTCCAAGCCCCGAAAAGTAAACATCCATGCATATGTATAGCTAGTACTCTGAAAATGGGACATTCAAGCTTCAAGTTTGGATTGTGCATCCATTTAACATCATCACATCCGATTTTAACAAGCTTTTGGCCTCATCTAGATGCAGTTCTATATCGCCAAGCCAGGAAATTTTTGAAAATACATAACCATAGAACAGAGTTTAGTATATAGTGTCTACGCTTGAGGAACCCGGCAGTGAAAAATGTGACTTTTCATGCAGTTCCTCCCCGTGAGGTTCAACCAGAGATCCATGACCATGGTCCTTAATTGAAATCAAGGTTACTAAGGGCTCTAAGGATGCCAATTACATTAAATCCGATACTTATCAATATCTACCATTTGGGCATCCATGTTGTTGCTTGTGCATGTTCTTTTTTCATTAACTAGTGCCTTCCATCCATAATTTTCTTTGGTTTCATGTTTACTTTTCCAGAAGTCATGGTAAATTATATATTCATATACGTGTCACCATGTGACATGTTTTAAAGTGTCGACAATTGACCATATCCTTTATGTTTTTAAATAATTTTGTGATTTCACCAAGTATTTAATATATCTTATTCTCCTATAGAGGCTACTGCAACAAGTTGATCTCTTGCCTTCGAGTCTTAAAAATTTACATTTTCGTAAGTTATAAAAGAATAGTCAATGAATATTCTTACATGAGCAAAAGACTTAAACTAATGAGTGAAATGAAATTACAAGAATATATATACATCTATGACCCATTGTCGTGCGATGCAGGACCATACTTCAATACCTTCTCTAACATGCAATACACATGCAAGTTGAATAACTCTATTAGTAATGACTTGCATTGCCTTGGCCCCATTTTAACTGGTTACAATTGTTACTTCTTTGGATAGGGCTCTCCCATACTAACACTTGCTGGAAGGTACTAGTTACATTAAAGAATACTAGTTGCATTAGATCCGATACTTATTTATAGATGCCATGTTGTTTCTCAATGAAAAGTGCTATCGCGTTTTAAGCAATTGCAATTGTTAGTTCTCTAATTAGGGTTCTACCATATTAACCTTTGCTAGAAGGTATTTGAAATGAAGGACCCTGAAGGCTCTTGCTATCCTTTTTTTTTCAATGCGGGGTGTGTTTCAAGACTAAGGGTATTAAAGAATACTAGTTGCATTAGAGCCGATACTTATCTATGTATGCCATGTTGAATCTCAATGAATACTGGTATCGATCTATCATTTTCTTTGGTTCCATGTTTATATTTATGTAAGTCATATTGAATCACATATTCACATACATCATAGAATCTTAAAATGTTGACAATCAATCATATTGTCTTTGTTTCTAAATAATCTTGTGATTTCACCTAGTATTTAGTATCTCTTATTCTCCTCCGAAGACTGATAAAACAAGTTAATACCTCCAAACCTTAAAGATTTACATTTTCATCAGTTCTTAAATAATAGTGAGTGAATGTTAACATGAGCTATGTTAATTAAATGTTAGAAAGTTTAATCCAAAAACTTAAATTGATAGGTGGAGAGAAAATACATAAATTTAAAGAGTAGTTCGGACCCATTGCTAAGTGATGTGAAAAAATACTTTAATACAATCTTTCACATGCAAGCCACGTATAATTTACATGCACACCGAATTACTCTAAGACAGCAATTGTCACAACCTACCTCGAGGAATAAATTTAGAGGTATTTATGCAAAAGATAAATTGAATCGGCACAACTCTTAACACATCATCTAATGGTGATTTGAAACAAACCATTGAATTCAAGTACAAATTCTCCCAAATCCATACCATGCATGATGTTGGGTATTCAACTTCAAGTGCGAATCGCACAAGTCAAGACTAGGTTGGCCAATCAAAGATTTAGGATTGGGGGACTACTATATCACCTTACCCAATGGTAGCCATCTCTAAAAGATGACATCATATGTATTTTCACCACTAAAGACTCCCTTCTTTCTTGGATACATATTTTTCTTCCCTATTCGGGAAGGAATACAAGATGTGACATTGAGAAGTCCCATCACTTGGGGGAATCCCTATTACTTCTTTTTTGAGCTTTTTAAGAATCTGCTTAGATCCATGATCCTAAAAAATTCTATGAAAGAAAAGAGTCGCGACTGGCCTATTAATGTCAACTAGAAACCAAGTGAGATATAGGATAATATTTCGCAACTGGAGATTTAGGATTGGGAGACTTGATTAAATTAATTATTTAATCAACGCCTTTTTGGTATCTAAACTTGACCATTTGTTCGCTAAAGTGACTAACAGCCTTTTTTTTTAATCAATTAAGCCCTAAGATTCTTGTTTGCTAAGATGTCCAAGCGATAAGTGTTTATTATGATCCTAATGATTTAACCTAACCATATTAAAAGTGAAACTTAACAGTCAATGTATTGGAAAAGTGCAATTAAGTAAAATTGAAATGAAAGTGCGCAGACAATGCTATAGCATTGTGTTTGAAAAAGAAAAAACATTCAAAAACCCTATTGTCCAGTACTAAATGCTTATTCAATTTTGTGCTCAATTTTTACATAACGATTTTCACATTTTTCATTGCTAAACTAACTTTAAACTAGAATTAACATTAAAAATCTAATGAAAGCACCTAAAATCTAATTTCTGAGATTTTTCTAAATTTTTGGATTTTCTCGGAGTTTTTTATTTTAATATTTTCTATTTTTATTTTTAAAAATATAATATAACATAACATAATATTTCTATACTGACCCGGGGTCAGTCGGAGATCCGACCCGGGTCTGACCAACCTGGGCCCGCCAGCCAGGTTCCCTGCTGGACAGGGCTCAGCGATTGAACCCAGTCCGGCGGAAGCCAAAACAAAATAAACAAAATAATGAAGCCCAGACCGCAATGAAAGAGAAAACCTAAGCTGAAGCTGCCCATATCAACACTCAAGCCCATTAGACCTACAGTCCAAGAAATCTAAACGAGCCAACCCTTTCGTGTCCTTTCACCGAATCTTTGCTCCCTCTTCCTTTACGACGCCTGCATCCTTCCTCCCAGCGCACAGCATTCAATTACAGACCAGTTAAAACTCTCGATATACACACCGAGAGAATGACACCAGCATCATCAACAACCTCCGGTCACTTGGCCGCTTCGAGCCAACATCCCGGACCTCCCGTGGGCGACGACCAGCAAAAAGACGGCCGGAAAAAGGAAAACTATGGCCGTAAAATTGAGAAGACCACACTCGATGGCCAGCGATTCAGTTAATAGCGTGGCAACGCCCGAGTACACCTTCGGATCTGGCTAAACCGGCGTTGTACTCACAAACGCGCGTCAGGGTCTTTTCATCGAACACAAGATGGGCGTGGACTGAGGGGGAACCAGAAAGCGTTCGGGACACGAACTCGAAACCAAGACCAACCCCAATCAGCAAACAAATAAACAGAGAAAGGCAAGAGCAAGCCCGGGCCAGCAGGCCTCGCTTCGACGGTTCGAGCAAGACGGGCGAACGGGGGACGCAGGCTTACCTTGTGGGCGAGGCGTCGCCGGTTGCAATGGCTCGGCCAGTCGGGAAGAGTGGGCTTCACTGGGCGTCGCCGAGAAACACCAAGCTTTGGACGAAAGGATCTCTCACCCCTCTCTCTCTGATCCTCTCTCTTCTCGAAAATCCCCGAATTCTCTCTCCCTCTCGGTTCTCTCTCCCTCTCTCTCTCTCTCTCCGGCCCCCTTCGACCTCTCTCCCTCTTGCCTCGGCAGGCGCGCATGCCTCTGCCCCTCTGCCACCGCCAGCTGCCCTGTCGGCCTGGCCCTGACCCAGCAATCGCGCCGTGCGATTTGCTCTGCTCCTGCTCCGTCTCGGCCGTACTGTTGCAGAGAACGTCTACGTGGGCGACGCGAAGGGAAAGGAGGAAGAGATAGGGGCCCGGCCAAGGGAAAGAAGAGTAGTGGGCCAGCTCAAGTGGGAAAAAGAGAAAAGGAAGGAAAGAGGCTGGGCCGGCCCGAACTCGGCCGGTCTCGCTTTTAAACAAAACAAAAAAAACTTTTTAAAATATTCTTTAATTATAAAATTCATATTCTTACGCATTCAACCCGCATAAAGATAATGATTGGTACTATAGCCAGGTTAACTTTAACATATATATGCTGCGAAAATCATGACAGATCTCTACATTTCAAACTATAAAGAAAAACTATACCTCTTTATTCCGATCAATTTTACTACCTAGAAAAGAAAATACTTTGCTTAGATTTTTGTATTCGGATAAAGATCTTAAAGATTTTTGTCGATGAAAATCTAAAATTAAAAAACTCTGATTTTTATTCGAAAAAAGAAGGCTCCTCTCATCAAATGTAAATGCATTGAATGGGAAAAGTCAAAAGGCTAGTTTACAATAATATATGTAGCCATCAGAGACTTTATTGCAATTTGCCTATTGCCGTGCTTATCTCTTCACTCCACAGATTCAATCAATGCATTCAAGACGGGCAAACAGATTGACTCGGCAACGTTAAAGAGTTCAAATGAATGACTAAAAAACCGACAGATATGGACAAGAATTCTAAATCACATTTTTTGGATGTTGGCTCGGAGAACATGGATGGGTTGTTGCAGGGTAACCTTTGCATGGAGTGACACCTGACATTATGGCGACTAAACTTCAACCAACTTTTCACATTTCACAATAGAGAGACAAAGACTAACAAGAAAAATATGCAAGGCGACCATTTATCCGATGACCGTCATTTTAGTAATCAGGAACCATCATATGTTACAGTATTTCATTGCATTCAGCAGATACAACAGCCGGATATATGCATGGATGGACGCTTGACCCGATGATGCCACGAACTTAACGAGTTACTCGGAATGGAATAACGGTGATCGATTTGTTCTCATCGTCGCTGGTGATGGTCATTGTTATGCATGAAAGCCGCCCCTGGTCGCCGCCCATCGGTCTCTGTTGCTATTAGGGAAAAAAGAAATAAAAAAAATTTGTCGGTACCAAACGTATTTCTATTATTTTCCTATTCCGAGAATAATAAACTTTTATAATTATCAAACGCCTTATTTTATCCGAAAATTGTTCCAGGGAGTAAAAATAGAAAAGACCTATTTCTCAAAATAAATTGTTTTTAGGAGTAGAAATGTTATCAAACGCATTCTAAATTGCTATAGATGCCTTTGTTTAGCTCTAGAATTCGACTCTATTGTGTCGAAAGTTCAATTCATTACTTAGAACAAGCAAGTAGATACATAAAAAGTACATGAAGAGACCATTAATTTGATGGTCACCGTGGATCAACAATCTTTATACTTAAAAGATGCCCACCGTGTTAAACGACGCAAGATACTCATCTTTCTATGAATTTTGACAGATGTCTCTAAAATGAAAAAACTTCAAATGGCCATTGAAAAAATGCACGAAAAGACCGGTGATGTGGCGACAACCATTGTCTTTATAGAGCGGTTTAAGGCACTTCGATCTAGCTTTTGGGCATATTAAAGATGTACTTTCCTATTCGCTCATGTATAAGGCTCTTCACTTGCATTTTATTTGAAAATGAAAGGTGGTGCGAGGGTTCAAAGAAAATGTCATCATTCCTTTTATCAAGTTATGTCATTATAAGAGGGTGTTGTCATTCCATTCGACAGATTCGTGGCCAATACATTAATTAACCATTTTAAAAAAATGGAAAACAGAGAAAATGCTTGAAAAGTCTATAAATTTCATATTAATAATTGAAATTTACCAACCACCGTAACAAAAATAATCTTATCCAGTCAATAAAAAAACAACAAACACCAAAGGCATGTATTTAACAACTCGTGAGATTTGTAAAGTGCTTCAGTTAAGCTTCTATGCCCATGTCTCAAATTATAAAGAAGAATCAACAAATAGACAGCATGTTCGTATCAAACAAAATGAAACCAAATGCAAAAGCCAACGCTTTCTACATGAAGTAATGGTTGCTGAGCATGCTTCAATTCCCATCATTGAAAGGTTATTATGAGCATTCAAGAGAGGGTAAAAGCACCAAGTGAGATTTAACTCTAATTGTTGCTGAAGGGGGGTAAAGATTGGAAGTAAAATCAGCATAAATGCGACCACCTTCGTGGTCAAGAGTTCTTAGGACTCCTTTACAAATGATAATTGTCGGCCCAATTAGGCCCACTGTAATGTCAACTGGAATGGGCCGTACGATGTCACGGGAAAAAAAAATCAATTTTCAGCTTCATTTAGTCCACAGGAAATGAATTTTTTGGCAAAAAATTTTTTAACGAGCATTCTAAAATAATCAATCAATGAAAATTATTTGTATTACCAATAATAATTTATATCTAAATATTTTTGATAAATATGAAAAAAATTATAGTTCATTTATTTTGAAGATAATCCAAACAATCATTTTCATAAAAAAAATAATTTTCAAATCATTATTTTTGTATTAAATAAAGGGAGCCTTCGATGTAACATTATTTCAACATCATTATGTCTTTTTTTCAAAAAGGAATAACTTTAGTCAGATTTAAATTGTATATCATCAAAGATAGGGTCAATCGTACCTCTAACAATGATATTATATCAATTTCTCAATCTAAGTTTGATTTTATTATAATAAACTTATAAATGGTACATTAATGAATTTACTTTTTGTAAAATGTAATGAAAATACACTTTTAGGCTTAAAAATAAGCTGAAAATCAAGCAGTTTTTTCAATAATTAGATTGGGCATGTTTAGTAATACTCCTGAAAACAATTAATTATAGTATTTTGTTCTCGATAACAGATTTGGAAAAGAAATCCGTTTGGTAAATTTTTTGTTCCTTTGAACAAATTTGTTTACTAATAAATTTAGAGTAAAATCTAGAATAAAAAAAAAGTTGTTTATTACTCTCGAAAACAATTTTGAGAAACACTTTTTTCCTCTCTCTTTTCTTTTTTTCCTTCCCTTTCTTCTCATTCTTCCTCTTCCTCCTCCCAACCCACTACCACCCCATCATCGCCCCTAAGCCACCGCTAGCGAGTAGCTGGGCAAGGTTAGGCGAGCTCGCCAGCTACCATCGACGGCAGTGGCCAAGAGGAAGAAGGGGAGAAAAGAGAAAAAGAAAAAAGAAAAAAGAAAATTATAACAAAAGGTATTAAAATTTAAAAGAATCAAAAAATCAAAATTTCTTATCAAATGCATTTCTATTCTCGAAACAAAAATTTTAAACAGTTTATCAAATACTTTAAATATTCAGAAATTGTTATCTGGAGTAGAATAAAAAAAAATTTAATCAGAAATTGTTCCCAGGAGTAGAATCTTTACCAAACGCACCTCTGCTAAGCAATAAAGTAAAGAGAAAAAAGAAGAAGAAAAAAAGCACCGAGTTGCATAGAATCTAATGTTTGTTTGAGACTAAAGGGAAAGAGATTTAAAAAAAAAATAACATACGACTAAAAAAAACAGAGACAATAGAGGCGGCAGAGTTGAGATAAGCATGGGTAGTCTGGTACACTTATTTCAACGGAAAAAAAATTTCTCCAACTATTAGGATTTATAATCAAAGATTTCTTCTGATAAAGAACTTTTGTTATGGCGTGATTTTTTTCTTTTAAATTTTACTTTTGGGTTCGCACGATGGGACTTCGATACAAATATAATTTTTCTTTTACAGTCTATTAGAGTTTGAATTATAATTAAATTTTACCAAGAAAATCAATGAGTTGCTTTCTGCTTATCGGGTCCACAACTGCTAGATTCATCCCAATTCTCTCATAGATTTTTTTTCTCTATGCCTAATGACATTGAAAATTTTGATAAAAAAATATATTTAAATCTCAAACACGCACAAACTATGAAATTTAGTATTTTTTTAGTCTTCCATAATAGGGGTGTGCAATGGAAATCACCCAAACCGAGAATTGCTTGGATTGACCAATTTTAGACAGTTCTTGTGGACAGTGGTCCAATTCTTAATTCCTGTTTTTAGAACCAGTGGCCAATTAATACGATTCTTAGTTTTTGGGATGGGAACCGGATCGACCAAACTGGAACAACAATAATTCTTAATAAACTTTAACTTTCCAAATTTCCCTTTATTTGTCTTCCTCAAGTAGAAACTACAAAATTATAGCTTGCCTTCATCTATCCACACATTCCATTATGAAAAGATAATTTTTTTTCTTTTGGAAAGGTTGATTGGGTGAAATTTTGAGCTATTTATCCAATTCCACTAGACTGGTCCATCTAAATCTGATTTCAGGACTAGCCGATCTGGTCCTTAGTCTTAGAAATTTGGAATTGGTCCTCTCAATTTGGTTCCTAATTTCTAGTTCTACTTTAAAACCAAATAGGATCGGGAATCGATTACCCATATTCTATAATGTATAATTATATAAATAAAATGCCTCCTAGGCCTAGCACAATCCCCACCAATCCATAATTATTTTTGGAGTTTGAATTTAAGATCATAATCTGTAATAAGTAATTTTAAGAATGTTAATCTTTAAAGTAACTATTACTTTTTCACTTGCGAGCTTTTCGAGTCTTAAGGCATTTTGCTTTTGTTAAATGTAAAACTCAATACCTTAAAAAAATCGCTTTATGTAATTATGTAAATTTACCTATAATTTTTTTATAGCAATTTGGAATATATATAAATTTTGAATTTTGAAGTGATTCCTGAGATACGTAATCATCAGTCGGTAGGTCACGTGCCATTGCTGCGCAGTATCTATGACCTTCTCCGGGACCGTTCCATCAGCACTCGAGCGCACCTTAGTCGTCGCCCTTACACGTTAACCTGCGCTCATCGGCGCACTTTAGCAACCGTGGGCAAACCAAACTCATATCTGTTCTTCCACTAATCCGTTCTCTCTCATTCCTTCTGCCGCTCCCTCTCTCTCCTCCGCCTCCCTCCCCCTCTCTCTCTCTCCTCACGCTCTCTCTCTCTAGGGTTCCGAACGCCCTCAGTCACTCACTCCCTCTCCCTCCCTCCCTCGCTCTCTCTCTTCGTAATTCTGCAGTCTCCTCGCCGCGGTCCCTCGCGTCCTTCAATGCCTTCAATCGGCGCCGCCGCATCGTTGCCCGGGGAATTCAGACTTCGTCTCGGGGGCGGCCTGGCGGTGTCGGCGGATTCGCGTGTGGGATTTCATGTGAATCGCAATTGCCCGGTTTGATTTGGTCCGGCGGCGCCGCCAGATTCCTCCCGATGGCACCGAGTCGTAGGAGGGGAGCAAGCAAGGCGGCCGCCGCGGCCGCGGCCGCCCGGCGGCAATGGAAGGTCGGCGATCTCGTGCTCGCGAAAGTAAAAGGTTTTCCTGCCTGGCCTGCTACGGTATGTATGCTCCACTTCTGTGCATTTTTTGGGGGATATTTATCTGAGAATTTGTGTTTTTTTTATGATTGTGGAGCTGAGAAAAGTTGTTATCTCTAGGGTTTTTAGGTGACTTTTGGCATGCATAAGTGTTAGGGAGCCTTTTTTTTCCCTGTATCAGGTCTTCCATAGCTGGCTAAGTTTGTTTAGGTGCCTCAAGAGTTTGAGAAATTGAGTTCGATCGATGAGATAGGTCAAAAGTGTTCTTGATTAAATGTCTCTGACTTGAGCTGGTGTTTTTTTTTTTTTCTTATTATCTCACGATTGTTGACGATTTCCTATCAGCGCATATGAGGTGTTTGGTTCAAATCGTAGGAATCTGGAATAAGAAATTCTCATTGAAGGGGTCAACTGTTTATTGTAATAGTAAGGTCAATTGTTAGCCTAGTAAAAAGAAATTTCTTCTCAGTTTATTTGTTGGAGGTCCATTTTCATGTTTACATCTGATGATGCATGTGGTTCCTGTTTGTAGCCTGGACATTTTGGAGATGTATGAGTAACTTGTTTGTTTAGAAGTTGAGAATGTCTGTGCTATGTCTCTAGGCTACCTTGTGTTATAGGCTAAATGCCCTTATTGATATTATGCCCGTACACAGGACTCTTTTGTTTGTGCAGAACATTTTTTTACCACAATAGATCTTCCTCCAATCCTTCTGTCTTATCTCTTGTAACTGTCTTGTGCAGTACATGTATATGTAGTTCATGTCTGGACTCTGGGTAATTAAATTTTATTTTCACTGCGCAGGTAAGTGAGCCAGAGAAATGGGGCTATTCAGCAGACTGGAAGAAAGTTCTTGTATATTTTTTTGGAACCCAACAAATGTAAGTTTGAGTGGATCATATCAGTGATTTCTATAAATTGGTTCACCATGATTTATATATTCTGCTCTTTATGGCAATGTGTGAGCATTTATTCTAGTTTGCTGCATAATGCAACCTTTACCCTGTGAAGTAGGCCATGAATTTTGGTCAAATAATTAGCTAGACTGAGTGGGAGATTGAGAGTCTTTAGAATAAAACCTACGCTATTTCTGATTGTTGGAACATTATCTTGTTTCGCTTGATCTGCTATGCTGTGCTGTTATATTGGCTAGAAGTTAACGAAGGGGAGAGTTTATGTAATTTGCAATTATGGTTCTTGAGGAATCCTTGTCTTTGTCTCACAATGTACTTCAGAAGGTGAATTGCCATTAAGAGCCACGCGTTGTTACTGACGTCCCTTCTATTGAGAAGTTGTGTCATTTTCAATAAAAATAAACCCCCTATGTGCATGCGAGCGTGCATGTGTGTTTGAGAGATAGAGAGAGGCTCAGAGCTCTTGTTAATGACTGCCATTGGCATTTGTTTTCAGTTGAGATGTTGGTGGCTAGGGGAATGAATTGATATGTTAACTTTTTTAAGGAGTTATATTTGGTAAATGGCTTTTGAGTTGCTTAAATAAATCAGGCATGTTCTGGAGGTGGATGAGTCTCTATACATGCATGACAATAGCTCATGGCTGCGTATGCAGTTGGATTTTTTTTTTTTTTGAGGGGGGAGGGTTGTGTGCTGCCAATTGAAGGAATTGGTAAATTGAGCATATGAGAAGATGAGGAGTATTTTTAAGGTTTACTCTTTGTATGACTTTCTCCTTTGGCATCTAGATCTCCTTTGTTCCCTGTGATTTCTCACTTTGTTCTGCCTTAGTTTATTTCAATGGGTTCTGTGTCTTCTGTACTTGATTGTTACTGTCACTTCCTAGGAGGAATGTGGGTAAGTTCTCAGTTGTTTTAATTAATGTTCAGTCAATGGAAACTTGCATTATCTTCTCATACTTCCTTTTCATTTAGCATTTAATGGTTTGGTCTAAGATTGCTATGCATGCTCCTTTCCCAATATTTATCCAACAAATGAAGAAATCTATTATGTCTTGCAAGTCAAGTGGACCAAAATTAGTTATGACTCTTAAGAGTAGTTTTTTTTTTTTTTTGGTAAAGTAAGTATTATAAGCTTTCGAACAAGAGGACCTGTACAAGGAAGGTGAATCACGGCACCGACAATCACTCAGCGTGACAACAAGTCACTAGAGTGAGAGGGTACCACGATTGCTACGTGGATTTACTGACTCTTAAGAGTAGTTGCTGTAGATTTGGAGGTTTAAATTTGTTCTTGGATGGTTGTGATTGGTGGGCCTTGAGGGATCATTTAGGTTGGCTGATCAAGCTAAAAGTTAGAGAAGAAAGGAATCATCTGTAGCATTTTGATTTGTTGGAGGCTGGGGAGAGCTAATCTGTGTCTGGTTAGGATTGACCGCATAGATTATTGGTCTCGGTTATGCAGATTAGAAGATAAATTTGAGGGTGAACTTTTGTTTAAGTTTTTCTTTCCCGTTTCTTCCTACTACTCCCAACTTTTTTTTTTTTTGTTGTTGGTAGATTTGGTAGAGCTTCTGCCGACATTGGCATTGTACGGTGTCCTTCTATGTGCCTTGCTTTGTGTCATTTGGCTTCTTGGTTAGAAATCACCCAAGTACAGATTAGAGTTGGTAATTAGAGATGCCATTAAAAAGGTTTAGATGAGGCAAGACTTTCTTGGGGTAGCCCCTTCACATCTTTGTTTCAGGGTGGATTTGGTTAGTCATTAAATGATGTTTGGATGTGTATTATTTGTATGTATTCCTACCCTATAGGCTATATTGCTATAATTTATGCAATTTGCTCTATATTTCTCAAACCCTTCAAAAAAAGTACTTTACAATAATGCTTGCGGTGAAGTATGTCATATGCTTTTCAAGATCTTTTTATCACAAGTTTGACTCAATTTTTGGTAAAATTCTGAAAGATATAAAATTTGTTGCTCTGTTTCTATTTATTGAACAAGACTAAATTGATTTAATTGTTTACTCGAGGAATGAAAAGAAGGGTGAGCGATGTAAATCTCATTACTTTATTCATAAATGTTAAGGGGAGAAAAGAAGGAATCTGGAATTTTTCAATAAGAAAATTCCATTTCTTGTTTTGGTAGGACCTAAAGCTCCCATCCTTAAAGAGAGAAGGAATAATTTCTTATTTCTTTTGTCTTTTTATTGTATAACTGGAATATGATTTCTAAACTGCTTAATTAAAAAATGTCATGTTCAACAAAACATACCGTAAGATCCTGCTGTATCTTCCATTTCTGGTAGGAATTAAAGCTATGATTTCTTAAGTTGAAGAGAGAAGGATAAATTCCTTGTTCCTTTCGTCTTTCCTAATTCTATAACTGGAAAAATGGTATCCTAAACTACTTATTCAAAAGAATGGTATGTTCAACAAAACATACCGTAAGATTCCGTCACAGCTTTTTTGCAAAGACCAGTGAAGGCGATATCTCACTTTTGTTCGATATATCTTCTGCCCCTCAAGTCTCAGTCACTTGATATAAAGCAATGAGCATAGCTTCTGTTTCTAGGTGTAAAACTAAACTGTTTTCACCTTATGTCATGAAAAAATATTTCTAGTTACTTTGTTGAACATTCCTGTTCTATTTTTGTTTAATTCTAGCATTTTGACACTCCTATTCTATATCGATTCATTCTAGCATTTTGATTCCACTATTTGTATCTCAATTTGACAGGTATGTACTTTTTGTGGGTAAAACTCCTGTAAAAGGATGAGTAGTCAATGTGGATTTGGAAGATAGTATTCAAGGACATGCCTCTAATATTTTCCATAATCCTATCTCAGTCTGCTCCTTCTTCTTGACTTTTAATATATATTACAATTACTGTGCTGAAATTTTCTTCAGGGACCTTATGGGGTCTCAGTTGTTTGTACTTAGTGAGCAAGTTATTTGAATGGATCCTCTTTCTTAGTCATAAAACCTTCTTCTAGTAGGGAAGCTTGGTGGGTGGTTAGAATTTTTCTGAGTGAAGTTTTGATTTCCTTATTTAAAGTTTGCCATAGGCAACCTTTCAATGGAGCAGTATTGATATGGAACCGGTGTTTTTTATCACTCTTTATATGCTGTTTGATTCATCTAATGCTCTAATGCGGATGGTACAGTCTTGCTATTGTAAAATAACTTTTTTGACAACTGCAACTGTTGTTTACAGTTAACTATTTAGAAGAATCCGAGAAAAGGATATCATGTCAGAAATCAGTCTGTGGTTAGAATAACAGAGAGGGGAGGAAATAGAGGAAGATGACCCAGGCATATTGAATGCTTGTAGGAATATACACTAAGGCACAGGAAAAGTTTCATTGAAGCTAATTTGTACTGTGCTCTGCTCTATGTTCAGAGACTGTTTTTAAATGGTGAACTGTGAATGAAAAGTTATTTTGGTACAAATTCTGTGTTGTGGGAAAATGCTCATGCATGGGCAGACCTGAAGAACTATGTATAGACATGGACTCATACAGACATGGCCAGCAAGAGGGTGTGAAGTCATTTTGATTTAGATGAAATGTTGGGGGGGCGGAGGCTGTTGGCAATGGGGCTTTTGTCTAATGGGGAGCTAAGCATCAGCAAGTTATCATGTATTGAGTCCTTTGCTCCTTTTGGTGCGAAGGATGGTATGTTGTGGTCTTGGTTCTGTAAACGATTATTCCAAATCATATTGTTTGCAAGATATTACAAGCACCTCAAATTTTCTTAAATGCATTTGGCAAAAGAATGGATACATACCCTGAGTGATGATCATGTTTTATGAGATTATCAAGAACAGTGCCTTTTACTTAAATAATCGGCTCATTATCTACAGATATGCTTTATATGCTAAACCAACCTTTGGGTTACTTTGAGTGGTACCTGTGACCATTAAATCCATGTTTTGGGATGTCCTTTTAGCAAATTGCCATAAAAATGATCTAGGCTATAGTTTGTCGGATTCTGTCACATAGGTCATTTTTTTTTATGATGCCCTACTACTGCAATGGTACTATTTTGTGAGAAGGCTCGTGGTTCCACTTCCACATCACATATGGATAGTACAATATTATTTTCTTCTGACTTGTGTTCGAGGGATGTTGGGACACAAATTTCATGTCTTCTGCCTAACATCACCTGAATTTTGGGAAAAGTTTTCTAATTGTCTTTAGTTTGGCTATGCTTTATGGGACAAACCTTTGGAAGCTTACAATTGGCAAGAAGATGATGATTCAGGGTTCTACATGAAGAAACGGCATTAAAAATTAGTCGATTGAGGATACAGGTTTTAGGGCATTGTTCTTGGATGGAGTGAAAAATTAACATAGAGGGGATTTTAAGTTTGCCCTTAGTCTACTTTAAAAGCTCATTCTAGATTATGACTTTATGTGAGTGATCATGTCGCCTAAAGGGGCATTGTTATTATTAAAAATGGAAGTGTGGATCTTGTGGAGGGATATGGTACAAAATAGAGCGTAACTGCTGTTTTTCTATTGTATGCTTTCTATGCCCTTTAGGTTTAGTTGGGTTGTTTGGTTGCCTCTTCTGTCAAATATTCATGCATACATATGTATGTATATATATGTATTTTAAGTGAATAGCTTTGTAACTTTTGATTGTTTCTTTCTTTTTATCAACATACATTTGTTGGAGTTTATTGGGCTTTGAATTTGACTTTTTCCTTGTAGAGCATTCTGTAATCCTGCCGATGTGGAAGCGTTTACAGAAGAGAAAAAGCAATCTCTTCTTGTCAAACGTCAGGGCAGGGGTGCTGATTTTGTACGAGCAGTTCAGGAGATTATAGATAGTTATGAGAAGCTAAAGAAGCAGGAACAAGACAATGATTTAAAAACTGAAAATGAAGCTGGTGCGACAAATGGAGGGAATGCAGTGGAGTCATCACCAGACTTGCAGTTGAAGGATCTGAAGGAAGCTGCTGCAGGAACTTCCAATTCTCAATCAAAATGTTCGAATGAAAAAATGAAAGTAGAAAATGAGCAGAATCCGTCTGGTAAGGATGACATAGGTGCAGAAGTAGATAATTTGAATGATACACGAGCATCAGAGGATCAGACTGATGATGGGGCAGTCACTGAAACTCGTCCTCTATCAACTTATACTTTGAGAAGGAAATCAGGGAGGTCACACTTGGAGAGTTCTATCACACATGGAAGAGCACCTTCAGCTAGAAGGTCTAGAAGTTCCGCAAGGTTGGAATCCTCTAAGCATGACAATTCTGTGCCATGTGAAGAAGGTGAAAAGATTGCTGGGGTTCTGTCGTCAGCTACAGTCCATGAAGGTTCTTTGAGAAAGAGTAGACGAACAAGGAGAACTCTAGATGTTTCTAAAGGGAGTGATATGGATTCTCCTACTTGTGCTCCAAATGGAAGCATAGATGACAACGGCTCTGAAATACTAAGTATGGACTCAGATTCTAATAGTAATGAAGGCAGTGCTGTTGATTCTAGTTGTAGACCTTTGCACATCGAGACTCTGGTTGAATCTGTGGAGGGAGATTTTGAATTGAACAAAGGGCTTGACCTCAAGATAAAGGCTGTTGTACTCAGAAAAAAAAGAAAACCAAACAGGAAGCGAGCAATCAACGATGGCACTGAACCCACTTTAAATGACATGGAACCTTCACATGTTGCAAGTAAGGGTGCTGGTCAAAATTCAGAAAGTGCTCCTGATTTCGAATGTGCGAGGGAAGATGGAGATGAGCACTTGCCCTTATTGAAACGAGCTAGGGTGCGCATGGGCAAATTATCCGCTGCAGAAGCTGTCAATAATACCTCTTCTCCTTCAGAAGAGAAAGTCTCAGCGGTAGGTACTATGAATCCACCAGTGCAGAGCAGCTCGTCTTTAGATTGTGATGACGTTGATCAACCAGCGGCAAAAGAAGCTTCAGATGATGTTTCACCATCATACAATTGTATGCAATCTCCGGAGTTGAGACATCAACCATGGAAAGACAAGACGAATCAGTCAAATGTTGGTACAACGGATGTTGAAGCTGCTTTACCTCCCTCTAAGCGCCTTCACCGAGCTCTTGAAGCTATGTCAGCCAATGTTGCTCAAGAATGTCCATCTTCTGATGGTGCGTTACTAGCCACACAAAGTTGTTCTTCTGTTCGGAGTTCTCCTCATTTACCAATTGAAAGCAAAGTTAGCAATGGTTCTAGAGTGCCTCCTTCAGACTCTTTTGGCAACCATGCTCCTGAGGATCACGTTCCTTCATTTTCAATTAATTTAAGCCCCAAGGGTGCAGAAGAAACTGCAAAGCGTTGTCAAGAATTGGACAGTTTCCAGCAACATATTGAAATCCAAAAGCAGGAGGAAGTTATCGCTAGTGATGGAAACTGTATTGATGGAAGTGATGCTTGCATGTCACCTTCAGCTAATCTTGTTGCTGCATCTGCAAAGCAAATTCAATATGTGGGGCACTTACCCCCTCAAGCTGAGGTGAGTGCAGTTTCACGTAGATCAGACAATGTCTCATTAGAACAACCATTGTATAGAGAAGATGAAGAGAATATTGCAAGGTTTGATTCACTGAATGCTAGGGCCAACAGTTGCGACAAGCTGTTCCGCACTTCAGGTAGTTCTGGTAGTCTAGATCAGGTCATAGAGAGTGAAAAAACTGCTGCAGTCTTGTCTAGTTGTCGGGCTGAAGAGCTGCAGCAGAGCTCAGAAGACTTTGGTTGCAAGAATATGGAGCATATGAAGTCTGAAGATGATGATACCTGTCATGTTAATGGCATGTAAGTTCTGTATCTTTGTTTTCTGTCTTTTTTTGAAAGGTAGATAAGGGAAGGAAGCTTTTTCGTATTATATCATATAATGGTGATTTTTTACATGTTGAGACAAACCTTACTGAAGTACTTGAAAAAGCTTAAGATGTGGCTTCTCAAAGATGAAGCAAAAAAAGCAAATTAATATATTGAATTTAGCGTGTGAACTTGGATGATTTGAATAAGCTGTGCTCATCATAGGATGCTCATGCTTGTCTGTCACCTGTATTTTTTGTCATGGTTATATAGTCTTTTAGAGAGGTAAACCTGTCACAGATCATTAGTACAGTAGAACGATCTCTGGCGGTTCATACGTATGCTCTCAGGTTTTAGTGCATGCATGTTTCTTTTGTTCAATCTGTAAGTCTCACCCACTTACTTATCTGATCATACATGTCCTCGTCTCTTCTGCAACTTTAACTCTAGTTTTTCATCTGCTAATTTGTATGTGTGCTTGGGTGCAATGCTTATCTGCATGCATTTTGTTCGTAAGAATGCATGTGTTTAATTCCTCATTACTGTCTTCTATAATCTGCTGGACTCGAAATACCTTTGATATTTTTAAATGTCTGTTGTTGTTTGATCTATTAGGTATATTGCATCTGAAGGCCGATATAAACAAGTCCCCAAGGAAAAAAATAATGTCTCCTTTCCTAATGGTCACTTGTTTGACAAAGAAAACTCAATTGCCTTCTCAAGTGCTTCTTCGACTGATAGACCTCATACTCCTCAGAGAGCATCTCCACCAAGTTCCACAGTGTGCAATATGTCCACCTCAGATAGCGGTAAATTTACCCAAAGTAATGGAAGTCAAAGCCCTGTGGTCAGTTTGCCTCATAAAAAATCTTTGCATGGTTTAGCTGATTGTGAAGGCAAACTTGAGTCTATGACTCAACAACCAAGATCTGTGGGTAAGGGGAGCTCTTCAGATGCCCACAGTCTGCTGTCATCTTTTGAGGCTGTGTTGCGGATGTTAACAAGAACAAAGGAGAGCATTGGCAGAGCAACACGTGTGGCTATTGACTGTGCAAAGTATGGTGCCACTGCTAAGGTGAGTTATGTTGATCAAAATTTCTTGGTTTTTTGTGTTAGCTTTTGTTTTAAGGTTTTTTCTTTCCTGCAAGTGTTGTAATACTTCTCATTCTTTTATATTAGGTTTGTGGACCTTGATCACCATCAGACTAATATAATGTAACAATATTCATGGTTGAGCTTTATTTTTTACGAGTTTGAACTATCATCGTTCTGAGCCCATTTTGTGGAGATAAGAATAAAAATGAGTAAGGGTCAAATGTAGGACAAGATTTCTATGCTGGATTTTCCCTCTTAAGAGTTGTTTTGTCTAGGCCTTGTGTTCCTTTTCTGGTGGCTTTGTGGGTATGCTTTGAATGATCTTATTCAAGAGAGTTAGAAAGAAGAGAATGAACAGACCATTTTGTCTCTCTTCCCCTAAATATTATTTCTAGAATCCACTTTGATGAAAATTTACAAAATATCTTCTTTCCTTTTGTCGTTGCGGAAGTTTAGGTTTGAGAATAATTTCAAGAAATCTCACATAGTGCTGTCATTTTGGAGTGCTGTTGATACAAAATGTCATTGTGATGATAAGGAAATTACTCCCTTTGTTTTGTGTAGCATATAATGTATGGCGAATTGACTAGTTGGGGTACTTTTATTATGGTAATGAACGGTTTTGAAACTGTACACAAGTATTAATTTATTTACCTATTTTTTATATACAAAACTTTTGTTTGTCATGATAAATATGTAGAGTTTTGTCTTAAGAGTTTAAGCATGATGGAATGATGAATTTTAGTTATTTTTAAATTTTTGGCTTATGATTATCTTACTTGACTTCTTTATTAGGTGGTCGAAGTGCTAGCTCGTAACTTAGAGAGTGAATTGAGCTTACACCGAAGAGTGGACTTGTTTTTTCTGGTCGATTCTATAATGCAGTGCTCCCGAGGTTTGAAAGGTAATAACCTTCTCTGCGGCATATATTTGTCTCTATTAAACTTCCACAGTTCATGCTTTAAAAGTTTACTCTTTCTTTGTGAAATGAACATGGTGAAAACTGGGTTGATTTGAATTTTCTAGGTGAGGCTGGTGGTGCATATCCGTCAGCTATCCAGGCAGTGTTGCCACGATTGCTGGCAGCTGCTGCTCCACCTGGAAGTGCTTCACACGAAAACAGAAGGCAATGTCTTAAGGTACAGGATTCTTTTTTTCCTTGTCTTATTCTTCCTTATGATGAATTAATGCTTGTGATTTTCCTTCTTTTTCGATTTGATGGCTGAGGGCCTTGGGCAGATGGCAGGGAGTGTCTCTCTTGTTCCTTGGCCCTGGCAACCCCTGCTTAAGATGGGATGTAGTGGCTGGTTTGTTTGTCTAGCTGTTTTCTTTAATGTTCTACGTATGGTTTTTTGTGCATTCTAGGTTTTGAGACTTTGGCTAGAAAGAAAGATCTTGCCAGAATCTATCATACGTCATCACATGAGAGAGCTTGATATGATGAGTGGTTCATCTTCAGCTGGTGCCTATTCTCGTCGCTCTTCAAGAACAGAAAGATCTTTTGATGATCCTATTAGGGAAATGGAGGGGATGCTTGTGGATGAATATGGCAGGTTCATACCATTTTACTTGGGCGCATTCTGGTTTTTTCATCGTCTTTGATTGAAAAAATTGCTAAACAATATCACTTTAATGTCTCAGCAATTCAAGTTTTCAGCTTCCTGGATTCTGCATGCCTCGAATGCGGAAAGACGAAGATGAAGGAAGTGATTCTGATGAGAGTTTTGAAGCTGTGACCCCTGAGCATACTAATGAAGCTCCTGAGCAGGAAATGGCCTCTGCTATAGCAAAGCATAGACATATTCTGCAGGATGTTGATGTTGAACTCGAGATGGAAGATGTGGCTCCTTCTGAAGTTGAGATGAACTCGACAAATGGTATTGTGGTTTCAGCACAGAATCCACAGAATATTGAGCAACATCTTCCACCTGCCTTTCCTCCTCGAGATGTGCTCCCAGCATCTCCACCTCTGCCTTCATCCCCTATTCAGCTTCCACCACCACCACCACTTCCACCACCACTTCCACCACCACCCCCACCACCGTCTCATCCACCATTCCACTCTGGCTCCACAATTTCAGATTGTCTCGCCGGAGGGGCCAATCATCATGTTAATGCAAATGCACACGTGAGTCTATACCACTGTACACTTTATCTTGCTACTGTGATTTCTTAGGGAACTGATAGGGTGTATTCTTTAGCTGCTTATGCTTGTTTTCTTTATTATCTTTGGATAGAAGGTATTGCTTTAAAAGTATTCTTCCTGTTGGTCTTTTTGGCATCTTGGCAGAATCTTCAGGATGATATGGGACCACCAGTTTGTCACCAGCCTGTCCCACCGAGAGTTGACCCTAGAGTGTCCAGTGGAGTCCATCTTCATGCTCCCGAGTGCAGAGACAGACAGAAGCAAATGCATATATCTGATTCTACTAGCTCTTATGGCAGGAGATCTATGAGTAACAACAGTCACGACGCGGATGATGTTGCATGGAACCACAAACCTTATCCTATGAGGCCACCTCATGCTGTCCCACCAAATCAGTTCTCTTATGTCCATTCTGACCAGCGGGCTAGGTCTCGTAGGGAGGCTCCTCCGCCTTCCCATAACAGATTCCACTTTCCACATAACAGGGGTAGTGGGAATCACTACAATAATCATGAGAGAATGAAACCACCCCCATATGAGACCAGAGAGAACTGGAGATTTTCAGCACCATTTTCTGGTTAGATTTCTCCCAGCAGCATTGAAGTCAGTTTCTTATAAAAACTGTGTATTCCTTTTTGTTTCAATCTGTCTTAAAATAAATGTTACTCTTTGCTTTAGGGCCACGATATCATGATAAAGGAAAAAACTATGGACCTGGTCAATATGACTACCCGCCATGTGAGCCATCAAGGTTCCCAAACGATGGATGGGATTGCCCTCCTCGGCCAATGAATCATAGAAACCATGTGCCTTTTAGACCACCTCCTTATGAAGGTGATTTAGTTTTAGAGGTCCTTTTATTTTGAGTCTGTCCCTTGGATTATATATCAATATTTCTCTGGTTGTTATGAGGACTATATGTGACATTTTGATTGGATTTTCCAGCTCCAAGCTTTTGGCGGCCTAGATGAATAGATGGTGGTTATGAAGACAAAATTGCAGGTATTTCTCATAGTTACCCTAGTTTTGGGGGACGATTCTCCTTTTGATCAGTATGGTTGATAATAATTATTTGCCATCACTGATACAGGTACAACCCCTGTTTGATCAGGGTTTGAAGGGTCTGATCTCAGTTGTTATCCAAGACCGCGCAAAGCAGGTATTTCCTGACAAGAGGTTGCCAAGGGTTGGGTATAGAATGGCATGCTTTTCGTGCCAAACTGTATATAGCTATAATTGTTATCATGTCCTTTGGAAGAAGGCAGCGAGCGAAGACACACTGTCACATGTGAGGTTGGGGATGGAGGGAGGGGAGGGCTGTAACTAACTCTTCTTAGGTTGAAATGTACAAAAATTTTGTACCCTTTCAACTTTAATTGCAGGATAAAAAATCAATTGTTTCCTGGAGCGCCTGTGGCCCCAGGCATCATTTCATAAACTTTCTCCGTCATTCCACGTAGATGCAATTGACATGGTCTCCTTCTTGGTTTGTAGTTAGTTTATCCAAAGGAGTGAGCTTGTCATATTTATGAGCAAATATGCCTCGGGTGTGAAACGATGAATGGAAAAATCCTTGGGCACATCCGTGAAATTAGCTGATTCATTGCTATCTTTTGTTGGCGTGTGCCCCTCTTCACTGGTTTCTCATGCTACTAGGGTCAAGTGAGGCGAGAGGGGGCTTCTATTTGCAGCTTAAGTGGTACGTACAACTGTTCCTTTCTGTTGTCTCTTTGTTAGCCACTGGCTTGGACCTGCTGGTTGCAAGATCTTCCCTACTTGGGATTCATGGACCACCATGTGATAAAACAAGGCGAAGAAGTAGGTATACCAAACATATAGGATAGCCAAAGCAGACCAATGTCTGTTTAAATTAATCAGATGAAGTTGTTAAGTGGTCGCATGATCTGGAATTCCAAATCACAGAACATGTGATCACTATTGACTTTATATTAGGCAATCCATTGATAAGAATTATGTACGGACAAAGATAGGGTTCGGGGTGGGTTGCGAAGTACTCTTATGTTAGTGGGGACGGGTTTGAGATAAGACAGTGATCTGTTAACATCAGCCGCCGTAAATCTATGTCCAGGTGTTCTCCCTACATGGGCAATTGAGACGTAGACGTAGAAAGGACCAAACAGAGATCTCACGTTAGTCGTCTGCTGGCGATTTTCCTTTCTCCGTTTTTTGGGCTTCCCAAAGGTACCGTAGACATGTGAGAGGATGATGGTGCATAATTTAATGCGGTAGTTGACATAGATCTGATGGACAATCGACCCAATCTGCCGATCCGCTGGCTGATTAATGCAAGGCATGTCTTCATTGTCGTTTGATGAGACATGGCTGAGACGACAGCGAAAGCCGAGAGACCACTACCGACAGGATGGAGGCCGCCACCAACAGAGGAGGGGAAAGATTTGCTCATTCCATTGCAGGTCCAGCTTTGTCATATTAATTCAGCAAGACAAAACGGGTAGAGATAGGGGTGGTTTTCCGTTTGACAACATAATCATAATGGGGTATCCGTAGAAATCGTTCTTTTCTCCAAAGACTAAATTCTACAGCAAATACGTTGTTGATTTGTCTAATGTTTCTAAGGTCGGGTAATGTGCTGGCAAACGTGCATCCAAATAAATCCACCATCACGGACGAGAGTACGTGAAATTCAACCCCCTTTGAAGATTCGCTTTCATAAGACCTTCAAGAAATTCATTTATACCATCAAAGCAAAAAATGAATTTCATGTAGTTCCGACAATAATCATCTTCAAGAAACAAGAATTTTGTAGAACACGTCGAACCGCAACGAATGAGATTACGGAAAAAATGCAAAATAAGAAAAAGAAAAAAGGAGGGAATAGATGGAAGCCAAATCACGCAACAAAAACTTCTTTAGATCTTTGTTCTAAATGTTTTTGACGACTTGATAAAAGAAACATATAAAAAGAGAGGCTCCAAAAAGTAGAAAATGCAGTGGACCCCACGCGGGTTCCTCTGACTCGGAGCTTGCCAGTATGTATGAATATGATAAGGCGATTGGCCAACTCCGAGTCTTCTCGACGTCTCGTCTGGAATTGCTTCCTTCCTCTTTCTCCTCCGTTTGAACCCCCGAAGAGAAAAACCATTGCACACGCACCTTGAATGAAATCTTGTTTACAAAAAGCAAAGAGCAGACTCATTTGCTAGCTTCGTCGAAAAAGCGAGGATGGGCGCTTCGCAGTCGGTCCCTGAAAAATCAATCCACGAGTTCACTGTCAAGGTAAATTATAGAAATTCTTTTGCAAGAACCTTTCTCTCTGCACCTGCGATGATGATAAAGATGAGCAACTAAAGAGGTTTATGGGTTCTGGTGGAGCAGGACAGTAGAGGGAAGGACGTTGACTTGAGTGCGTACAAAGGGAAGGTCCTCCTCGTTGTAAACGTTGCCTCCAAATGGTATGTCTCTTGCCAATCCCCTGTTTCAGACCTCAATCGTGGGTATTGCTTCAAAAATTCTTTTGTTTGTTCACCTGGAATCGATTTGTTTTTTGTTGATTGGTTTGGAAACAGTGGATTCACAAACTCCAACTACACACAGCTCACTGAAATTTACAGCAAATACAAAGACCAAGGTTGGTGTTCTTTTCCCTTTATTTCCTGTTCTTTTCCATTTAAGCTTTTGGGTGTACTTTTTTTTTGCAAAATTTATCTGTTTGGTGATAATACTTTAGGTGATGTGCTGATATCTGGGATTTTGCTTGCAAGCAATTACTTTGCTGATGAGTAGAGGTGTATCAGATTGAGGAAATTTTAGAAACTGGCATGAATTGGTTAATTCTATGCTTTTTGTTTGTTAATGCTGAGGATTTTATCTAAATTTTTCTGAAACTTCATGGCTAGATGAAATTCTTCGATTTCGTGAGTTCCTTAATGAATTTCGAGGGAGTTATCACGTGTTTTTTTCTTTTATGGGCCAAAGTTGTTGCGTTGTGAATTAGCTGCAAATGAAAAGTTGAGGTCTCTTATATCCTTTGTTTATCATAGAATACCTTAAAATTAGAGGGCTTGGGTATTGTTGGGTGCCTCAGGTCTCGAGATCTTGGCTTTTCCATGCAACCAATTTTTGAAACAAGAGCCCGGAACAAGTCAGGATGCACAAGAATTTGCATGTACAAGATTCAAAGCTGAATACCCGATCTTCCAAAAGGTAAGAATTGCCGCTCTGCGATCTTACACTTATAGTAGCTTGGATTCGCAAGCGATGTGGACAATTGTTTCTATGTTGTATTGTGATATGACTTTGGCAAACTCATGATTGTCTGTCAGTTCATCCTGTACAGATGCATGAGCAAAACCTTATCTGTGGTTGCTGCTACAATGTGGATTTTCTTGTTTGTATATGCTTGCCAAGGTTTAGCATTGGCCTGAGAAAATTGATTTTTATTTGACTTTGTCTTTTGCATTTGACTGCAACTATTTATAATCTTTATATAGGTATACTCTTAGTTAAATCTTTGTAGTAAATACCATGACAACCCTGAACCTTAAGCATTTAAATCATGGTCCCTGACTTGGGTAACAATTTCAGGAGTTTGTTGGCTGGTCCATAACTCAAATTAATTGAAAGCTAGATGAAACTATCCCCTTCACATAGCGAATATTGCTTCTTTGAACGTGAGCTTATGGTAGAGACAGCGTTTATTAGATTGATAATACTTGCTCTCTTGAAAGCTAATATAGTAGGTGAACACGTCAGTTTTGGGTTAGAATATTTATTGGCGATGGACTAGAGCAAGAGTCGAAAAGGAGTAGCAAACTTCAATCATCAGATGTAAGGTATCAAAAGGTTGGTGTCCTACTCAAATATGACCTCAAAATATTGTCTCAGGGGTAACGTATCTGTCCTTTGAGATGTTAGTTTTATTGGGAAAAAACTCGAAAGCCATTGGTATGTCCATCAATTCTAGATTTGCCATTTGTCTTTCCTTCTGGTTTTCAGATTGGCATCACTTGACTGCTGTTGAATTTTCCTTCTTATTTTTGCTCTATATGCGATTATACTAGTTGACAATCTCTCTCAAGTGAACCTATTATATAGGTGATCTGTTAATAGCTACGGGGCTTTGATAGTGCTGAAGCATCTAGTTGTCTGACAACAGTTACTGCATCCAATTAGCCAATGTATTCAGTTGTTGCTTGATTCTAGGTGCGAGTCAATGGATCTGACACAGCACCAGTCTATAAGTTCCTCAAAGCAAATAAATCAGGATTTTTGGGTTCAGGAATAAAATGGAACTTCACGAAGTTCCTTGTTGATAAGGAGGGGCATGTCATCAGTCGATATGGCCCAACCACCTCTCCTTTGGCCATTGAGGTACTCTCTCTCTCTCTTCACAAAATTCCCAGTTAGCAGATCATCTGCACATGTGCTTTTAGATAATTTTTCCTGGGAGAGTTTATCATAGCCCCATGACAAATGATGCATGTAACACAGGCGGACATAAAGAAGGCATTGGGAGCGGCATGATGTACTTTGCATTGCACGAGTTTGTTTAAAGAGTCCAGGCAGCTGTTTTTTCGGTTTGTTTATATTTGTTCATGTGTTTATTATACAAGTTTTTGTTGCAATATGTATGCATCTTATGGTCATCTTTTCTGATGTCAGAATAATGGTCAGGATGCTTTTTGGTTGTTGACTGTAAGACTTGTATTTTGCCATCATCATGGTCCAGACACTAGAATTGTCTGCCGTCATTCACCAGTTTAGATATGATGGGGTGGTTTATGAGAATTGCTGACTCTCTCATGCTGTTTTGTCTCGAGGTAAAACTAATTTGTATTGTTATCGGACGGAGAGGAATGAGGAGGCATTTTTAAAATTATGCTGATGCTTGAATTGAGTTCCAAAGGAGTTGCAATCACATTTGACCTTTTCTATTTTTTAAGAAAAATTGAAGTCCACTAGCCACCCAAGAATTAACCCGACTTGAATGGCAAAAATATGCCCTCGCAAAGGTCCTAGAGTGATAGATGAGGGTTAATAATCTCATGTAATTCAAATATCTATTATTTCGAGAGAGAAAAGTCTGCCGTGTGAAGTCTGTTATGCCGTATGAACGGTTTGAAAATCTCAGCTTGACGTGATTATCATTCTTGGTAAGTTGCTAATCTGATCATTTAGCATCAAAAACTAAAATTAGATTAAATCCAATTTTGACATTCAAATTTATATACAAGAAAAAGGGAAAGCATAGACTTGTAAGTTCTGAAATTTGCATACTCCCTTTATCACCTAGTCTATTGCTAATAGAAAATTTGGCAAACAAGCTTCATGAAGCGAAATTAGATAGTTTAAATGCATCTGCAAGCTCTTCAATGATTGTACTGATATTTTCTGTACAGAGAAAGATTGTCAAACCATTACCTTTAGCCACCAAAAAGGCAGAACACGGACATTGGGCTGAAACTACAGGACCCATATTATAAAAAGCACAGCATGAGTGGTATAAATCAAATCTTCCATTCACATTGCAAATCATATTTACAAGTCGGGTTTATGATCCTCAGTTACCTTCGAACAATTCCCATCCTTCATCCTCCAGCTCTTTCATACCAATGTGGGCTTCTTCCTCTTTGATGACTCTCTTTGAAGGCAAGCCAATGTCATCAATTGAGCTCAGAGGTCCTATGTTGTTTGGAATCTTCAGTGTTTTGCCTTGTTCAGGTATCGTATCAGTGGACATACAGCTTAGATTTGAGCTGGATGATGGAGATGTAATGCAACTCATGTTCCTTGAGGAAACGCATTTGCTCAACTGAACGCCCCTATCGAAATTTTCTTTCAGTGACTTCACATCCAGGCATATGATGGCAATCTCCCCTCTGCAGATGGGTTATTAGAGGAACATAGCAAGAGGTCATTTGATATTTCGTACTAAAAAGAAATTGCAGGCCATATAATTTGATGCGCACGAGAAACGCAATGCATCTTCAAGCCTTTGCGTCAACAATGTCCAAAGACAAAATCACTTACAGATCCCCAAGACAAAATCACTTAATGACATATCTCTCAAGTTGGAACTCTAGTAACACTGGAAAGTCACCAGTGGGTTCAAGTTCAAGCATTAGTGAGACGACATAGAGCATATATCTAATGCGAAAAAAGAGTCCCTACAAATTTATAAAGATATCTCTGGGATGAACACAGTCAATCAGCAGTATGGTGCAGATGGGGGGTTTGACTTCAGACTCTTTGTGCTGGTTTACGAATCAATCTAAGAGATAAAGAGGAAAAACTGCTAATGAATAAGGAAGAACTAATAAAAGCTTACAAATCAAGCACAACACAATCTTAATTACGCTAAAAAAAATTATAATAAAGTCATGTTTCCTTCAACCTAGGTTGGACGAAACTTACTCCAACCAGACACATGGAGGGCTTTCATTAAAAGTTTGGTCACCCGCTTGCTGCTCTTACTATTGTTTGCTACCTTTTTTTGTTCGTTTTCTTCCTCTTTCTTCACATATTCACTCAAGAGCAAGAGTGGTTGATTAATTATCTTGCCTCATAGTTTATTCAAATTCGTATCTTGAGTTGACTTCATCTCTCGATGGTTTTTCACTTACCAAATTACTTGAGGTAATGATATTTACTTATGAAAAAATGTGCTCATTCGCTTTTTTTTGGGTCATACTCGTGATTATGACAAGATATCACTCGGACTACCATTATGCTACTATAAGGACATGAGGACTTGATTTTTGGGAAATTATTATGTGTTTGGGTATACATTGCCGTGGAAATGTTTCGGCCTTTTCAAACTTAAATTACATAGAGATTAAAAAACATATGTAGATTCTACTGGTATGTAACAATTTATGAATAAAATATGTATTTGTTTATGATAAATGTAATGAGACTTGCCAATATGTTGTTCACCGAGAGCCCAACTTATGGCTACAAAGTAATTTAAGGGTGAAAACACCATGAATAGGTGGCACACATGGCGCCCAGATTAATTGGAAGAAATTTCTGGAAACATGACCCATAAAAATAAAAGACAGTAACAGAAAAAACTTACTGGAGTGCATCAACAATATGGCCATGGTCCATGAGAAACGCCCGCAGCTGCTCCAAACATATAATAAAATTGCATTTAGTTGAGATATTTCCGTTGCTTAAATGCACACAACTATAATGGTAAAGTTTTTTCTGCAAAGTCACCACCTTGTTGTTCTGTTCTTCCTCTTCCTGTAATAACTTAGACTCACGAAACACCTTCTCCAGGAGAGCTTGTTGTTCAGCCAAAGCACGTTGAGCAGCGGCTTCTTTTTCAAGCTTTTCCTTCTCAGCAACTTTTTTTAAATTCTCTGCTGCAGAAAGTCGAATTTCAAGTTCTAGGCGCATCTGCAGAAACATGGAACTGGCTATTAGGAAAAAAAAGGTGAAAGGGCTAATGTCAGAGTCGAACCTCACCAAAGTAACAGGAACACTCTGACACTTCATTTTCAACAAATGATACGCATCATCTATTCAATCCTTTCACATGGAAGACCAAAAAAAAGAGGGACCATTTGAAAAACTATGAGAAGGGTCAATTCTTGCCTCAGAAAATGACAAATTTAATGTGCGGGAAAACAACCAAATCCGTGCTGTGGCTGGGGGAATGTACCCAAGATTTTTCACAACTCAAAAACTGAGTCGTCAGGTTTCACCACCCAGAACTCACAAGAACTGAGAATGTGGTGCTTTGATGACCAGAAATCAAGAGAAAGAAGCTAACTACCAAAACTTAATGCTGAGGAAAAACAACCATACATGCTGTGGCTGGGGGGAATGTACCCAAGACTTTTCACAACTCAAAAAGTGATCAGATTTCACCAACCAAAGAACTTGCTAGAACGGAAACATGATGCTTTAATGACCAGATATCGAGACAAAGAAGTTAACTAACAAAATTATGATGTCTAGCTAGAGTAGTGATGAACAAAAAGAAGATACCATATACTGATCAGAACTTAAGCATACTGCCAATTTCAACAATATTGTGATCGTAAATTGGTCTTTCTTGAAAGTACTCGTGTGTGCCTGCCTGGATTGCTTTAAGACAAGGGCCAAAAAATAGGACCCCTGTTGTCCATCCCATGTAGTCAATGAAATCTGACACAATAGAAGCTTAAACTCTAGCAGTGATAGACTTCATGATTAAATTTTGATTGCATCTAAACCATTAAATGTGTCTGCATAACGGCAACGTGAAAGAATGGGACAACTTCAAAAGAGGCAGCTCAAGGTCAACTGGATTAAACAAAAAAGAAAATTGAAGCACCTGAACAATAGTTGCAACAGATTTGTCCCTTTCATCCAACAACCTGAGTAAATGAGATTGAAGCTCCCTTGCTTCAGTCGATAAAATAACTCTCTCTCCATAAACTTCACCTGCATGCTGCAAACGAAAAAAATAAATCAGCTTTATGTTCACTTTGAAACGATTGAAAGGTTCGACGAGATGTAAAAAGAAACTAACAACCATATCATTTGCTTCCTTTGCATGCACCAACATCTGTTTGAGTTCCTCAATCTTCAAGTAAATATCATGTCCTTCCAAAGAAGCTTCCTCTTTAGCTTGTTTTGCAACTCTTTCTTTTTCTTCAACTTCTCTCATGAGGTTGACGACCAAATCCATCGCCGAGAAAAGGGTAGTCTGCAGCATTGATCACTGATAAACATTCTAGCTTGAAAATAATAGATAAATAGTGGCATTAGTCCTTAACAAGTATCGAAGGTTTAACCAGATATTACTTTGTATGCTTTAGCATTCTCAATGATCTGTTTGATAAGTTCACAAATTTCGCCAGAGTAGGTGTTTTTCAACTTCAAGGGTGACTCTTCTCCAAAATAGTGTTTCAAGGCAGCATCATCTTCTTCTGCTATTTCACCAGTGTTGTTACTTACAAGATTGATGGAATCAGCTTCCAAATGACATTTTGGAGCTACTAAAGGATGCTCTAATGCTTGCTCACAACCAGAGTGCCCTGTCTTTAGAGAAGTGCTAGTCAAAGTTGATTCTGATTGATAGCTACTTATGTTATAATCATCAGCCCGAGAGCCACAAGAACCTCTTTGATTAATCTTTGCATCTGGGTTTGTTAAACTAGAGATGTTACTAGATTTAGCTGGCCCAACATGCAAAGTCTTCCCAGGAGTGGCAAGCGGCTGGTTAGTTGTCCCCAGCAAAATCACTTCTGCACTTTCGGTCAGGCTGTGTGGTTTCGGCTCAGCAGTTAATCGAACATCTGGAGCTTGATTAGCCTCAATGACTCTAGTTACTCGCACTCGATCTTTCTCCAATGCAATCAGTTCTTCAGTCTCAAATACTTGACGTCTTTTGTCATTGCTGCTGGAGGTAGCCTCCTGACCCGTTCTTGGATAATTTTCAAGCAGACTGGTATAGCTAGAAAAGGTATTGCTATTTCTGCTAGCTGCATTTGATTCTGAAGAAGCTGCACTTGCTTTCTTAGACATACTTTGGCGCCTCGATAAAGAGCACAGTTGGTCTTCACATTGGCATGACAGAATAATTAGTCAGACGTCTAAGGTATCATTTTATCAACAATAGCACCTTCATTCATGAGAAAAGAAGTTATAAACAATGAAAAAAGAACAAGACAAAACACCACTTATTGTGTACTTCAGTGAGACAACCTTAAAAATTGAATTAACTAATGAAGGGAAAATCACATGAAGTACAGAAATGACAATTGAAGATGGTTTGAACACTATAAATGGAAACGAATCTAGCTATCACCTTCTCCATCAGATAGATCAAGTGATCCCAGGTATTGAAAGGGGGAACTCCGGGGTTGTTCTTGCACTGAAACATAAGGAATAATTTCTGAAAGAACAACCTCAACAGCAGCATCCGCATCCTTAGAATTTTCAATCGCAACTGCCTTCAACACATGAGCATCAAGCTGTATCAAATGAGAAATATGCGTTATACTATAAGAACATGAGGAAGAACTTGAAAGCATCATTGATCAAACTTGAAAAGAAGTCCTTCAAAAACTCTACAAGCTTGAGGGAACTGCAGTACCTCCTGAGATACAAAGGCCACAAAAACTACACTAAGAGAAACCCTACTTGGACTTCTTAACTCTCCATCCTCTACAAACACAACTTAATTACTTTTCTGTTACATCTTAAACTTCACAACATAAGAACAACAGTATGAACAAACGCATAACATTAGCTGTTCCCCACTCCCTACTGGCGATAACACTGGAAGGGTATAATCACAAATGATATGTTTTGACTGGACTGCCTAACACTGATCCTTCCATTAAAAGAGACTAGGTCCTCACCTGTGGAAATAGCTCCTGCAAGCACCGATAAACAGTAGAGAAACCCATTATCCCAAAGCTTCAGACCTGCGTGATGGCAGAATGTCCAGAAAAATTTATTAAAACCATGGACATACACCGGCAATTCAATCATAAATGAACAATCTTCTCATCGCAGCCTGACGAAATAGCAAATAAAAGGGCAATTCATTCATCAATGATCAATTTTCTCGTTGCAGCCTGACCAAGTAGCGAACAAAAGAACTCGGCTTTTTTCTCTTATGATTCAAAAGGGTGGGGAAGGAAGGCACAGGATTAGCCAATCCAAGCCCGTTGAGGTAACACCCACAGAGGAATGTTCGGTTTGATGGGTCGTCAGGGCATGAGGCTCCTGAGACTGATGCACAAATTAATCAACGAAAACCGATGGAAAGTAACAACATTGAGGTAGAGAACAAAGCGATTTCTACCCCTCAACAACAATTCATGGCCACGGCAAACAAATAGAACATGAAAGAAAAGAAAAGGTTGCAGCTTGACAATCTCAAAATGAACGTAATCGCAGCAACCCAGTTAAGCGACAGTGCCAGCGAGAAACAACAGAGGAGACGCGATCACTCTTCCAATTTGCATTCCTAGAGACATCAAACGAAAGAGAGAACAATGACAGGACAACCCATGAACGATTACAGATAAGCCTGCTAAACTGAAGTAGATGCTCGAATTCGTCACCGTAGAAAGTGGAGAGAACAAACGAAGAGTGGAACCACACGCGAAAGCTTTTATCTTTTTCGTTGGATTTCGCTGGTCATTTTCTTTTCCCGACTTCCTTTGGGGTAAGAGTAAAGAAACAACTTGCTGAGGAAGGCAAGGTGGAAGTTTCTACAGTTACCCTCAGCAAGTTGTTTCTTTACCAAATTTTGGAATAAGATACTGCTTGAAGTTTCTACAGTTACCCTCATCAATCATTTCAAGCAGTATCTTATTCCAAAATTTTGATGTTCGGGCATGAGGTGAAAGCAACCCAGGCCGAGCCGATACATTGCCAAACTTGATCACCGCTCAACTCTCCCGTCGGTGATCAAAACTCAACTCAAGCTCAGTCAAACATTGGCCTTTTGGCTCGAGCTCGATTGAAACATCTATATTTAAGATCGACTTCCATGATAAACTTGTGAATGATTTTAAATTTGAGGTTCAATTTAATATAACATATCCACTATATAGTTTAACGGATCGAGTTTTTATTTTTAATTTGTATTAGGGATATAGTTGGACTAGTACATCGTCAAGCTCGAGCTTGAATCAACTAGCATACTTGTCAAATCTGACTAGTTTTCAATCTAGTATTGCCTTTCCAACTTGGCTCTGTCCGACAACCTTCAACTTATAAAAATGAACTTGAGCTTTAGTTTAATAAACTTGAACATTGTGTAACTTTATGGATATTTGTGCTTTTTTATAAAAAATCATTAAATAATTAAAAATAAAATAAAAGCGCAATTAGATTCTAGACTCGCTGAAATGAGTGCTAATGAATTTGAGCTTTACCTAGCTACCTTGGTAAATGGGAGGTAGGGTGTTCAAATTTTTATATTTTATGGAGATTGGGATGAATTCTACAAAAAGAAAAAATAAAAGTCTGAGAGTGAGTTAAAGAGTTAGAGTACGATAAATTAAAAAATAAAAATTCAAGCTTCAACTTGACAAGGCACTAAAGGAACTCAAGTTAAGTTTAAACAAATGAGTTGGTCCCAAAAAATTACCAAGTAGAGCTTGAACTATTTTGAAGTAGCTCGACTCATTTTCACTTTTGGCAAGATTGTACCCTTTTCTTTTACAAAGTGAAGTCATATCATAATTCGACAAAAAGTCATATCATTAAAGTGTCTCTAACAAAATCGCACTATAGTTCCTCGTTGTGGCCTTCTAACTTATTTGTAATCAAATAATTGAGGCTAGGGAAGACTCAAATATCTGATAATTTACTCCATTGTACCCTGTACCATGCATCAAAACATAGCTATGATCAATCAAATTCATGTGGAATTATTATGGAGCTCACAAAATCTACGATGCTATCTTATTTGGTTCATCATTCAAGATCAAACAAGGTTGGAAAAGATCAGTGTCCCAAACTATTAGGCCAAGAGAGCTCATGGGGGCAATGTTCTTGAACTATAATTTATAAAGCTTCTTTATTGATGAATCCTTTTTTTCTAATTAGGATTCGATCATGAGACTCTTGACTACCTTACCTTCGTAAAAGTTATAGAATGCTAGGGACAGGAAATGACTCGGTAGCTGTACAAATTGTAAGAAAAAAAAAATGAAGGGGGAAAACTTAGGGATGGGCTCCTCAATCGGAGTGGAGTTTCAAAAGGAACAAATCTAAGCACATTAATTCGGCCATTTGCCGCGAGACTAATCACATGATTGGTTCTCGTATGGGATTTTGCTTGTGTATTTAGAAAAGAATTTCTCGAAATTCAAATACATTGAGATGCATACTATATTATCTATATGATATGTGAATTGCACGTATGAGTTGTGTAACTTGTATACCAACACTAGGCACACGTTATTATGGAATATATTGTATGGATGCTAATTTAGTCTTGTACATTTTATTTGGCCAATTAAATCTTTTGACAATTTGCTAATTTAATCATTTCAACTAATTTTAGCTAGAAATTGTTGACATAAACATTGACCATCTTACAAGTTTTGACGCGAACAAGCTTTGTAATTTTTAAAAAAAAATTGAATTTTTTTAAATATTTTTTTTTATTTTTCTTTTTATTATGGTCGGTGATAGTTGTAGCTCTTGCCCAGCAATGGCTATGACTACATTGCTAGATCGTGAGGATTGCGGTTGAGCAATAGCCTGAGCCACGACCCCTAGCCAACAACCAAAGAGGGCTTGCCAACCCTTGCCTAGTGCTGATGATCTTCACCAGCCATAATAAAAAATATATATAAATAAATTGTTTACATCAATACCAATCATGCCACGTAAAACTCCCTGTATCTATATAAGTGACTTTTAGCCAAAATTGTCTTGACGACTAAATTGGCAGAGTATGAAAATGTTTATGACTAAATTAGTCAAATTGAAAAGTTTAGAATTGAATTGGTATCCATATAATAGATTTAAGAATATTTTGGTAGTTTCCCCTCAAACAAGCGATGCATGCTCCTTATGGGCCAGTCCATCCTTTGAGTCGAGCCCGATTAACATAATTTCACAACATGGGTGGTTCGGACTTCCAAGCCAACGGCACCCCTGATGGGCCACTAACATGACCCTGCACGCCCAACAAGTTAAGACCCAACGCCGGGGCCTGGATATGTTGCCAATCCATGGCTTGAGCGCACCTAGGCCCGCCCATGATTAGGTTCACATGCCATGAATTCGTATGAGCCCTGGCCCGTTACGCCCATACCCGGACTTTCTGTCCTTGGAGAAGTAAAGAAGAGAATTCAATTGACCTCAATGACAAAGGCAGGTAGCGCAACTTATAAGAAGGTAAGAATAAATTTGGTCATCATCCAAGGGGGATGACCAAATTCCTAAAACCAAGTGGTAACCGATTCTCTCCTTACAACACAACGACCTGAGTCCTCGCTCTCTTTGGCCATTCTCATTTCATGTCTCCCAAGAAACATTCCTAGATTAATGGGAAATGTGAATCCCATGAGCTCATGAGCATATAAATTGGAACTTTACACGCGACCATTTTGGAGTACCCCGAAAACCAAGAAAAGAAGAAAAAGACTTGAGACTCCTTTTGTGTTGGCTTGTCGTTTGGTTTGCTTCCGATGAGAGTGGCCATGGGAAGGACCGACTTTGCCACTTTGATGCTCTATGCGGCGCTAGCGTCGGCGCTCGCGGGCTATTCAGGTGGCGCCCCCTTGCAGCAGCCGACGCCGAGCCTATTGCCGATGCCGTTCCCACTGCCACCGCCGCATTCCCCTCAACCGCTCTGCGCCTCCCAGTTTGCCCTTGTGAACCACGCCTGCTCTATGATCATGCCAAACCCAGCGCCCCCTCCAGCTCCCCCGTCCCCACCTCCGGTCCCGCCCGGCCCGTTGCCTCCACCGCCCTGCCCCGATGACAAGAGCCAGCGCGGGCACGGGCATGGGCACCACCACGAGCGGAACTGCCAGGAACATCGACATGGGCACGGACACCATCACAGGCACCGGCATGGGTGGCTCAGGGACGAGCCGTCCCCGGCGGAGCAAGACTGCTGCAAGTGGCTGAAGGAGGTGGACTCGGAGTGCGTGTGTGACTTGCTGGTCCACCTGCCCTCGTTCCTGACCCGGCCAATTCATGAGTACACCGTGACTGTGGCCGACTTGTGCAGCATCACTTACTCTTGCGGCGGGAGACTCCATCCTTAATTCGGGTGAAAAACAGATTAGTTCAATTAATGCGCTTTTGGAGTTAAATTATTTTCGTGCTTTATTGTCGAGAGCGTTGGGGTTTTTCTCTTTTGGTATTGCGTATCACTAGTGTAATGACCTCTAATGTTACAAATGGCTAATCGAACTATAGTCTTGTTGCTATTGAATTTAAAGGTTTGTCTTTGACTAGTTATCGATAATTGTTTGACAATGATCCTTTTTTCCCACTTGGGGACTATTCAATATTCGTAGAAGGCTCTTTATATATACACACACCCTATCGTTAGACTTAGTTAAAACATATTCTCAAATTACTTCATACCATCAACTCACGAGGCACGTTTTTCATGTCTCATGCACCTTTTCATCTACTTTCGAGTCTCCTGGGTATCAGCCAGGGAATTTGATTACAGATATTCTTCCCAAAACCCCAACTTTTCAACTTTAGTCAGAAGATACAGGACTATAAATACGCGTGTGTTTTCATATGAAATCACGCAGAAAATGGAGGAGACTATCACCAATATGGAGTGTTGATTATACTTCAAGCCTTTAATTCACTTTTAATCACGATTAACTCAATTTGTTTGTAGCAAATCACGATAAAACCCAATAATTTCACTAATTATGTGACCGGTTGATTAATTAGTTTGAAAATATCGTGCATGTTTCAATCTCTTTTCATCACCTTTGAGTCTTGAAAATGTAAAACCTCACCACTCATTCAATATTATAAAGTCTTTGAAAATGGAAACTTGTGACATATCAGTATGATATCATAATCTAATTAATTTTCATGGATTTTATAGCCAAGTCGCCATAGGCTTGGATGTCTTATTTAAGCTCGAGTTTGCCGTGGGTGCTAGCTAAATGCGATTTTTTTTTTTTAAAGTAAAGTGAAGATGAAAGAAGATAGAGATTTAAGTGGACTTATTGGCAAACAAATGATATATATACTTTATCGACTTCTTTTCTAGAAATCGAGGTGGTAAATTGTCGAAGCATGGATTTTTGTTTTTGGTCGATATTGAAGCATGGATTAATCAAATAAAAAATCACACCTAATTATCGGGTGGGTTGGGCCGAGCCCATCTTGGCCCGAACTTCAAGAGGCCTTGGCAAGCTCACACCCCAGCTCGAACTTAAAGGCTCCGTTGAGAAAGCATTGGCCGGTGTGGCCCGCCCACATGGGCAATACTTTTATATCTAATCTCCATATTTGACAAAAGGTTGAATGAATAACGAAAAATGCATATAAAATAAATTCACGTAAAGCAAATGTAGCACTATAGATTTGACAAAATATAATTAACTTAAAGGCTCTGGTTGCCTTTGCATGAAATGAATGCTCTGGAGAATATTTTTTTGAAAATGATTGCTCGTATCGCGTGCAAGATTGACCGGACTAAAACAACCAATTTAGTCCGATTCTCAATTCCAAGGGGAAAACCAGATTGCCCGAACCGATTATTTCTTATTTATTTATTTTCTTTTTTAAATGTTTCACGCGCACCCCTTCCCTTCTTTCAGTCTTCCCCTTTTGTGCCACAACGCTTGTGCCTACTTTCGTATTTCAATATTTTCCTTTTTCTGGGTCTCTCTCGCCTCTTGTAAAGTTTGAGATATTCTCTCTTTTGAACTCAATTGATTTCACCGGGTCACCTAGGAATCGATCACCATTATTTTAAGTTCACAATTGGTCACTATCATTTTCTAGAAATAAAATGTTTCGAATCATTCATCTCCACAATCGGAACTTAATGAAAAACAAGGGAAATTTACAAATTTAAGTTCTGAACAGGGTTATTTATGCAAATAATGACTATTATGAGGACGAGCCGAATAAAATATCTTGGCAAATGATGATGTGAAGGCGAACGGTCGGAATCTTATCAAGCTATCGGCGTGCCGACTACATGAGTTGTACTTATATTCCAATCCTATCCACGTAACAAAAAAATAAAACTTTCCGAAAAATCAAAAGGCTGCCATAGCGACCCCATTCTCGAGTGACAGCTCCGCATCCCTCGTTTTTCACCTTTATATCTCCAGAAAAAAGGATGGGGGGCGGGGGAGGGAATAATTGACTTCTAAAAAAGTTAGGAGTTTCCACTTTTTATATAAATAGCTTTTGTCATAATTAATTCTACCTTTTTTTCGTTGCAAATAAATAGAGAAATTCGGGATTTGCACGGGGGGGATCGGTGTCAAGTCGCTCCGTACAGGTGAAGAGAGAGAGAGAGAGAGAGAGGCGTGCTTTTGGACGCCTGAGATTCCGGAGGTGACCTTCGACGGTGAGAAGCTATGGAGTATTGACCACGCAAATATCCTACGAGGCTGATAGAAAATGCTAGCGCACGGGCCTATTCTCCTCTCGCGTTGTCGGGTCTTCGGGGGCCCGCCGTCGGGTCCCACCAATTGGGCGAAGCAGGGCCCACCCGGTACAGATTCCCCGACGCACGAGAGCCCAACTTGGCGTCCTCTCTCGATCGCGAGTTCGAATCCCTCTGTCCGATCGCCCGTTCCGTCTCGAGAAATCTTTGGTTCCAATGTCGCGTAGGTTCGATTTGGGCACCAAGCATCGGATGGCTCTGGCTTTATCGAGGAGCCGCGTCCGATGGGGTGTTGAAATGGGACTCAATTTCCAAAGACTATTTCTCGTGCATTTAAACTCTAAAAGTTGCATGTGACATGCATTTCAGGATTTCTATTGAGTTCATCCATAGAAAGTTCTAGAGTTTAAATGCACGGATAATTATTGTTACGATTTAAATGTTGATTGGACATAAATTTCAGGGCTGTTAATGCTAAACTAATTTATCGGTAATGTTATAAGGAAAGACATAAACATATTGATTATTTCAATCCTAAGACTTTTAATTTGGTTAGTTTAGTCTTAGGCCTTTTGACAACTTGTTAATGTAGGCAAAAATCGTCAACGTGATGTGATTTGTTCTACATGGTACTATTGGTATTGATATAAATAATTTTTATAAATTTTAACATTTTTAAATTATTTTATTTATTTATTTTATCACGGAAGGCGACTCTTACTAGCCACTAGATGCTCGTACACAGAGTTGCAACTCTTGCCAGTCACGATGAAAAAAATGGAAGAAAATACAAAATATTTAGAAATTATTTTAAAAGTTGTAAAAATTGTCCATTTCAATGTCAGTTATATCAGATAAGACTAACCTCATCTATATCAGTATTTTTTTATTAAAATTGATTAGAAGGATTCTTGTCTAAATGTTTATCAATAATTCGATCAAATCATAAGATTTAATATTTAATTGATATTCGTAAAATAGTTTTAAATTTTTTTTGATAACTTTTCTTTAATTTATTATATGTTTCAAGGTTCGACGGGATCGGTATGTATGTGCATAGAAGAAAGTGAAGTGCGGGCAGCCTCTTGGTCATCTCCCAACGCAAAATGCTCAAAATTCCTCTCATGGTGCGAGAGAAAGAAAAAGAGGAAGCTGGAATTCCTTTTGTTTCGTACGGAAATTCCCGGCGGGCACAGAATTTCTTGCAATGATAGGCATCCCTGCCATGTCACGAGATGCGGTAGGCCCCACTCCATCAGTTCACAGGTCCCAGAATAAAAAAAAGAAGAAGAAGAAAAAAAAAAAGGAAAAGAAAAGGGAAGTAAGGAGCATAATAACAATAATAATGCTAATAAGAATTGTTATAATAATACTTCAGAATCCCTTGCCCCTGTTGGTAGTGCACCTTTTTCTTTTCCTTTGATTCTAATTTCCTTAAAAAGAAACTCCACATTTTAGGTCGAATCTTAATTCTGCTCCAAAACTTTTTTAGTCTAATAAAGAATCTTCAACTTTCACTCTAATGACTAATGCCAAATCGGTTAAGGTATCAAAAAATTGCAGCTATTTCTTCAAAATTATCAACATTAGTTATAAATTAATTATATTATTATGGAACAATGGCATTTTCCTGATGTTAATATTACCAGAGAAATTAGTGGTGATTTTTGGATGTATAGACATATAAATGAAAATTTGAGATGTTTTTTGAATAAATAAGAATTGAGATTTGACCTAAAAATTGAGAATTTCTTTTAAGAAATTAGCCTTTATTCTTTGGCCAAGTAGTTTGTTCCATTGGACAATTGACCCTTATGACTTTCAAAGGGTCATGATAGCAGATGCTACAGGGACACTTGGGGAGGAATAATCTCACTACTATAATAATGCCAAAATTCAACATATGGTCTCAACTTTTAATCTTAGACTTGTTCCCACATATTCAAAAGCAGCTCCCCTAGTCACCTCAAACGGTAAAATAATAATTGAGGAGCAAAACGTAATTCAATAATAAATCGAGCCCCTAACACTTGGCATCACGATTTGTTAAAACTCCAACAATTTCCAAACTTAATTTTAAATTATTATTAAATTTGCTAAGTCAACTCGCTTTTGCTAATTAGTAAGAAATGGTTTGATTTTCAAGGCGTTGGTTCTACATATAGAATAAAACGACCAATATTTTAAAGACTGTAATCTTTCTAATTTGATGACTTAACGAATGATCAGGATGAGGCACCATTCGATTCATCTCACTTTTGGTAGTGGAGTCTTCTCAAACATCACTCTCGGATAAGAACACAACATTTTCGTACATGTTCGAAATCCCATGTTACTTTGTAATTGTATCTCTCCATCGTAGGTTACATTCGCTATATATGTGGGGATCCATCTCAAAAAGAGAGAAGCAAAAAAAAAAAAAAAAAATCAAAAAGCAATGCCCTTTACTCTCCTCAAATCTTTGAGCAAAACTTCAGAGATAATTCGCTGCTGTAATGGCAGCTTCCATGGCTGGAACTCCACTTTTTAAGGCCTCAAAGGCCATGTGAAGTCTCCTGGGAGTAGTCATATTCGCCGGGACGTTGTCAAGAAACTTGTCCACGATTATTGTGCTCGGTCCCGCCACGAGCTCTTCCCACGTCTTGTCGGCGTCGGCCTTCCCGTGCTTGAGGAACACTTCGGTCGCGTTCATCCTGTGCAAGTCCCAACCCTTCAGGTCACGGAGCCGGTGGATCTTGTTCAACTGGCGGCGTGCCAATTCGCAAGTGTTGGTCTTGATATTTTCTATCGCTTCTTCGAGCAACTGTGCGCGGGCTTGTCGGTCCAAGAACTTCTCGTTACGGAAGAAAAAGTCCAGTTCAGGAATCCCGATTGCGCGCCGGATTCCCCTTGAGTATTGCCCGTTTGGATCGAAGAAGTTCCTTGCCTCTTCGACCATTCCCCTCTCGACCATCTTATCGACCCGCTTAGACACGAACGAGTGCAAAACGGGCATCGCCGTGTCGACCCATAAAAAGCAACATTCGTACCTAGGTCGAAACTGGTAATCATGGCTAGTGATCAAGGTCTCTATGTAGGAATTCGAGCCTCCGACAATGATCGGGGTGTTGCCGCGGGCCTTGATTGACTCGATGGCAACCAGTGCCGAATTGCAAAAATCCGACTCCGTGAAGTCTGCATCGGGAGGGATCGTCCCGAGGAGATGGTGGGGGATGCCGCATCGTTCCTCTTCCGTGATCTTGTTGGTGGTGATGTCGAGCCCCTTGTGCACTTGGATTTTGTCGGAGTTCACAATCTCGGCGGGGAAACGGGACGCGATGTCTATGGAAAGCCTGGACTTGCCGGTCCCGGTCACACCTAATATCACCACGACCTTCTCCTTCTGACGCCAAGGGCTCAAAAAGTCCATATTCGACCTCCGGACCAGGCCCGCAGTGTCGAGCGAAGGCAGGGCCGTCGGCTTGCACATCACCATGGAAATTTGCATGACGAGCCGGCCGAGTATATGAGAATTAGCAAGAGAAAAGGAAGACAAGGAAACTACGAAACTGAAGCAAGAGAATGGAAAGCTCCTTTCAGCAAAATGTGAGAGCCAAAGAGGGTTTATTAGTAAAAGAAAAGATGGGTCAAGATGATGTCAACTTGAGTGTGAGCAATGAGAAGTAGTGAATTAAGGCGGATAGGTAGCTTCTCTCCCTCCAGAACCTCAAACTGAAGAGCACAAAGTTACAGAAATATGTAAGTGAGTATTTATAGGGATCTCTCTAAATGGGATGCTAGTCGTCTTATAAATAGTCAAACGGTAGAATAAAGACAACGCCACTTCGAAAAAAATTATTCTTCTACTTTCAATTTCCTCTGCTCAGTGCAGCATTCTTTTAAGCTTAATGCTCCGTCCAACAACATGGTAGGGCATGCTGTTTCTGAGAAAGGAATGGGCTCCAAAGGGTTCTCGCACAGTGGTTCAGAATTTCGTGTTTCCAATAGGAAAGAGAAGATAGCATGCAAATTGCAGAAGAATAGGATTTTGATCGGGCCTTTTGTCCTGTACATTTTGTCCTTGAGTACTAATTTTATTAGGCGTGTTTAGTGATTAATGTCCGATCCACGAAGACGACCGCTCGAGATAAAATAAAATAGGACATGACGGGATGCAACAAAAGAATAAAGGGGCAGCTTTCTAGTTAGACTTTGCCAGAGCACTTAAGAGGAAAAAAAAAGAAACAGAACCCTGCTGGATTCTAAAGCTATACGAAAAGAAAAAAGTTTGTTCTCTGGGAATTGCATTCATAGTTGTTATGTATGATAATTAGACAATCATCTCCAATCATGGAACTGGCACTTACTATTTTAGTATTTTGATGATGAACGGTGTGATCATGAAAATAATATCATTCGTTGTTATTCGCCTGAAGGGCGTCTGAGGTAAAAGTTGACTGAGGCTTAGGGTGCGTTTGTTTCAACGAAAATAATTTCCTGGAAAGTATTTTCCGGACTTTCATTGTTTGTTTTTTGGAAAACGATTTGGTCGATGGAAATCTTTCCGGTCAACAAAAATATTGTGTATTATTTTAGGAAAATGAATTCCTGCATGGAAAGGGAAAACACTTTCCCTCTTTAGCTCCTTCCTTTTTATCACGTCATTTATGTCCAAAATCGCTTTGTTTTTTCCTAGAGAAAAGCCGCTTGACCTTCATCGATGAAGCTCTGTTTTTTCCTCAGAGAAAAGCCGCTCTTCTTCAGCGATATTCATCGATGAAGGTCGAGCTCGTCTTCTTCTTTGTTGAAGGTCGGTGAAGGTCGAGCTCATCTTCTTTGTCGGTGAAGGTCCCGCTCTTCTTCAACGACGCTCAACACAACGCAACTCGAGGTTCTCTCCTCTCCGATTTTTTCATAGATTTGCCCAAATTTTTCAGATCGAGATGAGTTGAGTTGATCGTTGCTTCCTAAAATGCGATCCAAACGCCTGAAAACATTTTCAATCACATATCACCAAACACAGGAAAACTAATCATTTTCATGGAAAATGATTTCCTGGAAAACATTTTCCAAAAACGGTACGATTTTCCGTAAAACAAACGCACCCTTAATTTCTTTTCCGAATGCATGGTTCAAGATTCTCACAGCGACAGCTGATCTGCATAAACCGCCAGTTGGAAACGACTGTAGATGGCATTCGATTCTCCTATTCAAGTGGCGGTGGGGAGACGGCGACAAGTTTGGCCTCATTCGATGAAAGATGCATCTCCTAGCTTATTGAAATCGCGATGATCAAGGGAAGAATTGAATAATAAGTTAAAGGTCAGAGCAAAATGTTGTTGAATTAGTAAACTCCCTAAACCAATTCGATTTGGCAGCCATATGAAAACTGAACTAGGATTTGGTAATTAAGGGCCTATTTGGTAATGTGCTAAACCTAATTCTATTATTTTGTTCCTAGAACCAAAAAAAAGAAAAGAATAGAAACCCGTTTAATAAATTTTTTATTCTCGAGAATAGATTTAAAATAGAATAAAAAAAAGTTGTTTATTTATTCCTAGAATCAAGCCCAATTCTCTTTTCTTTTTTTTTGTTGCTTTTCTTCTCTTCTCTTCCTTTCCTTCTTCCTTTTGGCTGGTTGGCTGGTCACCAACCTCAGCCATGATCATCAACCAATTAGACAAGAGCCAACAACCTTGCCAAAGTGTCGCGAGCCCTTAGCGGGGTTCGTTAGCCCGAGTCTCGTCGTGGCTAGGTGAGGTCGAGCTTGCTGAGCCACTTCTAGGTCGGCCTCGCCTTTCTAGCAAGCTTGGCCTCACTAGCCACCGCGAGGCTCGAGTTGGTGATACCTCGATGAGGTCGCCAGCTCTCATCTAGCCATTGCTAGTGACCAGAGGAAGGAGAAGATGAAAAGGAAAAAAGAAAAGAAAAAGGGAAAAAATGCGATAAAATTATTAAAAAATTTAAAGAAAATGGTTTGGGTTAGAAATTTCAAGGGTCTTATTAAACATATTTCTATTCTAGGAATAGAAATTTTGGAAAGTTTCTAAATATCTTCAAATATTTTTTAGCAAAAATTGTTCACAAGAATAAATTGTTACCAAACATACCCTAAATGATATATTCACTCTAGCTAAATTCTAGACAAGAAAAGACATCGATGCACCCAAGTAAACGTCGGTAATGCATGTAGCAGAAATTTTGGGACTTCATGTAGCAGAAATTAAGTAATTTGGGTTATGTTTAGAGAACCTTATGTTGCACTTCTATGGCATTATTCTGTTTCAAAATACTGAATTTCCATATGAAAGCAGTGAAACCAAAGAATTATTTGATATGTAAATGATTGAGAGGTGAATAAAATGCTAGCTCCTAGAATAAATTTGTTTGCTAAGATGATAGAGCAGCAACTGATTTTCCTTCTAAGGCAATCCTGTTGTTTGATCAAATGAAATCAGGACACTTCTTGTTCGAATGCAACAATTACTAACCAATGGCTTCGGTACATACTACTCAAATTTAGTGATCTTATCACACTTTTTGGACTTAAAACATGGGGGTATTCCTATCTTGTTTGAGAAGAAAAATATACAACTAAGAACAATGTACGAGACGTGTGGGCACCGGCACATTAAAATAAGGAAAGCAACTAGGTTAGGTGCCCTCACTAGAAAGACTATCGCTAGCAACCCTCGTAGGTGAAAACACCATTGGAAGAAGATAGGCTGGTGAAGTCGATTCCGACTTCACTTCAATGTGAGCCCATGACCCTCTAACAATCCTCGAGACGTGAATGTTGTGTTTTCGTGCATGATAAGAGAAGACATGATAATTGGAGATTCTGAGATTTTGATATTTGTTCTATACATTTTGTAGATTTCCACTTTTCATGCCACGCAAAAACAACGAACTACTAGTTCATGTATGCCATAATATTAATCAGGGCAAAGGCATAAAGCAATGTAACCAAAGAATTACTTGATAAGAAAATAATTGAGAGGTGAACAAAATACTAGCTCTTAAAATAAATTTGTGTGTTGATAGAGCAACCGGTGATTTTCCTTTTAGGGCCTATTTGATCAAGTGAAACTAAGACACTGGTTGTTCGGATGCAACAATAATTGACCAATGACTTTGTTATATACTACTCAAATTTAGTGTTCCCGTAATCCTTCATCACAATGAAGACATGAATAGTCTGTTTTCCTGCATGATAAGGGAAGGCATGACACTTGGAGATTCCGAGATATTGATATTTGTTTTGTATATTTTGTTGATTTCCATCTCTCACACTACGCAAAAACATCAAACTAGTAGTCCATGTATACTATGATATCAATCAGAGTAGAGACATAACACAGTGTAAAAGAATTATTCAATATGCAAATGATCGAGAGGTGAACAGAATGCCAGCTCCCAATATAAATTTGTCTACTATAACAATAGATCTGCTAGTGATTTTTCTTTTAGGGATTTCCTATTGTTTGATAAAGTGAAACCAAGACACTGGTTGTTTGAATGCAATAATTACTAACCAATGACTATACTACTCAAATTTAGTATTCTCATGATCCATCATCACACTTATGATGTGAATCGTCTATTTTCGTGCATGATAAAGGAAGACATGACACTTGGAGATTCCAAGATATTCATATTTGTTTTTATAGATTTCCATCTCTCACGTCATGTAGAAACAATGAATTAGTAATCCATGTATGCCACGATATCAATCAGAGTAGAGGCAAAAAGTAGTGTAACCAAAGAATTATTTGATATGCAAATGATTGAGAGGTGAACAAAATGCTAACTCCTAAAATAAATTTGTCCATTGATAGAGCAACTGGTGGTTTTACTTTTAGGGCCATACTGTTGTTTGATCAAGTGAAATCGAGACACTGGGAGTTTGAATGCAACGATAATTGACCAACAACTTTGCTATATACTACTCAAATTTAGTGTTCTCATAATCCTTCATCACAATTTATATGTGAATGGTCTATTTTCTTGGATGATAAGGGAAGTCATGACACTTGGAGATTTCAAGATATTGATATTTGTTTGTATATTTTGTAGATTTTCATCTCTCACACCACACAAAAATATCGAACTAGTAGTCTATAAATACCACAATATCAATTAGAGCATAGGCAGAATGCACCATAACCAAAGAATTACTCGATATGTAAATGATTGAGAGGTGAACAAAACGCAAGCTCCTAAAATAAATTTGTCTGCCATAATAATAGAGCGGCTGGTGATTTTCCTTTTAGGGGCTTACTATTGTTTGATAAAGTGAAACAAGGACACTGGTTGTTTGAATGCAGCAATCACTATCCAACTTTGGCATATACTACTCAAATTTAGTGTTCTTATAATCCATCATCACACTTAGGACATGAATGGTCTGTTTTCATGCATGATAAGGGAAGACATGACATTTGGAGATTATGAGATATTGATATTTGTTTTTTTTAAGATTTCCATCTCTCACACCATGCAGAACAATAAATTAGTAGTTCATGTATGCTACGATATCAATAAGAGTATAGGTAGGAAGTAGTGTAACTAAAAAATTATTCAATGTGCAAATGATCGAGGTAAACAAAATGCTAGCTCCTAAAATAAATTTGTCTACTAATTGAGCAACTAATGATGTTTATTTTAGGACCATCCCATCGTTTGATCAAGTGAAACCATGACATCGCTTGCGTGAATATAACAATTATTGACTAGCGGCTTTGGTATATTTTACTTAAATTTAGTGTTCTCATAATCCTTTATCACACTTATGACTTATATGGTTTGTTTTCGTGCATGATAAGGGAAGACATAACATTTGGATATTCTGAGATATTGATATTTGTTTAGTATATTTTGCAGATTTCCATCTCTCATGCCACGCAAAAACATTGAACTAGTAGTCCATGTGTACCACGAGATTAATCATAGTAGAGGCATTATTTGATATGCAAATGATTGAGAGGTGAACAAAATGTTAGCCCCTAAAATAAATTTGTTTGACAAAATGATAGAGCAACTCCATCTTGTTATTTGATCAAATGAAACCAGGACATTGGTTGTTCGAATGCAACAATCACTAACCAACGACTTTGGTATATACTACTCAAATTTAATGTTCTCATAATCCTTCATCACACTTAAAATGTGAATGGTATGGTTTTGTGCATAATAAGGGAAGACATAATACTTTGAGATTCCAAGATATTGATATTTGTTCCATACCTTTTGTAAATTTCCATATCTCGCCATGGAAAAACAATGAACTAGTAGTCCAAGTATGCCCTGATATCAATTAGAGTAGAGACAGAAAACGTTGTAACCAAAGAATTACCCATTATACAAATGATCGAAAGGTGAACAAAATGCTAGCTCCTAAAATCAATTTGCCTGCCAAAATGACAGAGCAACTAGCAATTTTCCTTTTAGAGTCATCCCATTTGATAAAGTGAAATAACGAGACTAGCTTTTCGAATGCAACAATAACTAACCAACCACTTTGGTATATACTAAAATTTAGTGTTCTCATAATCCTTCATCACATTAGGACGTGAATGGTTTGTCTTCGTGCATGATAATGGAAGACACAACACTTGGAGATTCCGAAATATTGATATTTGTTCTAAATATTTTGTAGATATCCATCTCTCGTGCCACGTAGAAACAATGGACTAGTAGTCCATGTATGCCATGATATCAATTAGAGCAAGCAGAAAGCAATATAACCAAAGAATTATTCGACATGAAAATGATTGAGAGGTCAATAAAAGGCCAGCTCCTAAAATAAATTCCTCTGCCAAAATGGACTAGTGATTTTCCTTTTTGAACCATCCTATTGTTTGATCAAGTGAAATGAACTAGTTGTTTGAATGTAGCAATTACTGACCAATGGCTTTGGTATATACTATTCAAATTCAATGCTCTTATTATCGTTCATCACACTTAACATGTGAATGGTCTATTTTCGTGCATGATAAGAAGAGACATGACACTTGGAGATTCCAAGATATTGATATATGCTCTATACATTTTGTAGATTTCCATCTCACACCATACAAAATCAATGAACTAGTGGTCATTTATAACACCATATCAATAAGAGCATAGGTAGAATTCAATGTAACCAAAAATTATTCGATATGCAAATGATAGAGACATAAACAAGATGCTAGCTCCTAAAATAAATGTGTCCGCCAAAATGATGGCTAGTGATTTTCCTTGTAGGGTCATCCTATTTTTTAATCAAGTGAAACCCGAACACTGGTTCTTCAAATGCAATGATTACCGACTAACGGTTTTGGTATATACTACTCAAATTTAGTGTTCTCATGATCCATCATCACATTTATGATGTGAATGGTCTATTTTCGTGCATAATAAAAGAAGACATGACACTTAAAGATTTCGAAATATTGATATTTGTTCTGTGCATTTTGTAGATTTTCATCTTTGACACCACGCAAAACAACAAACTAGTAGTACATCAATGCCACGATATCAATCAGAGCAGTGGAGAAAAGCAGATTCACCACATGTCATAATCAAGCGATTAGAAAGAAAGCGAGTCTTGCCTATCACTCGAGGGCTGCTTATGGATTAAAGAATTGATGGGTTTAGCTAGTCCATTGAAGCATACTCAGCAAAAATCTGACTATTTTCTTCACTAGATCAAATCTTGCGGGATTTGCTAGGCAGATAATCACAGCAACGAGATATTCTTTATGCATACTAATAAAACTTGCTCAAATCACAGCAACGAGATAATCACAGCAACGAGATATTCAGCAAAGTTAGGACTTCATTATCTTTCACTAGCTCAAATCGTGCGGGATCTGCCAGGCAAATAATCACGACAGCGAGATTGTCTTTGTGCAGATGATTAGGACTCTTATTGAAGCCTACAGTTTATGGTAGTTGTGGCGTCACTGCAGTCATCAGAAACTTGATCATTTTCGTTCGAAAATATATCGGCGCGTGGTGTGTGGCTTTTCAGTACGTAGGGAAGACATTCCATCATAGCACTTTTGACGAACGATCCTAGGCAAGGGCTGAACAGCTTTACTATGATTTCTCTGGAACCTACTTACTAAGCATTAATCTCAAGCTGTTTTATTTGAAATGGTTAGAGTTATCTCACATGGCTTGTTCAGGAATCATTTTACTGTCATGAACTTCATCAGTGTTTCCACAGCAAGTTCAAACATCGTAAGTTAATATGTGCAGCAAGCTTTCCTTAGCAGAACATGATTTATGTGAAGCAGAATGGATACACGTAGGCTAGTTCTAGCTATTGGTGTCACAGAGCAACCTCTCTTGTGTGCCTTTTGGCTATAGTTTGATGAGAAGAACTGGCGTTGCACAGGTTGGAGCCTTTCAGGGTATCATCATTTGCAATCACCATTACTTACGAGGTTCATGAACAAGACGAGAGGCCCGTCAATTCATGAACACGATCAAACACGCGTGTCTGAGGTCTGAAAAGAACATCCGAAACTTTTGACGAAAAATGTGCCATTGTAGTTAACATAAAGACTACTTCCAAGGCTTTGGTCCGTGTCATTCCATTCTATCATTTCATAAAGAAAAGAAAAACCTGTTTTCCGGATTAAAAGGAAGAAAACGATGAAATCTAAAGGTTTAGTGGGCTATGTAAATCCAAGCTATGGGTAGCATAGGCTTCGGGGATATATGGGCGTGTAAATACTAGGATTCGGAGAAGACAAACCTATAGGGGAGAGGAGAAGGACAAACCAAACTCTGGTACGATAATTGTCCAATCACCTCAAGGAATGCATGTGGCTCCAACTTTGTTAATATGGAGTCTTTTCAGTCGCATCACCATAAAAAAAATTATCTAAAAAGTCATAAACCCATTACATTTTTTTAATTAAGTGATAAACTTTTCAATTTTGTCAATTAAGTCCTTAATTTTTTCACTCTTTATCAATTGAATCCATCTAATCAATTTTTGCTAGAAACAGATGACGTAAACGTCGATGATGCCACTTAGGAAAATTGGCACTGACGTTGATAAATTTTAATAATATTTTAATTTTTTTGAATTTATTTTAATTTTTTCTTTGTTTCTTTTTTTTCTTCCTATGCCACTATGTCGGTGGCTTATGGCCGGCTATCGACCATAGCTGAACTAGTTAGCTTTGCTTGCCACAAGCAAGGGCGAGCCCTGGTGAGGCTCACCCTCACCCTAGCTTAGGCGAGAGTCGGCCTTGCCGAATTTGGCTAGGGCGAAGCCGACCCTCGCTAGGGCTCACCCTCACATGATTGGGCCTTGCTTATGGGGGGGGGGGGGTGGACCGACCTACCTAGCCATGCCGGCCACCAGCAAAAGGAAGAAAAAATGGAAAGAAGAAGAAGAAAAAATTAATAAAAAATTGGAAGAAATATTAAAATATTATTAAAAATTATCCATGTTGGCACCAATTAGGCCATGTATGGCAATCAATACCCATGTCAATGAATTCCAGTCAAAGTTGGCCAGATGGACTCAATTGGTAAAATGTGAAAATTTTTAGGATTGAATTGGTAAAATTGAAAGGTTTAGAATTGAATTGGCAAAAGTGTAATAGGTTTAGGAATTTTTGGACAATTTTTCCCATCACCACTATGAAGAGAAGGACAAAGCAAACTATGATACACTAATGCAAAGCCAGGGTTGATCATGGTTCTTGCTTGTGAAGCGATGAGCACAACAATATTAAATTACCGTCACCGAGAAATTCATGATACAAGTTGGTCGATCAGGGGAAAGAAAGGAAATCTGATTCGAGTGCAACATAACCGCAACACTGCTCTACAGTATCATAAGTTATCCAAGTATAATGACTTGTCTGGTTTGGTTTGCCGTGCATGCATGCCCCCTTGAAGGAGGAAGATGAGATGAAAATCGGTTTCTTGAATCTTATGAAGAGTGTTTCGTCAAGCCAAGCCAAGCAACGAAGGGCGCTCGTTTACCGCTTGATATAAGACTCGCGTTTCATATTGATTTACCAACGTAAAGAACGCCCGGGCCGTTTCAGGTATGTCGCATGCGACACCCAGGAATGACGACCGAGGTACCGCCTGCAGTGCGCTTCTTCTGGAGAAAGCGAGTCCATTTCTTTAAATAGCCATTTGCAAAATGTCCCCATCCCTTCACAGATACTTTATCGAGATTGTTCTAATGACAAAATAATGTGTTCATGACATAAAACTACTTGGTACTCCGTAGAGCCACAATGTCCATTATTTCAGCAATATCCCTGAGTTAATCACCTTAAGTCCATGATAATGCCATGCAGGATCTAGGAAACGCATTCTCCTTTATTTATGTACCAAACGGAGAATAACAAACAAATAGAGGTCCGGACGTACGGTAAATGCTAAACCCTAAGAAATCACCATCTCCACGAGAGATGGAGGTTGGAAATTAACTGACATCCCTTGCACGAGATTAGAGTCCTACCTAAGCAGATTTCTTTTCCCTGCTAAGCACCTAACAGTTTCAATGAAGTACAATAGTACAGTTTTTATTTTACACTTGACAAGCATGAGAAGCTCCCGCATGATGTTACCAAATCCCTTCCTTGGACATTCTCAGGAAATGGGACAAGGTGATGCTTGGGAGCTCGGTGGACCCTGTTTTCTTCTTAGTAATCCTCGTGACCTTGAAGGACCCTGCATCCTTTGATTGGGTAACCGTGACCGAAGCCAAGTTGTAGAACTGTTCATGAAGGAATTCTCCATTAGCTAGGAATACAAGCAATGAAACTCTACAATAGAACAAAGATAAGGCCAGCAACACAATTTTAATGTACTTACAGATGGTACAAACCCTACTAACTAGTGATCAATCAGATGGCCAAGATTCCAGAATTCCACCTCCTAAGGATCACTTTGTATAGTATTTTCAGCACAGAAAGTAAAGGTCAATGTTAAATTCAAGCAAAAATTTACCTCACAGACACCATGCAGCAGAAGCCTATGGAAAGGATCTTGAACCTGGAGCTCAAGAACTTCTTCAGCTCCCCTCTCCAGGATGAAGGCCCGAACACAAGCCTAAAGACAAACGCATATTTTATACATGTGCTAACTGAAAGATCAAGAGGAATCACACTTGTAATGCGAAAAAGGAGTTGCTTTAAGAATCAGGTTCCTTATACAGACATGGGATTTGGGAAGGGCAAGGCTATTCCTCTTCATCTTTTCACAGGTGCTCTTGCAGCTCAGTTATTCCGATGTTTCCTATTCACTCCTAGGTTAACCTTATTTTTAAAGAGTGTAAATTAATTGGACTTTTGCAGACTTTACACTATATGACCATGACTTAACAGCTTTACCAATCATATATCCTTTATACTACAGACGAGCTACAACTGATTCCCACATTAAGAGTGAGGAGCAATAAATGATTCAAAGATATATCAGTTCCCTTCGCCTGTAAATACAAAAAAAACTAAGCTGCAGTGACATGGACTCTCATATGCACAAGACAAGACCTGTCCAATATCTAGGCAACATAAAAGTTGCAAACTAGATTATACCTCATAGCCTTCAATGAGCTCGAAAAGAAAGCTGCGGCGAAGAGCCTCTCTAGTCCGACAATCAACTCTGCGCCATGCACTCAAGACAGCCTCCTTATCAGTGTCCCTATGAGCTCTGCGCCTTCTGGATGATGCTTTAATATTGTCAATCATATTAGCCTGAATTTCAATGAAAAGAAATTTATCAAACATCATCTCATGTCCTATGATCATACCAGGTATGATGCAACTGCTGCGTTATCATTGTAAATGTGAAAAGATGTAAACCTAGTAAGAAGAATCTCCAACGGGAAAAAGCATTAAGAAAAGCCAACATAAAACTACAAATACCATAAAATCAAAACAATTCTTCCTTGGATTATGACGAGTACACTTGCCCTACATAAACTAGGACATGTGCAACAAGGTAAGAAGGTGAAATATGCCATGAAAAAGACTAGAAGTATCACACATATCCACTATTGTTGAGTGGTGTAAACTGCAACCCCATAAAGATGCAGACCCTAAAATTGTACAACATGTTATTATATTCTGAACGTACAGAACAGAATTGTTCATCGATCTCAAAGCCCTTCAAATTAACATGCATGAGCCATGCATTCTTCATGGTCCCATCACATGGCCCGTCGGTACAAAAAGTAATTGCACATACATCAGAATGTGAAATATGCCATGAAAAAGACTAAAAGGATCGCACATATCCACTATTGTTGAGCAATGTACACTACAACCCCATAAAGATGCAGACCCTAAAATTATACACCTATTATTTTATCCTGAACATAAAGAACAGAATTGTCAATTAATCTCAAGGCCCTTCAAATTAAAATGCATGAGATTTGTATTCTTCATGGCCCCATCACATGGCCCGTCTAACATATATGATGACAATAATATATTGGTAAAATATATTAACATTGATGACATGAGAAAAATCATAGTTGAATATCATGAAAACAGATTCAAAAGAAATGAAAGAAGCAAACCTCTTTGTCCATGTCTATATTCCTAAATTTGTCCCACTCTCGAGCATTTGTCATGCAAAAGGCGGATCGTGGGACATCATCGCCTGAAAATGAACCAAAGGAATATCACCACAAGTCCTTTTAAAGAAGATTACATGCTAACAACATTAAATCATATTTATCCAGTACAATCGCTTAGTTTCCACATCACATGACTAGATCAATTCTACCTCTGGTGCTGCCCCCAAAAGGACCAGAACTGCAGACCATGCCACACTTACACTAAAATTTTTCTAATAAGGAACTATCACTCTCCCTTTCCTTCAAGGTTTTGGCCAAAAAAGGTAACACTCTGTGGAAGCAACTCTCACAGATTAAGGCTCCATTTGGAAAACAACTTCCCAAGGGGCTTTGGTAGGGGTGTTGGCAATTTTTTTTTTGGACCCTTTTAGCCAAATGCTAGCCTTGGGAAAGCTGAAAGCCCAGGGCAACCTGCCCTGGGCTTTCAGAATTTTCAGAAGGCCATTTCATAGGATTATCATTTTTTTCTTCCAAAACTACCCTCACCAGTTTTTTCGTTTTCCATTTTTGCCCTCATAAGAACTGTTCATCTTCTCTACTTCTTTATGTAGAATGCCGGTGAAGCTCCGTCGAGAGTTGGGTGAGGCTGGCCAACGGTCGTGCGGCCTCAGCTTGGGGAGGTCAAGGTCGCATGACCTTTGCGAGGGCTGCATAGGATTGTGCAACCTCAGGCGGTCCTCACTAGGAGTCATCTGAGGTCATGCGACCTTAGACGATGGCCACCAGGGCCACATCTGGCTCACCAGCGCCAAAGGGTTTGAAAGGTTCAAGTTTTTTTTCTTTTTTCCCTTTCTTTTAATAAAATAATAGGAAAGGTTCTTTGCAAGAATAATATTTTCAAACATTATTTATCCCAAAGTTGCTTTACAATGGACTTTTAAATTACAATTTAACAACCACAATTTGCATCTCGGGAAATGCCTTTAACTTAAAGTCCTTTAAAATCCTTTGCATTTCCCCAAAGGCTTTCTCCAAAAGTCCAACCATACTCAGCCTAAATTCATTGCCTCATGCAATTGTACATAGTGTAATTTAAAAATGAATAGTCTTGTTTCACTTCCCCTTAACTCTAGGCCCAAATCCTGCAAAGTTTGGAACTATCACACCACTAGAGCAATTGATATTGTAGCTCACATTTCACATCAATCACACAATCAACCAACTAAGTGGAAATAACAACTAGCTGTAGGTAACACAATCCACTTATTTCACTTTAAAAGATTCACAGGCAAGCTAGTTGAACCAAAGAGCTGATTTGAGACTAAGGAACAAGTTTAGCACCCATCTAAAATTCTGAAGAGAAATGTGCAATCATCAGTAACTCCAACTGAAAATGGAAAAGTATTATGTTTTAGAAATTCAGTACCCCAAGGTGGAGGAGCAAAGAGCCCTCTGATTTCTTCAGCATTTAAACAAGGAACAAGCTCCATTAATAAATGGTCATTTAACCATCTCCGAGACCTCCGGTTGCTTACCTACATACATCATCATACGGTTTTCTCAGACATACTTTTCGACGAATCCTGTTCATTTTACATCTAAAATAGATTGCAATATGTACATTTTGCATGAGTTAATGAACTTAATGTAAACAGGTGAATGAACCCCCCAAAGCAGGAATGGCATTATAATGACAGCAATTAAATTAAGTTCCATAAGGTCGTTCTGAAGTGTGCAAGCAAAAACCTTGAGCATCACATTTATGTGGCATTAGAAGATGACAAATGCTAATACAGAATCGCCCATTACTTTTCAATATAAACAGCCTACTTCATTCTCAACCTTCTCCTTTCCCCCCTTTTTATTGGGCCTAAACCATAGAAAAGGTAAACAATATGTGCTTGGGCTGAAAAGAGTAAGCTTTAACCGGAAGAAAACAAAGGAAACAAATGGTTTGTTCATAAATGAAGAAAAACACGAGCTTATGCTGAAGTAGAAAGAGAAGCATAATTATCTCTATGCAAGATCTCGCTCATGGTCACTACAACTCAATCAAAAACGGAGATGTCAACTCTTATAGCCAGTCAACGCCTTTCTGGATCAAAAGCATTAAAATTGGAATCTTTAACATTCAATTGGCCGGTTTCTTCTCTCCTGCTCGGCGAGAGCGTTTGATTGAACCACACTTACCAACTAGCCTCAACGCACAGCAGATGCCAATAGATAAACAAACAATGAAGACAACCAAAAACCGCACATTCACGTTCGAATTATGCTTCTACTTATCACTCAATGCACTCACCGCTCCAGTCAAACTCTCCAGGAACTCAATCTTCTTCTCGATCGAAAGCCCCCGAGACTTGGCATTCTCGCCTGGCGGGATCAAACAGAACAAAGAGAGACAAAAATCAGGAAAAATGTGCTCTAAAAGCCGAGAATCCCGACATCTCGAACAGATCGACACGAAAAAGACTCGAGGGGGCATCACCTGCGCGAGGAGGGTCGCGGAGAGGAGATTGCAGGAGGAGCTCATCTGGGCTCTGCAGGACATCCGGCGTCGCCATGCTGGATACAGAGCGTGCGCAATCGCCCGCTGATCTTCAAGAAACGGGAATGGAGATCCGGGCGACGAAGCTTCGGTCTTTCCGCTCGAGGCGATCGCGGCTCGGGTTTCGTGGACGGGATTCGACGAGGGAGATGGAAGAAGACGAAGACGATGATGATGAGGAAAACGATGGTGATGGCGAGGATGAGGAGGAGGAAGTCGCAAGGCAAGGGAGCTCCCGACCGCGACGCGCGAGGACTTATACTGTGTCTCACGGCGACCACCGAATCAGCGGAATATGCTGCCCCTTGCGTGCCACGCATAATCCTTTGGGTACGAGGAAATATGACGCACGTGCCCTCGGGTGGGTGCCCGTGTCGGGGCTAATCTCGTAATTTCGAAGTTCCGCCGCGCTTCGTGGGCTTGGCCTTTGGGATGCGAGGAAGAGGGATCGCTTTTCTCTAGTTGGGCCCCTTTACTCGGCCTTTTGCCTGAATTCTCTCCTCTCTTTATTGGGGAATTTCTATTTTGATCCCCCAACATTTCATATATTCACATTTAACCCCCCCCTAAAATTTGATTTTGTTACGCCTATGTGATCCCTTTCAAATTTGAACTTTGTCGTTAGTTAACACGTGTCGTGCAACTTAGAGTAGGCGAAATGCAGTTTTTTTCTTTCTTTCTATCTTTCTTTTTTGGTACAAGAGGGCTAAAGAATCAAATCCCCTTGTGATAGACTTGCCTACTTGGTATCAATTGAAATACTCTCATTGCAATCGATAATTTAGACATAACATAGATGTGATTTAGATTATTTTCTTGAATTATGAAACAGGTCTTTGAATTTTTTGTCAATATTTTCATCGATTGTCCTTTATAAGACATATTTAGTGGATGTAAACTCCTTAACTCTATTAAAACCACTTATTCTTCATATAAAAGATGAATTTGGGATTTGTTGACACCTAAATTTTCCTAATCGGTCAAATTTAGAAAATTCGAAATCCGAGATCCCAATTATGATGGGACTTGTTTCTTGACAAAAAACAACAACTAGATATATATCATTAGTACCTCAATTGCATGTAAAAATTAAGAGTATTACGTTTCATCATTGATTAGGCATCGTCTTTGTAATAAACAGTAGCTTATTGTGAGGTTATCTTTTTGTCAAACCTAAAAATTCAATTCTAAGTCAAAGCTCAATGAAAATTTGTAAAGATTACATATAGGTGTCAATTTAATGTACGCATGCAGTATTAGGACTTTGAATTGCAAATTTTCACAAGATGATCAAAGGTTGACTCTTTCGGTCGAACCAAAAACTTCGAGCTTTGATAGAAAAATTAGCAATTCATTGATTTCTAGTCAAATGTTTTATAGATTTGACTTATTCTAAATATTTGATTTAGAAACAACGAAATTTAGAGACTCGGGTCCAATTAAAGAAATTTCCATCAATGGCTACCGATCAACTATTTATATAGCACGCTTCATTACTTCTTCACTTAAAGCTCACATTTTTCATGATCACATCACCTGGCACGATGGCATAAAACCTTAGAACAAACCTCAGGTTATCATCTTTGAGCGTCGGAGGTTGGTGGCTAGAAAACGAGAAGAAAATGGGCTGGGCTCTATTGTTTCATTCACTTACTCAAACTATACTTCGACGGTAGACCTCCTCTCCAAGATCCAATTTTTATTCTCTCTTTCACACCACCATTCCCTGGCGTTCACACCAAAAACGTGCAGAGAACTCTCACCCTCACATCCGCCACCTGTCACCTTCATCATCCACGGCGTCGGCGTCATTGCATCTCCGGCGGCCGCTCGCTCTCAACATTTCCTGGCGTCCTCCTCTCTCGGTCCTCTCTCTTCCGATCATTCGAGGTAGGACACCATCTCTGCATTTGTTCCATCGTCCTCCAATGCGCCGAAGATCTCGTTCCTTGGAACGTCGTAAGCTCACCTTTTATTCCAGTCATCTTCGTCCGAGCTGGGCATCCATCTTCTCGTGGTTTCGTTAACGTTCGTCTGGAGTTTAATCGCTGTCCTCGTCTCTCTTTTTTCTTTGCCTATGTTGAGCTTGCTTCGATTTCGATTTCGCTCGAACTTTCCGTCTGTGTTGTCTACCTACCTTGACTGTCGGACGATGCTTTGTGTCGCTGAATGAAGTTTGCGTATGGGTTTTGCCCATTTAGTTTGCGGAAAGTCGAGTTTGCTTACCGTTTTGATATTTTCTACGTGACTATCGTCCTTATCGGACGGAACAAGCTGGTCGCACGTCATGAACTATACCAAACGTATAAATTATACTAATATACATAATATATTTAATAAATATGAATACTAAATTAAATATATATTTTATGATAGAAAGGAATTAAGATATATAAATAAATAAATAAATAAATAAATAAATTGTTGTTGTTTTTTGTCTTGTGATTTTGAATTTTTTAATTAGAATTTAAATATTATTTAAATTAAAATTTAATTTAGGAGAACCGCACGCCGAGCGGTGGTCCAACTTTGGCATTGCCTCAGAACAGATTTTGGCGATTGAAATCATAGTGAAATTCACTCAGATGTGCATTATTCAGCCTAATTGAATGGTGTTTGTTCAAACCGCAATGTCAGCCATCCCCGTGTCAACTAAAGAAGAGTCGGTACGCCTACTAAGATGGCAGGCAACGACTCATCTGATTTGCTTCCGAAAGAGAGAGATCGCCTCGTGATTCGGGCCGGCTGGCCATGGGGATTATTATGTTATCATTGACGCTTGTCCAGAGCTGTTTGTCTGTAGAAAATGTCTGGTGTCACATCCAAGTATAAAAATTAAAAATTGCTTCTTGCACTGGGAAATTAAGATGGAGTCCTTCGACTCTGTCTCCCCAGTTCGTTCGAGCACGTGCTGAGGGTGAACGAGGGCGTCGCAGCCACAGGGGCGATAATTCCTTCGACCAAGAATGGCCTCCGTTCAGAAAGGTTCGATCTTGGTTTTCGTATCGTTCTTTTGAGTATCTCTTCATTGATCCACTCGTGCTTGAAATGATCTGCGCGAGTTCTCGTCGTCTGATCGTGCGGTTTGTGTTTGGAGACTTTACTGAATACCCTCCCTTTCTCTGTTTACAGGAAGTGTGATTGTGATCATGGGCGTGAGTGGTTCTGGGAAATCGTAAGTAGCGAAAAGACGTCTTCTTCTTTAGCTTTCTTGGGTTGAAAACAGAGAAATTTATAGACCATTGTGGCCATTTCTGTGACACATTTGTCATCTAATTAATTGGAGAAGAGTTCAAATAGCTGGGATGGAGGGGGATTCCATTTGTAGGCCAATACTTGTCTGTAAGAGACGGCAGTCAGCTGGATAAGCGTGTTCTTGCTAGCAAATTGATTGAGAGAGTCTGTGTTTTGAGCAGCTGTGTTGATTTGCCACATCAGGGATGAATGAAATTCAGCAGTTCACCTTTCTACTATTACTGTCGGTTAATTCCAACAAGCTACCTATAGAATTGCCCTGTGATGGCAAGTGTCCTATCTTATTCGTTGTTGTAAAGTTCTTTGCTAATGCTTCCCAGTCATCTTCTAATATATAATCAGTTATTTCTGTGTGTGTTAGGGGACCATTTGACAATGTGTCAAGGCATCACTTCTAAATAATACCTTTTTGATAGAAGGGAGAAAATCGATATGCTTTTGCCTAAATTTCTGCTTTGTTACGATGCTTGAATGTCAAATCTATGTGGTTTGGACAGCACAATAGGACACATGTTAGCGGAGGTCATGGAGTGCAGCTTTCTTGATGCTGACGACTTCCACCCGACATCGAATAAAGGTGGGAACTTGTGCCCCCCTATGTTTTGATTTGAGTGCATAAGCTCTTTGATTTAAACCTGTTCAATTACTTTGGCAGAAAAGATGCATAAAGGAATCCCTCTCTCCGAGGAAGATCGAATCCCGTGGCTTGAAACGCTACAGGACACCTTGCGTGAGAGCTTGCTAGATGGAAAAACCGTGGTTCTTGGCTGTTCTGCTCTGCAGAAGCATTATAGGGAAATTCTAAGATCTGCTGACCCGAAGTATCAGTCAGGCAACTTCTCTAGTTTGGTGAAGTTTGTGTTGTTAGAGGTGGAGGCCAAAGTTCTCGCCGCCCGACTACAGACAAGAGCTGCAGAAGGGAAGCATTTTATGCCGCCCTCGCTTTTGCAGTCTCAGCTGGAGTTGCTCCAGGTGGATGAAGCAGAAGGCATATTGAAGGTCAATGCTTCTTTGAGTCCGCAAGCAATTGTGGGCAACATTCAAGCTTTGATTTTACAGTCTCGAGGTAACCAATGAGTTGATTCTGTTCTTTGTAATGCTAAGGATAACCCTGGGCCATTGAATTGGTGGGTGGTTCGATATGCTTTATACATTGAGTTGGAGGGGAGACGTGTTAAAAAGAACATTACCGTATCTCTCCCAATTGATTGGGAAACTGTGAACGAAATTCTTTCGAATAAGGAAGCAAGGAAAAGAGCTTCTATATTTGGCTATCATGGACATGGCTGATATGAACTCGAAAAGCAATGGCCTACTGCTTGAGGAAACACTTATTTTCATTGACAAGCTGCTTATTAAAAATGGCTACATAACTAACAGTGCATTTCTCGCTCTCTCTCATGGACAATCTCTCACAACAGGTTTGTTTCCATAACTTTTGATGAGAATGTTCAGTATTCATGCACACAAGTCTGCATCATCGAACCACTGGCTTGTTGTAGTGAAGGTGGTGTGTATTTCATTAGTCAGTGAAGTCAGATGTAGCGCATTGCTTGCTTAGTGAGTGATTCCATGGAAAGTATAGGGAATGGAATAAGCTGCTGGCATTTAGATGGAGTAATTTGTATGATCCTTACATTTGCTGCTCAATTTCGATTTCTTCTGTTTTCTTATGAGTAGAAATGGGGTTAACTCGGTTATGCTTACTCTTAGACTTGATGAGTCACAGCGGAACTCTTACGGATAGAGAACACAAATTCTCAAGCTTTTAGCATGCGCGCTGTACCAGTTTCGAGTTCTGGTTCAAGCTTGGCTTATGCAGACAACGGGAACCAAGACACACCACAGGACAACACAACTAAAACGCACATATGCTTAAGTGTAGATGTTGTTGGCTAACGTTTCAACGTAAATTTGTTACCTAAATATCTATACTTGGCGAAAAGCAAGAACCTTGAGGACGAGACAAGTACGAGTGCACACATGAGGAGATCAGGTGGAACTCAACTACAATACAAGCTTAACACCCGTTTCCACATGATTTCGTGACAAAAATCGCAAAGTTTTGCTGCCGGTCGCCCTGGACCCGTCCGTGTTTAAATCCACAATGCTGTCTGTGTTTTAACGATCGAAGAGAAGTGATTGTGAGAAAAGAAGTTGGCTTCGATTCCTTTTACAGTCACACTAGCTCAGGAACATTGATGTGTTTTCACTTGTACTGATCGACCATTTCCAGGAAAACCTCAGCCTTAAAAAGGTGATATTGATCGTCCAATTATCACATGTGTCCTATGTGAGACTCACACGATTAGACGGTTGTTGTAAACTTGGTGCATATATGCTTGGGTTGCCAAAGAACAATGCCGGAAATGCATCACTATGTTGTGCACCCGACCAAAAAAATGGCGATGAGATTGTAGAGGGCATATTGCCCTGTTATTCTGATGATTGATGTTAGAATTAAACAACTATTGTCGTGTGTAAGTTGAAATATGGCAGATGACCAAAAAATGATCATACACGTAAAATTCAAAAACAAGAGACCGTGAATATAAACCTGTTAAGAGACCACATACTTAAGATATGAATATACTTCAAAATCAATTGAAGTAGATTTTGTAATCTAATTCTTCTTTTATAGTGAATATATACACATAGAAACTATGAAAAAACGTTTAACAATAACGACTAGGATGTTGGGGGATTATAGTTCAAGTCCCACATTAAAATCTCATCAATTGCATGCAATTCTGAATCAAGACTACCTTAATTTGTATGTAAATTATTCTTAGTCAAGATCACTTTATAACGCTTACTATACACCATCCCCTCAAAATATATGTATATGTGTATATATGTATATACACGCCAAGGAAACTTGTTAGATGAAGCTTTTCTTGTTAACTTTTGATATGACATAAAAGCGGCCAATTGGAAATTGCTTTAAAATGAACTTCTAAAATACAGTAGTGATAATTATTGGAATTTACCCAAATAGCCACAATTTTTACATAGAAAGGGAAAAATGGGGATTTGAATCCCTACTTCCTCACGGGGTTAGGTGGGAACGATTTAACATCAATGTGGGTTTGGACTTTTATGATAGAATAAAAGTCTTAAGAGTAAAAATTAAAGTAAAAGAAAAACGAAAAAACTAAGGTGGTGATTTTAGTTGACTTTGAATAACGCATCCTCTCGAAACGGCTTGTTGGCCGTGGCGTTTGCAAATTGTGACAAGGATCTAAAAAGCATATATATAATAATATATGGTAATGATTAATTACCTCGATTTCGTTATCTAGCAATCGGATTTGGGGTTTGACTATTCTTCGGAAGATCACACCCTTTGCCCTGACCCACTTGAAAAGATCTGTCCCATATATAATTAAAACAATTTCGACACTTAGACATATTGACAGCACACGAAAAGAATAAACCTCCCTCATAATTCCTTTTCTTTAATGTGATTTATTTATATCAAAGTCTATCCAAATGTAAGGAAAAATATGCCTTATAAAATCACAATTTTCATTTGGAGTAACTTATTGGATGTCATATAATTGGATCAAACTTGTTAACAACAATATCTTCAACATGGTCTAAAGGAAAGAAAATTATCAAAAAGACCCTAAATCTATTACAATTGTGTTGATTTAGTCTTAAACTTATTTTTTTGCCAATTGAATCCTAAATTGCAATTATATCAATTCAGTTAATCTAGCCAAATTTGAATGGCTAGCACCAACGACAATTTTTTAATAATTTTTTATTTTTATTTTTTTCCCTACTCCCTCCTTCTTCCTTTAGCTTCGGGACCGACCAGAGGGGAGGGTCAGTCGCCGGACTGAGGCAGCTAACCATTGCAAGCTTGCCTTGCCATTTTCGGGTGAGGCGAACCCTCATTGAATCTAGTGAGGGGGAGCCTCAGTTGTGGATTAGCAAGGGCTCACATTGCCAATGGTTGGGCGAGCTAGCTCTTGTCCAACGATGGCAAGGCGAGCTCATTGATCCACTGGCAAGGCCACCTCAGTCCTGCAATCGGCCCTCTCCTCTAGCCAGTTGTCAAAGCCAAGGAAGGAGGAGGGAGGAGGGGAAAAAAATAAAATAAAATATTATCACAAAATTGTCATTAGCCTTAGCCAGTGTTCACGTTAGTGTTGACAAATCAAGTTTGGCCGAATGAACTGAATTGAGATAATTACAAAAGTTTTTTTTTTTTTTGATATCCAGGATTCGGCCTAACACACCTTACGGGTGCTCATAGCCACCACTGTCCCGATCGGCCCAACGGAAACCATTGTCAATACTTGGAGGGAGGTTAGCACAGGACCCCATCACCATGGCACCCCACTTAAGACGTGTATGGCAACGCGAAGATTCGAACTTTCGACCTTGCAAGAGATCTATTCGCACGTCTTTGCCAACACAATTGCCTATTGGTGAGTTACAAAAGCTTTATGACTCAATTCGTTAAAAAAAAAAAATTAAGACTAAATTGGATGGATTTAGAACTTTTTTTGTAATTTTCTTGTCAAAAAGGATTAAGAGGTTTTCCAAATTCATGGATGAAGCCACCGGACATCACTTGTGCTTAACTTACTTGTTCTGGATTCTTATTTTAACTTTTTTGTTCACGAATTCTGTCGTGATATCCTTAAGCCGGACCAAGTTCACCTACGAAGACCGTCGGAAGAACGGCCGTCGATCCTGAAATTGGTAAAATCCTCTCGGACTGCTTTGATAATGAAACAATGGGTATGTCCCTCCAAGTGTTCTAGATGCGGTCTCTATCATTTCTCCTCGTAAACGCATAAATGCAGTGAACAGATGATGTCTGGACGAACCATCCTGGAGAAGACGCGGGACAGCACAGCCTGGACGATCTTTTCCAAAAGATCGGATAAAACAATCGTTGAAAAGTCATCACGGTCAAAGTCCACCGGCCCAGTCTTCCGGTTCAAGTGGGTTTGAGTTGCCACCTTTGAATCAGCCTCTCGTGCGGACCAGCACCGTCAGCCCGGTGATCGAAGAAGCATTTTATGAAGGAGTTTACCTGATCAAGTGAATCGCGTCGGCATATAGGAATCCTTATTTTTGTTTGTATTGTAAAGAAAATAACAATGAATGAACATGATTAATTAATTAAAAGATATCATATTAGCGTGTCGCGTGATATAAATATAATTATACGTCAATTTTCTCGAATCAAAAGAGTTTGAAAGTTCTTTACATCAAATTTTTTTATCCGCTGCACGAACCCATAGAATCGATCGGCACAACCTCTTTTTTACCATTAATTAATGATTTTGTTGTGCAACAGCGACTTTCACAGCTACAAGCAACGTGCGCGACAACTATAAATACCCCATGACCAGCTTCGACTCTCAACCAAGCATTTGTCTGTCATCCCCTAGCAATGGCTCCCTTCGTCCGATGCTCTCTTCTCTTCTCGCTCCTCTTGTTCTTCGCCGCCGTCGCTCCCTCTCTCCAGCAATCCTTCCGCCCCAAGGCCCTCGTGCTGCCGGTCTCGAAGGATGCTTCCACCCTCCAGTACGTAACCCGGATTTCCCAAAGGACGCCCCTCGTCCCTGTCGACCTCGTCGTTGACCTCGGCGGCCAGTTCCTCTGGGTCGACTGCCAGCAGAACTACGTCTCCTCGACGTACCGCCCCGCCCGTTGTGGCTCGGCTGTGTGCTCGCTGGCCCGCGCCAACGGGTGTGGCGACTGCTTCTCCGCCGCCAGGCCGGGCTGCAACAACAACACGTGCGGCGTCAGCCCGGATAACACCGTCACGCACACCGCCACTGGAGGTGAGGTCGCGACTGACTTAGTTTCTGTAAACTCCACCGATGGGTCCAACCCTGGCCGGGCTGTCAATGTCGCCCGGTTCGTCTTTGCTTGCGCCCCGAGCTCTCTCTTGGATGGCCTGGCTAGCGGCGTCCGAGGAATGGCTGGCCTTGGAAGGACCAGGATCGCGCTGCCCTCGCAGTTCGCCTCTGCCTTCAGCTTCAGCCGGAAATTCGCCATCTGCCTCTCGTCGTCGGTCAGAGCCAACGGCGTGATCTTCTTTGGCGACAGCCCCTACAATTTCCTCCCTAACATTAACGCTTCGCAATCCCTCGCATACACGCCCTTATTCATCAACCCAGTGAGCACCGCCTCGGCATACTCTCAGGGCGAGCCCTCGTCCGAGTACTTCATTAGAGTGACCTCCATCACGGTCGGCGACAACACCCTATCCCTAAACACGAACCTACTCTCGATCGACAGCAAAGGCTATGGCGGCACCAAGATCAGCACCGTCAATCCCTACACCATCCTCGAGTCCTCCATATACGCCTCGCTCACCAAGGCCTTCGTCAAGGGAGCCACGTCGATAAACATCACTAGGGTATCGGCTGTATCACCGTTCGAGTACTGCTTCAATTCGTCAAGCATAGGGGTCACGCGTGTTGGGGCAGCGGTGCCGTATATCTTCTTGGTCTTGCAGGGCGAAGAGGCGGTGTGGACGATCACAGGGTCGAACTCGATGGTGGAGGTGAGCCAGGACGTGCTGTGCCTGGGGTTCGTGGACGGAGGGTCGAGGCCGAGGACGTCAATCGTGATCGGAGGGTACCAGTTGCAGGACAATCTGGTGCAGTTCGACCTGGCGAGGTCGAGGCTAGGGTTTAGCTCGAGTCTGCTCGGAAGGCGGACTACGTGCGCCAATTTTAACTTCACCAGCAATGCATGAAAATTACTATAATAGATGTATTAATTCGTGCATTGTATTGCACGAGAATTAAAATTTTCTACTTGGAATAAGTGGCCTCAGGAATTATAATTTGCAATAAATTGGTCCGAAGATGTTTTGTTGGATTTCTTTCGTCTTCTTTTATTAAATGGGTGAGATGGGTGAGACCGCTCTTGTAAAGATACTTGAACATCAAAGAATGAAAAACTTATAATATGAATAATGCTTGATGTACCAAAATTAATTTATCAATGTCATTCGATATATCACAAATTTCTCTCTTTATATATGTATATATATTGATGACATGACCCCGGTGCAGGCCATGGTGACAAGATTATTTATTGGCAAAGGATGGTAACTAGGAATGATTATTTAGCTAAATAAATGCCAGAATACAAGGTCCGTTAACATCATCTGCGTGCGAAAACACACCTTTTGACCCACGAGGAAAAAATACGAGATTGCGATTGTTTTTTTCTTTGTTAGAAAATAAAATTCGGAAAGCGATGCAATCGCAAGGAATTAAATATCACGGTCCTTGACTTTAATGAGACCGAGTCAAATTACTCGCAAGTAGTTTGGGCAAATTTACTCACAAGCATCCCAAGCTTGACTTGACTCGAGATTAGCTCGTCTAATTTACTCCTAAGTATCGTGGATATGGCTAATATCAACTCGAAAAGCAACGGTATGCTGCTTGAGAAAACGCTCTAGTTGCTTACGAAGAATGGCTACGTAACTAAGAGTGCATCTCTCGTTCTCTCGCGCACGCACACATTCTCTCACACCGGGCTTGTTTCCATAACCTTTGACGAGAATGTTCAGCAAGCGTGAGCCCAAGTCTGCATCATCGAGCCAGTGGCTTATCGTAGTGAAGGTGGTGTATTTCATTAGTCAGAGAAGTCAGACGCAGTGCATAGCTTGAACGGCGAGCAATTCCACAGCATGGGAAGTATAAGGAATGGAATAAGCCGCCTCCATTTTGCTGCTCAATTTCGATTTCTCTGGTTTATTTTGAATCGAAATGGGGATAAGTTGGTTATGCTTTCTCTCGGATTTCACAGCAGAATTCTTACGGATAGAGAACACAAATTCTCGAGCTTTCCGTGTGCACGCTGTATCGGTTTAGAGTTTTCATTCAAGCTTGGCTTATGCAGACATAGGAAACCAAAACACCACAACACAACACAACACAACCAAAATGAGCATATGCTGTACCGATTTAGAGTTCCGATTGAAGCTTGGCTTGTGCAGACATGGAAAGCCCGAAACACCGCAACATAAGATAACACAACTAAAATGCCCATATGCTATAGCGTAGAGGTCAGCTAGGCATGTCAAAATGGGTTATAGCCCACATTTTGACCCATATTTACTAAAGTGGGTTATGTATTGGTCACTTCAGAGTACAAATATTGGTTCTTAAAGGAAAAGCCGAAAAATATGGGTTCTAAGGGGGTATGCTATAAGGCTACTTTTAACCCACCAAGCTAAAATAGTAAACACTCATTTCTTTCACGGTCGGGAGAGAGGGAGGGTCATCATTGCGCATCGCTTGAGGGGATTATCCCACCACCACTCGGAGATGGCGATGGCTTAGTAAGGGGCATATCCAACCACTCAAATTAGGATAAGATTGGATCAGACTGGTTGGTTTGATTTGGTTCCTAGAGACATTAGTCCGATTCCTGGTTCCATTTTTATGGAACCGGTGATTTTCGATGCGGTTTCCATTTTTGAGAGAAACTGGACCGAACCAAACAGATAGACTGGACCGACTCATTTTTTTTAAATATATATTTTTTAATTTCGAAAATATATGAGATTGGTTTTATTGGGACCGTTCACACACACACCACTTGACTTTTAACGCATGGAAATATATGAGATCGGTTTTATTGGGACCGTTCACACACACACAAGTGGAGTTTGACTTTTAACGCGTGGAAATATATGAGATCGGTTTTATTGGGACCGTTTACACACACACACAAGTGGATTTGACTTTTAACGCGTGGAAATATATGAGATCGGTTTTATTGGGACTGTTCGAGAATTGAACCGAATTGATTGATATGGAGCACGGCCACTCTTTAATGAAAAAAAGTGACTAGCTCTATCAAATCAGACCGGACCGAACCGGAACCAATGGTCCAGGCCGGTCTCTGGTGCCCGGTTCCATTTTGAAATCAGATTGCACACAGAACCGATCGCCTCTACGGCTTAGTCGTCATTTGTCAAAGTCATTTATTGAGACCACCTGAAAATTGAACCGAATCAATTGATTTGGAACACGGCCACTCTTTAATAAAAAAAAAAAGTGATTGGTTCTGTCAAATTGGACTGGATTGGACCAGAATCAATGGTCCTGTCTTTGGTTCCTGGTTTCATTATGAAATTGGACCAAATCCGGAACCGATCACCTCTACGACTTAGTGTCGTTCGTCAAAGTTTGCTTCAAAGAATGAGAGCGAGAGTCTCTGCTCGAAAGATATGCATATACTTCAAAATCAATTTTAGTAGATTTTGTACTCTAATTCTTCATTTATATTTGTATGTGTGTGTTTATATACACATACACCATTAAAAAAAAAGAGCAATTCCACCAACCGCATGTAATTCCTTGTCAAGACCATCTTAATCTGTTTGTAAACTGTTTTTTTTTTTTTGTGACTCAGGAACTGCTGTACAGCCGACAATCAGTTGGCAGCGCAAACTCAGGGCGAACTAAGCCGCCACCATAGACCCAGCCACGGATGAGTCGCGCAATGGGGACGCAGGGTTTTGAACCCCTCCCCTCGGCAATGAGGGGAAAGAGCTCTAACCATCGCGGCTACCGCGGGCGGTGGTATCCGTTTGTAAACTGTTCATGTTCAACATCACTAAAAATATATATTATATGGCAAACTTGTTAGACCAAGCTTTCCTTGTTCGCATTTGATCATATAAAGTGGCCCACTGTAATGGATATTGCTTTACAATGAACTTCTAGGCTGTACTAGACTACCGGCGATTTTAGTTGACTTTGAATAACACGGTTCGCTTGATACGGCCTCTTGACTGTGGCGTTTGCAAATCGTGACAAGGATTCAAACAGCAGAAATATAATAATAATAATAATAATTACGATATGATTGATTAGATCGATTTCGTTGGTCACGCAATCAGATTTTGGGGTTTGACTATTCTTCGAAAGACCAATCCTTATCCCCCAATATAAAAACCACGGATCTTCCCTCCACTTGAAGGGATTTGTCATATTTCTAATTAAAGCAATTTCGTCAATGTCATCTTGTTCAATTTTCAAGAAAATGGTGATAGAAATCATTCATATCCATAAGATAATACGTCCAAGGCCAGCACATCTGATGAACGAAGGTCGTGCATCACTTGTCAATATCGGGATCACGACACGTGGATATGTCAACAGTGCACACGCAAAGAATAAACTCCAGAGGTCACTTGATCCTTCATAGCTCTTTTTCTTCTTTTTTATGTAAATTTTGTTTTTATTTATATATATATCGAAGTCAATCCAAATATAAGGAAAAACACGTCGTATAAATCACAATTTTCATTTGGCAATAACTAATCAGATAAATACATATAATTTGATCAGCTTGTTAACAATGATATTTCCAATCCGATCTAAAAGCAACGATAGGTCTTCATGGATGAGATCATTGAACATCGCTCGCGGCAATTTACATGTCATAAATTCTCATTGTAACTTCTTTATTCTTGAGTTATACCTGTGTATTTAAGTTAATTGCTGTCGTGCATCGGACCAAGTTCATCTACGAACACCGTCGAAAGAACGGCCATCGATCTTGAAATCGGGGAAATCCCCGCGAACCACCTTGATAATGAAAAGAAGGGTTTGTCCGTCCAAACATTCTAGATGGGGTCTCTAACAATTTTCCACGTATGTCACATAAATGCAGTGAACAGATAACGTTTTGACGAACCATCATGGAGAAAACAAGGGACAGCACGACCGGGACAATTTTTTCCAAAAGATCGAATAAAACAATGGATGAAATCACCAGGTTCAAAGTCTGCCGCCAACCCAGTCTTCCGGATCAAGTTGGGTTCGAGTTGCCACATTTGACATCGGCCTCTCCAGTGATGGCTCCACCCCCAGCATACCGCCGCTGTCATGCCGGCCATGAAAGAAGCATCTTATGAAGAAGTTTACTGGATCAGGCCAATCGCTATCAGGTTATTGTAAATTTAATGGATGATATATTTTAACATGTCAGGTAATATATAAATATAATTATAGGCTGAAGCTTTTCAAATCAAGGAGTTAGAAAGTCATTTGCATCAATTTTTTTTTTTTGTGCGCTGCGTAAAACCATAGAATCAATCTGTACAATTAATTAATGATTCTCAATGAGACTTTCACAGCTGCAAGCAACATACGCAGCAACTATAAATACCCCATGACCAACTTCGGCTCTATCTACCAAAGCATTCCTTCTGTCATCCCCTGAACAATGGCTTCCTCCGTCCGATGCTCTCTTCTCTTCTCTCTTCTCTTCTTCTTCGCCGCCGTCGCTCCTTCTCTCCAGCAATCCTTCCGCCCCAAGGCCCTCGTGCTGCCGGTCTCGAAGGATGCTTCCACCCTCCAGTACGTAACCCGGATTTCCCAAAGGACCCCCCTCGTCCCCGTTGATCTCGTTGTTGACCTCGGCGGCCAGTTCCTCTGGGTCGACTGCGAGCAGAACTACGTCTCCTCGACCTACCGCCCCGCCCGTTGTGGCTCAGCTGTGTGCTCGCTTGCCCGCGCCAGCGGGTGTGGCGACTGCTTCTCCGCCGCCAGGCCAGGCTGCAACAACAACACGTGCGGCGTCATCCCGGATAACACCGTCACGCACACCGCCACTGGAGGTGAGGTCGCGACCGACTTGGTTTCGGTAAACTCCACCGATGGGTCCAACCCGGGCAGGGCCGTCAACGTTACCCGGTTCGTCTTTGCTTGCGCCCCGAGCTCTCTCTTGGATGGCCTGGCTAAAGGCGTCGAAGGAATGGCCGGCCTAGGAAGGACCAGGATCGCGCTGCCCTCGCAGTTCGCCTCTGCCTTCAGCTTCGCCCGGGAATTCGCCGTCTGCCTCTCCTCGTCGGCCACATCCAGTGGCGTGATCTTCTTCGGTGGCGGCCCCTACAATCTCCTCCCCAACATCGACGCTTCACAGTCGCTCGCGTACACGCCACTATACATCAACCCCGTGAGCACGGCCTCGGCATACTCTCAGGGCGAGCCCTCATCGGAGTACTTCATCGGAGTGACCTCCCTCAGGGTCGGCGACAGAAACTTAACCCTAAACTCCACCCTCCTCTCGATCGACAGCAAGGGCTACGGCGGCACCAAGATCAGCACCGTCGATCCCTACACCGTCCTCGAGTCCTCCATATTCACCGCGCTCACCGAGGCCTTCGTCGAGGAAGCCACGGCGATGAACATCACCAGTGTATCGGCTGTGTCGCCATTCAAGTACTGCTTCAGCTCAGCGAACGTGCTGAGCACGCGTGTCGGGCCGGCAGTGCCATATATCTACCTGGTCTTGCAGGGCGACCAGGTCGTGTGGACGATCACGGGGTCGAACTCGATGGTGGAGGTGAGCCAGGACGTGCTGTGCCTGGGATTCGTGGACGGAGGGTCGAGGCCGAGGACGTCGGTTGTGATCGGAGGGTACCAGTTGCAGGACAATCTGGTACAGTTCGACCTGGCGAGGTCGAGGCTGGGGTTCAGCTCGACTCTGCTCGGAAGGCAGACTACGTGCGCCAACTTCAACTTCACCAGCAATGCATGAAAATTACTATGATGGTCGTATTGGTTGTTGCGTTATATAACGCGAGTTTAATTATCTACTTGGAATAAATGGCCTCGGGATATATCATTTTCAATAAATCATATCTCGAAAATGTCTCTTGGGTTTCTTTTTCTTTTATACTTTTTTGTGGTTTTTAGATGGATGAGATTGCTCTTGTAAAGATACTTGAACATCAAGGAGTGAAGAATTTATGGCATGAATAATGCTGGATGTACCAAAATTGCTGTATCAATTTAGTCAATATATTGCAAATATTTCTTTTTAAAGAATATGTTGTGGAGGTTACGTTACACGAGACTATAGGTCTATCTCTCTATATTGATTGTTATGACAAGAGATATTCGCGGTTTAATTTTCTTTTTCTGATAAATGATCAAATATAGTCATTACTTATGATTTTTTTTAGAATGGTTATAGCATACATCAACAATGTAAAAGAATTATTTTACACACACCATTGATTTTAAGAGAGCAAACAGGTATAATTCTCAATTTAACGATGGATTAACTGCTATAAATTCCTGTCTTATTTCATGAGATGTCAAAGATTATTGTTTAAGAAGGTTTTCTTGACATGACCCACGGCTGGGAAGGATCATCTATAAGCTCAATAAATGCGAGAAGTCAAGGTCCGTTTAACGTAATCTGCGTGCGAAATCAATCCCTTGACCCACAAGGGGAAATTACGAGATCGTGATTGTTTATTGACACGAGGAATTAAAATATCATTGTCTTTGGATGAAACCGAGTGAATTTAATATGAAAAAAATTATCCAAAAAATTCTAAATTTATTTCACTTTTCTTAATCTAGTCTTGTAACTTTTAATTTTATCAATTGAGTTATGAACATTTTCATATTTTACTAATTGAATCAATTCAACTAATTTTGAATAAAAATAACTAACGTGAACGTTGACCGTTCTATGTAATATTGGTGAAAATGGTGTGAATAATTTTTAATAATATTTTTTTATTCTTTTGTTTTATTTTTATTTTTTCCTTCCTCTAGTTGTCAGTCATCATTGAGGCCCATCAATCGATTAGAAGAGGAAGAAGGGAAGGGGAAAAAGGACAGAATAAAAAAAAATTAAAAATTGTAACGTGAACATCGATGCGCCGGCATATGATTTTCCACATAAGTTTCTTACTAAAATTCATTTGATGAATTCAATTGGTAAAACCTGAAAATATTGATGATTCTATTGGTAAAATTAAATAATTTATGACTAAATTAGCAAAATATATGATAAGTTTACAATTTTTTGTACAATTTCCCATTTAATCATAAGTAGCTTGGGCAAATTAACTAGTAAGTATACCAAGCTTGACTTGATGATCACTTGAGATTGGCTCATTTAATTTTGAATTGAACTTGAGCTCGAATTAAATAATTATCTTGCCAGACTGAGCTCAGTTCGTCAACATTTAGCTCAACAAGCTCGCGAGCCTTATTAATTTTGTGCTTTATCAAGGTTCTATTATTTTTTTCAAAACTATTTAATAGTTGTAAAAAAACGAAAAAGGAAACCCTTGATATTATATGTTATTCAAGCTTGAGTAGGAGTTTTTTCATATAATTGGTCAAGCTAGGGCCTAGTTTCAAGGATCAAGTTGCAATATATCGATTCAACTCAGCTCGATTACACAATTACTTTGATATATTCTCTAAAATTTACATTCCAATATACCTATCCATACATATACAAAGTCATGTGTATTTTCACTAAAAGAAAAATAGTAGCATCTAAATATACTCTTATCTTTTAAATAACATGCGTCATCCAAAACCTTAGATTGTTCGAGCGCCACACATACCAATATACTTACATACATGTAGCCATGCTAGCTATGAATATGAGTCCCACATTAGAGCCAAATGCTTGACCATTTATACAACCCTTTGAACACGTAACACGCACGCGCGCGCATGTATGTATGAATATATCCCTTTGAATATATATACATATATATTATTTATTTGTTCTTTTTCCCTTGTCTTCTAAGATATTTATATTGAGAAAAATTTAAGGTATAGCGAAATATATATACACACTACAATGTGAATATATAAAATCTTGATTAGATGAGTGGTTGGTACATAATTTAGCCAGTTCAACGGGTTTTATATTATTTCTCACTAATTTTTTATGAGCACGGCGGAATACAATGATTTCTATTGGGTTGGAATTTCGCAAAATTAGTGGTAACTTTAAATGATAAAGTTATAGACTTGGATAAATAGAACATTTTTGCTTTATATGGATTTTTTCTCCACCAATAATGACGCATCCATGCCGTTGACCCCGCAATCGCTCCATCACCAGGCCCGCCTCGTCCCGTCGCCGCCTGCTAGCTCACGGACGCCCGACCGGTTGCATGCTCCGTCGCCCCCTCCTCTGTCAACGCTTGGTGGTCGGGACCTTCCGGCGAAGACAGAGGAGGGCCGATCTGAGCCATCCAATTCCTGAAACCCGGCCCAAGCCCAGATCAGCCCGGCCCACCTATTTGCCCACCTTTGTAATCGTTAAAAGGAAAAGCTTTCCGCGCTTACGAGGGGCGAGCAAGCGAAGCCCTAGAGCGGTCGGATCGAACCGTGTAAGACCAACAGCATTCTTCGCCCGCTCAAACGGAGTCCTCTTTCTCTCTCTCCCCACTCTGCCTCGTCTTCCGCTCTTGGCCAGTGAGCCCTAGCGTTCGTCTCCTTCGCAGCGATGAAGCTCGTCAGGTCGGTCGTCCTTGTCGCCGATGGCGGCGTCTGATTCTGTCATTTCTTCGTCTTCTGCTCTTTCTCTTTTTTAATGATTTTTTTTTTAATTTTTATTCTGTCGTTCCGGTTTGGAAAAACGAGCAGGTTTTTGATGAAGCTGAACAACGAGACCGTCTCCATCGAGCTCAAGAATGGGACTGTGGTTCACGGCACCATCACAGGTTCCCTTTCTCTTTCCTGCTCTTTGCCTTGCCAGTTCTTCCCCCGTCTGATTTGCGTTTTTAGGGTTTTGTTAAACCCTACCTTCTATTCACGGTGTCGCCTTTGACTGTGCTGAAGTTTAGTTTCTATTGAATCGGTTCCCGAAAGATGCTACGACGGGAGGTTTAGTCTTGGAAATTACTCTCTGTGTAATGACGAGCTCATGAATTAATCTGACCCGTATGATAGTGTGTTGGAAATTTGGAGTGTGGGCCATCACCAGTAGGGCAAGCAACTTTCTGCGGTCTGAATCCTGTCTGCTCTCGATAGATTTTGGCTGCCAGATTATGTAATTCCGAGTGCATTTATCCGGGACGACAGTTGTCGCATAGATCAGCATTCTTGGATGCATCGGTCGTAGAGTAGGGATTGCTCTGGTTGGACAAAATTGTCTTGGTTTGATGACATTGTGACGGATGTCAATCGATGTGGGTGGACCTTGTGTTCTTCCTTCTATAGGAATCAACCAGATAAACATTGCTTGCTATAAATTCTAATACCAGAGAGAATGAACCAGGGGAGCAAGAAAGAGTGATTGTGGAGGACTTGTACTCATAGGAGCTGATTGGTTTGTGTAAAGGCTTGTTTGAAGTGGGGCGATGAAAGGTGGAGGAGAGCATTTAACATTAGATATAGCTTGTTAGTGACCGAGATAATCAACTTCAAGTTATTTTTAAGATGGAGTCAAAGCAAAGCACGAAGCATGCTGGCTTTTTCAGATATTGAAAGTGGTCAATGTAGAGTATAATAGTGATTGGTGTGCCTCTTTCGAGAATTTAAAAAAAAAGCAAGACCTAATTTAGTAATTGGAAAACTGTGACTTGAGAAATGGTAGGAGAGTCCAAAAAGCACTGACTGCTGAGTTACATAACTTTGGTACACAATGGACAATAGAGTGAGGGTGGGCTTCGGTAGTTTGGCTGTTTGGGAGTAGCTTAATACTATTTTGCTTCATAGTCTGGATTGCAAAATGAAAACTGTAGCATCATAAGCTGGTTTTTGCCTATGAGATTCAAGGTAAATCTAGTCGATGTGTTGTGGGGCATTTCGATTTGAACTTCTTTCTCCATATTTCTTGAAATGCTTTTAAAACATCCATAGGGAGTCACATTGCAATAAAAGAAAAATCAGACTCTGTTATGTGAACCATTAATTTGATTCTGGATGCTTATGGCCTGAATTCACTGCTTTTATCCAGCTTTTCCACATTCTTGTTGGCAGTGCTTTGGGGGATGGAACTTACCGTGTCTTGACAGTGATTCTTGATATAGAGATAGACACTTAGTAGTCCATTAGCAGTTATGTTGAATTTTGTTGTTCAAAGCTTTTTATGTAGTTGTGGCTCTTTCTAAGATTCTATAATGTCAAATCCAATCTGACATAATGATGAGTACTAAATGTGATCTTAGGAATGCAAGAATTCCAATTTCGTTGCTTTTGGTGTTGATAGTTTAAGGGCCCATTTGGTTCAACTTTGGGAAAATGGCTTTGCATTTCCCTAGGTATCTTTAGTTCAAGGGGCATTTGGTGAAAGCAATAGTGTTTGGCAAATTATAACATAAAGGGGTTTTCCAAAATGACTTTGGTGTAAGTATTGTTTGGTAAACCCACGTTTGCAAAGGACTTTTATTTTTATTTTTAATATTAAAATTAAATTATCTGCTGCCGGCCAACCACCGGCAATGCTGTCCGGCGGCCAGATCTGACGGCCAGTGTCGCTGTCCAGCGGCTGGATCTAGTAGCTAGTGTCGCCTAAGGTCGCTCAACCTCAGGCACAGGCACGATGCCTCAGTTCGCACTACCCCCAAGCGTCATGGCTTGAGGTCATGTTGCTTGACCTTAGGCGTGACGCCTGGGTTTGGTGCGACTCAGGTGGCGCCGCCAGAGGTTGCGACCTCAGGCCATGACGCCTGGGGGTTGCGCAAACCCATGTGTAGTGACCGGACCTCCGGCGCAACACCTGGATTGCCTGAAACCCAGGCGTCGCACCCTAAGGTCGCAACCTCCAGTCGCGACACTTGGGTTTGTGCGACACCTGTCGCGTGACCCCTAGGCGGCAGTCGTCGGAGGTCGCGCAACCCCTAGGCGGCAGTCGTCGGAGGTCGCGCGACCCCCAGCAGGCAGTGGCCGGCCTCCACCTTCAGCAGACAAAGCTTCCAAAAAAATGAAAAAGAAGTCAAAGATGGTTTGACTTGCATTTCCCTAATGCTAAAAGCCCAAAGCAGGTCCCCACCTGCTTTGGGCTTTCAGCATTCCAAATGCAAGCATTTGTCCAATGAAGCCCCAAAATGCTAAACCAAATGCCTTATATTTTTCCCAAGGGGCTTTATATTTTTCCCAAGGGGCTTTTAGGGCTCAAAGCCCCTTGGGAAAGCTAAACCAAATGGGCCTTAAACTTGATTGGAAGAAAAGGTTGATGTCCAACTCCATGGTTTGAACATCTATGCGAATCACAAGTGGTCATTGGCCACTGGCTTTTACCATAAACCATGGACCAACTTGGATGTAGTGCAAGTTCTTTTACTAATCAGTGGTTTTGTAAGTTATGCCGGGTAAAATCTAAAACTGTGTCTTCCTGCCTGGATACATGTCAAAAGAAGCTTCACTCCTGGCAAAGGGCTGCACATATTGACATGATTTGGTAATTTGCATGGAATTACTGCTGTCGACCTATCCAAACTTGTGTTGATTAATAGATGTTCTGAGTATGCTATGAACTTGTCTTTGCTTGTTTGACACTCTTTCGATAATAAACAATGTTCAGGTTTCTCCCCCCCCTCTCTTTTCATTCACATACTGATATGGCTGAGCATGCTTTTAGTGCACTATACATTTATTTGAGAGGTTTTTTACACATCTAGTCCATTCCACAATTTATTTGGGCACTTTGTGATTATATCAAACCCTGATTAGACTGCTCTGATCATTGGTTAAATCTGGAAGTGGACCAATGTACTATCTGGTCTGTAGATAGCTCAACATGAAACTGGGTTGGACCACGATTCGAAAGGTAAACCAGTGATCTGTTCAACCAGGATGAATATGAATTGGTTCATGCCTTCTGGAAATTGGAAGGGGAACCTAGAGGCTAAGACTATACCCAGGCACCTTGCAGAAGCCAATAGAGGCACATCTCTCAGCCAAACTGCATTATCATCTATAATGTGTCGATTTGTTTTTGACTCTTATTCAACCTGAAATTAATTTGAGAAAAACACATGAGCTTGCCTGGACACAAACTCCGGCATGTACATCTACAACTCCTCGCCTGTACCTCCAATGCATGCTATTTATGCAGATCCCTTGAGCAACATCTGTGTGTGTCAACATGGTTACCACTAACTGCTATTTGCTTCTCAGAATTTTGTGTTGAAACTTTGGGTGTGCCCGATGCATGTATAGCTTGTGTGTTTTGAACTTGATGTGTATTGCATGATTTTGTAGGTGTTGATATTAGCATGAACACACATCTCAAGACTGTGAAACTTACATTGAAAGGGAAAAACCCAGTGACTCTGGATCACCTGAGTGTGAGGGGGAATAATATTCGTTACTACATTCTTCCAGACAGTATTAATCTTGAGACTTTATTGGTGGAAGAGACGCCTCGGGTCAAACCGAAGAAGCCAACTGCTGGTATCACACATAAACTTTCCCTTGTTGTTGAATGAACTGTTTACTTTCCCTTTTCTCTACTATCTTAAATTCTGATATGGAGCAGAACATTCATATATGAATTGTCGAGCATTGACATGGGTTGCTTAATGCAGGGAGGGCAATGGGACGAGGTCGGGGCCGTGGACGTGGTCGTGGACGTGGACGCGGGCGTTAAGTTTGCTGTTCGCAGTTTCATAATTTTTGTATCTCTGAGGTTGTGTAGAAACCAAGGGTGTTGCAGGAGAGATGTGTTGGTCCTCTGGACTGGAAAAAGCCCGGCGACACTGTACTCTAGTCAGAGTTATTATGGTAGAATTCTTATAAACTGCACCTTAAGTTACTTGCAATTATCAGTCTGGTATTGTGGATCAAATCGACGAACTTTTAAGTCTTCACTTGTGGACTACCCAATTGTTATGGTAATTCTAGCTAGGCCTATCGGCACATTCATTTCCCGGATAATGGCCTCTGGTAAAGAAGCTTGCCATGAATGTGAAAGATGGTCCATTATTCTAGGGGATCGTCAAATGAAGCTACAAATACAAGCCGCTTGCTCGTATCATGTGCTATGGGAAATGGTTATTTTATGTTGACTCTATTGGAATTTCTGTCCCGATCTCTAACGCTTGCTCGTGGATTGTTCTTATCCGATAACACATGTTACAAATCCAAGCGATCATAAAGCAGGAATATTCCGCATAGAAACGATGCACTGAGTGACATAACGAATCACGATCGAGAATATCTAGATGAGACTACTTCGTTGCTGGCAAGACGGTATTTTGATATCAATTGCCTGATGCGTTTGTCCCATATGCTTCTTGTCAAATCGTTAATCGATCTAGGTCGCATTCCGTCTGTCCCTTGCTAGTGGAGTTGCTTTGATGTGGTGATGAGTAGAGTAAAGAAAGAATCGATACGATCTCATTTGTGTATACAATAGTTAGCAAATAAATTATATCGGCAGTGAACTTTAATAATATATATCCACAAACTTCTTTTCCTAACCTTCCTCTCTTTCTTTCTTTTTTAAAATCAAATGCAATAATCCCAAAAAAAGAAAAAAATGTTAACGAAGGTCTCTCTTGCCTCGGGTCAACTGAAAGAACAACGTAAAGGACAGGCTTTTTATTGCCCCCTTTCAATTCAAGTGAAAATAGAATCGGGAATCGGGAAAGTTCCTCTCGTTCGAGATTTCAAATCTTTGAAAACCCCTCACGCGAGCCGAAAGAAGGAAGAAGATCGACAAGGAGATGGGGAAGGGGGCGAAGCAAGCGGCCGTGGTGATCGGAGCCCTAGCCTTCGGGTGGCTCGCCATCGAGCTGGCCTTCAAGCCGCTCCTTGACCGAGCCCGCGCCGCCATGGACAAGTCCGACCCGGCTCGCGATCCCGACGACGCCGACGAGGCCTCTCCGGCGGCGAAGCCACCCCAGGCCGCCACCGCCGACCTCTGAATGGCATAAGGAATCTCTCTTTCTTTTGTTGCTTTTTTGGAATTTCAATAGCTGCTCTCTCTTTGGCTAGCGATCAGAATCGAACCACCTGTTCCTGTATCTTGTCGTTCTCTGGTGTTAGCTGGAGATTGGTCGCGTTGTTCCTAAATCTTATCTTCGGTTGAATTGCGTAACGGGTTCGCGTAAAAGTCAAAAAGCGTTCGCGTTTTGTGATCTCGTGACTGATCTTCTTTGATTGCGCGATGTGTGCGATGGCCGATGGATTCGTGTCATGAGCTTTAGCCCAGAAGCATCGAATATGGGATTGCTGGGGAGTTAGATCATGTATTCCGAAGGGAAAATTTCGCTGGTGGTCGATCCCCAATTCGATTTTCGCGGAACCTCCTTTCAAAGATTTCCCTCGGACTCTTTGAGCACCCGATTAATTTTTCATTCAGCACAAATTAGTCGCTGGTGTCATGCGCATCGGTCGTTACGAAGGTCCGTGAATCCGCCTGTTCTTAGGTTGCCTCGAGAGATTGCACGAGAACAGAGACTCGATTTCACTCTGTCTATTACACTAAGGAAAGGAGACACGTTCGGTTCAACTTTGGAAAAACGGCTTTACATTTCTCCAAATATCTTTAGTCAAAAGGGGCATTTGATGGAAGAAGTAGTCTTTTCAAATTATGATTTAAAGGGGTTTTTCAATATGGCTTTGGCATAAATATTATTTGATAAACTTGTGTTTCCAATAGGCTTTTATTAATTTTTTTTGAAAAAATTAAAATTAAACTTATATTTGTTGACGGTTGGCCAGCGACACTATATGGTGGCATGAACCATGCTTGAGGTCGCAACCTCTGGCGATGCTACTTGGGTTCATGTGAACTAGGCAGCACCATTGGCCTGCCTGGGGTTGTGTGACCTTCAGCAATGACCTTAGGTTCGTGTGACCCAAGCATCATCGCCTGAGGTTGCAACCTTTGGTGACAGTATTTAGGTTCCTATGAACCAAGCGGCATCGTCAAAGGTTGCACACTAGCATGCTAAAGATTTCCAAAACACAAAAAAAAAAAGGAAGGAAGAAGTCAAAGATGATTTGATAATCATCTGGTCAACGAGTTTCCAAAATGTTGAATCAAATGTTTTATATTTTTTCCAAGAAGTTTTGGGGCCCAAAGCCCCTTGTGTAAATTGAATCAAACGGGGCTCAATGATGGCAAGCGCATTTGCTTGGCACCGATTCATCGCACTAATATCAGCCGCTAAAAATGGTGCTACAATAAGGTACCTTGTCACTCTCACCCTAGTAGATTCTAACACTGTTCCTCTTAACTATTTTGTACTTGCTGGACAAGTACCTCGTCACCCTAATGGATTCTAAGACTATTCCTCCTTGCCAGTGTTGTACTTGTGATATGTGCACTTTCGAATAGGGATACAAGTAAGTCTACATAATTTGCGAGCTACTCGAGTTAGACTTGCAAGTTACTCAAAGTTTGACCTGATTTTTTTCAATTTCAAGTTAAGTTTAAAGAGCGTTGAGTAATTAATAAATTCTCGTTCAAGTTTGATAAATATTGAACTTCAGTAGCTCATGAGTTTGATCAAGTATTTCAATTGACATTATTCTATATGCACGCTTATCATGATAATTAAGCACATGAAGTTATAAAAGTTTTCAAACTATTTTTATATAATCACAATTCAAGCTCGGTCAATTTCAACCTTGCATTGAAAATGTTCTCGATTAATCGGATTGAACCGAATTGAGTTTTTGATTTAATTTAAAATTCATTTGGGCGGAGCTCGACCTCAGAAAATTAAGTTCAATTAAGGTAAAGCACGACATGAAAAACAGACCGTAGAAACTTAACTCAAGCCGATTATACCTTTATTGTCAAGTCTACATTACCACCATAACTAAAGTAATGATACAGCTAGCAAATTGTTCCGAAAGGATGTATTACCATTTACCAATCAAGCAATTTCCCTGCAAACAATATATTTTGACCAAACGAATCGAATAAATTGGACAACTACCAGTTTGTTCCCTCAAGAATGTCGGTTTTACAGCTTCGGTGGCATCTCATTATGCCTCCTATGCATTGATTAGGTCACCTAAGTCCTCCCGAAATTTTACTGGTCTTTAAAAAGAAAAGAATAAATAAATAAAGGAAGATGTGTACTGGTTATCATTAAATTAAATTTTTTTAGTCGTTTTCATCCCTGTTTTATATTTACCAGCAGACCTATGGAGTGATAATAGCAGGTGAACCGAGAGCTGGGGCACGTAATCTCTGTCAGCGTACCATTTCCCTCCACGTGTCCGCACCAAGACAAATAGATTGATGATGCAATTGAGTCCCAGATTAGCCAAATGGCTAAGTGGGGTTTGAGGTTGTTTTGTTTAGACCGGGTAAAATACCTGCATCGTGTGATATTACCGCACTGCCCTTTCCTTATGAAGTCGCCCCACCCTCGTTTGTTCACTAAATTCGGACACCCGATTACTGTTCTGATGACGTGGCAAGTCCTCGTTTGGGGATCGTCCCGCTCACGGCCCGATTATGTTTCTCCCCTCCCCCTGCCTCGTTGTCATGGAAAATTAGCAGTGAGATTTCAATTTGTGCCCTCGGTACTTTATGTTTCTTATTGTTTTTGCCCCTTGATCCTTTTTTTTTTGTCATCATCTATTTTATAGGGTTTTATTTTCCTTGTTTTGGGCTTTTATTGCCTCTTTCTAAGGTTAAAAAGGTACTCAAATTCACAGTGGCAGTGGCAGGTATCAAGTGCAAAGGCGTGCAACCGATGTCTTGGATGTTCTATCATTTTGCAAGGAACTATAATTTTTATACATGTGTTGTCAAGCATTATTAGTCATGATATCATGTACTTTTAGCACAACTGCGTCACATCAAATTGTAAGTCAAAAAAAGCTATGCATGACTCACTTGCTCATTTTCAAATGAGATAGATAAGTGTATTAATAAACCATAAAATAGGTGAACCTTACAATCTAATCATGCAAAATTATAGAGGCACATAGAATTATAGAAGGATGAGTTCTCCGTAGTACTTTTGACTTGAGAATAGAAGGATGACTTCTCCATCCGTGGGAGCTCAAAGGGGGTGAATTGACAAACAAATGGAAACTCAAGGGCTGAAAATGAGAGAATTTTTCTTTGGGGGGGGTGGGGGCAAAAAAGAAGGTGTACAGTGAAAGGGGTAGCAGTGAAAAGTATCCGACTATACTGTCCGAAATCTTGGAGTTAAGTCAAAAGAACCAGACATGGCGGCGTACGCAGAGAAGAGAGTGTGACTCTCGAACCGATCAACATATTCTCGTCCAGAAATTCACAGTCACGCCATCGTCTCCTCTCCTTCTTGGGCAATCGCATCCAGAAATCTCTCGGAGATTCTTCGCCTTCGAGACCTCAACTTTTAGTCGGTCGGTGGTCTCCTCCGTTCGCCGTCGTTCTTCGCGCGTGCCGTGGTTCGGGGAAGAGAAAGCTGCTCCTTCATGAGGTTCGTTGATTTGAACTGCGAGTTTCTGCAAATGGGTAGTGCTTTTTTCTCCATGTTATTCCGATTCGTTTCGTCGTCTCGTTGTCGTGACCGGTGATCTTCGTTGAGTATATGGGGATTGTCGTCTTAGCTGGATTTGGCAAGGTGAAATGATATTCTAGTTTCGTGCCCGATCGATTTGTGTCTGCCGATTTGCCCTAAATTGGTTCTAATTGCTAGAAGCACGGTCTGGCTAAGCTGGTGGCTAAGCGCTCTGTCACCGTCGCGTGGTTACTGATTTCACTGTTGCTGATTGATTAATCGTTGTCGGATCATCCTCTTGTTCTTAGATAGCCTTCAGAGTGATAGAAAGGCTCACCTTTTTCTTCTGGATATTACAATTTTTTGGGAACTGAGGAAGGTAGCTGATTACTCTCCAGAGGTCAATTCATGCTCACCTGTTTCCTCTAGAATTGGCTATGCCATTGTACGTTTGCTATCTGTATCACCAACTCGATGACTTGGGATGTGGAAGTTGTAAACTGAACACAGTACCCGGATTCAGATTGTGGTTTGAGGAAAGTATCAACTTCTTCTTTCTTTGAAGAGTCTATTAGCATTTGCATGTGCGCGTACTTGATCTAGAAATGATAGTAGTATGAGGGGTGGCAGGAAATAGTTCCCTCACTGTGTGAACTGATATCTCGGTTATTGTTTGCTGAGACATGCTTAAGAGTTTCAGAAATTGGGCTTTGAATACGCTATCATCCTTCTATGCTTAAAAGTAAAAATTGTTTTCCTCCTGGGAACTGCGGTTCCAAAAAGTCGAATCTTCACTGTACATGCGTTTATCTCTGTTCACAAATGGAATATATGTACCTTTCTCTTTGAGCTGAAGGAGAACGATCATAACCAGCTATCTGCATGGACCAATAATTGGTGAGGGGCCAGTAGAAAGTGAATGCTCAACTTTTCAATTAAAATAGTTGGCATAGATATTCAGTAATGGCTGGTCTAGGATTCTTCGGGATCTGATCTTGTCAGTAGTAGGTGTTCGTTGGGTAACTTTAAAGTCTGGCAAAAGAGCTAAGGGGATGGTTGGTTGGTTGCACTAGTAAAGAGAAGAGTGAGACGACGGATTTGCGACCCTTAGCAAATTATTTGCTGATCTGGAATATGAGAAATTGGCGAATTTTCAATATTTGTGAGAGATTAGAAAAATTAGGGATTCTTCCCATGTTAATTTGAATTTTGGGTACATAAGTTGCATATGTTTTCCTTGTCCTAGTGGACTCTATAGTTTGTGAATGATATTGTTAATGTGTTGGCATCCCTTGATGCCACTGTATGAATTGCTTTTATTGATAAAAGAAAGGTGGGGTTTACATATTACTTGCATGTGTTTTGTTATCAGACGCTAGAACAGTTATGGCAATTTCAACTGCACAAGTGGAGAGTATGACGTCTTTGAACAATGATCTTTTCTATGACATACTGAGGCGCCTCGATGGTCCAACATTAGCTAGTGCTGCATGCACTTGTGCTGCATTTTGTTCTATATCAAGAGAAGAGAGATTATGGGAAAATGTATGTTCATCCATGTGGCCATCAACCGATAGGGAGGATGTCAAAAGCTTGATATCATCTATTGGAGGGTTCAAGAAGTTCTACGCGGATTGTTTTCCCCTCATTGTAAATAAAGAAGTCACTGAGTATCAGCGGAATGAATATCTTGAGGACTCTGAAGAATGGACCGAGGCCGAATATTATGGGGATATGGATGAATCTGAGAGCATATCACCCTCAGATTTTGTCTCTCTAGTGGATATCAGGTATAAAGACCAACCAGTATGCTCGAAAGTGCTGTGGGGAATTCCTAATGCAAATGGTGTCAATGGGTGGTTCTACAATTGTCCATTCCGGGTCGATCTTCTTACCTATCCATCATCTAGAGACAATGATCGTGATGATAAAGTCACTCTTTCGGTTTCTGATGGTCTGCCTCCGGTTACATCCATGGAGAGAGAAAGGAAAGATGGAAAGTTATGGCGAGAACTTCGTGATGGACTCCGGCTCAGTTGGATCATTGTCAACAGAAAAGCTAAGCAAGCTGCTAATCTTGCAAGTTGGAGCCCACTTGGTGGGCAAAGGCACTGGCCGACGGACAAAGACTTCGTGATTCGCTTTGGATCAGTCCTTTCCGCAAAGGATATTCTTCCCTGCCAGGTGGTCGAGTGCGTCCTGATTATGAAGTTCAAGATGACTCGTATGGAAGGAGAAGGTGTCCACACAACACTTAAGTTGACCGAGCTGAGCATGCAGCTGGAGGACATGGAAGGCACTCACGTCAATGGAAGAAACAGTTTGCTCATTCTGAAAGGAGCACTGAGCTGTCGCCGAAGCAAAAATTACAGCGAAGTTCTCGAGTCGTGTTACCTGTACTCGAAGGTGCAAAGTGAGTTGAAAGAGGAGAAGATGAGAAACGAGAACAGGTTAGATAGGCTTTGTATCTTGAGCGGCATCACCGCATTCGCTACACTCTGGTACTACTACATCTTGTGAATGAACAGAGTCTCTTCGTTCTTTTTAGCGGATGTCTCAAGTCTCTTAACTGACATTCAAAATTTTGTTCTTTGATCCTCTAACAGCTCCTCTATTGTATCCTTACTAATGTAAAGTGACCCGAGTTTTGTACACTTGAAACTCGGTACTCTTTCTTATGTGAAAATTGAATTCCCTCTTTAATGTAACTTTTCCCTCGTCTGATCTGAGAACACGGGCGGTGGGCATCAGCATTGCTCATCGCTTGATGATGGTCATGCAACTTGTTTTAGGGCGACAATATCTATGCCTTTCTTCTTCTGTAATTCTGGCATTATCTGTCGTGAGTGTACTCTCTGTCTCTCTCTTCTTACGCCATCCTTCTCTTTTGGGTCAACCTACGTAAAACATATGAACTTTAGGAAATATGGTGCCAACCGCATAAAGTGGCAAGTTGTTGGTCGGTCTCTTTCATGATCTCAACCAGGATCCAAGTAATAGCTTCGGATTGGGGTTGGATGGGGGTGGTTGACATGTCTGCATCGGTTTCGTGAGAGATTGGTTGTACTTTCCAAGTAGTGAACTAGGACCAAAGAGAGTGGGACCAGACCGAGTGCTGATTCCTTCTTCTCAAGTTAAACCTAATCGTGGTTAAGCATGTCCTTAAAAAGCATTAAAACTCGTAGGTTCCACTCCCTAGGCATAGAAGCATTTGGGGCACGTTAGCGTTGTTCTACCGCGGTAGAAGACCACCAGAGAATGTCTTCACAACCCATCAAAACGTAAAAACATTACAAGATGGGTCTACGAAATTAGTTTATAAAGATATGAGAATTATTGTATAAGTTAATTGTCTCGGTAGATTTAACAAAAAATTGCGGGGATAGCTCAGTTGGGAGAGCGTCAGACTGAAGATCTGAAGGTCGCGTGTTCGATCCACGCTCACCGCATTATGTTTCATCTTTTTTTCTTTTTGGGCCTGGACATCATTATGTTTTCATCCCTTTCTTTTTGGGCCTGTCATTATGTTTCATTTTTTTCTTTATTGGGCCTGGATATCATTACATTTCATTGCATGCAATATAAATTCCACACATACTCCAACTCTAGCTCCTCAGCCCAATAATACGAAATTTACCTTCGAATATCCAAAATTTTCTTGGAAATTTATCCAAAAAATCTTAAACTTATTGCACTTTTATTAATTCAGCCCTCAAAATATTAATTTTGTTAATTGAATTATAAAACTTTGTTAATGAGTTTGTCTGGCCAATTTTAATTGAAACTCGCTGACATGAACACCGACGGTCGGCCAAGGGCAAAAGGGAGAAAAAAGAAAGAAAGAGAAAAATCAGAAAAATTAAAAAGTTAAAAAATTATTAAAATTATTACCATAAACCCTTATCATCTTACGTGACACCATCGTTTTCATATTAGCAATTCAAGCTAAAATTGATCGAATGAACTCAACTGATAAAAAATTAAAATGTTTAGGACTTTATTGTTAAAATTGAAATGTTTAAAGATTAAATTAGTAAAAGAGTAATAAATTTAAAACTTTTTAGATAATTTTTCTAAAATTTTCTATTTGACTAATTGCCACAAGCGTGCCCATCAAGAATGCACTGAGTGGAAAAGCGTGATTCAAACCCGATATTCACCGCATTCAACCCCCATTGCTGGCTCAATCAACTTCTTAATGGTATCTCCTGACCGAAAAAAAAATAAAAACTTCTTAATGGTCAAAGTTAGAATGAAATAATCTATGTATTAAGCACGAGTCTTGGTGTTCGATACACGGATAAAGTATATTGTGCATCCATTAAATTAACATCGACAAGAGACGTGAGGAAACAAGCCAATCATAACCGACTGCTGCCGGCCGCTCACATCTCTCTTGGGCAATTCATGAAATTTCTTTGAAAGAGAATGGCTTCCTGTTAACGACACGATCTCCTGTTTTTATCTTTGGCCTTCTTCTTTGTCGAAGGGAATGATTTATGATATGATGCGGACCGTGGGATGCGTCCAGGAAGGAAAACTTTTGCCATAACCTCTCCTCGAACAGACGACGACGATGGATGGAACGAGGAATCAGGAAACAGACAAAAAACCGACCAATTCAAAAGTGAAGATCGAATAAAAAATTGAAATTTCCGAGTGCCCAATATTAAAGCTTGAACCCCAACTACTTCCGTCGATAACAGATTCCAGAGACTCGGCGATAAAGCAAGGATTTTGCCGGCAATGGCGATTTCTCCGCTGAAACTGGCCCCCACCATCGTCGCAGCGTCGCTGCTGCTGCTTCTTCTCGGCGTCGCCGCCGCCCGGGGCGCGCCGGACACGACGGTGAAGCAGGTGCTGTGCAACGGCGCCGGCTACACGGCCGGCGACCCCTTCACCACCAGCGTGGCGTACGTCGTGGCGGACCTGGAGGCGGCGACGCCGGCCCGGGAGGGCTACGACTACGCCAACATCTCGCCGTACCCGAACGAGTTCGCCTACGGCCACGCCACGTGCGGCCGGAACCTGACCCGGTCCGACTGCGGGACGTGCCTGGGGGCGGCGAAGGACGCGATGTTGGGGGGTTGCGCGAGCCGGATCGGAGCTCGGGCGGTGCTGGGGGATTGCGGGATGAGGTACGAGCAGTACCCTTTCAGTGATTGAACTGAAGCCTTAATCAGAACCGTTGATCATGTTAGTCGCGAGGTAAATGCGCAGAGTGGGTGTTTGCCACGTGTTGCAGCTGTAGCACTGAGAATTGATCATCCGTGACCAGATCTTTTCTCAGTTGAGCTTTTCCTTCATCCCTTAAGTCAGCATGTTAATAAATATTGGATGCCGTCGAAGCTTGTTTTTAGTTAAATTTACATAGGAGTGTTGTTCGTACCAGTGACCTATCAATGATTTGATATTAGATCCTATCAATTACTTCGGCACTTGCTTTTAACTATTTTCGGCTTTCTGTTTTCCCTACTTGCATTGCATGGCTTCACTTAAGAAATGCATCGTGAATGCTATGATAAGGGTAAGGTATGTATCCATATCCACGTCTAGTTGATTATTTGTGATCAACAAATATCCCGTTTGTGTAATCTTCAAATGCCAAGATAAGATGAAAATACCGTTTTTTTTTCATTTCACTACACTACGTGCGAAATTCAGATGAAAATCAGATGAGACCTTTCTGCCTGCAATCTTGCTAGCTTCCTGACACAGAACCGAAGCTTCTCATCGATTCATAGCTGTGGCGTATATCTGGTGAATGCAAAACGAGCGGTTTTTCAGACATTAACCTTACTGACAATAGGCTCTTGTATTAGTCCATCTTTATTTCTCCTCATGGCTTGACACATCCAAATTGATAATTCGAGTCTTTTCCCCTTAGTATCCTTTGGGATAATGGAAGGGGTGTCGCTTTTAGTACTTGCCAAGCGCTTGCCCATGATATAACACAGTTAAAATGAAAGGATGAGTAAATGAATAACCAGTGGGTTCAGCCTTCGATATTGAGGTCAGGTGGTATGCTTTGACTATAGCTTTTGCACCGTCACTTAAGTCCCACATCCCCAAATCGTGCGAAACTAGCATTTCACACGCGAATAGAAAGCAATGCAATATCCCCATGCAAAGAAATAAGCCAGTTGGTCATTCAAAGCATATATGAGTGATCTATTCAGATTGGTGAATCCTTAAGTTTGGACTACAAAAACAAACAGACCTAGCCTCAATAATGGGAAAAAGAAAGTTAAGTATTTCGGATCTGGCAAGTTGGGCAGAAAACGCAAATACATCATGTAGAGCCAAGCACAACTAAAGCAAAACAGAGAAACTCACAAGAACAGATCGCAGCACGTTTCCATGCTCTCAGGTGAACACGAAATTAACTCCAAGACCATCTCTACCTCGGCACCAAAAGATTCAACAATCTCTTAGGTGCAATGAAGCTCTGTTAGTCATTTCTCTCCAAACTATTACTTACACCATTGACTCCAAAAAATACCTTCGATGGCCACATGCTTCAACAAAGATTGACATCACAGGGAATGCAAGGAACCAAAAAGCAGGTGATGATAACCTCTCAATACAACATTTCATTCAAGCTGCCCTCACCCATCTTCTCTATGTCTTCCTGGGACAGAAGGGTTTTCTTACCACCACTCCCAGCTTTATCATATGGTTGTGCCATTTTCCGAAGAAACTACAATAACACATGAAGAAGATACACTCAACACAACGCCCTGTCAAGTAGGATTAAGCATAATGCAAATGAAGCTACTTTCCATCCACCTTTCACAGATTTCAATCCATTTTAACATCCCTTCATAATGCATCCCGCAAGTTCAAGGGCGCTGGCAACAAGATAAATTAATGATCTATATCTGACACAACCTAGAGCTTCCCCAGGGAATAAGCAATTGTTATTGCAGGTTGAATTTCTTTTGAACAAGGATGGTGCACACAATTCATCCATCATAGTCACCAATATCTCACTGCTCTTTTTATTTATTATATTTTTTGGGATGAGGGTGGGGGAAATAAACACGATATGTGCATATTTAAGAGATGAGGAAAGAGTGCCGGTAATAATGAAGTTGTACCTCTCTTGCTATATACACAGCCATGTCAGTGCTCAAATTGAGATGTGCATCACGTAGATGGGACAATATCCACCCAGGCAATTTAGAACGCTTGTCATGACGGCTATACCTGCGTGATTCAAATAAATGTCATCAAATAGGTGCATCACTGAGCTAGCTGCATCACGCTCAAATGTCCTTACATTTCCGCTATTGCAACTAACATCACTAACATCAAAGTGGAGCCAAAAAAGAAGAGGGCTTCGCAAGAATTGATGGGTTTCAATTTCCAGACCGGAGAAAGATATTAGAATTAGTAACTACCATCAAATCAAAATGCAACGAACAGCAGAAACAAAAGATGAATGCAATACAATCTCCATCAGCTACAAGCTATGAGTTACTCTTAAACTCTAAAGACTCAATCGCACAGAGACAGACTAAAGCCTTGCTCCATCTTCATATTAGACTAAAACTACATAACCAGAGGAGATAAAAGATTATAAAACCTTTTGTCGGCAAAAATCATCATGCCATAGTCAGCCTTTGACCGGATAACTCGGCCCACACATTGAGCAGCTTGCCTCTGGTTCAATCAATTATCAATAGTTAAAATGGCGTTTTTGCTGCAAAACAAGGGTTGCATGAATAAAAATATAATGAGATTTACCAAAGCATCGAAAGTTAAAAAATCTCCTTCCTTTATTTGAAATGTATCACGAAGGTACTCCAACCGTGCTAGCAAGATTCTGCAATACCATGAAGAGTTTGTGATACAATTAAACATCTAGACCATGGATGTTAAAGGCATTTTGTCACAATAAAAAAGGATCACAATGAAACTCACTTGCTCAGTGTGTATTGGAAGGGTATACCAAACATGATCACTAATCTACCATAATGTCGATCAAAATCAATTCCTTCAGCTACCTTTCCCCTGCAATATAAGGAAAAACAATATTTAGGAGAAGGATAATCTACTTCAGTAACACTTCACTAACAACCCCCTTCTAGGCCAGTGAAAAGGCAGGCAAAACCAACACGGGAAAGAGAAAAATACAAGTTAATGCCAAACTATGACAAAAACAAAGGGAAGGTTAATACTGAACAAACAGAGAATATAGTCATCTAATATTTTTCCAGCAATATTGTCAAATCTGATGTTCTTGCCTTCTGCTGAGGCTAATACCTGGCAACAGAGAAAAAGACAGCACCTCTCCCACAATCACAAGCCCTGCGATAGTTGTCCAGAGCCAATGTAGTTTCCACCACATCCTGTGTCTCAATAAAGACAAGCTTATGTTGCATTATTTCCTGCAACCATCAGAACAGAGGATTATAGATTCAACCTGATTTAGCACAATGTAACAAATAAGAATGGGATAGGAAATAACAATTGAAGAAACAAGAGCAAGTAAAAAGATATTAATCAATATACTCACCTTCAAAATCCCACTTTCATTCCAACTATTGACAATTTCATCCATGTATGAGTAACTAACAAAAAAGCACACAATCCCATCGGGAACAATAGAGACCATTTCCAATAAAAGCCTCCCGTAGTTTCTTACAACACCGAGATCACTTCTCATGTCAAATTTTGTACTGACCGGTAGCTGATCACTGAAAGATAATTGCACAATATTAAACATGCTGCAAATTAAAGAAATCATTTGAAACTGAAAAGTAGCGTATAAAAAGACTTGAACATATATTGCCTTTCTAGAAGAAACCCTATACTGGATCACAAAGACGGGAAGAGCACAATGTACATTCAACCTTTACGCTGAATTACACGAATACTAAAATTAGGGCATATCTACCTTCCACGAGTAAGAACCATCGGGCATATGCAGTCTCTTGTCAAGGACATTGTGAAACTCCGACTAACAACTGGGTTAAAATTCAGAAGACGAGGATATAGATCAATGGGGCTGAGAGTTCCCGATGTGATAACGACTGTCTGGAATCGATCAAATACGGGCTTGATGGCAAGAGAAGCATCATGGCAGCTAAGCTGCAATTGCACAGAGAATGCATTTTCAATGTGGTAAACATATGCAGAAAGAAAATAGAGCAAGAATCATTAAGTGCTTCATAAAACACAAGAATATCCTGCAGAACATGTCATGTACAAGGAAATATGCAGCAGCCCAGATGATTGAGAACCTACTAAAACGATAATGTTGAACCACCAAGAAGAAAAGGCATTTTAGCAGGTAATGCGTTAATAAAATTAAAAATAGAAGACAAATGGTCATTACGCACCATTCATCCAAGATACCTCATGCAATTGACTTAACTTTAAACAATTGAAAGGGCTTATGAGCAACACATTTCACATATGCTGTAAGGGTAGACAAATACCATCTTAAGGTAATAGCAGTTGGCCAAGAATCGTGCTCCCATGAAAGAATGGAAAAGGAGAAAATTAGATGAACAGAACCAACCTGCAGCACAGGATCTCGGACATCTGGCATTCTCTCGTCAAAAGGCTCAATTATAATAGAAAAGCCACGGGCATATGTCCCCACAAGTGTTGCAAAATCACATATCGTTTGTATGTGCAAAAACTCATCTGTATCAGTTATTTCTAGAGTCATCATGAGAGAATGGAGGCGATCATAACAAAACTTTAACGTTTTCTGGTCGATTCCGACTTGATTAGTAACAGAGGCAACAAAAGCAACAGGACTTTCCTTCTCAACATTCTCAGTTTCAAGACGGCCTTCCAGATATTGGACAAATCTACGTAAGACACGTAGAAAAAAATCTGCTCGACGAATGTTCCCTGGCACTGCTTCCTTTAAAATATCATCAGGCAAGGCAGGATTTGCAAGCCAGGTATCATTAACTGCATAAAAGGGGGGGAAAGCCGTAAACAACAAGAACATTACTGAATAATGAGGTTGTGAATACACTTTATAGATTAGCGTCCTCATGTACCTTGCAAGTCTCCTCTCAGTGCCAAACCCTCAACCAATCTCTGATATTCTGCTCTCAACCTACTTTCATCAGTGGCCTTGAACCTTTCTACCATATCAAACAGTTCAAGAGAAACCAAAGTTAATTGCATCATCAGGCTAAAAGTTCCAGTGGACACAAATAGTCATATAGATAAGACAACTTTGATCCTCCATGCATGCGTGCAGTAACCCCCTCAAGATATATATTTTGAGCTAAAGCCAATTATCAATATTTTCACAGATATGCATCTTATGCAAGAACTTAAGCTGAACTGCTACTGGACAGAGCATAGCCAATCAATTGTCACCATCTATTCATTATCACTATTCAAGATCGTAACTTTAATCATACCATGCTCAAAGATAATTTTTGTAGTAGATCAGGTGGATGGGGGTAATTAAAAAGTAGTGCAACGATATGGTGAAACATTGAAATTTGTGACTACCAATGCATCAAATTATTAGCAGCTGAACGAGAACAATTCTTCACAAAGATGATAAATCTGACAGTCAAAATACACATCTTTTTTCCTTTAAAATAAGCATACAGAAACCAGTTGTTCATGATGTACAATGAGGAGGAGACAATGAGAGAGAGAAACCAGATGGATGATTTAACTTTTAACAGCTGATTGTAATATTAACATTCCACCGAAGGAAAGACATTCTACTACTACTGACATACTAGAAGATGTGCATACCTCTCAATCTCCTGCCCCATTCGATGAAGATTCCTTGTAGCCCCTTCAAGAGTTTGTCGCCTCACACAAACACTAAGAGCTTCAATACATACATTATCAATATTATGTGCCTCATCAAACACCACAACACATTCTCTCTGCATTTCCTTTGATATTATGCCAGCCACCTTTGGGTCAAGCAAGTACTGATAACTATACACGATAACATTTGCAAATTGCACCATATGCCGTGCCAAGAAGTATGGACACCATCCTTTTTGTTTGCCAAAGGCTCTTAGATCCTGCCACAAGAGCAGTATGCGGCTTAGCTTCAACTCACTGTTGCAATATATAAAGTAAGAGATAGGGGAGATCATTAAATGGTAGACAGGCCAAATATCAGAAAGGCACTTTTTCCACCTTCCCAGCGGTACAAATTATTTCTCTATAGGGCTATAGGGGAAAAAGGATTTCTTTTCCTTGCCAATTTCAATATATGCGCATAATGCAAAAATCAAATGATACCTGTTAACAAAGTCTACAGAGCATTTGTCCAACAAAGAAAAAAAATGTACAAATTACAAAATGCAAAGAGTTGACAAGAAATAAGCATTCGCAATATTTTGTTCAAGAAACAAGAAATAACTAATTAAAAGGTTACCGTTCTGAATAATTGCCTATAATATAATGTAAGAACCATCGAAAGACAATGGCCTGATACCAAAACTGTACCTTGAACTATTATAAACACGCCAAGATGCAAATTTGATTCCTTAAACTCAAAAGAAGTATCCGCGCACAGTCAGTTCGACGTCTATTGCCCTCCTCAATCGTCAGACACAAAAGCTTACTCAAGATCGTGCAGGTGCCAACTGATAGAGAAACATCCTAAAGCACTAAGGAAACGCCAAGAGAATCATAACCACACTCATCCAGAATCCAGATCACAAAATGCCGATCTCAACACAAATGACAGAAACCAACCAACCGATCAAGGATCAGACCTGCAGCGTATAAACTCCGGGTGGCAACACCGCCCCGGACCCAGCCCTCTCGTAGTCCTCAAAGAACTCGCAGGTGGACACGCTAGGGTTCCTCTCGGCCAAAGCCCTAACCCAGCTCGCGGTGAGTTTCCTGCACCCGGCGTCCACCGAGTCACGATTCTCCGCCGACAGGACCCTCGGATTCACGCAGAGGTTCTTGCGCGACGACAGCCCGACGGCGAGGATCCTGGCGGCGGGGCCGAGGTGCTGCACCTGGTAGTCGTGGAGCTTCTTCAGCTCGGCGAGGGTCTTCTCCATCTCGTGGACAGTGCGGGTGCAGTAGACGAGCTTGAGAGGGGACTGGGGCTTGCAGAGGACGTAGCTGGTGATGAGGGAGAGGAGGGCGATGGTCTTGCCGGTGCCGGTGGGCATCTCGAGGAGGCAGTGGCCGCGGGCGTCGAGGGCGCGCTTGAGCTCCACCATGTACGAGTACTGCTCCGGGTAGATGTTGTCGTAGGGGAAGTAGACCGTCACGTCCTCTATTTCGAACTTCATCTCTTCTTTGCTCCGTCTGCTTCGATTGTTCTCGAGGTCCTGGGGCGCTTGATTCTACGGCGCCCGGACGGCGGAGGGAGTCGCCGGACGGAGCGTTGCCGCCGGCGAGGAGGAGCTGACGAGAGGGTTTAAGCGAGAAGAGAGAGAAAGAGAGTGAGGGAGCGAACCGAAAGGTCTCGTCTTTATGATTCTCCAATGCTCGGCCATCAGGCCCGAGAAGCCCGTTCTGGGGGCCCGACCCGGGCAATGTTCATGCCTCGACCCGATCACCCCTTGAAAAGATTAATAAGGATTTTTATTATGGTTTTGGATATATTCTTTGATTAGTCAAAGTAAAAAAGGAATAATTTCTAAAATGTTGTACCAATGGTCCTGTACGTTTTGGTCAGATATGCAATCTAAGTGATACTTTGAAAAAATGCGATTAAATTATAAATATTCTAAAATTAATTCATCGAAATCTTTTCAATAATCCTTCAATTAATTTTATTGACGTGATATGTTAGAAATTCAACATGACTTTTCCAATAATTTTTATTGAACCTTTTTTATGTTTGCACCTCTTAATATTCGTAAGATCTGTGATGAGAGCGAAGAGTTCTTGTGTAACAACCAAAGCTAATTCAAAATAACAGAGCTTGACTTACATTGGTTCAGAGTTTTACAACACATATTGTTGAAAAATGAACAAACTGTTCCTCATATTAATCCTTGTAATGTGGCTAAAGCCTACATAGTACATACTAATGGGACATAATGAGAACCATCCGTGCCTAATTGATATTGCACTGCTACCTATTTTTCCTAAAAATGAAAAGTATGCACTTGGAAATCACTAATAGAAAATAACATTGCTGATGCATACATATCAATCTCATTTACTTCCCCAAAAATTTATCGATCGACGTTAGAGATTATCAGGTCATCCATTCACGTCCATTATGCTTACATGAATATAACACATAGGCAAACGTAGTAAAGAGAATAACAAAATTATTCAAGAAATTACAGATTGGAAGGATTGATGTGGAGCTCATAACTTCATATGCGTACATATCAAAGTACAAAGAAGAAAAAAAACACTTATGACTAATGAAATTATAATCAATGCAATAGAACGGACAGATGAGGTCAATCAGGATCTTTTCAAATATTAGGGAAATTCATATTTTAAAATTATAAGGAAAAGAAAAATGAGTGGAAATGATAAGTTAAAAAGTAGCGACAGAATATAATAAAATCGATATATATTGAGAAGGAAAATTGTAAAATATTAAGAACTTGGAGTCGGTAAAATGAAACTCCCATGCATGCTTTTTCTACTCTTTAGTCTCTCTCTGGTACAAGTTGGACAAGTCTGCTTTCATGTATTGAAATGCATTATGTATTTTGCCTCGAGTAAGATCATGAATGTACCTACGACCTTAGGGTGAACATTAAGTTAATTACATATGCAAGTAGAATGAGGGAAGTTTAGCTCATGAACAGGATAAAACACACGAATTACATTGCCAAAACACTCGGATTATAATAGCTATAGATGCCGATCGAAAGTTACTGGGCAACTCCCCTCGCAGGAAAGCAACATGTAAGTATCCGAGGTGGGAAAAACACCAACACGTCCTGTAATATACACCTCTAAGCAAATCAGAGTACCACCCAGGTCCTGAAGGCCTGTCACGCTTGTAGACCAATTGACGATTTTTGTTCAACAATATTCTGGATGCTCGACCTTACACGGGACGAGCAGCAACCTCCAATTCTGAGGTTACCATCGACTTGGCAGTAATCCAGACTGACAAGCCCGTGGTCATCAACCATGTTGACGACAATGCCTTTGTCCTAACATTATGAGGCTTGCTCTGTTTTTCGATCATCAGCTCTTGCAGGTTTTGGTGCAATGGCATTCGGACTTTGCTCATTGCAGGAGCCTCCTCCATTTCATTAGCAAGCGGAACACGCAGGGGAACATAAGATGATTAGAGCCTATTAGAAGGTTCTTCCATATTCATAAGAAGACTTGCGATGTTCCCACCGTGCTGCATTAAGAAAATTCATGATCACAAGACATCAACGGGTACATTCATTATGCCCGAGATCAGGATGTTAAATTGACAGATAAATGCATTCACTAACTTGAAACGGAGACTTCCTCTCCTCTGATAATGTCATACACCATATCGTCTAAGAGCTTTGCTCAAACTAGGCATTACGTTGTACGCCTGGTAGGATCTCCTTAATTCAATAATCGAACCCACCTATACCAATTAAGTTCACATCATCAGGTATCCGTAACCATGAGACACAACAGACATATTAGCCATTAGCCAAATGAAAACAAGAACATAGAAATTGCAAATCCAGAAGCTTTATAATGCAATAGGTCATTTTACCATGGACTTAGGGTGCAGAAGATAGTGCAGTGTAATCTCTTCAAAAAGTGATGGGACAAGTGTCATTTTCACTATATCGCTTGAAGCACTGAGTTATGAATGCAAACAACTAGAAGAGTGGAACAAAATTATAGGGTCCAACTGAATAAAGTGAAATTATTAGCTGGCCCTTTCCTAATTATACTAAGCCGTCTGCCAATGCATAGGAGTAAAATTGAAGAGAAGCATTGGTTTGATTTGATGGGTAAAGTGCAAAGGTGCAAATGCCACATGCTAAACAAACTATCATTACTACCACCAGGCCTCGAGAAAGTTTTTTGCTTACAATGATTAACACAGATGTCAACCCAATTGCAAATCCTTGATTAATACGGCGTAAGTAGTGATCCAAAATGCTGGATGTAGTCGCTAGAATACATAACAATAGACCACCTGCAAATTTTGCCACGAGAATCAACTCAAAGGTCAAAATAAACAGAAGTACACAGTAAGTGAATTCCATAGTTAGCACTAATATTCGCAGGTGTCTAGGTTCAGCTAAAAGAAATTGAGACAAAATTAGACCATACCCCAAAAACGAGATGATGCTTGGATCTTCGTAAGGTATTCAATGGTAGCCTTCCCAGGCTTAATATTGGGTATTCGGGCACCCATCTTATTTAAGTAATCAGCGATTTCCTTTGGCAAGTTGGCCTGCAGAAGTTGTTTCGTCACTGAGACTGGTCCAATATAGAAAACAATCATATAGATTATGTAATAATGTAGAATGCCAGTTTCAAAATACCATATCGGCCCAATTCATGCAAATAATACATACACAATTTACAGACAATACAAAAAAGCAAATGTTCTTTGTCTTCCTTTTTGAGACCGCACAGTGCATCTGGGGTATGCAAACTCATCCTTGCAAGTCAAAACTTTTACAATGTAATCAACTTTATATGCATCCTCATACAAGAAATAGCTATAAGGTCTACCCTTTGATTCAAAATGATATATATGTTTCAGTTAGTAACCGATTAACATCCTTCTAGAGCACAAATTGGTCAATCCATGATGCGATTTAAATTGTTCAGATGACTGCTCATCCGAGATTTAAGCATATCACATATCAAAAGTTTAATTAGTACTCAATCTAGCCTTCTGCTTGAGTTAAGTAAGAGAAAACTATATTCACAAAGCAGCCCCTTAATTAATATAATAAACATCGAATATTATTCGAGCCCAAGTAGCCAGCAAGTATCTCTACTCATTTTCCGATGAAATGGAAAGGACACAAGATAGACCCTCTAAACATATACTAAGAAGTACTGCATATTGTCTTACTCATGACCGGAATAAAAGAATAGCACGAACTGAAAGATTATAGGAGAGAACAAGGAAGCAGAAATGCAAAACATTTGGTACAAAAGTGCCTGATACTTACGATGTCAAATATGTTGAATAAGAAGACGAAGAAAGCATATATTGAATAGTAAACCCACGGCTCAGCACCAATTGAATTTTCAGGGTTCAAGATCTGCTTGACATGCTCCCAGAAAGGCGAACCCAGGATACTGTAAATCAGGCTCCATGTAAGAAACTAGTTTCCATGAATTGTATTAAAAGAAGTCATCTGCCCCATAGTCAAGTTTATTCAATTGGTCATTGTAGTTACGAAAAGTAAATACATAAAAAAAAAAAAAAAAATCCAACTGCCCCAAGAACATTTGCAAAGAGAAAACCTGATGACCAAATACACCCACACAACCTCTTCCACCGCCAAAACCCCCCAAAACCAGAAAACCAAACATAAACAGAAGCCCCAAATCTTTCCCTTTCAGTCTTGACTATTCCACAAAGGATGAAGAATAAAAACAGAAGAATACAAGAGTTCGACTGTCTTAATGTCAAATAGTGATTGCTAATTAATTTAAAGTTAAGAATATTGCATCCCTAACTAACTCGGCGCTGAAATGAAATGCCATACTGTACCTTCACTACCAATCAATGGTTATCAGTCAAATAACTGAAAATGATACACACATGTGACTGATAACATATAAACAATCATAAAAAGATTTCCCTTAACCACTCCCAAAGTATTCTAAGGTATTGAAAGGAACAACATAATTGATCAAAGCAAGGAGTTGAAGGAACTGCAAGAAAAGTGTGAGAGTGTGTTTATGCATGTATGACTGTACGGGTATTTCAATTGCTCAATTGTGTTCTCATTAGAAAGGGAGAGAGAGGTAAGGGTTGGGGGGGAGAGGGGGGACTCCTTTCCTCCTTTTTAGGTTATAGGCATGTTGAGCTGCAAAGTAGGCCATAATTAGAACTAGGCAATCACATAAATGAGAACTTGCAATCATTTTATAACCTTGCAAGAATGCTGGGAAATGCCAAGAGATATGAAGTGGTCAGAACAGGTTGCATTCCGGATGGATTGATATTGAAAGGGATGTAGGGCTCCACTTCTGTGATCCGGGAGTCACCTCTGCTTAAAACAGGAACATGAAAAGAGCAAACCATCTAAATCTTGTGACAAGTTAAACTAAAACAAAAGATTAATGAAAAAAAAAAAAAACTAGAAATACCTATATGAAAGGTCACCTGGACCCAAATGCTGACAAAATGTCAGGCAGAAAATGCTATCACATTACATCCTCTAGCCTTTATAAGTACAACACTACTAATCACCTTATATAGCACAATGGGAGCATAACCTCACTGACAGAAAGTGTCTCTACTTGTAGAGACATATGTTTGTATTATTTTATCTATGGCAAGATATCAGACAAGGAAGCAAAGTATCTGCAATGCAATACCTTGCTGAGGATGCAAGTTTAAAACCATAGTACTGCAGCTTAATTTTTCTGCAGCCCTCTGTCACCACAACTGCCCACATAGTGACTGTAGTGAAAACACCCAAAACTGCAAGCACATAAGGCCACCAATTGACAGCACTTCCTACAATAATCAAATTGAGTTTTCAGCAGGCTGCACTGCAGTAACAGTAAAAAAAAAGTCACCGCACCTTTCAACTGCTCACTTGGAGCTTTGCCAAATGCGAAGGTTCTACTGAATTTCTTGTATCCTACTTTTACCAACATTATTACCCAGATATGACATGTGAGTTATAAATTTGAATCTAGATCATTAGCATACTAGACAAGGGTAAATTTCTAAAAGTTATCAAATTGCATTTTTCATTGTAATGAAGTTTTTTGGGGTTGGAAATTCTATGTTTCTTCAGAAAGAAATGCCTCTGAACAAGCTGAAGTAAACTTGCATACTTTTTTATATGGCTTTCTACCAATGGGATAAATATATTTTATTCAAAGCAATTCTGTTGAACAAGTGTCAAGCAGTCTCCAGAAATATCAGGTGTTGAAGGGAAAAAATGCAAAGCCAATATACACTTGTCCAGAGCTTGGCATTTCGATTGATTGCTTCAGAAAAAGAGTCGAAAGCAGACACAAGACATACTGAGGAATTTCTCATGGCAAAAATTTTTTAAAATGAGAAGGCACTTTTCTACTTTAAGTGTGAAAATAAGAGGATTCAACAGAATCGCACCACATAATGAGCAACACATCCTTGAGTTATTGTATACCTGAGAGCTTAGATAACACCTTGAGCAAGGTGTCTTTGTAACCAGTTAATATTCCCAAGCATATAATGAGAGATGATCCCTGACCTGAAGCATGCATATCTATTAGTCGCAGAACAGAAAGCCAACTGCCATTCTACCATCAAATGTAAATAGTCCTCTATCTGTCAATATGTTATTCATAATGATCTCATGTCTGCTAATTTCTCTCAACATGAGTACATATCAGACGAGGGAGCATACAAAAACCATATATGACCTCTCAGATACGTAGACTGTTCTAACTCCAAGAAATTGTTTCCAAGAATTAATCTGATCTGCAGAGCATCATTCCAATATGCAAATAAATGCTGGAAGCTGGCAAGGAGTAACATGCACCTCAAATACAAGCTAACAATCTACATAGAAAATTTATACCTGTCCCCAACCTAAAAGAAAAGGCCATTCTCCCTCGAGTCCTGGAGTTTTAGGGATCACCACAATTTTCATGTGCTGAAACACTGAAACACATAATAACACTGTCTATTTCCCTTATATATTTAATGAGGGACCTTTAAGGGATGCTTTAGGTAATGAGTCAGAAAGCGGTATATAGGATTCAATACCCAAGAACGATATCGTCCATTTTGAGGAAGAGGATGGCATTTATCAGTGATCTCCATGAGCCTATAGGAAAGAACCTATACACTAAGATTAAAGGATTTTAAACAACGAACTTTTTGCAAGATACTTCTTACATATGCCAAAAGGAGCAGCAGCAAAAATTAATGGCATACTTCATACTTGTCATGGCCCTAACTTCTGCTGCTACCTGGAGAGCTAACAGCAGCAAAGCTTCCTATGCTAGCTTATTAGGTTTAATCACCAGGGGTAAAACAAGTACATTGTTATAAGCAATAATGTACATCTTTTGCACCAGATGACATTTACCCCTACTCAGTCAAGATTAAAACACTGGCACAAAAAGAAAAAAAGTTAAGATCAAAATAAGGCAATCCAATAGAAGCAATCTTTATTAAAAATTTCCAATTAGTCTCACTCTGAGGAGTTATGGCTCTCTACGAAGAAAGGATCCACAATTTGCCTAAAGTGATCCAACACATAATGCTTTGACTGCATGACTTGATGTGATGTTGGGCAACTCCATAGAAAAAGTGCATAAAAGTTGTTTTAAAGAAAGAACAACTGAGGAAATCAGGAAGGGGTTGAATCTCTTACAATATCAGCCTCAGGACTTGCCCTACTAGTTGCTCCTTTGAGCGAACTAATAGTAGTTCATCTGACATTCTCATTGTTGCTATCTTGAAAGAGGGAGAAGAAAGAAGTAGATGAGACCCAATGACTTGTTCTTGCTTCTAGGAAGAATAGATGTTATCGTTTCGTGTGGGGTGAGGATGTGAACATAGGTTAAATTGCAATTAGTGCAGATGGTGTTCAAGACAATTTGTTATTGGTCATAAATCAGGCAAATTTCTCTATTCAGGATAATCTCAGGTTTTACTCCCTTCAATGTTCCTGGAAACTGACATAATTTGCCTCTCCTGTTTATATCAGATGCTTCCCCAGGACCTGGATAGCATGATAAGTTCCATTTTCTAAAATTTTCATTTCACCATTGCTGAATTCAACTCCTATTTTTGTCTCCAAATCCAAGCTTCGAGACTTGAATTTCAGAGCCTTCCTAACTGCACAAATTTCCTTGCCTAAAAGTTCAAAGTGGCATTAAAAGCATGGTCTGAACATTTATTAAAAGGATACATAAGAGGTCAATACAATATAGAGTTAGAGAAAACATATGCAGAGGAATACCACAAAATTCGAATAAATAGACACATAATGAATGAAATTGGTATTTCTTTTGGCTATAACTTCATCAGAAACACTGTGATTGGAAAAGAGAATGGCCAAAACAGAAGCATTATAAGAAGAAAACTGGCTCAGCAAGAGAAACAGTACCAAATCCCGACTCTGATATTGTGTCACATATCCAAGTCATGGTCATTGCACCACAGACCAATAGAAGAGTAGTCACCATAACATGTTTGACCCTGATAAGACAGTCATTTATTTTTGTAAGGAAAGACACATCCATAGAAAATACGCTATCACCATTTACTGAAATTGTTAATGCCGATAGCATGCAAAGATTTATCACAACAAAGAATAAGAGTGGAAGAGATATATTCTATGATATCTCATAACTTAACCTGCTAGTGGTTGCATAAATTGAATATGGCAGAGAATAACAAGACACAATCAAACCCTCCACTATTGCAAAACCAAGGGAGATCCACCATCTGTAACAGAGAAATGAATAAGACTCTAAGTAAAAAGAGACCATTTAGAACAAATTATCAAGAGCTTGTCTCACTGCTAAAACAAATCACTAGACTCACATATAACTCTTAATCTTCTCGTGGCCATCTAAGCCTTCTTTCCGCAGCTTTACCAAGGAGGGAACAATGTGACATAGCACCTGAAAATCTACTATAGCTTAGTATGGAGATATGTGTGTTCATATATGTATTTAGTCTTATATGTGCATGGCATATCATATGAGAGGTAACAATCAGCCAGCCATCTGCATATAGAAGCTTTAACCAAGACACCGTTCCATCGTTATTTTCACAAACAGAAAAAAGAAGAAGAAGAAGAAGAAGAAAGAAAAGGGAAAGATTTTGTCCTCTCAAGAGGGAGTGTGGAATATAAAAACTAGACATTTAGCTGTGCATTGTGCAGATTGTCATGCTAAAATATAATTATAATGGAGCATGAAACATTCTAGCATAGATACAACAATATACTAAGTATCATTAGTTATACAAAGGTACACATAAAACTAAATTATGAAAGTACAAAGCAACTAATTAGTATAAAATAAAAGTTCACAATGATAATATGATATAGCATATATACATCGTAAATATTCTACTATCACTGAAATGCATACAAACTGTAAAAACTTTAGTCTACTAACTAATATGGGGAGCACTTCAAATTGTGTTATTATGCTAAAATAAAAAATATTTCTTAAGAAATGCAAATAAGTTACAATTAAATTGTGAAATAATGAAAAGAGAGGAGAAGGATGATTGGGCAATAAATCAATGCACATAAGTTTGCTACTTGGTGGAGAAAGCTCAACAACATTTTCATGCAATGAGAAGAGTCCAATTCCTGCAATTTACAATCCTAGATGACACACTTACAGGCAGCATTTAGAGAAGATTTTGTTGTGATATATTTATATAAGTACTCTATCAATTAAAGAGTGCATACAGTGCACTTAAAGGACAATCATGGTTGTGAAGGGAAAGAACAAAATGAGAGCTTTAAGAAATTATTGCACCTGCATAAGAATTGATGCTACTATCTGGGGACTGATCCCAAGCTGGAAAAATGACAACTTAAGCTCTGTTGTCAAATCACCAAGTTCATCTGCCAACAACAAAGTGATCACCCATCATGGAACTGATCAAACCATAAAATTTCCTCATTGGTAGGTTATATGAAACCATAATACAAGTTTTACTATGCCTGCAAGGCGGTATAAGCTTTTCGTAATTGAATAAAATGACAGGAACATACATAATCTATGTAAAAACAGGAATTATTACTGTTTACTGATAAAAAAAGAACTATATATAAATATCCCTGCAATTACCCATGGAAATAAACGTCCAAATAAAAATCGAATGTGAATATATCATGCAGCTTACCAACGGATCCTGACACAAAGCTGAGGTAATCTTGAGGCATTGCTCGTCTGTCAAATCCAGGCAAAGGAATGAAATAGCCAACACGACTTATCACAAGCAATGCTGCCGTCACAAATAATCTTCTCCGCATCTCACTCTTAAAAAAATATTCGGCAGCATTATTGAGGACAGAACTTAGACGGACAAAGTTCAAAAATCTATTTCGAAATGCTTTAGGTTTCGTCTGAAGAATCCTAGAGCTACTGAGATCATGAAAATTGGGAGAATCTTCTCCTGCTTCTGATCTTGCTGGAACAGCTTCAAGAGTCAGAGAGTGCAAAGATGCAGCCTGGTCATTCATGTACTCATTCTCATTACTAGTTGAGCAGTAAACAGAGAACTTTTGCTTTGCTCTTGAGGGAAGTTGCCTGGCATTCAGCAGCAGGTATCCACTGCCAGGTGGTGCATAAGTTGTCTTTAGGGATAACCGAGTTCCCCCCGACGGAGGGCAACTTGATAGAATTCCTTTCCTCTTCGCACCTGAGCATCAGGTAAGAAAGCGACAAATTAAGCATGTTTTTTCTCTTTTTATCAAGTTAATTGGAAAAAGGAAGAAGAAGAAAAAGAAATGCTTGATTTATGAACAAATACATGACTTATGCAACGCAACAAACAAAAGAACTACATTATATACCCAAGATTTCCAAACAACAGACACAGTGTACACATCTGGTGAACCTCATTGAAGGACAGAGAACAAGACAATGAATATCCTGAGCCTCTTTAGTCCTAAGATCACTGCTTTCCCCATGACTGCTCTTATCCAAGACATAATACAAACAGGAAAACTCTCCCAGAATAACAATGTAAATTCACTCCAGCAGAATATCCTTTTTAACACATGGCCCTCGAATCGCACGGTTCCTCTCAGTAGGATAATTCGTTCCGGTAAAAAGAAAAAATTGAAAATTTTCTCTGAAATTGAGGAAACACGTATCACCAATACCACGACATATGCAGTGGCTCAATATTGCAGCGCACAGTTGCATAGCCGAACATCCAGATTCAACCAAATTAAATATCAGTTCCATCGCGTGTCTCAATTGTAAACCCACTCAACAAAAAGCAAACAGCAAGACAAAAAAACACCCCAATCCCGAAAAAGAAAAAGAGGGAGAAAATAATGGGTATCAACCAGGAACAGTCATCTCAATCACCAAATCATGTTGATTATATGGTCGAATTCCAAAAGAAAACAATGCAAAACGCACAACGCGGCCTCCGAAGCACACGCGAAACTGAATCACCAATCACCGGGAATGAGAAATCCCCAGCACTCGTGAGAGGCTGCGGACGAGAGACGAACCTCGAGAGAGACTGCGTTTGACGGTGAAAGGTCCACAAAGGAGGAAGCTTGGACTGAGAAGCGTCGCCTCCATGGTCGGGGAGCTTACAGCTCTTTCCTCGGACGCACTTTGCAGTTCGTGCTAATGAAAGAAGAAGAAAAACCCGCGAGGCAAACAAAGGAGACTCGGCTATACGGCGTCGTTTTGGTCTTCCCGTACTGTGTACACAATAAGTTGTTTATTTATTTTTTATTTATGACTTTCAATTCGAACTTTGTAAATTAAAAAAGAATAATGTAAGTCTCCTTCTCTAGCGAAAAAGATTATTTCCGAGTTTACTTAGCATTGGAATGGGATGTTTCACGCTTTGGTGTCGTCGTTCGAACGGATAATTTTCTAAGAATCAGTTTTTTGAACTTTTCACACATTTATAAATTAAAAAAGAATAATATGAGTCTCCAACTATCATGAGAAAGACTATATCCAATATTACATATCATTGGAAGGGGATGTTTCATGCTTAGGGTGTATTTGTTTGAGTGAAATAATTTTTTGAGAATTAATTTTTTAAATTTTCACACTTTTGATTTATTTAAGATAATCATTTAACGAAATTACTTATAGTTAATTAAAATATATATGTTTAAAGTTAAGAAAATTGGAAAATGATTTTTGCTTGAAACAAACACGTCCTTGAACAATAAAAGATACGTATAATCAAAAGTGTAAGTGATTCAAAACAAAAGAGGATTTTGAAGAGTGTCTCTGTGTAACCATGTTATCCATATTTAACAAGAAAATATTCGATTTTTAAAATATTAATTAAATAAATTATGAGAATAATAAGAGTTTGCACAGTTTCATTATTTAGCTGCTTAACAAGCTTTCAAAGGACAGTCCTTAACAAAAATCTATTAAGACATTCATTAAAAGATAAATTTAGTGTAGTCTATTGTATTGGGTGGGCTTTATGGGCATCCAAATGTACACTTTTAAAATTCAAATGCAAAGTCAGTAGGGCCGTATATCTATCACGGTTAATAATATGATAGATCAGTTATCTAGCATGTCGACTCAAAATATTCCATCCTCAATTCAGACTCTCAGAAAGTTAGGTAATGTCGAGTTAAGGTCGTGTAGAAATCACATCCTCGAAATAATCAAATTTTGCAGCGTCCATGCTTCAAAGCCTGTTAGGAACTACAAATAACTGCACAAAAGATCAAATGGAGCCACGGGCCATCCCTTTTATGATCGATTTGGTGGAAGTAACAAAAAATGAATCTTCTTCGTAGTTACACAAGAGATCTATCAGTAGGTCCATTCGTTGGGAAGAAGTAAATCCCAGGAGGAGGAGGAGGAGGAGGAGGAGGAGCTTTGGCTCTGTAATACAATATAACGTTGTGTTGCATCCTTTTCATCTTGATTCTTCACCAGGTTGCATTCCACGTCGTCGGGTTTTTCTTTGGTATCTGGCAATCAATGAATTTCTTTTCAGACAAAAAAATAAAAACAAAACATCACATAAATAAAGGGAAAAAAAGAGGCTTAAAATTCTTCCAAGTGGACAAAAAAAGGGCGCAAAGTTAAAACCTGGTTTTGGAGAAATTTGCAGGCCAAGGGCTTGGACATTGAGGTTGAGCGCTTGAACGACTCGAGATGGTAGCAGGACCGGTGCACAAGCTGCAATGGTTGATTGCCAATGCATTGAAAACTTTGTTAAAATTATCATTTATTCTGTTTTCAGTTTCAATATGGAAGTTCAAGCGGTCGACTAAATTGTAATTACCTTATTCACAAAACTTGCTGTAAAAAATCATAATCCTAATATATCTTCATCTTCCCACATATGTTATGCAGCTCCTTTGTTTTGTGCATTGTGTTGTGAAATAATGTGGGAGCTAATGGATCTCATGATTCAACTCTAACGCGAGGAGAAGAAATTATCAAATGTAATAACGGATAAACGATATAGAATATCATAGATGTATGTGGACCGACCCGAGTAGAGGTACTTATTCCATGGGGAGAGCTGGCTACGAGGAAATTCATTATGAATTCGGAGAATTATAGAGCTGCATTTTCTTAATTTTTCAACTGTTTCTCGTCCTAAACTACGTTCCAAGTAAATCCACAAATATTATCTCAAAATCTTTTGCAAAAAACGCAATAAAAAAACTCACGAAGAGAAAAGCTTAACACCCTCTTTTTGCTTTAACACATAACCTATGAGAATAAGTTTGAAAAAGAAAATGAGAGAAGCATTCTTAGTTTCTCACATAGAATGCAAGGATGACGTTTATTATCGCACTACAAGGAAAATTAAGTGATTTTACAAAGTTTGCTTTCTTAATATAATATTGGGGGGGGAGGGATTTCTTTATTTTACCCTTTTTTGTACTTTTCCTCGGGTCGATTGTACCTATTTTTCATCTTTGCATTACAATTAGAAAATAAGTCTCGAAGGGCTTAATGTGAAACTGAAAAGTGAGTAAAAAAGATATGTGATCTCGAAATTCTTGAAATATTTGACTTCTTGCATTTTGACTGGGCATCGAACCTGGTGTTTGTGGCATAAAAATGATAAATCGAGAGTTGCCTTAAAAAAGTAAAGAAAAAGAAAAGAGCAGTTATTTTTTTAGCCGAGGATTGATTTTATTTTATTAAGAGTACTTTTGAAGGAAGAAATGAGTGAATTGAGTGTCTACACATATATATAATATTTATATATTTCTCGACAGATGACAATAAATATGTGTTATTTTAATTCTTGAAATTCAAGTGTGTATTACCTGGCTTCTTGCGGTTTGGCTGAGTATTTGCACTTGGTGTTCGTGGAAGAAAAACACCGGTGCCCTCGGATCTTCGACCCGAATCCAGGAAAAAGGCTTGCATTCCATGTCCTCCACTAACCCGATTTGAACACAATTTTTTGGGCCTAGGATGATCCCTCGCTGTGTGCTTTGTTTGCTGATAATCAATCAAAATAACTTCCTTTATTTCATACATCGAACTTTTTCTTTTTGATAAAATTGTATCACGAGTTGACAAAGGAGCCCATTTCTATACATTTTTTTTGAGTCGGTAAAAATTGATAAAGCACTTAAATTAAAGTTAATAAGAGAAGGGTAAAAGGTGGTGAATAGAAGAAAAAAAATTGCCAAGTAACTCAAGAGCACAATTTAATTGGAGAAAAGTTTGTCAGTCACTCTAATTTAGGCTGATATTTTTTAAACTAGAAATTGGTGAATTTAAGATGTTCATAAGAAATGCAAGTAAGTGTAAATAATCTACTGACAAGTGCCGACGATGATGTTAAGTTGCTGATAATTCATTATTATTAATTTATTCCAGCTGAATTAGCCTTTCTATCAATTACTTCAATCTTAAATTCGGAGGAGGCTTCACCTTGTATTTGATTTAACAAGGAAGAAATTCTATTCGCCGTCTCAGCAAGTAACAATAATATAAAATTTCAGCGACTGCAGAGAGGATTAGGATGCTGAGGACAGTGGAAAGTTGAGCGTAGATGTGATGTGAAGCCAAGACAAATTTAGAAAGCTCAAAGATTTCTACATATACATGTTATTTTTTCAATATGAAAAATGAGAGTTTGGCAGTGATAAAAAAAGAGAGAATCATACGAAGTGACTGACAAATACTGGATTATACAGCAACGATGAAGGTGAGCCACAAATGCTGCGCTGAATATTCATTTAAACCGGAAAAGAATAACCAAAGGGAGGAGTTCGATGAACCAAAAATCTGCAGAACACAGAAGGGTTTTACCACGTACCTGTCGAAGAGGCTCAGGCTCAACAGCTTGCGCTTGGACAAGAGGACTGTGTCGTTGCTGGTTGTGTTGGTTCCTCAAGTATCTCTGCAAGAAAAAGAGTGAAGCTTCTTTATTATGCTCTTCATAATTGATTTACCAGAAAAGAGAAAAATGGAGCTTCACAGAGAGAGAGAGAGAGAGAGAGAGAGAGGGAGAGTTAAAACAGGATGAGACCTTGGCTTGGCAGGTTTCGTCTAGGGCATGAGATGGAAGCCAAGTCATTCCTTCTCCTTCGAACGCGACTTCGCCATCTCGAGCCATATATATATTTCACAAGACTCCAGGCGTGTTTCTGCACTTGCGAGTGCGCGAGAGAAAGAGAGAGACAGAGAGAGACAGAGAGGCGACTGGTTTTCTTCACGAAGGTGTTCAAGAAAGGAAAGAGTCCCTTTTAAAGGCCCCCCTCCAATGTCTAACCTGCAACTTAACTAAACATCGTCTTTCTACTTAGAGGTTTCTTTCTACGAGGTTTAGAATTCGACTTGAAAAGGACAAAAAGCACTCGAGCGCTCATCAGCTCACGACGAAGAAAGATATCATGCGATTAAGTTTTACAGTCTCGTCGGATTGGGTTGGGTTGAGAGGTTGGGTTCGGTAAACCCCTTCATTTCAATTTTCCCTCCTACTCTTTCTTCACGTGAGCCCTTGGCCGCTCCAATAACATCTACCTAGTTCTATATCCGTACGTTCTTTTAGGTGGGAAAATTCTTAGTTTTCATCTGATAAGGGGACCCGCTATGCATCCTGTCATGTGGAGCAATCATAATCACAACACGAGTGAACTTCGGATGGAAAAAATTCTTGCACGTGCTTCATAGTGTCGAGAATCAAACATGCCTCGCGTGCTAACTCACGCGCGCAAATCCATTCACTTGAATTTATTAGTTGGGGGATCATAGAAAAATGGTTTGGTGACACAGATGTGATATACACAGAGAGATGATGCATTCATTGATTAATGTATCTTTTCTTTTTAACCACCTCACCAGCGCCCTCACCATATTGAGCAAGTTTAGGAGAGAAGTGGGTGACTTAGATCTCAGATGATTACACGTGTCGTGCTAAAGATAGGTTTTTCTACTTTTCAATCATTGAAGTAAGCCCTTGACATTAATCTGCACTAGCCATTGCTTTTGAATTTCTAACATGACTTGAAAAGGAAAAACTTCTGGTTCTAACTGTTCACTGACCTCACCAACCTTCTTTTATGAAGGTTTTGATGAATCTTCAAGCACCTTAGCCTGTGTGCAAAATTAAGGTGACGCAGTACCATCATTTGGCTCCCAACCTAATTATCTGAAGACAAGAAAGACTCCGAATCTGAAAGGCTGATATAGTCCACGTTTGGTGAGGCGAATTTCGGTTTTGCTATAATTGGCAATCAATCAACCATCACCTAGTATCGAATAAACCTGATCATAGCGTTGCTGATCAGACTACTGATCAATGTACCCTGTGAGCCATAAGTTGTCCAGCTTGAATTCTATCGAGTGCAACAACCTATAGGTTGTGCCACAAGGAAACCATACCATGTAAAATACCCCTAATTTGACTGTGGATGACCCTGTCTCGAGCCGGATTTGAGTGGTAGTCCTAGTCTATCTCAAACAAAAATTGATGATCATCACTTTGAAAACTCTGTTCAGTTTCGGTTCCAAAAGGAAAGTTGCTCACCTAACGCGTCCATCCATCGACTGATCATACATCAAACCACTCTGCCGAATCAAATAACTTCAAGAACATGCAAGCGAAAGTAGCAAAGAACACACTAAACTACTCTCAAACTGAAGGAATATAAGCATGGGAAAACAGAGGAGGCCTTCGCAAGCACTGATGGCGAAAATGCCCTGCATGTTTCCGACGTGAATATTGCAACCACTGATTAGACCTGCCTGAGAATGTCATTTTTGTTGATAACTGGAACAACTTTGAGTGATTCACATCAAGCACCTATTACTCCCACTACGATCCCTATAATTCTCATGAGTCGTGACCTTCGATTGCTGGGACTCGAAGAAAGTTTGAGGTTGATGAAGAAAGTTTGAGGTTGATGTTTGCTCGGGTTTCTCTCTTTCCTCCGTATGTTTCGCAGATGAAGATGCTGTTCGTTATGGATTTTGATGATGCGTGCAAGGCTGTCTGTTGTCTCTTATGCTAGTAACCCCTCAAAGTAGCTGGAGGGGACTGGGAACGATAAATGGACGGTGCTTGATCAATTTACATGAAAAACAAACCGTTTGCACCGTACCTGACATGGACACTTCCCATATCAATTGCAACTCGGCAATTCAAGACAAATTTGAAAATAGATTAAAAGTTGATATTTTTTAGACAAGACACAATTCATGACATATTTGAAATTCGACCTAAAATTTATGATTATAAAATAAAAGTTTGGGATAAATTTTGAGATTAAATCTAAAGTTTGAGATTTTTTAGGGAAATGGTCCTAAACAGGACAGCAAACTCCTACACATGTACGTAGCCCGCATTTTCTATCGGTGCTAGTTCTTTGTTGTACATGGCTATCTAACAAAAAATCAAAAGCCACGAGTTGACTTTTCACTTACGAAAGTAACTGAGCTTATATACGGCTAACCTTGCAAAAGTACATGAGCTGCCCTTGTCCAGTTGAGCTCGTACTTGCTCAACAGCCGCTTCCCCGGTGTCTCCGCTTTTTCTCTTCCAAACGTCGGCCCTGAGGTGGAGGCAGTCCGCAGGCCCTGCCACAGCCATTGGAGTGCAGTAACACAGGACTTATTTGGTAATACACTTGAAAATAACTGATTTTGTTCTCGGAAACGTTTGATAAATTTTTTGTTCCTAAGAATAGATTTAGAGTATAATTGAGAATAAACAAGAAGTTGTTTCTTGCTCCCGAAAATAATTTTGAGAATCAATTTTGCTCTTTTTTCTTTTTCCCTCTCTTCTTTTTTTTCCCTTCCCTTTCTTCTTCTTCTTCCTCCTCCCCACCCATTGCCACCCCATCACTGCCCCTAGGCCGCCACGGCTGGGCGAGGTCCGACAAGCTTGCCGGGGCCTTGTCAGGCCAAGGCGAAGTCCGGCAAACTTGCCGGAGGCTCGCCTAGCCACCGGCGAGGCTTAGCCTGGCCCAGGCAGCACGAGGTCAACCTGCCCCTAGCCTGGTGAGGTAGGGTGAGGCTGATCAAAAATTATTCCTGGAAGTAAAATCATTACTAAACAGGCCCATAGAGTCCCGCTTATGGATGTCCTTGAATTCCTTAAGCAATACCATCAAGTCACGTCAGTAGTATGTGCCCAAAGCATTGTAATATTACAAGATTTTTATGTTGAAACATCTCATGTTCTAATAGAAATTAGGGTGGACTTGTTTATCAAAAACTTCATGATAATGAAACATTTTCCGTAAGAAAAATGATTTTAGATTTAATAGTATGGGAAAAATAGTTTCCTTCTTACAAAAAAATATTTCCTCAATTTAAATTTATTATTTTGAGTTCATGAAAATCATTATATGTGGTTGATTACAAATTTTTCCGTTATCCGTGAAAAATAAATTTCCATCATCCAAATACCAAAAAGTATGAAAGTAAATATTTTGAAATAGTTTTTCCATTAAACGAATGAATCCTAAAATAGAGGGATGTAGACCCTTAAAATACCAAAACTTGACACGAGAATCATTTAAGTACCAAAAATTTAGAAATATACACTTAAGTGCCAAAATCAAAACAAAATGAATTAGTTAAGTGCTAATGACGAGAAAATCTAGCTAAAATATTGATTTGGCATTTTTCCGGTAACGTGAGCTCAAAACGACGTTGTTTTAAATGTTGACATGGTTAAATCAGTCCAAAACGACGCCGTTTTGGCTGAAGTTGAATTTTTTTTAAGATATCAATTGAATAATATTAAAAATGGAATGAAAAAAAAAAAGCTAGTAGCAACATAGGTAAGGGGCAGGAGGGGGCTCCCTCACTTGTGGTCGTTGGCACTTGTGCGAGGGTAGGCAACCCTCGCCTAGGCCGAGGCGAGGGTAGGCGGCCCTCACCGAAAACTAGGAGAGGGTCACTACCTTCTCTCGGTGTCTAGCCCTCACCTTGACCTAGGCGAGGGTTGCTGCCTCTCGCGACATTTAGTGAGGGCTAACAAGGCCTCACCTTCGGTCGGTGAGGGTCATTGGCCCCTACCCAAGCACCGACGACCCTTACCGTCCATCATCGCCGCCCTACTTGTGATGGGGTGACAGCCACAAGCGAGGGAGCCCCCTCCTTCTGTGCTGTTGTTGCTTCTTCTTTTTTTAAAATTTCATTTAATATTATTTCATTAATACTTATATTAAAAATCATATTTAGGGCAAAAATACAGCGTCATTTTGGATTTTGGATGAGAGTAAGCTGAGATGGATCTCCGATGAGCCATGTAGGCAATAAAAATTATTAAAAAATTGCCATGTGACATTTTCAGGAAAGGTTGCCGAAATTGACACTGAAGTGATCCATTTTAAAAAAAAAAGATATTTAAGTATATATTTCATAACTTTTGATACTTAAATATCCGCTCATATCATAGTACTTGAATTGTTCTTCTGCCCTAAAAGAGACCACTTTCCAGTTTTCAGTCTTTGAACTCTGACCAGATTTCTTGATCACGCGTAGTCATTTGTTGTATGATCATATCATGTCTGAATCTTGACTCTTGAATCTTGATGTTTGTTTAACGCCGATATCTGGAATCTCGGTGGTTGTCTGACGCCGATATCTGTTGCTTAAACGCCAATCTTCATATGAGAACTCGTAAACTGAGTCTCAACTGTGATTTCAGAGGCATTTACCTAGTTATCATATTGAAAACAGAAGTGGGGCAGAGAACCCTGAGAAGAACCCAAGCAAGACCACACCAGTCCGCGAGTAAGTACGCATACCTAAGTTAGATTGTCTGGCCGACAAAACTACCACTCGAGCTACTTCCTCTAGTGTCTACCAAATTCGCCCATCCACAGATACCTTATACAATGTTCATATTCAAATGATTTCCGTCTCATTTTGGCATTTGATGAAATTTGAAGCTCATCTCCTTTGTCGTCTCCAAGGCCGGTACTCAGGGAGGAAAAGAGAAAAGAAAGAAAGCCTGCCAATGCTTTAGTCAATCTAAGCAAAAACAGATGTGGCTGGCAGTGATCGGGACTCCTCCCGATGGATGGATGCTCTAAAAGATTGGAGAGCACTCAATAGCTAGACAACTTCAAAATGAACACGCTCTCCCAAGTGATACGTGACTACGACCGAGTAACTCAGTTCATTGCCTGGATCGTTTGCAATCAAAAGCCCAGATGATTAGACATTTCTTGTAATTCCAAGAGATGCTTGTGTATACACTGGATCGCATGCCAAAAGCAATCCAATTTGCCATGATAATCATGGTCCTATCCCCCATCACACACGGGGACATTTCCTCCATTTGTTTCAGAATAATCCTCAAACTGTCTCAGGAAAACTTTTGATGCGGTTGGAGTAATTTGCTAGCTTCATTCAGAAGTTTAGACGTCTCGTCATCCTTCCGAACATTATCTTTCTCCATCCGCTCTGCAACAAAAAGTGGCCTTAGGCCGGCTTTGGCATAAGTGCGTAGAACTGAATTATAGACCTCAGTATTCACATGGCCAGCATTCCGAATAACAACAAAAAGTTCCTCTGCACCTTCGACATTTGTGCTTTCCTCTAAGTTCTTGAATACCTCTACAATTAACTCTCGGTCATAAACCCATTTTTCTACACTGGCAATTGCCATGTACAGATAATAAAGAGCTTTTTCCAACTGCTTCTCTTTCAGAAAACCCCGTATCAGATGCCTCCAAGTAGTGTAACGAGGAGTGAACCCATTCTTTACAACTCGTTTGTAGATGTTCTCTGCTCTCTCCATCGGGCCATTGTTCACATGAGCAGCAATAAGTACGTCTACCACACTAGGATTGAGAGTTTTAGAAACCCCCTTCCATTCAGTGTATAGCTTCTCAGCTTCTTCCATTTCCCCAAACTTTGCGACCGAAGATATCATGCAAGCATATTCGTTGTCATTCAAATTTGGAAAGCACAATCTCATCCTATTCCATATCCGATGAACCCCATCTTTAGCTCCCATGTCTGCAAGCAAACTAAGGAGGGATGAGTACGCAGTCCGATCTTTGAGTGAAATCCTTTTCTCCATCTTCTTTACCACAAGTGATGCTTTTTCCAGAGCAGCGTTCTTTATATATAGTTTGGCAAGAATACTGTAGGTTACCCAGTTAGGACGCATTTGCGAACCCTCCATCTCCCGGAAAACCTTTTCAGCAGCTCCAACGTCATTTCGCTCCTTGCACGCATTCAACCACAGATTATACGTCATGGTATCCGGTGAAGTGGTCCTTTTCAACTCCTCAATCACTCCAGGGACCTTCTCTGGTTGTCCATTTGAGGTATACAACAATATCATGTGGTTATAGGGAACGGGGCTTTTTAAAAGACCCCAAGTCGACATTCTTGCCATTAAGGCCTCAGCTTTGTCGGGCAAGAGCTTCTGGGCATAGAGACCAAGGAGAGCATTGCAGGTACTCGGACATCTCTTCTCAGCAGGGAGGTCCTCAAAGAATTTCTCCGCGCTGCTTATACCATGAACTTTATCAATTAATTCTAAGTGGACCGTATAGTCTCTAGGGAACAGCTTCATATCTTGCTGCAGTGTCATGGATTCACATAACTGCAAAGGAAAGGACATAGCAAAACATAAAGACTATGTATAACACACACGGCCACGGACACAAGCATTCATCTTTTGCAGACACCATATTTGTGCGCTTGAATCCGTAGCTGAGAGGCTCGACAAGTCTCAAATTTGTGAAGCCATACGAGTACATCAACATCCACATGTCCGATCTATGGCAGAAAATCCTGAAATCTCTGAAGAAATCTCACTTTCGCCCGAATTAGATCAGAGAGCACTTAAATTATAGCTATCATCACCTTCTCCTCTCCCTCCCCCGAAAAAGTCCAGGGATGTTTAGTTGCAATATCGCAGTAAATATCGCACGCGCAAGTACTATGAACAGATAAAAGAGCAGATCCCCATGACAGATGCGAAGATGATTCGCAATGGAGGCTACATTACCAGCACGAAAACCCAACCATATTACAGGCTCAAAGACTAGAGCGAGAACACTCCGATCGAAGAGCACATACCTCGAGGGCGCGCTCGTAGCGCTTGAATTTGCGAAGCGTTGAGATGGTGCGACGGAGCTGGGTTTCGGCCGCCGCGCGTCCTCCTTCATCCCCTTGGCGAATGGCCGCTCCCTCCGACGCCTTCGCCGCCGGGGAGGCTGACGCAATCGTGGTCGCAGGACCATCAGCCGCCTTGCCCGTGGCCGGGGACACCGAGGCCTCCACTGGAACCTCCGCCGTGCCCACTGCGGCGGATGTGGAGGCGGCCTCCGGAATGTCCGCCGCTGCCGCTGCCGTCGCCGTCGCCGCCTCCGCCGAGAAGCGGCGCGCGACGGTGGGAAGCGAAGCGCGAATGGAGCGCAGCAGCATATTTTCCTGCTCCGTGCTCTGTCTCTGGGGCTTCGGGAGAGGCCGGTGGCGTTTGGAGTTACTAGTTTGTACATTTGGATCGGATCCTGTTACCGAACTGGACCCCCATTAACGGGTCGGGTTTGATCCGTTCCTGAGGCCCAAGCCCACGATTTAAAAAAAGTAAACAAGACTCTCGCGCCTGTCAAGGTGAATCCGAGGTCAACTTCAATTTTGCTTCTAACTTTTACTCACGACTTCCCTTTCCATTTCGAAAATAAAAAACACAAACATGTTTGGAGAAATTACAAAAAAATAATTACATGAGATCTAAAATTTTAGAATTCAAAATACGTACTTTAAAGTTTTTTTCAAGCATCTAGGTAGGTGGGCATCGACGCTCGTACCACTATGTTATTAATAAAAAGGAAAATAAAAATACAATAATATATATATATATATATATATATATATATAGACACACACACACACATAAAGTTTGCCTGAATTTAATTCCTTCTAGATAAATCTTGATGTATCGGAATTAAATTTGAGAGTCGGATCTTTTGAACTTGTGAGTTGCTTGGTTTGAATTATATTTAGAGTGTTAGCTTTTAATTCACTAATAATGAAAAATAATGAATTATAAATTCAAAGCCAACATCTCATCGTCTTCACATTTGAAACCCAACATTCCTATGGTCCTAAGTTTTGACTAAACATTTGGTCATTATCACTCTCATCGTTGTGTGGCTTTTAGAACAATAGAGATTTCATGCAAGCGCATAGTACTTTCTGAAAGGATATTACGGAGTGCTTTCAGAAAGTACTATGCGCAACGCTATTTCCCTTAACAACTAAATTCACTCCGTTTTTACTTAAAATGATATATTTGTCCTTAATCAATTTAAAGTGGTGGCTCTAAATTTATTTACTTCCATCCTTTTTCTTCAATTTTTTCTATTTCTATTTATAATTTAGTTGCCATAATGAAGCATTCCACACGTTTTGTTTTTGTTTATTAGGGATATCTCATATAATATTGAAGGTGCTACATTTTCTTTTTTTCTTTTTAAATTTTAAAAAATTCCAAATAAAGACCTAAACTACTTAGAAAGCATCAACACTCTTTGGGAGCTTTCGTATCATGTCAAACATTTCAACACGTATCCAACACTCCTTGATGCTTTTTGGTACTCAGTCAATACGTGTTGGAAAATCCAACATTTGGTCAACTCTCCTAACACTCTTTGACTTCGACATATACATGATCAATTTTAATTTTTTGTAATAAATAAGGGATTAAAATGAAATATGTAAAAAAAAAAAATAATATTAATAATATAGGTGTCGCGACCTATTTTTTCCATCCCGTGGGGGAAAGGAAGTATCTGAATAAATAGGTTTAGGGGTATTGTCCAAAAGGTGGGTCCAAGACCCTCATTGGACATAGGCTCTCCCAAGCCCATACCCCGCGTAACCTTGGGTGATCATGAAAATCTTCAACTGAGGAGTCGCCACTAGCCTATTGGGGTCGGCTAGAAACCAAGCGAGGCATGGGAGTGTGCCTCACTTTCTACGTAACCAGAGAATCTAGGATCGGGGACTTGATTACACTAATTGATCAATTAGTGCCCTTTCGGTACCTAATCTTGTTCATTTCAAAAAGACTTTTGTCAGGCAGTTTGGATTGATTTTAGAATTATCCACTAACACGTGAGGTTATCATGCGGGCGCGCAATCATCAAAATAGCAATAAGCAATTAAAGAAAGCATTAAATAAATTGCAGGCGAAAATAAACACAAGCATTAAGAGATAAATAAATAACAATCCTAATTAAACTAAGGGGGAAATCATAATCATCGCATCCTAAGCGTGCATCCAAGGGCAAATGTATCCGAAGATAATTTAAACCCTAAGGTGAAGCTGTAAGGGCTTGTCCAATTTTAAGCACAACCTTGGACCGATGATTTTCCGACATCTTTTTAAGAGAAAATTGTCCAAGAACTATTTTAGAGCTTCTTAGGGAACTCTAAAACAAACTTGGAATTTTGGGATTTTTGAAAACTTTTTTTTTTTTTTTTTTTGGAATTTCTAATATTTTAATATTTTTTGATTTTTTTTTTTAAAATTATTTTCGAAAATTTTTACAAATTTTCAGGTTTCTGAATTTTCCATGAATTTTATGAAATTTCGAAATTTTTATGATTTTTTTATATTTTTTTATGTTTTTTATGATTTTCTGAATTTTCAAAATTTTTTTAAAAAGAAATGATTCGGACCAGGTCGGAAAACCCGGCCCTGCTGACCCGATTCGGACCCTGCAGTCCGGGTTGGGCTAAAGGACCCGGACCGGCCTTAAGCCCACTAAAAAAAACAAAACAAAAGGGCCAACACGAATTTCTTAAAAAAAGCCCAATTTTGATTTCTAATTTTTCTAGCTCAACTAAGAAAACCGGCCCATGACCAAACTCAACCCAACTGAAGCAGGCCCACGGCGAAGCCCATTTCCTTGCCCCCCTATTTTTATTTTCTGCCTTTTCTTTGTTTTTTCTGTTTTTTCTACTTTTTTTATTTGTTTTCTTTTTATTCTTTAATCTTTTTTATGTTTTCTTTTTTTCTCTTTTTTAATATTTTTTTTTGTCCTTTTCTGCATGCATATTACTTCCCCATGCACGCCCGACACTCCCCCATCTTCCTTTTTATTTCTTTTTCTTTCATTTTTCTTTTTCTCATTTTCCTTATTTTTTTATTCTTTTTGGTCTTCTTCCCTGCAGGTTTCTTCCCCCCCATGCGTCCCCATGCACGCCCGACGCTTCCCCATCTTCTCCTCTGCAACTTCTTCTTTCTTTCCTTCTTTTATTATTTTTTTATTTCTGTTTAAGACAGCGACTCCGGACGTAGCCCACACTCAGGCTGACGACCGCCACCCACCGGTCGTCCACTCTAGTCGGCGTTAACCACCTCCGACCATGAAATCCGGCGAACGTTTCCGTCGCGAAAAAACTTCGTCGATTCGAATATTTAACATAAACCATACATAAACACGGCGTAAAAAGCAGAGACTACCATGCTTTAACAAAAATTACGGTCGGCGCTAGTCGATTTCGAGCTAAAACAAAAATTGTGTGCCGGCTCTCTTTGGGGCATTTCATCGAACGGTTAACGGGCACTATCGAGTTCAAAGATTTCCGGCTCAACCGAGCCTCGAACACGCCTTGGGGGTCTTCGGACATGGCATACAAGGGACGGGGAGCGAAATGAAAGGAAGACGAGGGCCGGAGCTTGCGCGAGCCGGTCGGCCGCGAGCTCCGGCCCGGCATTCTCCGGAAAATAGAGCTAGTGAGGTTCAAAGAGACCTACCTCGTTCGGAGACAAGCTGCGGCGGACGACGGCGACGGACGGGCTTCCGGCGACGGCTGGAAGCTCCTCGAGTTTCCCTTCTTCTTCTGGTTCGCTCTCCACTTTCTTCCCTTCTTTTTTCTCGGGTTCAGCTTTTCACACCCGCTCGGCTCTCTCTTTCTCTCAGTTTTTTCTTTGGTCCCTCCTCCTCTCGGTTTTTCGGAGGTCCCTCCCTCTGATTCCTCTCTTGAGCTCCCCGGGTCCTCCTCTTTTCTGCTCCCGTTCCCTTTCCTCTTTCTCCTTCTTCTTGCTGCCGCTCGCGTGCTCTGCCTTGTCTTCTCTTCTGACTCGCTGCTGCTGCGTTTTCTCTCTTTCGGCCCTGACTTGCTTCATCATCATCATTTTTTTCGTCCCTGCTGTTGCTTCTGCCCTTCTGCTGCTTCTGCGCTTCTGCCTTCCTGACTTGCTGCTGCTTCTGCTCTGCTTTCGTTGCTGACTTGCCCCTGCTGCTTTGTTGACTTGCTGACTTGCTGCTGTTCTTTTTTCCTTGCAGGTGCAGCGCGTGGAGAAGAAAGCGGACGACTGGGCCGGGAAAGGAAGAAAAAAAAGGAATGGGCCAAGCCCGTGCGAGGAAAGGGAACGGGCCACATGGGGGCCGGCTAGGCAGCCCCAGCCTTGGCTCGTCCCTTTTTTTCGATTTTTTTTTTAATTATTTTTTTATTATTATTTTTTATTTTGATAAATTTCAAAACTAGTGATGCAAATGGTCCTAATGTCTATATGCAATGCAATTTCAATGAAAGAAATTTTTGTTAAGAGATTAGAAACTAATATCTAATTTTCCAATGTAATTAATAAATACTAAAACAAACGCCAAAATTTAAGTGTCAACAATAGGAAAAGAAAAAAGCCCAATTTTCTCTTTTCTTCTAACTTACTTTTCATGACACACAATTCATTCTCGAAGTTTGTTTTTTCTCTTCTTTTCTGAAATGCTTTTACACATGAGTCTAGAATGCAGATTGCTTAATTTTTTTAATTCCAAGTTTTTGGATTATTGGAATAGAATAGAATTTATTAAATTGAAACAATGAATGATATTAATAAATTGTGGATTAATGTGGATTAAATTTTTTAGTGTAAATTCATTCTATACTCTTTTTTTATTATTTATATATTTGTGAATTTCAATCAAATTAATTTGATTGAAATAATTATAAAAATAATTATTTATCATGTATATATAAAAATATATATTTAATATACAATGTATCCCACCTTGTCGGAATTTTTTATTTTTTGAGAAATAATATGTCGGTGTATCATGTTATCATTAGCTAACTATTTTAAGCAATAACAAGCGATCATTATTTAGAAAATATTTTTAAAATTATTTATTTTTTGCGAAATGAATTGAGGCTTAGTTGTAGTAGATTAAAAACAATATAAACGGAGATAGTAGAACACCCTCATTTTAATATTATATTTTGCATATAGTGTTGGCCCACATTTTGCTTCCTCAGATCCTCTGAATCCAATATACTTCACAAGAACGTCATACTCTCTCCAACATCTCCTACAATAAAAACATGGCTAGTGTTTGCATGTCCACATCCATCTCCAATATAATGCAATTTTATTTAATATATGAAAATATTAATTGATATATTAATTGGAGTTTCAAAATATTTTCTTTTAATTTGTACTTTCTCACAAAGCATGTACGAACCACTTCATGATTTTAAGTTACATTTGGGCTTTCATCAACGCATTTTAACCATTTTAACTTTTTACATGCATAATAAAGCTCATCATTAATAAAATTTGAGCCTTCTAAATATAACAACAACAACAACAATAATAATAATATGATATGTCTGTATGGATGATGCTAACCTTCTTGTTGTTCTACTTTTACCAGGAAAAAGTAATTTAATTTGATAATAGATTCAATCTCGTAGCAAGTGGATCAAGAACTTTATAATATGATTTTAAAAAAATAATATTATATGAGTTTAAAAGGGAAGAAGGTGTACTAGATTTTCAACCCCATCTTGCAATTCATATTAGAATGGGAAAAGCTAACCAAATAATACAAAATAGGCAGTGTTTAACTTTAGAAACTTCCAAACGATAGTTAAAAGAGCTACCATGTCAATATCGGCTCGCTAATTAGATTGGAATTTAATTTTGGTCAATTAACTGAAAAGAACAATGCCTTAGTCAAAATGTGGGTGAAAATAGCACAGTCCATATAATATAATATAAGGAGAATGCAAAAAAAAAAAGAAGAAGATAAAAAAAAGGCAATGAATAAGCTTAAATCAGGAGTACGCCCCACAAATTGTAATTGGAAAATTTTGACTTCCAACGATAGTTAAAAGTGAGACTTACAAGGGATTAAGTGCTAAATTCAAAGCAGTAGAGGTATCTCGGCCATATTTGAAGTGGAAAACGTGCGAGTCTAAAGGTTATGCCATACCATATTTACCCCAAATTAATTTACATGTCATAGAAAATCGCAAACTAACACACTCGAGCTCATTTATCCTAAACTAAATTTCATGTCATAAAAAATCCAAATTAGTACATTTGTGCAATATTTACCTCAAATTAATTTTCTTGTCACAAAACAATCCTAGTTTCATGTCACAAAGAAACCACATTAACACCCATGCTAGTTTGGGGTTTTTTTGTAACTAAAAAATTAGTTTAGTGTAAACATAGCAAAGGCTACCTGTTTAGAATTTTTTTTGGCAGAAAATTATTTTGGAGTGAATATGGTACATATCAGTTTGAAAATTTTTATGGCGAGAAAAATTAATCTGTAAGAAATGTGGTACGAATATACTAGTTTGGTGATATTGACCCTAAGGAAAATGACCGAGAGATAACACCGAGTCTAACTATGCATGCAAACATATTTTCTTATTACTTGGCCCAACATATTTTATCATGTGCAAGCACAAGCTACTAGCTGAAACATACATTTTTTTTAAAGCTCCAGTTCAGACCCATCAAAAGATGATCTTCAATCTATAAAACCAACGATAACCACACATTCGTCCTTTTAATGTCTTCATCATTTAATTTTTACGTCCTCCTTACATGACCCTATGACATCATAATTCTAGAGCGACCAGCATGGAGTTATAAAGAGAAGTTTTTTCCAATCGGGCAGAAGCCGTGCTTTATACATCACCACCTTTTTCTCTGAATTATGCTAGCCAACTTCATTTTCCTGCACATGAGGTACTTATCATAAAAATGAAAACTTTGATTACTTTGATGGCCATAACCCTTTATTTTTTATTTTTTGCTTGTTTTTTTCCTAATGATAACATTGGTTAGCCACACAGACAATATCATGATTATTTTCCATCGACAAACATCCTGCAGGTGCATTTTATTAGCTGATCAACGCCACTCAATTTTTCTTTAACCCGACCATGATAGCTGAGGGATTTGCTAGTTTAGCCACACACACAAAAAAAAAAAAATCGTGTCCCCAAGAGATCTCTAAGGCAACCCATTCAGCCTTTCTAAAGAAACAATAAGATCTACATGTTACAATCTTGCAGATTTGGTTTTAGAAATAAAATGAGTCACCTACTTGAGCAAAATGACAGACAAAGTATCAGATGCTTCTGTCCAACTTTACAATAGAAGCTTCAATTTGTGCAATTCACAAAATACCTCGAGTTCATGCCCATTCAACACATACATACCATCCCTTCAGGGCAAGAAAAATGCTTAATTGTTTCTATACATGCTTGCATTACAGATTTGACGATAAGGTTTCAACGGCATCCCCTCCATTTTGCTAGTCTTGAATCCTTGAACTTCCGCAAGGAGAAATCAGGGATTTCCCAGTTTGCATGCCCAGATATCTCGAACAGAGCATTTTCTATTCATGGTTCGCCCTGGTTATCAGGTGTGGATCACAATGTATCTTCTCGTCTGCTGCTAATTTTATGAGCTCTCCGAATGATAGCACTGGGGCTGTCTAGGCTCTCTTCTTAAAGTGTGGCATTTGGTAGACATGCCTCGCAAGAAAAGGTTTAAGAGACCTGTAATTTACTACAAACTAACGAGGAGGTCTTTCCAACGCTATCCAACCAAACTTTCCCTTGCGGAAGTCTTGCAAGATGCGGAAAGAAGCTTGATGAATATCCCCATTGAACAAGTGAACAGCAACCTTCTGAACGAATCTGCAATCAAGAAAAGGAGAAAATTAATTAGTCCAGGACCAACAGAAGAGTGAAAATGGCTGCACATAGTCAGAAGCGTTCCAAAAGCCCAAGGCTATCTCTCAACTCTGAAGATAAAGATCATCTTTCTTGCTTTTCCTCTCTCTCTTTTTTTTCGTTGGCAATCCATATTATGTTTACTCTTTATTCTTGCTTGGAGCCTAGGCTTTTGGAAAATCTTCATGTCCAACTCATTTCAAATCTTAAGGACCATGGTCCCACTAGAATCATATGCATACATGTTACCACAATGACCATCTGCATCGATCTTGTAGCGGTTCTGAAGGACCCCTGCACCTGAAAAAGAGGACTGTGGGTGAACAATGTAAACAACAAGAGGTAAATTTAGTTGTTTCACAAGTGGGAATCAGATAAGTACTGACAGCAACCTATTATAATGCAAATGCGAACATCATCAAATGAAGCAGCACAAGCGAGATGGCAATGAGTTTTTTATGAGCAAAGGCAAATAACATAGACTCTAGAAAAAGCCTCTTGACAAATTGTGTTTCTCATCTTCTCTCAGAATTAATAATAAAATCCGGACATTTTCCTCCAACTGACAATAATTTCTTCACTTTCTCAAATGATCGAGAAACCAGTTTGCACTTTTTCTCTCCTTTTCCTCATCTTATTTTTCCTTATTTTTTTTTGGGAGAAACAGGGGTGTGGGAGTGTTTCAATGACACTGAGCTTCCATAAAAACGCAAATGGCTTATAATAACTAAATAAAATTCATCTTTGGATCGGTTGATGGCAGGTGCTTCAGCTCAAAAGGCAAGATCCCCCCAAGTCCAGACTGAGGATTATGTAGTCACTCTTGATAGTTTTATTTATTCTCTAGGCTTTTGAACTGAAGCTCCAATGCCTAACAGAAAGCCTCACACTAAACCAAATCAGCCAATTAGGAAGTAAATCCAGTATGGTTAACATTGGTGGAATGCATTGAGTGGCATTTGAACAAGTGTTACCAACTAACAATGGGTTATCCAGGGCTTTTCCATACCAAGTCTAGCAGAATTTCTATTCTTGAAGAATATTTCACAACACACATAGCACCTCAAAGTAAAAGCTACTTTCGCCAGCCAGCTACTGCTAGCCACAGAAGTCAAGAGATAAACATCATAGGTCATGGGAAATAATGCAAGGGGCAACCTACCAACTGCAGGAAGCCTTGTTAGCATTTGTACAAGAATCGCAGCAACATCAGCAACATTGTAGGATTTCTCTCCTATGTCATCACAAATGGCAAGCTTTATAGCAGCTGTCTGATCACTAATTCGCATAGGGATTATTCCAGGAGAGTCTAACAACTCAAGGTCTTTCCCAAAGTGCACCCATCTTCAACAGTAAAACAAAATGCATGTATCAGTCGAACAGATATAACTGGTGAAGCAGAATTCATCTCGCATACAAGGTTTACCTAGATAGTATTATTTTACTTAAAAATATCCATCTTTTGCATGAGCTAAAAGAATTCTTCAAGTTAAAATTCCCAAGTAAACCTCTGAAAATAGACAATGTAGGATAATTTCACACCATCTGCCAAAAATAATTTGCTGTAGTTTTGGACTGTTCTAATTGGTTTTCTACATCTTTTTGTTTGAAAGCAATACATTGTTATGATATGTATCACCTGAGAGTCCAGAACCTTAAAACTAGATTATGAGCACAGAACATATTTATGATACTTTTGAAGGGTACCTTGTCAAAAGGCACATAGAAATTCAAGTAGAATTATTGGCTTTTATTTTTTTCCAGCTAGTTGAGATACCTTACGACCATAACAAATCCAATCTACACATACTTTAATTCTCTTGTAACACCAGGTCTGGGAGCTGCTGGACACATGCGTCGCTTCAACAGACGATTAATCAAAGAAGATTTTCCAACATTTGGATAACCAACAATTCCAGCTCGAACCTGCTCAACAGCGAGAAGTTAATACAAACGGAAGATGAAACTGCGGTATGGAAGGGAGTATGGCAAGACCCAAAGACTGTTCTTAGGCTTCAGATTTGAAACAGTAACTGTGATGAACTGCCTGACTCAAAAGTAAATATAACCCTTGTTGACAGAGTTATCATCATTACAGGATGCAAAAAACAATAAATGCATTCAAAAATTGGGTGAATAGTGACACCAGCCTGAGTGAATCCATATACCTAAGAAAATAAAGAAAAAAATGAAAAAAATGAAAGCGGAGAATGTTCTTCTAGGCAGCTAGAAAACAAGTACCATTACTATGACACCAGTGGTTGATGGTGGAGAAATGTACACTGTTACTATGATGTCATTCCTCAGATTAGTTGGTAACAGGTGATTCTGAAAGCTGTTCCCATCACGGTAAGGCAGATGCCAACCATCTCTCTTTTCTCCAAAACCCAGATATCAATACTCAAGAACCAAGATTCCCACATAAACCCAGAAAATCTTTTTCACAGTGTAAACAACATATGCCAAGTCCAGCTAACTAATTATTGAATCTGATGTCATGTTTCAAGCACTCAACAGACAAACTTTGGACTACAATAATGTTTGGGAGATCAGACACTGCTTTCTTGATTAGGGTAAGGGAAATATGAAAGATACCTATCATATGCGAATCATAATTAGAAAACTCTAGACAAAGTATAGAAATGAACTGAAATTGACATCCCTGTGTCTTGTAAAATAATTCTAATCTAACAAGTGAGATTTTGAAAATGAAGGCAACAAGTATAACAGTTCATATGGCAAAAGCAGAACAGAGTTAGTATCTGTAAGTCGTATGCAATAAAGACAATCACATGTGAAAGCTTTAAGGTTGCATGCTGCACAAAAAAGTACACTATATGCAGAATGAGTTCATTGATTCCAAAAACACTAAAACATGAAATTATCAAATAAATAGAAACAAGTGTTATTCAACAGTTGAAGGAACATACTGCTCGAGGAAGTAAACCTTTTGCCCGGCGTTTGACGTTTACATCCTCTGCTAGTGTTTTTGCTAATCGGCCTAGCTTCATACTCCCCTGCAGTTCCAATACAAACATCATTTGCTATTTCCATTAAAACCAAAAGCACAAGGGGTTTCTTATTGATACCATTCCGAATTGTCCGTTCGAAAAGATGACTTTTATTCCTTGTTTAGAAAAATAAGTTGCCCAAGCATTCCGGTCTGCCTTGGATATCATATCTTCTCGATTGAGCACTAAAATCCTTTTCCTAGTACCAAGCCATGAATCCATCTGCCCACAGAAATGAACTCATTACAATGAATTGTAGCAAATCGACTATTTATGTGTTTGAAGCTAGTTACCCCCAGGTCTGACAATGACATAACAATTTACAATCCCATCAGGTTCTCATCCCGACACAATGGATAATCTACTAATTATTCTCCCTAACTATTTTTTTTCCCCCTCAAAGTAAACATGAAGCTCGTCAGGATCTATTAACCTTGTAGTTCCCTGATTAACTTGTCCTTACGCATATCTTATCTTTCAAGGGTATATGATTCTTCTACTATGCACATGTTTAAACAAACAAGATCACTATCTAAGCACATTCATGCTGTCCCTGACAACTGACCGCTGCAGAAGCAGTAATCTCACCTGTGGATGGCTTGTGGACAAAGGAATTCTCGCGTCGCGGACTTCTATTACAACATCCATCAACTTCAACTGCTCTTTAAGTTCTTTCTCCGTCTTCGCAATATGACCGGGATACCACTGTTCATTCGCCACAACACCACAAAAATCCGTTACTCAACAACAAAGATAATCCAATCAAAACCAGTTAACAATACCATAAAGTCAGAATCGAAAAACACAGCGGGATTATACCTGAACAGTGCGCAAACCTTTGGTCCAGTGATAAAGATCAGCATCCAGATCCGACCAATCCGCTTCTTCTTCATTGCCGAACTGGGCAACCCCAGTTCCATGCCAACCCGAATTTCTCCCGCCAACTATCTGCAAAAGTTCCCCTAACAAACATTATCTCACCCTATTCATTCACAACCGAAGTCCGCAAAACAAGCCAAACCCACGACGCATTGCGAAGAGATTCATAAAAGGGAACCGTCAATTTTGAGTACTCAATCAAATTACTGCAAAGAGGGGAAGCACTTGGATACTGCTGTACTCTCAAGTCCTATTCTTGAAAACCCAGAACCTGTCGACCACACAAGTTTGCCTAGAGAGAGAGGGAGGGAGAGAGGACCTGAAAAGAAGGAGATGGAGAGGAAGAGGACAGAGACGGCACGGCGGCAGGAGGAGCGAGGGAAGGCCTGGCTCGGCAGAGAGATGAGTTGAAGGGGAGGGAAGGAGAGTTGGGTAGGCATAGACTCGACAGCTGAGAGGCCATCATCGCTTCAAAACTGAATTTTGGACAGAAAAAGCTTCGCTTTCTTTCTTGGCTTTCAAGCTTCGGCGGGGAATGTGCGACCTCCCGTGAGTTCCTGGGAAGTATCCCGTCCTGGAAGATATCCACTCTGAAAGAAAATTTTCTCAGTATCTCCAGAGAAAAAAGACAAGTTCCTCTTCATTTTTATTTTTCCCTTTTTTGCCCTATTTACTTAAATTAGCGGATCACTCGAATAGAGTAGAGTATATATATTGGATACGCTTTTGCCCAAATATTTAAGTACAGCGTGGGTTAAAATTGAGTTGCATTTGAGCATACGTCGATCCTCACTTGAAATTCGCTGAGAATTAATTTTCAATAAAAAATACTTCGTCCAATGAGATTGTGAATTCTCACTCCCGATTCTGATTCTAGTTACACCCGATCTCAATTTTAATGTTTTGCAAGAACTTCAAAATAAGAACGAGTGTTGCCACCTGAAAAAGAAATCCTTAAACGAAAGAACAATGACTGATTACTCTTATTAATTTCTTTCGTATATTTTTCAATTCATTCACAATTTTTCATAATTCTTCCATATGATGCATACAGCTTATTTTCCATTTGTGAGTGAGAATCATGCAATACGGCTTTGGTTGGAACAGTCTGATGCGACTTTAGCATCCACCACATGAACAAATATGAATTCTCTGAAAACAATGTCTTATCAGCTCATGTCCCTGGATAGTGGATACCAGATGTGAACATTTTCACTCCATAACCACAACTAGCATAACCTTCCCAAAGCCTAACTCCACAGTTGCCATCGCAAGGGGTCAGCGCAGATTGTCCACTGTATAGCTTTACTATGCAGGCGACATATTTCATATAATGTGTAACACCACAGAGTCTAGCACCCTCTGCGGAGCTGAAGGAGCTAACAAAACAAATAATGCACAAGAGTTGCAGTGTCCAAGATTGAGACAGTGCGAAATCAACACTCATATGTGATACTGAGATTGGCTGTGTTGTGATTGTAGATCAAATTATGCCAAAAAAGAAAATAACACTATGTTTGAATCCTTTCTAATAATTTATAGCTCCCGAGTTGTTGGAACAAAGCGTAACACAACCCTTATTTAACTTGACCGAGAAAGTAAGAGTACAGGTACAAAAGTATGTTTAAGATCCGTCTTCACAAGTCTCTCCTGCAAATGAATAGTGGAAAGAAGTACAAAGTCACTTTTGAAGGAGAGAAGCCAAGTTCAGCTTGACATCTTCTCTAGCTTGTTTATCGAAAGGATCCTCGCCGATATACAAGTCCAGAATTGACCGGCAAAGAAGTTTGCTCTGTATGCTTCCCACCTCCTCCCCATCAACTGCAAACGTGTCATTGAAAGAAGCATCAAGCAATGTCACACGAAGTCTTTCTTATAACCAAGGCAGAAATCAGTTTGTATTTGATGCCTTCATCACCATTGATGAGTTGGTCAGTGAAAGGGCAAGTAGTTGCAACCAATGCGTTAATGGCGATTGAGGCCTTTTGTTGAAATTTTTTTTCCATCAGCTGTGTTTTTAAAAGATAATTCTACAACGCAGCTCACTATCATCGATAGACAGAATAATCAACTTTGTGTTTGCCAGGGAGGTTGCTCACATACTATCGAAAGAGCCACCATCTACTACAGTATCCAAATAAAATAAAATAAAATAAAATAAAATTGCTATAGTCACACACAAGCAGAGTAAATCAATTAACACAATCGCACGAAAACAGTAAAAAATATTTATGCTAGAAGTATATGAATTTAAAATGTAGCTATTCCGCAGAGCAAGGACTAATAAGAGAGTATGCACAATTGCAACGACTATGGTGATTCAAGTCGCATATTCTTAACTTTACTTTGAACGTATAATTTTTAAGCTATGTTTGAGGTATTGTATGCTAGGGGAACACGAGACGCATGAAATAGAACTGTTCTTCAACCAAGAAGATGGTACAATCTGAGTGTCTCAAGCAATCTATAAATCATCTTACTTGTGGTCCGAATCACATGACCCCGGTCTCTTGACAGGTCTATCACAGATCCTCGTGGTATTTTGTACTCATCCTTGAACTGGGAAGTAAATCTGCAGATTCAACTTTCAAAGTCACTATTGATATGGAATACATGTCACTAGATGCACAAGGGTAAAAAAAATTAACAATAACACATCTTTCTTGGATAAAGCAACATCATGGGGAGAGGAAATCATAGCAAGCCACATTAGACACGGATAAAATGTTAACCACAATTGGAAAAGAAGTGGCCATATGGAATAATATTCTACATGAAATTGCTCAAATCTTAAAACACCGAAAATACAGTTTGTGTGTCCAATGTCTTTTTAATTTCAGATACTGCTAATTCAAAATTCCTCACTTTTTTTATTAGAATCAGTTATATGCAGCTCACAACAGTTGCCAAGACCTCAACTCACCTTTGAAGCAATTCTTTATTGTCTTCTGGACTGAACTTCTTGAGTCTGTTTCCAACTGATTCTTCAAATGCACTGCGTACAGATTTAATACTTAATTTGCCATATACAATTTGAAGCCTGACAGTTACGCATATATCACTTTCCATCAGATCCTCTGACACTTCCTTGCTTTCCTTGAGCTCAGAAATGGATAGTTTTCCATATTTCTCCTTGAGCAACTTGTTTACATCCTTATCATCAGCATATACACCTTCACAGCCATAGCTTCATTAGTGCTCGTGCAGATACCTCGAAGATAAGATAGTATGATGCACTCAAAGTGCAAAGCCAAAACAGACGAACAGGTTTGATCTAGAAAAATTACAGTAGCATAAACAAGTTATAATTACAAGGTGATGCTCATTAGGCAAGCAATTTGCCACCTGATTTATTCTTTAATTATCTGGAAATTGTAGTGAATGGTGGCTCCTAATCAACATTTCAAGCAATGCAGAGCATGTACAGCAGAAAATCTGCACAAATTAAGTGTTGAACTATACTGTAAGTAAAGCCGCTGATGGTGTAATCATTAATGAACCAACAGAACCCCATTCATGGACTATGAAGAACAGAGCTAGTTAGTTGTGGAGAATGTCAACCTGTTAAATTCTAGATAGCAAATGCCTCAAATTAACTGTGACCATCGAGATCATTCACAATATATCCAAGCAACAGAATTTAAAAAGGTTTGAGATGTCTTAATTACATAGAGGAGCTTTATTGTAGTATTCAAAACAATAGATCCCAAATGTTGACTGTGACAAGCAAGAGCACTAATTCCATAAAAGCAAGCTCTAGGTCATGTTCACCCTTCTGTAGAATTCTACAGCAAAGACTGGTAGACTCCCCATTTCAATGAAGGATAAACAGATTTTGTTCATCAATGAGTCATTTCAGCCGCTCATCCAGAGTTCCCCAAGAATATGCCTGTCTAGATGAACAATTTCCAGCAGTTGCTTCCTTTCTGCCCCTTCAGGAATAGTTTCGCATGCTGATCCTTCACCAGAATACTCATGAACAGCTCTTAAAAAGAACAAGGTAAAAGCTTTATTGTGATGATTGTTCACAGAAAGCTTCCTCTAACAGCACTTCCTGTGAGTAATCTCATCTCGCTCAGATATGGAGGATCTTATATTCCAAGAAATCTAGCTCTACAGTGAACTGAAGACACCAATTCACTGGAAAAATATATAGGGACGAGCGCGCACACGACCAAGTCAGTAATCACGAACACCGGATCACCCAAATTAACAAGAATGCAGAATCTTCAGACACACTGGAAACATCAGAACAAACAACAAATAATGCATGAATCCCAGAAAGAGGAGCGGAAATGCCCGTACCGAACGCATAGACATCGATGTTCTTCAACCCCAGCACGCTCTTCCTCCTCAACCCGACTCCCAGGAGCTGCCGCGACCCGCCGACGACCGAAGGGAACGACACGCCGGTCTTCGACTCGACGACCGGAGGAGAATTCTCGGCCAGAGAGAGCGAGCCCCACAGGGGCAGGGAAGAGCTCCTGGAGACGAGGAAATCGCGCGCATTTTCAAGGAACGGGCGTCGCGGGTCCCCGGACGCGGCAATGCCGGCGGCGGAGACTGCGGCAGCTCCGGCTGCCACGGAGGCGGCGGCGACGGCGAAGGAAAGGGTGGAGGGGGAGGAGGAGCGGGGGAGAGGGCGGTGCTTGGGGGGCTGAGAAAACGAGAAAGGGAAGCGGAAAGAGACCATGGCTTGGCTCGGTTCCTTCACTCTCCTCGACAACTCAGGAAAACGAACTTGACTTCGAGCTTAAAGTTTCGGACTTTGGGAGTGGGCACGTGCGGCGCTGTCCTGTCGTGTTTATTGCTGACAGGTGACGGTTGCCGAGTTCCTCCCGACCCAGCAAGAGTCCACTTCGTACGAGGAATACGAGGATAGGGCGCATTGGTATTTCCACGACTGTATATACCGAATCTTGAAAATATACTTTAGATTGGAGTATAGATAATAAGCGAAGCCTCGCGTTGTTTGTGTTCACGACAAGCTCGCTCGCAGTTCCATCTCAATGCCATCTCCCCCGAGTCCCTCGGGCTCGTTACCGGTCACATCGAGACCGCGCATATGTATCTCCTACCTAAGTTTGTACACGCTATTTGGTCGCGGCGAGACGCTGGGCTCGACCCATTAGCTATTGCAAACGTCAAATGAAAGTTCAGATAAAAATGACTCATCTTCGAGACATTTGAAAATCCATGCTCATCGAATAGGAGAGGGGATACAGTTCATTCGATCGTGTGTCCATGCGAACAAGAAGGTCCTGCAACCGTAAAGAGGGGAGCAATACCAAACGCATCATCCTCGTCCGCGAGGGGATGGGCATCTCTAGTCATACTCCAGTTCGTCAGGAGTTATTGGCCGTTTGAGGGGAATGATGGACTTCTTCTCGACGTCCCGAGACAGCGCTTTTCTCATATCTGAAGACAAAGATGGTGATTGTTGAGAGACGTGGCAATCCATTGGGAAAACGATGAGATTCGTGGACTGAACATATTTCGTGAGGGTGAGAATGGAGACTCACCTAAAGCATCTTCTTCGCCAGAATAATAGCGTAGCACCCTTCTATAAATTACGTATCCCAGCTGAGTAAGAAGAAATAAAGAGATGAGTACCATAAACAAGCAAATCCTGATTATAGCGAACTGGCATTGCCAACACATTTCTCCATAATGGAGGGCAACTGCTTGTGGATCCTACACAAGGGTGCATTCATGCACGCATCACACACATACACTGATTAACTCTATTGGATTCAACATACTGCTAGGTATATTGAAAGTTTAAGATTGATCTACCAAACGGGTTTGCAATGATTTCCATTGGATGTCAAGCATGACCCACTTATTTAAGAGGCACGGTTGTTGAGCTGAGCATCTTTTTGGTGCCTCACAGGTCAATTCAATCCCAGCTGACATTTACAGAGAGCCTGAACTTATGGATGGGGGGGTTGGAGAGTCTTTTCATTAAAAGAGTTTCAGCTGCTAGTCCCTTCATCACTATAATGCATGCAGTTCTCTCATGTCTGATCTCATTGGCAGAATGCATCTCTTCTCTACAGCATTATTGACGGAAAACAAAAAAGAAAGGACAAAGGAGAACAAGAAAGAAGGGAAAATCTTCAAAGGTGAGCAAAGAATTCAGCTAGTTGAAGAAGGTTCACCTTTTCATACATCTTTATGGCTGGAGTGTTCGATGCTCGCACAAACAGATCAACAAAGTAAGCCTTATCACTGCCAAAGAAAAGTTCTTGTAGTGTTAATGATGGAAATGAAAGCACATGACCTCCTAATAAATACAGCTTATATTAAACCCTGAAATAAAAAAAAAGAACGTTACCAATGTTTAGGCAGTATAAAAAAAATTGTAATCTAAATAGACAGGTCCAGATAACATTTTATCCAATAATAAAAAAAAAGAATACAAATGAACAAGCAGGCATCTTCTCCAGACTATTTTCCCACATAACAAGATAAGCAGATGAGATGGATGTTACAAACTCATATCAACCACTGAAACAAATAAAACAACCAAGTCTTCATTTGATTCAATCACCAAGTCAGTTTCCAGATGATTTAATGCACTAGGGGCCAAAACTCTGGGCTCACGAGACAACATATCAAACATATGACTGGATTTGCCATCAATTTGAAATAAGTAATGGATAGGAAGATTGCAGGATATGCTGAAAGCAATCTAGACCAGGACTCAAAAGTATGTGACTTTAGCAATTACCAAAGATTACCGCTTTTAGCCAAAATGAGACCATTAGAGGGAGAGAAACCAATGTCATCATTCCAAGAGAAAGTATTCGTTCTTTAGATAAAAAAAAGTCAAATATATCATTGAGACCCAAAGAACATGAACTGACAGCTTTAACCCGCTAGGTAACAAGGCTTCTATTAGTGGCAGGAGAAGCCTAAACAGAAACCATCTTGTCTGTTTTATTGTGTTGTTAAGTATTCATAACTCAACTTGAATACTGTATCCCCACAATGGGAAAAGCAATTCAATAATTGATTAACTACTCCATGAACCTTTCCCAAATGTCTCACCTGAACCATCATTTGGGACCTAACAGAATAACTTTTAATATCTCTTCATGGTTCACCAATCGGGGATCACTTAAAAGTTTCAGTGCCTCTTCGTTCATTCATCCTTGAATTCCCCATAACAACTTTTTACACTATGGCTCAAGTGACTAATGCAATAGCAAAATGGTAGCTATACAACCTTCAAACGGCTGCCTGCTTAGCAAAGACATGAGCTGACAAGACAGTAATTACTAAATAGCACATGCACAAGTCTCACAATGTCAGGCCAAGCGTTTTTGCATATATCAAAACATGTAATACTATTGTCCTCCTTTTCAACTAAACCACATACACTTTATGCAATAATAGAAGAGTGGAGTAATAAGAAGTTCCATATCTCATTATATTGTATTTCTACATTTCTACATTATAATCTTTTGCTGTCTCTTCTTTATTTTACCATGTGAGAGAGAGACAGGGACAGGGACAGAGACAGAGGATAAAAATAAAACCTCAACATTATGCTCTAAATCCTTTGGGGAAATTTAGGGAATTATTCACCTGACCAGTGCTGAAGCGACATAAGAGATCCAGTGCAGGTACACTGAAACACATATGCTCACAATTCATTGTCTTTAAGGCTAAAGCATTTCTCTGTTATTTATGAGAAGGTAGTTCAAACATAATCAGCGATAAAGAGATCCCACCGTTGCTTAAATCAGGCTTTTCTGAACAAGAGGAACAGATCATGGATGGTTAATATAAGATAAAGTTGTGCATTTCTCTTACATCTTGTCACTATTTTCTTCCAGCAGATTCATCAGTTTCTTGGCCACCTGTTGCCTCCGATACTCTGGAGCAACAGTTACAGCAGTTACATGTCCATGCCAAGATTCACCCTGCCCTTCAACTTTTCCCATAACTGCATCCACACACAAAGGAGGAAAAACGAAAGTTTTTCCAAGTTATGCCTGGATAATATAAGGGAAGAATTTACAGCGAAGACCAACAAAGAAGCTACAACAGAAGAAATAATCCTGGCACAGAAGGAGGAAACATTACAATTGCACATTATAAGATTACGCATGCCAGACTTGCTCATTCTACTACCCAACCATTAAAATTAAAAGCACATCACTTAGACTCATGTCTCTATTTGGGAATTTTTATACAATTCTCTCCAATTTACAAGCTTCAATCAAACTTCCAATGACAATGAACAATTACCACTTATGTACATATAACGGCACATGTTCTATTGACAAGAAATCCCATATAACAGCACAACAACTACATCATCACATCAAAAAATTGTGTAAGGATAAAGTGAACTTATCATAGCTTCCAAAACTCCTATCCCTCTTCACTACTACATCAAGTGAACAAATGCTACTTCTTAATAATCATCTATGCTCTAATTCTCTACTAATGTCAGGTCGCATTGCTCTGGGAAAGCATTACATGTTTGTGTGTGTCCAAGAGAGAGAGACATGGAGATGGAAATATAAAGAAAGAACAAAAATCCATCCCACAGTTTGAACTTCAAGTACACGGTATGAAAATTCAAAGTTCTCGCCTGAAAACTCAAATTTTGTAAGCCAACATACACTCCTGAGAGAGAGAGAGAGAGAGAGAGAGAGAGAGAGAGAGAGAGGGAGAGGGGTACAAGCTCTCAAGAGAAACATAAGCCCACGAAAAAAAAGGGTTCTTTCTCCATGAGCACGAAATCACGCAGCGCAATCTCCGCAGCCAAAAAGGTACGGAATCAAGAAATGAAATTCAGAACAAGAACATCCTAATGAACCCAACAAGGTCATCCGTAAGAACCTAAAAAAAACAAAACGAAACTCCAGCTCACTCACTGTAGCCCATGATCCGCTTGCCGGGACCTTCAGCGACGTGGAAGTAATCGGGCCACCTCGCCAAGTAGGTCATGTAGAACGACATGTTGAACTGCGCGGATGCCAAAAAAAAAAAAAAAAAAAAAGAGCCCAAAAATTCAATCTTCTTCAAAGCCAGTCCTGCAGGCTGAATTTACGAAGTTGGAATCGGAGAAGAAGTGGCGGGAAAAGAAGAGCTCACGGTTTCTGTAAGGTGGTCGAGATTGACGGACGCGAAGCGGAGGAGGTCGTTGCAGCAGAACCTGCGGATCGTCGTCATCTTTCCTCTGCGGCGTCGGGAACTTCTATCGGCAGGGCACCGGATGACGACTGTCGATGTCAGAAAGAGTCCCGAAGCAAGCGAGTTTTTAGCCTAATTATACTCGGTAATCCGGTTCGAGTAAAGCTACAGCATGAACCCGGTCTAACGTTATCCTCATAATATCCCATTTTTACCGCACAAAAAAAAATCCCATTTTAGTTTCTTAAATAAAGAGGAATTCAATTTTTTTTTGGAATTTCGGTTTTCTATACCCAAAAAAGGGCCCAATCCGGTTTAAAAAGTACAAATTTTAACTTAAGTTCCAATCGTATTTCGATCTTTAACTTGTCTAATTGAAAGAGTGCGAAATTTATCTTGGTCTCAATTTTGGCCCATCTTTTTTTTAATAACAAAATCAACTTTAACTTTTGTCTTACTTATAACTCGAACTTTATTTTATTTCCTAAAAAAAAACACTAACTTCAGTCATACTCAAATCTAGATCTCATCAAATTTCCATCAAAATTTTGTCAAATATATGTAAAATGGCATGTTGAATCTTTATTTGAGAGGGCCAATATTAGATAACAATTAAAAGTTCATTGCCTTTTATAAGACAACGAAATGTTCGGACTACAATTTTTTATTTAATTGATTTTGATTAGAGTTGCATTTCACTAAAGATAATAATTTTTTTACGAGAAAACAAGGTTCGGGTCAAAATTGAAACACGGCCTAGAATTCGTACTTTTTATAAAACAAAAATATCTATATGTCAGAATTGGGATTAGATTTAAAATGAGTGCTTTCTAAGGAAATTAAGTCGAAGACAAGATCATTGAATTTTCTTTCTTTTCTTTTCATATTTAATTCTTATATATGGACCGGACCGGACGTAATAAGATACGAGTCGGTCTTGCGATACTAACCTGGACCGGTGCTAATAGACCGTCTCTCTGTTCAGTACATCCCTCCTCCTCCTTTCTTTTCCTTCTTCTCCCCGATCGATCTCGAAGCCAAAACGAAACCCTAGAATGGACATCCTCAAGCAAGAACTCCTCAAGAAGCGCCAGAGCCTCGCCGAGGAAACCGGCGGCCGGCGCGTCTTCAAGCGCTCCGAGATCGAGCAGAAGCAAATCCAGAAGCTCCGCGAGCAGGAGAAGCGCGAGCTCGAGGCCAAATCCCACCGCCAGTCCTCCTCCTCCTCCGACGCCGCCTCCAAGCCCAACGCCTCCTCCTCCGCCTCCGCCTCTTCCGCCGCCACCTCCACCTCCGCCGCCGCGTCGTCCAAGTCCCTCACCGACGAGCAGAACATCGACAGCCTCGTCCTGCCGAGGCAGGAAGTGATCCGCCGCCTCCGGTTCCTGAAGCAGCCGATCACGCTCTTCGGCGAGGACGACGACGCTCGGCTCGACCGGCTCAAGTACGTCCTCAAGGCGGGGCAGTTCGAGGTCGACAGCGACATGACCGAAGGTCAGACGAACGACTTCCTCCGCGACATCGCTGAGCTGAGGAAGCGGCAGAAGAGCGGGATGTTGGGCGATCGGAAGAGAAAGGAAAGAGAGGACGGTGCGGGGGAGGACGGAGATGGCAGGAGGGGTGAGGATGAGCTGAGTGGTGATGGAGGGTCGAGCGGAGTCGATGCCGATAAGGATTTGAAGCGGATGAAGGCGAATTTTGACGAGTTGTGCGAGGAGGATAAGATCTTGGTGTTCTTCAAAAGGTTGTTGAATGAGTGGAAGCAGGAGTTGGATGAGATGCAGGAAGCAGAGAAGCGGACGGCCAAGGGGAAGTCGATGGTGGCGACTTTCAAGCAGTGTGCGAGGTACTTGAAGCCGCTGTTCAAGTTTTGCAGGAAGAAGGTGAGGTTTCTGTTCCTGAAAATTTTGTCTTGAATAGATTTCTAATGTCTTTAATTTATTGTTTAGGCCAAAGGGGAAGTTTATGTTTGTTTCACTTATTGTGATATACTTGTTGGGGAAACCTTGTTGTGATCCTGCAACTGAATTGGATTGACTTGCTCGAAGTGGAGCTGCGAGGATGTTTCTTTTTCTCTTGCTACCTCGCTTGCTCTTTGTTGGAAGTTTGAGTGTTTCGTCCATGTGGCGAAGCCTAAACAACGGGAAGGAAGTTGTCAAACTCAAAATTACTAAAACTGAGGGAGATTGATCTAGTTTCATTCACTATTGTGATAAATGAGTTTCTTCATGCTCACTCCTTTGTTGGTTATGCAATTAATCATGTGCACTCTTGGGTCTTGAAATGCGTCTACCTACATAATGTTTTGAACCTTGTTATGCCTGTTTGCTCCTTTCTTCTCCTCTGGATCTCTTAGATCTCGAGTATCATAACAATAGTTTTGGCCCTTCTCTTGTGGGTAAGATGTGGAGGTGGAAGATGAGAATTGAACCCAATCCTCTTATCTTGAGAAGATGGACCTCCTCCAAGCCGAGCCCTTGTGCTTGAGTATTAGCCTTTGTTACTCTGAATGAATAAGGAGGTGATGGTAGAAGCCCTCACCTCTTGTCCACAGTATTCCCCATATTATATCTACGGGCGAGCACAATTTCCTAATATCAAAATTATTGTGCTGAGACTATTGTAACAATTGGATAGGGTTGCTAGGAATTTTCATTTTTGTTCACCTGTTCTGTTACGCCTGTTCTTGGCCGAAAAAATATCTTAGGTTGATGCTTATACTGTGTAAAACTTTGATATGATCACACACCTTCTCTCCTCATCCTTTATGCAAAGATTCAATTTCACTCAGGTTAATTGGCAGGTAGTTTCATTGTTCTGTGCATCGGCTAGCTTCACTTAAAGTTACATATAGAAGGCAGAAAAGTTTACTTTCTTTGCTTTCTTTCGTTATCATGGATACATGTGTAATCTGGAACTTGTCATGGTATTTTATTTCTCTTGGCATTATTTGAATCTTTTGGAGTTGAAGGAGCTGGTATTGAATATAAATAGATTTGGAGCAATCCATATTTGCTGGTGTATGGAGATGGTAATGGAGGGAGCAGATATTGATAAGTCAGATGGTCATACCTTAATAAACTAATCCTTTTTTCTCCTTCTCTTATTCGGGTTGATAACACATAGATTATCTGTCTTGTGTCTATGACTGGACACTTTTTTCTGCTCTCTCTTATTTGCGGTTTGTGAGTGGCAAATCAATGAACTGATACTGATTGCATCTATGGTTATTTAAATCTCCAGGTTCTTCCTGATGATATCCGGCAAGCATTGATGATAGTTGTTAACTGTTGCATTAAGCGAGACTACCTAGCAGCCATGGATCATTACATTAAAATGGCCATTGGAAATGCACCCTGGCCTATTGGTGTCACTATGGTTGGTATCCACGAACGTTCAGCTCGTGAGAAGATCTACACAAACAGTGTAGCCCATATCATGAATGATGAGACAACCCGTAAGTACCTGCAGTCAGTCAAGAGATTGATGACATTCTGCCAGCGGCGATACCCAACCATGCCTTCAAAAGCTGTTGAGTTCAACAGCTTGGCCAATGGTAGCGATTTGGAGTCATTGCTGGCTGAAGAGAGGATTCCCACCGGCAATCAAGCTACTGAGGAAAAGCTCCGGTTGATGCCTGCACCATGGGAAAGCTAGCTCAGTCTTGTGGATGATGCTTGATCCGAAGGTTATGTTCCGGTTTGTCTGATTCCTTGCAAATTGGCAACCTTGGCAAGGCTGTAGTTATTAATCTTCATAGCTGTATCTAATCCTTGATGTAGTAAGGCTTTGGAATTTGCTGCCGAATGAAAGGCCTTCATTATGAAAGCGATGAGTTTGTATTTCTCTTTTCATGCTATTGGAAAAAAAAGGTATGGATGGTCTGTAGACCATGTTGATTGAATTTACCTGAACCGTTGACTATTTGGTTCTCACAGTGGGTCTTTCGGGGTCTATAAATCATGCAATTGACTTTTCATGCTAGCGTTTTAAGTTATTCCTTTCCGATCCGAGCGAACACTTAAGAATTCCTTTTCCATAACCTGTACTTGAACATCATCTGAGTTTGTTTCAAACTTGAAATCTCATTGTTATTGAGGTGCCAATTTAATCTTTCACCAGTTTGGCTAACAAATGGAGTGAAGTAGCATGTTTTGGCTACATGATGGAGCGGTAATGTGGCCATTACTCGCAGAATAGCACAGACCATACAAGGGCTACCTTTCTCTCAAGAGATTGTTTCTAAGGGCAGTACGAGGAGTCACAATCTTGTCACCAACTATACCGTGCATAATCTGTTATGTGAGACATACAGATCATTCAGCACAACTGGTTGTGGCTTGTTATAGCCATTTTTAGGAGAGCCGCATCAACTCGGTAAGTATGTGCACAGAAGGCTTATCCCATCTTTAGAGATGTTGCAAGATCATAATCATCTCATTCTCAGATCCTGAGGATAAATATATACTGCTCCCATGACTTAGTTGTATCCCCAGTTATAGATCTCTTGCACTTCACCCTACTGTCCTCAAATCTCACCGTTTAGCCCACATGTATACGAAGGAAATTGGACCTTCACACTCCCCCACTCAATTTCCACGCCGCCCTTATTGCAGTTGCTTCCTTACGTTCTCGAACCATCCTTGTCACTCCTTCAAGATTGACATGAATGGCCAACGCTCAACCAACAGAACATGTCATATGGCTTGTTTCTCTCGATCAAAGCTATTCGTGAAAGTCCAATCACTTGTCCTCTCCCTAAAAAGCATGGCATCCCGAGCCAACTGCACTTCTCGCAAAAGAACTTTCTTTCGCCCATTAGGCTTTTCCTAATCTTAGCAAACCATCTAAAGTTTTCTGTTCTCCCGTTGGGAAGCATGCTCTGATATCATATGTGCTCTCTCTTAGAAGCGGGCGCATGAGAGCACGTACTTTGAGGCGATAGTGACCACAACTGCACCGGTGACCTTGTTGCCAATGTAGCGACGGCAGCCATCGACACCGCCATTAAGAAACCGGCCGTCACCCTCTCCATCTCTCTTTTATTTTCTTTACTTGTCTGTAAATGTTTTCTCTTTTAACTTTTGAACTTAAATTTCTTTTGGTTTCATCATTTTTTCCTATCTATTTGTTATGGTGGATAGTGTTGGAAGTATGCCCTAAAGTTACCATGTAATAATTATATGTTAGGGATTTTAGTGGTATTATCAATCTTTATTTAATTAATGACAAATATGTATTCATTTATTTGTCCAATTATTAATATATATGAATGATTCCATAAAATTAGTTGCAACCAGACCTATTCTTGAGACATTAAGAATATGTGTGAAGGATTCACAGTCAGACTAAATCTTTAAAATATTCCCAGTCAATGGATCATTAAGTGAATATTTTGGATACTTAAAGAAATGACAAGTCACAAATCATTAGGTATTGTGATGCATGAATTAAAACACAGGTGTTTATACTAGACAAGTTCACGTTCCGGTTTTGTGTAAATAATTTTTAGACCTGAGGCATAGTGTTGACTTGTGTATTGGACGACTATGGTTCATAGATACACATATTATTGATTCGTTGATCCGTCTTTGTGCCTAATAGTCACAGTTCACTCATTATGAAGTTACACGTGTGCAACATGGACTCTATCTCCTTGTTAGATGCAATGTATAGTAATGATGCCCTATACAATCTAATTATGACATTGTATTGAAATCTTCGGCCGGGGTTGTAATTGAGAATAAAATGTTTATATCTCGTATAAAATGCAAGTTAATTAGGTTTGTGAATATGATCAAATTAGTGACTTGACAAATACTCCATGGTTTTCTTTGATTGAAACATAATAAGATAGAGGGATCAAATTACACTATAGCCAAAACTAATAAGTTCATTGTATTCTTAAAATATTCACACTATTTGGGTAACCATGACATATCGTTAGATGTCAATCATGGCTTGTAAGACCTAGATATTGATTGAGACAATCAATTCTTTTGAAAGTTCTAATGTGTTAGTGCAAATCTTATTACCAACTGAGTGATGAACCTAGGAATATCACACACCATCAGTAATTTGCTCATTCTATTATGGACACAGCCTGCCCACTCACAAGAGTTGTTCTTTCGCTCACTCAACTTCTAGAGAAAATAGTCATTTAACTTCTTTGAGATGTTAAAGATAGCTTCTAGAGGAAGTAGTCATTCAACTTCTCAATCAAAATATGGTCGAAAGAAAAAATCTCTATTTGACAGGGCTTCTTCCTATACCTATGAATTCCATCTGACCCATAAATGATACATTGGAAGAATCTTTTGGGTCTTCCAATATCAATAGGTTGATTCTTTTGCTCCTCTATTTCCAAAAGGAAAAAAGATCTCCGAAAGCTGTTTCCTGAATCCGAAAGAGAGTACTTGGGTTCTCCCAATAACGAAAAAGTGTATCATGCCTATTTATTCGAGAAGTTAGAGACCACTTCCAGAGAAAGGAGTCATTCAACTTCATCGAAAAGTTAGAGACCAGCTTATGGAGGAAGTTAAATGTTGACTTCATCAGGGGATTATATATAGATCGGAGAGAGGGTGAGTGGAAAGGATGGAGGATTACATGGTTAGCAACGGTTGTGGACCATGTGCATAAGATTGTCTCCATGAGATTGCTAACACAATCATAATAACAATTACGTGCGTGTTCTTTTTCCGTTAGAGATATGTTGGTAGTGTGTTTGAATTAGAGGTCTAACATTTGTGGAGTTCAAATTGAATAACATTTGAATCAAGATGTTTAAAACATGCTTCAATAGGTAATCCTTATAACCCCCTTTGATATTATGATTTTTTGATTAAAATGCACGAACAATGCTTTTGAAGATACATGTATAGTAGAATTTTATTTTTGCTTCCGCTGCGTTTATGTTTATTTCACCTATACATGTTCCGTAAAACTCCAACAAATAGTTATGCCCTCTAGAGTTGCTCTTGATTGAGCACCTTCACCCAATGGCATAAGTCTGGAGCTCGAGTGAAAATTAACTGGAATTAAGACTCCGTTTGTTTCGCAAAAAATAAGATTTTTAAAAAAATTCTAAAAAATAATTATGTGTATTACTTTGAAATAATTAATCAATAAAAAATATTTTCATTATCAACAACAAATTCTATCTAGACATTTGCTGTAGTAATGAAAATATTTTTTGTCTATTTATTTTTATAAGCATGTCTCTAAAAAGATGTTTTTCAAATTATTCATTTTTCAAAAAATAAGTGAAGTTTAACCATACAAACCAGGCAAAGAAAAATGATTGTTAGCGACATGGCAACATAATTCTAAAGATCTAAGGGATGTCCCAAAACTGAGGGAAAATTCCAAAAAAGGGCCCCAAGTCCTTTCAGTTTCTCAAATAAGGGTTCGAAGTTGACCTTGTCTTAAATAAGGGCCTGAAGTGGCCATAATTGTTTCAAATGAGGGCCTGATCTTGCCGGTCACCGGCCAGTTAAATTTTCGGACCGATCATGGGCATTTTTGTCATTTGCCACTTTTCTTTTCTTTTTTCTTTCCTTTTTTTTTTCGGTTTCATCTTCTTCATCATCGCCAGTGGTCGGCCGGCCACCGGCGACGCCCACAGAGGGCTGGGCGAGGGTTGCCCTCGCCCGATCCGGCAAGGGCCACCCTCGCCGGCCACAGGCGGCCCAGTCCCTCGCCCTGAGGAGGCCACCTCGCCGGCCCCAGGCGAAGGACGGGCGAGGGCGACCTCGCCAGATCTGGCGAGGTCGGCCCTTGTAGGCCGCGGGCGAGGTCGGCCCTCGTTGGCCACGGGCGAGGCCTACCTTGCGGACGGTCGCAAAGAGCGGCCTCCCCCAGATGCAAGGCCGTCCCTCGCCGGCCATCGGCTGGCGAGGGTAGCCCTCGCCCAGCCCTGTGTGCACTTCACCGGTGGCCGGCCGGCCACCGGTGATGGAGAAGAAGATGATTAGAAAAAAAAAATAGTAAATGACGAAAATGCCCTTAATCACTGGAAAGTTAGGTCCTTATTTGAAACATATATAACCACTTTAGGCCCTTATTTGAAACAAGATTCACTTCAGGCCCTTATTTGAAAAAATGATAACACTTCAGGCCCTTATTTGAAACAAAGTCAACTTCGAGCTCTTATTTGAGAAATTGAGGGGACTTGAGGCCCTTTTTTGAAATTTTCCCCAAAACTGATGAGAAAATTGCAACGACTAGAAAAATATTTGGGGGCCATATAAAACTTTTAGGTGAGCATTAGATCCTGTTCAATTCAGAATCCAACTAACTAGGAATGACTTGACCTGATCAATTCGGTTCCAAATTGGTTCTAGGGAAGGGTACGGTTAATTGGCAGTATTATCCTAAAACCTATTCAACCAGGTTGGTTTTAGGGTGAATCGGTTCAGAACTTATTTTGCAGCCTCTTTTGGGGAAAATATTATATTATTATGTAATCGTTATGTCCATTAGTTGTGTTAAAAACTTTTTACACATTCATCGTTTAATGTAAATTGACATGTAGATTAATTCAGTTACAAAATTACCTACATGGACACAACACCCGTCAATAAATGTATATAAAAAATATTTACGCTAATGATTAGATCCGATAATAATTCAAAAAAAAGAAAAGAAAATAAGTTTGCAATCATCATGTTTTTCAATTTAATCAAACAGTCACATAGCCACTGGGTGTTTAGCAAGCTCCTTGCCTTGGGATAAGCTTTGGATAAGCCTCGGTAAAATCTCATATAATGCATCCAAACCTTAAAGATCATCCATGGGAATGAACGATAATTTAAAAAATAAATCAATTATGCCCTAGGCACCTTCAATGGCGACACCAACAGAGAAGCCATCGTTGGTGACCATTTTGCATGGTGGTCAAGCGACCTCGTCATGGTGGTTGCTGGTAGACCAACCCAGCTACAACCTACTCACAACTGTTGAACACTCGGCCCTAAAAGTCCTAGTCAGTAACCAATTATCTGGTGTTAACCATTAGGATTTCAACTTCCACGTCTAAGAAAGCAAGTCAAAGTTTAAGAATAAGATTTAGAATAAGAATAAAGTAGAATTGGTAAAAAAAAAAAAAAAAAAAAAAAAAAAAAAAGACACTTGGGGTGTGTTTGGTAACGATTCTACTCTGGAAAAAATTTCTGATCAAAAATTATTATTTTTTATTCTACTCTCGAGAGCGTATGCTAAGTACTTAAGGTGTTTGATAAACTGTTTTATGATCTTTTGATTCTTTTAATTTTTAATGCCTTTTGTTATAATTTTTTTTCTTTTTATTTTTTCTCCCCTTCTTCCTCTTGGCCGCCGCCCCTGGGCCGTCGTCGGTGAGTGGTCGGGTGAGGTCCGGCGAGCTCGCCGAAGCCTCGCTGGTGGCTAGGCGAGGCTCCAGTAGCGGCCCAAGGGCAGTGATGGGGTGGGAGGAGGAAGAGGAAGAAGAAGAAGAAAGAGAAGGATAAAAGAGAGAGAAAAAAAACTGATTCTCAAAATTGTTCTCGGGAACGATAATCAACTTTTGTTTGCTTCTTGATTCTACTCTAAATTTATTCCCTAGAACAAATTTGTTACCGAGAACAAAAAAAGAAATGGAAGGGAAAAAAAGAGAAAGAAAAGAGAGAGAGAAAAAAAACCGATTCTCAAAATTGTTCCTAGGAGCGAGAAGTAGCTTTTTTTTCTTCTTGATTTTACTCCAAATCTATTCCCCAGAACAAATTTATTCCTGGGAATAAAAAATTTACCAAACGCATTTCTATTCCAAATTTGCTCTCGGGAATAAAAAAAACAGAATCGGTTGTTGTTAGGAGTGTTACCAAACAGATCCTTAGTGTTCTTATTTAGATTTTTGTGTTTTTGCTCGAGTTTTTTTTTTTTAATTTAGATTTCACCAAATAAAAAAAATATTAATTTTTTTAATTATATCTAATCATATTTTATCTTAATTAATAATGCCTCGGCGGCCAAACGCCCCCTTATTTTAAGTCTCATCAATCCCGGCTACAAAGCGGCATTCCAAACCGTTCAGTAATCCGCGACCGCAAACTCATTTTGGCGGACGATGGCCAGCGGTGGCGCCACCGCCGTAGCGCCGCCACCGGAGTACAGACCGTACCGGCAACTGAAGGCCCTGACCGGCCACTCGAGCGCCGTCTCCTGCGTCAAGTTCTCCAACGACGGCACCCTCCTCGCCTCCGCCTCCCTCGACAAAACCCTAATCATCTGGTCCTCCTCCACCCTCTCCCTCCTCCACCGCCTCGTCGGCCACTCCGAGGGCGTCTCCGACCTCGCCTGGTCCTCCGACTCCCACTACATCTGCTCCGCCTCCGACGACCGCACCCTCCGCATCTGGTCCTCCCGATCCCCCTTCGACTGCCTCAAGACCCTCAAGGGCCACACCGACTTCGTCTTCTGCGTCAACTTCAACCCCCAGTCCAGCCTCATCGTCTCCGGTTCGTTCGACGAGACGATCCGCATCTGGGAGGTCAAGACCGGCAGGTGCCTCAACGTGATCAGGGCCCACTCCATGCCCGTCACCTCCGTGCACTTCAACCGCGACGGCTCGCTCATCGTCTCCGGGAGCCACGACGGGTCGTGCAAGATCTGGGACACCAAGAACGGGGCTTGCTTGAAGACGCTGATTGATGATAAGGTTCCCGCTGTTTCGTTCGCCAAGTTCTCCCCGAATGGCAAGTTCATTCTCGTCGCCACTCTCAACGACACACTCGTAAGTTTCCCCTTTCATCAGAATTCGTTGAATTGTATAACTGGAACTTGTGCATATGTCATCGATTATTGTAAGTTTCCAGCTTTTTGATTGGGGATTACTTCTTTTTTTCTTTTTTTGAAGATTTATATGCTGATTTCAGTTTCGAATTTCACTGACATTCATGTGCTTTGCTAATGAGTTGAGAATCCTGTTGTTGGACCAGCTAGGTAGTTCGACTATATTCGTAGAAAGTTAATTGAAGGAGGAGAAGTTGATTTTTCTTTGTGATATGTGATGTTCTTATGATGCCTTTCTAATGAATGCGATAAGGGAAGATGTATTAGTGGATGAGTAAAAGTTGGCATCGCTAGTTTGTCTCCCAGTTGTATGACATTTATCCATTGGGTTGCAGAAGCTATGGAACTACGCAACCGGGAAGTTCTTGAAGATTTATACAGGTCATAAGAACAGTGTCTATTGTTTAACTTCTACATTCTCTGTTACAAATGGGAAGTACATTGTTAGTGGCTCGGAGGATCGGTGTATCTGCATATGGGATCTCCAAGGGAAAAACCTAATCCAGAAACTCGAAGGCCACTCTGATACAGTCATTTCTGTCACGTGCCATCCATCGGAGAACAAGATTGCATCTGCTGGCCTTGATTCTGATAGAACTGTGAGAATTTGGGTTCAAGATGCGTAACTGCTTAGGTTGAAATGTGTAGGTGAGTTCTTTTATCCCCTACTAAATGTCCGGCATGTTTGGAAAATGAAAGCATGTGGATGGAGCATTCTCTGCTCGGTGTGCATTTTGTTCACTGGATTTGAAATCTGTGATAAAGTGCTTGTTTTGAGAACTGTAGTTCTCTTTTGCTTTACTGCCTTCTTGCCGCTATATGGCAATACTAGGTTGCTTCAGCGGCTTACAGTTGGTGTTCTTGTCCGTGTCTCCACCCTGGCAAAACTCATGAGAATATTGAATAGCAGATTAGTTTTATCAATAAGGATTCAGTGAATAGGAAAGTTTCTTTTAAATCTGTTGTATACACTCCAACACCAAGCTGTCATCTAAGTGTGATGGAAATGCATCGACAAATATGAGAGTGGCCTATAGAAGATGATGGGTTTTACAGCATGAAAAGACAATTCTGGTGGTTTCCATGAAATGAAAGGGTTTTGCTGATCTAGCTTTAGGAAAGCAATTTATCTTTGAGGAGCAAAGATATTGGTTGTCTTGCTTTGAATTAGTTTCCTGATTGCTTCAAGTCTTCTGAAGATTCTAAATTCATTCATTTCCCTTCACGTATCAACTATGATCATGGCTATGTACCTTAACATATTTTCTTTTTGTTTTTATCAAGTTTTTGAGATGTTGGATTCATGGGCAATTGTTGAACTTATTCTGTGCTCTCTCGCATGGTTTTTGTAGATGGATTTCCAGCTGTTTCCCTGGATGTTGAGGAGGGTAATTTGCAGGTGAAGTGGGCTCGAGCAATTAAAGTGCTCTTCCTTGTTCCAATGTGGGTTCAAGCTTTGCTATCCTCGCATGTGATGTACTGAAGGCTACTTAGACCCAAAAGCAGGATGAATGTGTTAAGTCTGAAATAATTGGAATCCTTTTGGGGATAAGTGATCCAGCATAGATGCTCGATGTGGTATTGAATCTATCCAATGTACTAGTACATGTTGACACATCGTGTATTGATTTCTCCCCATGGTTGAGGATTACTCAGTTTGAATCATATATCTAATGGGCTTTTCTGACGGTGTAAATCCTACTTCATTCCTGATAAGGCTCTTATTCAGTGTCTGAGAGATGCCCCATTGGTCCTGAAGAAACACTTACCATCAAAATAAGTCTCAATGAATGTTTTGGGGTTCCTTTTCTTAGTGACAGCTCCATCTATTTTGTAAATCATCATTTGTATTCCTAGGTTTACTGCTCTTCAAATATATTCATCAACTAAATGGAAACGGTATGTTTTTTCTATTAATAAATCTCGACCCGATTGTACGTCTATGGCAAAAAAGTATAGACGGCGGGACAGACATCAACTTCGGATGGAGGCAGTTTGAGGCACAGTATCCCAGTTTCTATTTCAGATCTGTTCCAGTGTCGGGCAGGCGGCATCTCCATGGACTTTAGGTGTCGCTGATAAGCGATTGCCGCTGGCTCTTTTTATGTTCTTCCTTCGCTTAAGAAGCGCTCTTGTGCCCCCAGTTCTTGACTAACCATGGACGTGCGTGGGCCAAATACCTGCTCGACCTGGCGGCAGAAGACCCCACAACATTGCCGGTGTACTGCTGCACTACCAGAACAGACGAGTTCAATGCGAAATTAGACGTGACGATCGCATCTCCTAACGCTCCCAACTCCGGGTACTCGGTCAATTCCTTGAGGCTGGGCACGAGCGGGGACGTGCTCTGTTTCCCTCGTCCCACTATGCACAATTCATACGGTTCTCGCTCCATGATTTGCCTCATGACCCTCAGGGTTTCGCTCAAATCTCTCACCGCTTCCTCTTTGTAAGTGACGGACCGACCTTTCATTGTCTCCGACCTGAATTCGTTTATGTACTCTTCGTCCATTGCTCTCTGCCTCGTGTGCTCCTCGGAGACATCGAATGCCTCTTCGCTGTCCGTGGGTTCGTCCAGTGGCGCCGGGGCATTGGCTGTGGCGTCTTCCTCTTCGAAGAACCGTACGACCGTCAAGTGAACCTCGGGATGGAATGCCATCCTCCACGCGTACGCTAAGGCCTCCCGATCGTCGGGCCCGCATACGAAGAACATCAGCACTGCGCGCGGTCTGTGGCTGGACATCCCTAGGCCCCGGTTGACGAGCAAAGCTACAGAGCACGGTGCCGCTGCCAGCACGTTTTGGTTGATTTCTCTGATCGAAGAACTGCTGCTCTCGGGTTCGTCGTTGTTCTTTCCCTGTATGTGGAACGGTATGATTATGATCGAAGCTCGCTTGTCTTCCGCGATGCTGCAAACGTCCACGTGTATCGTGGCGTAGGGCGAAAGAGCGGTCAGGACTTCGACGGACACCGTGTTGTTGCTTTTCCTTGCGTAGTCTTCGAAAGCTTCAACGATCTGATCCGACTCGGCCTCGGCATCCTCCTCGCTCGCCATGTGGGAATTGTGCTTGTACGAGTCGTGCACGACCAGCATCGCTGCTGAAGTGTGCTCCGTGAGCTCCACCAGGTGGACGGCCACGGCGTGGATCGGGGACTGCCTGGTAGCATGAGAGAGCTGCAGTAGGTTCACGATGCCGCGCATGCTCTGCATCGAGTGGATGCCGGCGAGGACTTGAAGCGGCGAATCTAGTCCGGTGCTCTGGACGGTCCTCCGCTTGTGCAGCATCTGTGGCTTCTCAGGTCTGTAGATGCGGCTGACGATTGGAGGGACTGTGAATGTCATCACCAGAAGTGCTATGACCATCACCGCAGACGACTCAATGTCCAGAAGCTGCATCACATTAACAAAAGTCATATGGTTACGGGACTCGAAACTAGAATCGCGCAGAATGAATGACGATTACAGAGCCGTACCAACAGATCCCGCCCGATGTTGATGACGATAATGGCCAATAGCCCTTTGGTGTTCATGAGCACCCCGAGCGTTACCGATTCCCGTCTTTCCATATTGTAGTATGCGGAGACGAGAAGGGTGCTCGAGAACTTGGCGATCCAAGCCAAGATTACGAACGCCGCCACGTGCCAACCGGTCCTTCCTGCCGGTATCATCTCGGGGACATTGGTCCGGAGGCCATTCACTAGACAATATAGCGGCAGCATTATCCATGATGTCACCCTCTCGATCCTCTCGGTGATTAGGGTCGCGAGCTGGCCGCTCGGCAGGATGAAACCGAACATGAAAGCCCCGAAGACCGAGTACAATCCTATTGCATCCGTCACGAAACCCCATAGCATGACTCCGCAGAGGACGAATTGGACCTGGTGCTCCGTGTACTCCTCGCCATCCTTGGACAGGTCGATGAGCCAGAGGAGAGCCGGACGGGCCACGTACAAGCAGAACAGCACGAAAACAACAGTTGAGATGGCAATGGGGAGGATCTCATCGTGAGAGATTGTGATCAATGTAACGAGCAGCAGCCAAGTGCCGATGTCGCTCGTGTAGGCACAGGACAGCACGGTCCTTCCGGTCTCCGTGCGCAGGAGCTTGAGGTCGGACAGAATCCGCGTGACGTCGGGTAAGTTAGTGGCGGTGAGGGCAACGCCCCACGCGAAGGCTCCCTTCTGCCTCATCCACGTCTTGTCCGTCTTCTCAGCTTTCGGGGCGATGATGAAGTATGAGCCGAATCCTAGGACGAGTGGGACAAGGATCCCGGCTAGGGCAACGCTTATGGATTTCCTCCGGATTCGGAGTATAGGAGCTAAGTTCATCTCTAACCCGACGAGGAACATATGGTAGGTGACGCCCAAGTTGGTGAACGCCTCCATGACCGTCGAGCTCCAGAAAGGAAGAATCGCTTCGTGGAACTTGGTAGTATCTCCAAGCAACGTCGGCCCAGCGAGGATGCCACCCTGCAAGCAATTGAGTAAGGTTGATGAGCTTCAGCTCTTTTCGTCACTTCCTCTTCTTCTTCTTTTCGCATCAAAAGTTTCGAGAGGATTTCAATGGCCAAAGATAGAGAAATGCAAGAGGAAAGCAAGCGTAGGAACAAGAAGGAGAAACTAGGATGCTCTCAACGAAAAGCTTCCACTGGATTTGAAACTTCCCTCCCAAAAAAATGGTAGTTTCTCCCCTTCTTTTTATGATTCAAGAGCTCGATCCGGATCCATACGAGAGTCGAGACTACGGCAGCCTAACCATATGCTTATAATGAACTATATTTTGAATCGGTCAGGATTCCGAAATTCGAAAAGAAAAACATAACTGAGGAAGTGCACGCGCCTAGTCCAGCAGAAACAGAACGTTTTACGCTGTCCTGAGCGTGTTCGAGTGTTCATTAATATGAAAACATACACCAGAAGATGTCAGGCGGATTCAGAAGAGAGGGTTCGCGAGTGCTTGCCACGTGCACTCACAATGATGTCGGCGACGAACCGAGGCTGATGGAGGGGCTTGAGGAGGACGGAGATGAGGCTACTCAGGACAAGCATGACCAGAATCTGGCTATACAGAGTGGGGAGAGAGCCGGTGAGAGGAAACTGACTCCATTCCATTTGGGCTGAATCACGAGGCGGGCATACTTGCATCTCATTCCTTTCCGGGTTCACGATGACCTTGTGTCCCTTGTAATTATCTTCTAGCACCATTTTCGCAGATGATCGTGGATCGCTCAGAAGAAAGCAAACGGAGGGAGCGAAAGCTTGGCCTGCGAGGAGCTCACGTTCGCAGGGCGGAGGAACAGAGTTAGAAAAAGGGGAAGGAGGAGCAGAGGAGGGAAGAGATCAGCAACTGCTAGGAGTTTGGTTTGTGCGGCTGCGAGCTTTCATCTGGGCTGGCCTCTGCAACTGCTGAAGCAGTGTCGATGGCTCTCTTCTTCTCTGCAACCTTCCGTACAGCTCTTGCCGGGTCAATTCGTCTAGAAACTTTCTGTTGAGGATCAGTTCGATCGTTTGCGCTGAATTGGCTAAAACTGCCCAATGGGGTTATTCAGTTTGCTATCCGGCGTCATCATGCGAGGCTGTGATTCGGGTTGAGTCGACCTGGCTATTATTAACCGCCGCCGGAGCACGGGATTGCGAACGAAGGAATAGCCATTCCATGTGGTCAGAAACTACTGAGAGCCGACGTGTTCTTGGTACTAATGCCGGTCGATTTGTTTCGGGTTATGCCTGCACGACTTGGATTACAACACTCGCAAGCTGCGACGCAAAATTATCTTCGGATGTAAATTTGATTAGGCTGTGGAAGAAGCAAGTAAAAATATCACATTCAAAGAATCAATGGCGAGTTCGTTCCTATCCTTCTTGCTTCTCGAAGGAGCAACAGGTTGGTTTGAAATTTTCTTTCATTTCAACGATAATTCAGGCTTTATCGTTAGAAAGAAGTTCCAAAAAAAAAATCTCTTTTTATTTGGGAAGAAGGGCAAAAAGAAAAGAATTAACAAAATAAGACTCAAGTTGCTTTTGGTAATCTGAAATTTTAAATAGGATAAGACTTGATAAGATAAGAAATGTAAGAATTTCTTCATATTCTATTTTATCCACTATTTGGTAAGCTGTGAATTTAAAGTTGGATGTATTTAGATTATATTATGTACATTATTTGATATAGTGATATATTGGTGTAAATGAACATAAAAATTCACAAATATAAATAATAAAAATATTTCGCGGCACTGGTGCCCACTTCATTTCTATTTGTCTTTTTTTCCTTTTTTTAAATTATTTTTCTTTTTATTTCTTTTCCCACTTCCATCATTCTCTAATAAAAGTTTATTAAATAGAAAATTGTACTAATATGCCTAAGATACTTAAATAAATATAAATATATTCATATTTTTATATTGAATTTATATTACAAGATATTATTAAATTCAACTATACAAACAAAAATAAGATTAAATTAAAAAACTAAATTGTTACTTTTTATTGTTTTGACTTTCTTATACTAGAATTCAACTATTATTTATATTGAAATATAATCTTACTTTTATTAATTTAATAAGCTTGTTATTTTAAGAAAAATAATTTTTTTTATGGATAGTAGAAATCCTATTTACTTTTATCCGACTTCCCTTGTGAGATAATTTTATCTAATCTATATTTCTCCTATATAAGATTTTATCCTGTCTTAAGTAGGTATTAAACGCAAGATCTTAATTGCCAAATACAGCCTAACTTCCTTTCCGAGGTTTTTCATTAATGAAATCCAAACCTAATTTTCCCCAAAAAACTTGCAGTTCTTGCATTTCCCCGCTATATTCCAACCTTGAACATTCAACATTTTCTCGAGACCTAAACAGGTCGAATGTATTTTTCTTCATTGCAACACAATTTTATACAATACTACCCACTATAAACTCAAGAACATTTTCCGCTCAAGTTAAATACAGATCTTCTTTCGATGAGATGCTTTTGACATTCGAAGATTCGTCATCTCGGCCCCTTCATCGTTTTTTCTGCTCCTCTTCCTGCTTCAGCTAATGGTCAGTTGGAGGTTTGGTCTATACCGTCGGCCTTTGTCGAGCCAAATATATCTTCAACGCCACTTCTCACCCTTTTTCTTCTCTCGGTAATCATGTCTGTGTATGCCTGAAACAGGAAAGGCCAATCTTGCAAAACCAATCTATCCCCTTCCCTTAATGCAGGATGTATGATAGGGCTATGGCCATACCTTGGGGTAAGAGTAAAGGAAGATGTACCACCATGAGCATATTAGCAAAGATATGATCGTCGTTACCAACATCGACTGCAAAACAAGCCAGCTACCGGCGATCACTAACATTCCCGTTAATGTTATTGTCCAAGGCTGACACCTGTCAATGCAACAATTGGATGCACAAACTTGATCAGAAAACTACTAATACAAAGGAAGGATTCCTGTTTGAAACCTTTGACAAAACAATCCTGTAAGCCGAAATGAAAAAAAATAAAATTACAAACACCCACTAAAGTTGAGCAAACCAATCTGGCTGGACTCGAGATATAACCTTGTACATCATCCATCTCTTGCAGTAATTCACTTTTTCTTCATATGGGTATCCTTGTACACAAGGTATGCAATCATCAACAGGACACATGCCAATTTATGTATTATATATAGCAGCATCTCAATCATGGTATTGGAGTCCTCACAATATAAACATGGTTGATCACTCTGGTCATTAACTATATTTGACTGTTTGCGAGGAGGGTTGGCATTTCATGATGGAAGAGCAAGAGTATATTTTCCAATAGTATCTTTGGAATGAAAGCAGATGCATGATGAGAGACCGTGTGCCTAAGCATCATGAAATAAGCCGCATCGTTTCCTATTATAAGCAGGCTATAAGCAGCCCAGATTTCCATTTGGTAGAGGAGAATACAATTCCTAAAATGAGAAGAACTAAGACACATTTAATCCCAATATCCAAATGTTAAGTTTACAAAAGAACCTCTAAGCTCTGATATCAAGATTTTAGACAGGCCTAACATAATGGCACTCTCTCTCCAAAAGTTCAAGCATCCAGACGTTGCATATGAAAATTAGCTGAACCCATCTTAAAAGTGAAGTTCACAGATATCAAACAGAGTCGTCTGGAGGGAGAAAACAGAGCAAACCATCTCTGAGAGTCTGCAAAGCAGGTCTTTCAAAGGATTCTGAACAATAATAATATGAGTGAACAACTCGCCATCAACATTAGATAGAACTTGCATCTTCACAGAGGAGAAAAGCTGAAACATGCACATACAAAGAAGGTTATGACTGAAGCTGCACTGATCATACATCTGAATCAATCATGCAAGGAGAAAGTTTGTCAAAGGATTCTGTTGATGCAAGGTAAACAAGAAACATGACAAGGCTTGTAGACCTCCATGAAAAGTACTTCAGAGCTCCTAAAGAATTGTAGAAAGCAAGTGCTTGAAGGCAGATGATAATAACATGGAACAATGCAAGGATTAAACAAATAGGAAATAACTAAGAATGCTTAAAACTGAAGAAGAGTGCAAATTACTGATCAAAACCATAAATCACTAACATGGGTTCTATTATTGCAGGGTAAATTGAATTGCTTGCCGAGATATCTATGGATTCCTTACTTATACCCATATTTTTCCAGAAGGCACTCGGGCCATCTACCGCCACAAGTTTCTAGACAAATCCATAAAGGTTCCACATTGTTCAACATGGCATTACATAGAACTTTGTCTGATACTAATTCTCCTTCAAAGCTGCCTCGGTTGTAGTCAAGTTCAACAACTTGGACGTGGAAACATATGCCATATCCCAAATATGACTGCAGAGTGTGTTCAAGTCTCTATGCAGAAATGACACTTCCAATTATCATCTCGACCAAACGTAACTCGACTACAACAACAACACAATAGGTAGCCATTTGAGCAAGAAACCATCAAGTTCAATGGTTGATTAGGCATGAATGGATCGCCAAGACAACCCCATCCGTCGGGCCTTCAGAACTGACCCATTAATTCAGAAGTCCAACTCAGTAAAGAAACAAGTCAAAAGCATGGTCAGCTATTGTTCTCACATCAAACTAAAGTACTGGACTTTTTGCCAGAACAGCTCATGTAGTTATTCGCATCAGAAATTCCCAATGACCCTTTAAACGCAAACCCCCAAGCAATCGCTGAATCGACCGGAAACAAGAACGCGTCAATCAAAAACTTCACCTTGACATCGAACAACCAAAATCACACACCGCCATACGGTAAAATCGTCGCGAATCGAAAAAGCACAAGACAAAAGAACGATGGGAAACACAAAACGGGAAGTCTCACCAGGAAGGCTTGGTGTCCCAGACAGACTCGTATTCGGGGGAGAGATAGTTCAAGTACCCATCCATGTCGTCGACGGCGCCGTTTTCGTCCATGAACGCGGACTCGTTTCGCTCGTTCGAACCGCCGGCGAACGCCGCGGCTCCGCGCCGAGAGGAATTCCCCGCCGCCACCACCGCTTTCCCGCGGGAAGAAGATGCGCGGGGCGAGACAATGGGACGAGAGAGGAGGTGGGTTCGCGAGGAGGGTAGAGAGGGACTCCATGAACAAGAGATGCAGAGCGGGAGAGGTGACATCGTCCCCATCTTCTATCGTCGGAAGAGACGACGGGGCAGCAACTGGCAGCTCTCGGTCGCTAGAGAGAGAACCGGATAGGACCTAACGACGTCGTTTTTCCAGCGTTTCGTCCCTCGACATTGTCAAACGTTTTCTTTCTTTCTTTTTCTTTTTTCCCAGGCATTTTGTGTATTCTTGTTTTTTTTTTGGGTCGAAAAGCATTTTGTGTTCGAATTGCCAAAATCTGATCCGGATGCACATGGATCCAAAAGTTCATGCACCTTATTTTCTGAGTGCATCGGACTTAAAATTTCTTAATTTTAAATTTCAATCAGTTTATTCTTGAATTTGCAATTCAACATAATGCTTGCAATTTGATAGGCAATGATAAGTCTCCTAGGATGCAAAAATGAAAGAAAAAGGCGACACGGCATGATTGTTATGATTGATCAACCTTCGTAATTTGAAAATCAAATTAGCATGACTGGTTGAAACCCTATGATATTTTGGCATGGGATGGATTTTAAACAGATTTAATTGTGTGTCATTCCAGAATCCACTCCAAAGTTGGCAACGATCAAAACATTCAACTCCTCACGGTCATAGCACGGAGTGGATCCTAGTATTATTTACATACCCAAACATCTCATCTCCCCCTTCCTCGTCACAAGCACACACAGGTACAAAGTAACTAGTAGCAAAGCTAAGTCAAGACCGTCTCTGTCAGATAATGACTTGCTAAATCTAGTGGAAGCACGGCCGTGCCTAGAGCGTAGCTCGACGGAAATCTTGGGCATGAATCCACTTCGAGAATCGATGAATTTTGGCTGTCCTTCATTTTTAAATCCGGGGAATCTGAGAAGGAAGAACCGAAGCACATGAGACAACAGTCAACAAAGTACGGCCATGCGCAGGGAGCATAGCCTTCCGACCTGCAGAACTCAATACAAAACTCCAAATTGAAGTATTCAATGATCGTACTCTTCTCTTGCGCAATTTGCCCGGTATATCTCCATTTCTCAGGCCCAAGTTTCATCAACATGTTGGGCATGAAAACGAAAAGAACAGCAAAGATATCTATACACACATACACGCAGAGAGAAGATTCCTCGAGCTTTGTCTGTCTTTGGCAGCATCTGCAATTTTTCAATGCAGTCCAATTTTGTCTCTCTCTCTCTCTCTCTCTCACGTGTACCATGCCCGTCTTGATGCGAAGATGCCCTTAAAAACAAAAGAGGACACTCGATCCTATTCTTGAATCATGGGCACAGATTTTAACCACATTTCTAGCTAAGTCAATCATGTCAGAAAGATACGAACTCCTACTCCTTTTCTTCCCCTGGACATGGTGGGTGCCCGACCCCGCCTTCTCACGGGCATTGGACACGGCAGCATCGTTGAGGAAACTTACCATCATAATCAGCATTGTTCATATTCACCGGTAGTAATGATTTGAGCAACCGTACTTCGGATCGGTGAGTTACATTAAACGCTTAATCAAAATCAAATATGAATAGTGCCATCGATTGGAATCGTAGAAAAAATGAGGCTTTTTTCGGGATCGATGATCTCACTCACATTTGTTCCCATTTTTGAGTCTAGGATTCATCGCCAGATCCGCAAAACCAGCACCTAATGAATACGACAACAGCCAAGAAACTGCCCTGGCTCAGAACAGCGTGGTCCCTTCAGCTCTGTTCCATTAACTTAAAGCAACAAAATGCGAAAGAGACAGCAAGAGCAAATATACACTATCAGCTCAATCCGTTGATCCCTGATTAAGTGAACTAATCCACATTTGATGAGAGACAAGAGCGATAAGTAGGCCCTGTTACTCTATAAAAACATAGTTATGGAACGCCTATGATTTGATATACACCACATAAAGACAAGAGTGGGAACGCCCGTACACGACACCGACCCCACAAAAAAGAATTCATTTTGTGCATCGGTGATGGGACATGGCCATCCCTCTTTCGTTTAATTGACTGCAGCACAGGCACGGTTCGCGTAGCAATTGTCGTAATCTAATTAATGCAGCGCCGGAAGATCTTACATCCGCTGCCACGGGGGGGAGACTCGTCGACTCCGCCGCCGTCGCTCCGTTGCCGCCGCGGCCGCGACATGAGGCTGACGAGGAGGTCGGCGAAAGCGCCCACAATGAACTTGTGGGTGCTCTTGGGGTTGAGCGCGAGGTAGCACAGGAGCAGCTCGTGCAGCAAGTCCCAGTCGGACTTTACGTCGAACAGCTGGCGGGCCTCCACCATTTCCTGCATGGACCGCCGGAAGTCCGCGTAGGGGTCGGGGGAGTAGGTGGGCACGGCGACGCTGTCGTCGACGAGCGGCGCCGAGGCCTCCGGCTTGGCGGCGGCGGCGGCGGCGGCGGCGAAGGCGGAGGCGGAAGGCGCGGAGTCGACGATGGAGTTGGAGTGGCCCGGGGAGGAGAAGAAGAAGCGCTGGGAGGCGAAGGCGGCGGCGAGGTCGGGGTCGGCGTCGGCGGCGGTGGCGGCGGCGGAGGTGGAGGAGGAGGAGGAGGGGGAGGAGGAGGAGGAGGAGGGGAGGAGGGTGGGGTCGAAGAGGGTGTTGAAGTTCTTGATGAGGGTGGAGGTGGGGGTGGCGGAGGAGAAGGGAGGGGAGGGGGAGTGGGGGGAGAGGGGAGGCTTCCACTTGGTGAAGCAGAGGTTGAGGTTGAGGTTCTTGCGCAGGGTGGCCGGCATTGGCAGATTTTGAGAGAAGATAGAGAGGAAGAGAGAGAGGGAGATGAGCAGAGCAGAGAGACAGAGGAGCAGAGAGCAGCAGTTAGCTCCGGAGGCGACTTTGCAGAGATGGGTGGGCTGGGCAGAGCATGACATCCAAAGGTAAAGTGGCTCTCCTATTTATATTATATTTGCGTTCAGAAAGGGGAAGAGAGAGAGAGAGAAAAGAAGGGGCGATGATTCTATGCCGGCCTCGGACATGTACTAGGATGAACATGGAGGAGATTATGATGTACCATTTTCAATAATCTACTTAGTACAATTATGTGACATGACGGTTCAACTCAAGTGTACCACGTGACATCAATAAGACTATGAAGATTAACCGGAAGCAAGGTCGTGGTACATCTATTAGGATGAACATGGAGGAGATTTTGATTCACCATTTTTAATAATCCATTTAGTACAATTATGTGATTTGACGATTCAACTCGGGTGTACTGCATGACATAAATAAGACGATGAAAATTAACTCAAAATAAAGTCGTCAGTAACGTCATATATGTACTCATCACATATGAATATGACACTCTTTTATCCGATTACTCGACTTCTCTTTGTCATGAATTTTTTGTCATGAGACTTTCTAGTCCTTTTATTTCATCGTAGGATCATCTTGCATCGTCCTACAGTACATTCGGAATGACTTTTCCTTACGCCGGACAAACGCCCCGCCTATCTTTCTTCACGAATTATGTCGTGAGGGTCGCTGCACATAAAATGGCCTAAGGGAGAAAACGATCCTTGAATCGAGTCGATGTAGAGATAGAATCTTTCCTAATTTTCTATGGTTTCCTCCTCGAATCGGAGGCTAGGCAAGTACAATGCGTAGCCCAACTTTTCAAACGCATGCTATGAAATTCCAAGTGAAAGGGGGGTGGGTACGACAGGGAGGAGTACGAGGTGTGACCCCCCATATTTTGACCTCACATTCGAAAAGTATCTTCAAATATATCAATTTTATCCTCCCGAAATTAATAAACGTGTCAAACAATGTCAATTTATGATCTTGCTAGGGATATTTTGGGAAGATTAGTCACAAAAATCTGGGCCGGCCTCATCTTTTGGCCCCACCACTCGGGTGTTTTGACGCTAAGGGTATGTTTGATAATATTTTTACTTTTGGAAATAATTTCTTTTGAGAAATAATTCTTTTTTATTTTTACTCCCTAGAATAATTTTTGAGTAAAATAAGACGTTTGATAACTATAAAATTTTCTTTTTTTTTGAATAGAAATGCATTTGGTACCAACAAAAAAAAATTATTTATTTTTTTCCCGATAGTGGCAATGACCGATGGGCGAAGGGCAGCGGTGAGTGGGCAGGGGTGGCCGGCAATTGGTGATCGGTGGCCAACGGCGGCGGTGACTGACAATAGGGGCAACCGACGACTAGCAGCGGGGACGGCTGGCGACCGGCGACTAGTGGTGGGGACGACCAGCGATCAATGACTAACGATGGTGGTTGGCGGCTGGGGGCAAGTAGTGGACAGTGGTGGGCGAACGATGGTGTGCTATGGGCGGCAAGTAATCCCCAAGAAATAGTTTTTAGAATTTTTTTTTTGGTAACCCAGGGAACCCTGCACGGCCGGCAACCGAGGAGTAAACCTTGGGGGCGACACGTACGACCACCAAGCACGTGCCACCAGGGTAAGTCCACTAATGACGCCCCCGAGATTCGAACCCCTCTCCTTCGTGAGGGGGAGGAAGGCCCAAGCCAGCGACGCCATCACATGGGGTGGTAAGTTTTTAGAAATTGTTCATAGGAATAAAAAGCTACTTTTTTCTACTTATCATTTCTATTCCAAATCTATTCTTAGGAATCTCGGGACCAACTTTCTATTCCTGGGAATAGAAAAATCAATTGGCGTTACCAAACGGATTTTTGTTCTTTTTTCTATTTCAGGGAACAAAAGAACAGAAAAATAGAGAAATAAAAACGTTACCAAACAGGGGCCTAAATGAATGAACAACATTTCCTACCAAAAAAAAAATGAAGAGCATTAGCCTACTGCGAATTCTTACGCATAAAACCATGAAAAAAGTACTTTGATTTTGACTTGTTTGGTGCACTCATAATTATAAGCTACCGTTTGTCATTACACAGTCAATCTTTGCATCCATACAATAGTGTAATAATTATATTAGAATTTTACGCAAACATTTAGAATTAATATTTTATCAAATTATAAAATTTAGAATTGAAATGATATTCGTACAATAAAATTTCGGCTGATTGAACAATTTCTTATGGGATTTTGTACTAGTCATAGACTTGTTATAGGCCATACCTTCTTTACCCCCTTTGATTCGGAACCATTTAAAATGACCCGAATTTTGGGAATTGATTCTTGCACAAAGTTTAATTTACCTCTAGATTGCTAGACCCTAGGGTCAGTCACTAAATTAGGAATGTCCAACCATATAAAGTACAAATCAAAACTTTTCCCAATTGAAAGAAATGAAGATTGCATTTGGGGTATACCTTTATCATCCTTCACATGTGGATGTTTCTAAATTAATGGACGATTCCATTGGATTGAATCAGGTTTGTTCAATAGGCCAAGACACAGGTAGTCCGATGGGATCGGTTCAGTCCAACCACCGGCAGAAATTCTCGGGTATCGTTATTGTCGTGCGGATCATTCGCAATCACAACCTTCGGACCGGGACCAAACTGCATTTATGCGATGATTCGGCGTTGAGCCGGCCTGATCGAAGGCGTTAGGTCGCATCGGATGTCGACTCGGATGTCACGAACGATGGCTAACTCGATTTGCGGCGGACAGAGGCAATTCAAAGCTCTCGGTACACTTTGAAAACGTCGTCCGCTCGATCGCGTAGCATCAATGCGTTCGGTTGGTAACCGCCCGTTTGCTTCATTCCGTGTCCAACGCCCCTCCGTTAGCCGTTCACATCACCCTGCACCCTCCTCGATAACTTGAGCTCGAGACTTTTCCTAATTCGAATCTCACTGCGTCCGTCGTCGGTTTCGGAGGGGTCCAGCACGATCCGACGGCGGTCGTGCGCCGGGCACATCCGAGATCGAACGAATTCGAGATAGGGTAGTAACAGCTCGAAGGGGAGAGGGTGAAACTGGTGCTTTTGCTTTGTCTTTAAGAGAAAGGGAAACGGTCACTGTCCGTCGGGGTTTTAGGCCAGAGGAACGATACAAAAACTGGGCCACTCTCGAGAGATCAGCATCACGAGAGAGATGACCTAATGGCCATTAGGTTAGGCAACATGAGGTTTCTGCATTATTGTCCTTCCGAGTCCTTTCCCTCCAAACTCAGCAAGTTTCCAAACGTTGGCTCCAAACTCGCGCCATCGTTCGCTCCAGAGGCCTCGTGAAACTGAGATTTACCTACTTATAAGATGAACTATTCTATAGTTTAACACGGCTTTTAGCTAACGTATGCATGGATTAATAGCTTGACTACTGTCACTGGCTCTTTCTTTAGGGCCAAATTGTGGTCTTTATATATAAATAGATGTGCCCCCAAGAAGATAGTCCCCGAAAAGACCCAGATGGGGACCTGCAGAAACAGCTGGGAGGGACAGACCTGAATGTAGATCCCACATTCGAGACCCTTTTGACCTACCCTATAAAATTGAAATAAACGTGTACTTAATGAGTTTGGAAAACCCATTTTTGGTAGGTGAAATTCGAGACCCTTTTGACCTACCCTATAAAATTTTATGGACCGGATCAACAGCTCGAATCCGAAACCATTCACACTCGGTAATGTGGAGAATCGAATTCGAACTTGCATTCGCCTAATTCACTTGCGAATCCATCTATCAAACCCTTTTGAATTGAACTTCGTTTATATCCTCCCATGTCGTTGAGCTCTTATTTGCTTTTAGAGATGGCAAAACGGGTCGACACACACGTGATCATCAGACTCACTACAGATAATCCTCATGCTGTTGAATTATTTGCTGAACTCATCGAATCAGACGCTTGGGATCCCACGGTAGAGTCCAATAATATCTTTTCCAAGCTAGACAATCATGCAATCGTACCTTGGTGTTTTCTTAAGCAAATCGGGGGGGATTTTCCCTCAAATTTTCTCATCGGGTTGGAACTCGGAACGAAGCACGACGAGATCGTCTGCCAGAAAGGAAGAAAAGGAACTGACAGTTGCGCAGAGCATCTTCAGCCCACTTGATCAGGAAGGAGCAGCAATGAGCTGTTTCGATCATACATACATGCTCTTAATCTTCTTGTTTTTATTTTATTTTATTAGGCTGAACGTTGAACATTTTCCTGAAAGGGTGAAAGAAATATCGTATTCGGGGTGATTTTCCTTTCGTTACAGACTAATAATAATAGGTGCATCGCTCGATTACATTTCAAACAATGTGTTTCTCGGGCCAATGTCGATGGATCAAGAGGGCTAGCGGTGGCCTCTGTCATCTAGGTCCAAAAAAAAAAGGCTTTATCATTAGGTAAACATCTTTCTTAAAAGAGCGTAATTAATTTAGCATCTTAGGGCAGATTTATTTCGTTGAAAATTTCGTGACAAAGGAAAATAGTTTCCATAAAGGTCATTTTCAAGGAAAATGGTTAATTTTCGTTGGTTTGGTAGTTTAGGGAAAATGATATTTCTTCTTGCCTCGAAAGGAAGTCGTTTGCCTTCAATCTAATCTTATCATTTTCAATTCACGAAAAATGTTTTCTGTAAACTGATTAAATTATCGTCATCTAAACACCGAAAAGTCGAAAATCAGCGAGGCTGAGGCAGAGAGTCTCATTAGCCTAGACAGAGGAACTTCATCTTTTTACCCAAGGGGGGAGCTCGTGACTTTTGAAGGGCTTACGATTCAGGGTTAGCTTTCGGAGCCCTGCGCAGCTTTCTGTTTTCTCCTGCATTTGTCTGACGCATGGTAAAACTCGGGAACTCTAGTGTTGTATTCTTCCTGCTGGGTGAAAGTTTCGAATTGGAAAATTCCCTTGGGAACCTTAGACGGACCCCCCCCCCCCAGCTGCAGACTTGTCTAACTTCGACAGCCATGATGACCTCCTCGTCAAAACGAACTGTCAATCCTGAAATTGATCACTCGCTTTCCTCTTTCTCTAATGAACATCGGCTGTTAGACCGGACAGCCGCGAATCGAACTTCTAGCGCTAGGACAAGAAAGCAGACCGAAGCTCGAGCGGGCATGGGACAACAGGGTGTTTTTGCCTTTCCAGGAGTCTGCTGGAGTTTCACATTATATGTTAAGACTGGCTTTTCTCATTTCACTGCTTCTTTTTCCAATGGTCCAAGGCACGGCCCAGGAAAAGGAATCAAGGGTCTTGGCACAATGCCATGCCCATTTCCCATCGTTGAAGACAATAGTAGGAGTGACCATCAAGGCGATTGGTCCGGTCGTAAGACAGTCATCAGACCAGTAAAAGTTCGGGAGTTCGATTCATGGTACGAGCAAATATTTGAACAGCTCATGTTATAGCATACCTCGTATGAAGAGATAACTTGACAGGAAAGCAACGATGGGAGATATTTTATAGAAAGTGTGAAGGTCTTTCGATAATCCTCGGGAGGATCGTGCTTTGAGGAATCGACGTGCTGTGAATGAGAATAGGCATTTCTCATTTGTAGTAATTATTGCCATGATTAAGGCCATGGCGCACCGTGCACGGCAACATCTTCGAGAAGCACTGCCGTAAGAGACCATTCAAGCCGGTTGCCTCTTGTCGGGCTACTCTACGATTCGATGTTGGAGAATACGTCGGAAACTTACCATTCGAACTAAACAAGCGCGCTCGAAAATATGCATCGGCTATGCTCCATTAAAGAAACAAATTTCACGTCGTACTTTAATAGTTTGAAGTTTGGATGACCAGTTTTCCACAATCACCTATTTTTGTGAGGGGGATATATGCAGGAGCTCTAATTATACCAAAGGTCATACTCGATTGATTTCGAATTGGGTATAGATAGTCACGTGAAGAGCTTACGCGGATGCATGATGCTAGAGAATATTAATTGTGAATATGCCTAGCATTACTCGAACGAGATATTGCGTGGAGGTTCTACTCCAGCCGGCGGGCGACGTGGGTGGCCGGGCCTAGGCGCGACAAAGCCGGTCTGAGGAGGCGGGCTCGGAGGGAGGTTACCTGAATTGGGCCCAACAGATGGTTAGGCCTGATCAAGGCTGATTTCGAATTGACAAAGGCCTACTTTAGAAGTAAATGCAAAGCATTGCACGAATCGAGCAATTTCAATCCCGAAAGCAATATCCCTAAATTTAATGTTTTCCCTATCGTGAAGATGAAGAAGGATCTGCTCATTGAAAGCTCGTACCTAAAAAATGCCAGCGCCCTTGCCCCACACGTTACGTAGATCTTAACCCACCCTAATCCTTGGAGTACGAATTTAGATTTTATTAATTAAATTCGCAGCGAAAATATTCCCAAATTACATAAGAACAATAACATTTAGAGGTTTCTATTACTATGAAAACCAGAGAATTGAATTAATATCTTTGCTTTGGCCAGGGGTAATGGTTCCTGATTCAGTTCAATGGAACCAGTCATTATTTTTTTTTCATATTTCCATCCAGATGTCTTATTGTCCAAAGCATGATCGAGAACAAATTTAGAACTCGAGACAAATCCTATACTTCCATCTGGGTATCTTATTATCCTATTTGGGCTCCCATTTCCTTGGAAACAATAAACTAAAACCACAAATTTTTTTTGAAGAAATATATATATATATATATATATGTGTGTGTGTGTGTGTGAGAGTAGTCAATCCGGTCCGATTTCCCCTTAGAATTGGCAATCGGATTGCTCAAACACCAGTTCTACTTTTAGTAATTGATAACCGGACCGACACTCCCAGGAACCAATTTGGTCAAGTCTAGTCCGAGTAGTTCCCAATTTAGCCTATCTGTTTTTCCCATCCCTAACTTTGGCATCAATTTTTCTTTTCAAAGAATTCACTCTTAAACTAAAAAGATTAATTTAAGAAAAAAAGGGATTACATATAAATTACCAAAGCTACGCCTGACTACGTAGATAATCAACCAAAGCAACATAGATCTTGCTTCCCTAATAACCATCTTCGGCCGTCATCGCTGATATATATATTTAATTGATAATTAAGGGAATCGGTCGTGATTAAATTAACTTCATCTTCACTCTAACCAAAAACTAATTTCGATGTAAAGATCATAAGCGAAGTCGACGAATGAAATGCCTCTCCCAATTATCATTTTGTGTGCTCTCTTTTTAACTCGAAATATAAATTTTATTCTTGTAAACTCGTCTTAGTACGCCGAGCGCAATTATTTTTTCAAGCAGTCTCAACTATTAGTAACGTCACATCACATATTGTGCTGAAATAATTGACCGATATCAAGCTAAACAAATCAACAATAATTTAGTGTCTATGGATCTTGATATGCGCCATCAACTAGTCTTGGATTCTTGGTGATTTGAAATTAGCTTATGATGGAAATTTAATTTATTATAAGCTTTTGGGCCCAATATGGGGTTGCCTATAATCAAATAAAGCGAACGTCAATACGTTATGCTTTCAAAGGGATTCCGCGACCTTATCAATTAAACAAGAGTAGCTGATCTAGAGAAGAGATGTTAACGTCAAAGCAATAATCGTCAACAGTGAGCAATCTGGCAGTGTAGGGGCCGAAAAGAAAAGAAGGCTATGATTAAGAACATTGCTCTCTCGCTCTCGCCTCTCACTAGACTTACCCTTCATCGCTCCCTCTCTTGTAACTAACTTTTATCGTCGTAATTTACTTAAATTTGTGGCTAAGTTATTTTGTTTCAATACCTTTTGAACCCTTAAATCGAGATGTGGACTCTGGAGTATGGGGGATTTTTTTCATTTTCAACAATTGATACTTCGACAATGGCCGAGAATGAGTCGATGCCTCTCTCAACTCATGAATTGTCAGAAGAAAGATATCATTGCTTATTCCTAGACTCACTAGGGAACCAGATTGGACCGGACCGATCAATTTGAGCCCAATATGGTTTCAAGATCATATGAGCTGATTCTTGATTTCACAAATTAGAAACCAACTCTTCTAGTTTGGTTCTTGGTTTCAAGGTGAGGATCGACGCATCCTAGATTCAATCACACCTATACAATGGTCTCCCCAAAAACAATATGTACATAGATCTCTACTTATCTATCATTTTCAACTAACGAAGTTAGTCCTTGACAAAGCCTACTTCTTACTAGATGCAAAAATGAACGTTTTCTTCGTGTGAAGAGGTAGAATCCAAATCGAAAACTACCGTCGAGGGAAACCCCTTATCTCGAACGAATTCAAACCTACCATTTAGTTGACCAAAGGAGCCTTGCCCAACTCCCTCACGTTTTTCCTCGTGAATTCAAGAAAATTGGGCCAAAAAAGAGAAAAAAAATCAAACTACAGTCTAATTTTCAGGAGCTGGACCACAATCTGGGGATGCATAATTGTTTTCCCATTTGTAAATTTGTGATCTGTAGCAGAGGGAAGACTCTGCAACGCGAGGTCTGATCCAACTCCCCATACATATATATATCAACTCAGTTTGCTCGGATCACGAACCTGAAAGTGACTTCGCATCTGGATCACTGCGTGGGAGAAGTCGCAGATACCAGACGAGACTCACGTTATGACAAAAGAAATGGTATCCCCAATGCTCACTTAACCAAAGCTTGAAAAGCCAGGATGATAAGGCTCACGAGGGGTAGAGAATCTTCTCTTCAATTAATTGAAAAATTCAACTCCCGTCATGATTTTCTCATTTACATTACGATTTTCTTTTTAATTTGCAAATGATATATGATTATAAAATAACAACATGGGTTTTCCATACATCTGATCATCATCCGTTGAGAGCCAGTATGTGCGGCTGTTAAGGCAGAGATCAGAAGCAAGCATCGTTTTATTTTATTACTCAAGAAAGGGCAGAAAGTATTAAACAAGTGGAGATCTTGCTTGCTTCGTCTGCAGATTCCGAAACGGAAAATTGAGAAAAAAAATAAAAATCATCAATGGGGGAGGATCTACAAAATCTCTCTCTCTCTCTCTCTCTCTCTCTCTCATGTCTTATCTGCAGGAGAGGAGTGATTTGAAGAAGGGTTTCGAAAAAATAAAATTAAAGTACACTCCCTAATCTGGCAAATATTTAGTCCCGTGAAATCAATAATGATACCCTCTGCAAATTCTGAAATTTTTTGTAGTTCTCGAGATGCACGAAACTTTGGGAGGTGTGAAGTGGCTCGAGTCAGAGAGAAACGTCATCAACCTCTGCAACGATCTCTGCTTCATCTCGCAGAATCTCTCGATACCGGCATTCGCTGCTGCAGAAAGCTTTCTCGCCCCTGCAATGAAACGAGAACAGCATTAGTCATGGATTTGCTCCGTCATAAATATCTCCCATCTGTCCAGGGTGGAGCGTGTTTACACTCCATGACATTATCTTCTATGCTCTTGAGAAGAAGAGGAAAACAGAGGATGAGAACAAGGACCTGTTCAAAGTTAAAAAATGGATGGACGAGTACCTGTAAATGTAAATGTCGGCGTTCTGTTCAATGCTCTTCTTGCATGTGTAGCAGGAGCTGAGGAAGCTATCTGGACCAAATTGTGCGTGCTTCTTAACCTCGCTAGGTAAACAATATGTCTCCACTACAGAGCTACCAAAAATATGGGTGGCCTTCGGGTTAGGCCCGTGAGATATCACGCACGTGTAGTCCTCCGAGAGCTCCATCTCGCTCACAGACAAACGCCCTCTCATCGGCACCTGATCATCAAGAAACGCAAAATTCGGAGACCCGCTTGGAGAAACCGCGGGCTCTTGAACAGGAGGGGCCTCAACTTTCGATCTTGATCCGGGCAAGACCAGTTTGTCACTTCCTTTGACGTCAGATTCTTGATGGTCGCGTGCTTTGTTGTTCGACAGTGTGTCCACAAGAGCGAGGCCGGTCCTTGTGGTGGAGTCGAGCTCTCGAAATGGGTGTTTGTTAACTTCATGGAATCTTTCTGGGAAGCTCGGAGGCTGGTGATAGTTTTGGTACCAAAAAGGGAATTTGAGGTGCGAAAAAGGATTGATGTGGAGGGTGCTGCTTGGGCTGCTGGGACCGCCCAAGCCCATTACGTATTTGGGTTCGGTGAGTGCAGTCTTGATCATCAAATGCATGAACCTCGAAGCTAAGAGAGATGGGAAGATTGTTTGGTTACTAGAGGCGTGATTGTTCGGAGCGGTGGTGGACTGAGAGCGGTGATCGGCCACCAATGCCTGCTTGTTCCCTGCCACTGCTCTTGGCCTGTTCCTCAGCATTGAGTACCCAATTCCGCTGCCAAAACAGTCGCGAAAATTAGCTTCAAGAAGATCAATCAGAGAGAAAGAGAGAGAGAGAGTGAGAGAGCAAAGAAACTCACTTCGCAAATCGGGAAAAAAAGAGGTCTTCTGTTTAGTGATCGGGTTACCCTCAAAGATGAAGCTTTGAAAAACACTGTCGAAGATGATCCTGGAAGTTTCAGATGGAAGGAAAACGAGTCCAAATTTCTGTTGCTTCCATGTATGACCACCAGAACTTTCTCTCTGAATTTGGTGAATTTCTTTCTCGGGTTCTTCAATCCTCAGAGCCAGAAAGGGAACGAGAGAGCGACAACCTCAACACCAACAGAAGCAGCAGCAGGATCGGCGAAGAGAGCAGGGGAAAGAACCTCCATAAGCCGGCGCAGGAGAACGATCACCCTGATCTTCTCAGACCGAAACTAAGACCATAAACGGAGGAGCCACAGATATTAATAAAGAGCGCACATAACACCATCGCCAATCAATCAATCACTCAATCGTCAAACGTCACTAGGGGCGGGTGGGGAGCCAGGGGATGAGAGCAACTCCCACTTCAGGAAGAATCCCCCCTCTCCCTTTTTAACGTTTATTTCTCCCCCTCCCTCTCCGTCTGGCCCGGGTGGTGGGTCAGCTTCACCATCCGTGTCATCAATGTTATCCTGTTCCCTGTGCCGTCTCTCTCCCTCTTTCTTCTTCCCCCACCTCCGGCTCAGCGAGAAAAGGGGCAACTTCAAGAGAGAGAGAGAGAGAGAGAGACGGAGAGAGAGATATTGAGAAAGAGAGTGGCGAGACGTGGCGTATGAAGAGGGAGGAGGCGTGTGCATGCAGGGTCAGTGGTTTTGACAACGCGGATCGCCTCCTCCCTTCTTTTCTTCCTCCGCGAGGGAATTTTGTCAGCTTCTTTACGTCACATCCGTGTTATGGATGGACCATCCTCGCGGGCCATTACACAGACGAAATGCTTCTCTCGGATTGGAGCCCTTGGTTGATGCCAGTTTCAACCGAGGCCGCCTTGCTGCAGTCGTGAAAATCAGCGCTGCAGTCTTCATAAAGAGATTTGACGAATCCTTCACATACTTGCATTTTCAAATGCTTCACGGTATTCCATAATTACAATATAGAGTTAAAATTATATCCAACGGATAAGTACGTCGTTACTGCACACGGATTTGACTTGATAATTACCATTATTATGCATATAAAAAAGGATCTAATCCATCGAGAATTTGGTAATCGTGGCCTCACATACTTTCACATGATTTAAGATTGAAGTTTGAATAATTGCGTATGAGCATTGACTTAGCATCGACAAGTCGGAGTCTTGCACGCATTAGTAATAAACTCAATATCTATAAAGCGACGTTCTAAAATTCAAAATCATCTAAAATGCAACATACATCGTACATGACCGGTTTGGCAGATAAGATTGAGACTTTTGATTATATACGATTTGATGCTACACCATAGGAGCAAGAAATTCTCAAATTCTCGCTCAGAATTTTGCGGAATTGTTACATTGACCCACGTCTGTAAACATTGGCAAGGATAATTATGGTTTGAAATAAAGATCGACCATCTACATCAATGATGATAAGTAAGGGGCATATTCATTTTGTATCATAGTCAGTTTTTTTACTCTCTCTCTCTTCCCCTACACGTAACCCCTCTCTCTCTCTCTCTCTCTCTCTCTCTCTCTCTCTCTCCCTATCGCTTTCTCTCTCTAAATGTCACATTCAATTTTTGTCGTGACTCTCTCGGAGTAGTCAATTGTTTTTGTCCCCATCTTCCTCTCTAAATTATGAGGTGGGCATGGGCCCCACCAGCCAGAAATTAATTATTCGTCGTCCCTCTCCCATCCATTCCAGCGCCTCCTATGCATTCTATTCATCCTATGGATTAGGACGATAAACATAGAATTCCCCCCACCCAAAAAAAAAAAAACAAAAAACAGATTTTAGCAGGCTTAAATTTATAATTTTTTTTTGCTTCGTTCGATCCAAGGTCTTCATCATGATTTTATTAATAAGTTTTTAATTACGTGTCGATTCTAGTGCATGACTCGAGAGATTGAAAAAATAAAAAAAAATAAAAATTTCCCCTTTTTTTGTTGTTTAGCGTGAATGTAAAGATAATCAAGCGCTTGGCAAGTTGTTTAATCGTTTCCTTGCGTTAGATCGATTGTTTTATGATGATAAGGGATCTGATTGTCTAAACTTGTAGCTCGGATAAGTACTTGCATTGTGATAACGTAAAACCCCTCTCCGCCGGAGAATCTCATGTTCGCCAGCTAAGAGATCGTGATTAGCAACGCGAATCAATGATTAGTCCGATTAATCTTGAGTTAGGAGTGTGCAAAATAAATCACCCGAATCAGGAACCATTTGGATCGCCCGGTTTGGTCCGATTTTCAAAAGTGTCGATCTAACTACTAGTTCCTAAAAATAAAATCAGTGTCCAAACATTCTAATTTACAATCCTTGATTCCAAAGCGATATTGAATGGGATTGATTAAATATACTTTTTGATATTATTATTTCTTTAAAAAAAATATGAATTCTATATCATTCTAGTTTCAAGTAATAGGAAAAAAAGTGATTCATTTCATTATACTAAATTGGGAATCGGATTGGATTAGTCCAATCTAATCCTTTGAAATTTCAAGAATCAATTCTTCTGATCCAGTTCGTAGTTCTACTTTAAAGCTGGATTAGATCGAGAAGAGATCGCTCCTAAAAAGATGAGCGATCAGCTTGTCCGTCGCCGTGACGATGGGCAATACCTCCGGAGAGAAAATTGATCTTATTGATAAGTTTTTTTTTTTTTTGGAACGAAACAAGCGGACCCGCAATCCCTCAATCGGATCGAATGGTCTTATCTCCGTTAATCGGATAATTACAGAGAGAGAGAGAGAGAGAGAGCAAAATCCAATGTAGGGATGTGGAGCCAACTACCACGTGGCGAGACATTAATTATATATGTCTTTTTGGTGGGCCCCCCAACGAATGATCAACAACAACATTATCCATCATCATTAACGAGTCCCCACTCTCCCCCAATCTACCCTTCCTCCTCTTCTCTTTTTCCAAATGTCCATTTTTGTGCCCTCTTTGGAGTGGGTGGTGAGGCCCAACGTTTTCCTTAGCCCAATCTGTGGGCCTCCGTTTTCGATGAATAAAGCTAGTAGTGGGGGCCCATTGAAAGCGATCCGGATCTGCCTTTTTCTTTCTTTGTGAAAGAAAAAGGAAAGGAAAGAAAAAAATTCAAACAAAGAAAACCACAAAACATTGTTAAAGGGATCGATAATCTTGCACGAGACCCCGATATGGATCTCTTAACGGGTCATGCCGCACTGCCTGATCGTGGCTTATCTTGTGTAAAAGGGATTTCTTATCTAACATCAGTGGTGCTGTCACGACGAACTCATCAATGTTTCTGTAGCTTCTAGTCGCAAGTCATGCTGAATATCTTTACTTAATATGGATGTTTCGTTAGTAAGGTACGGGACCTCTTTCTATGATGATGCTTAGAGGAGCATTCTACCATTAGCTCACACCTCATTAGCCATTTTAGTCAATATAAAAAAAGATCAAACAATGTAATTGAAAATTTTTGTAGCTCTGAGTTCGGATCCTGCATCTAGCATATGTTATCGCACACAGGAGATTATGCGATGTTACATGACGGGTTGAATCAGCGTACTTATAATTTAGAGAAATGACAATATCTTACTAAGGCGGATGTACTGGATCGATTTACTAAATGAATACTTCAAGGCAGTATTCGATTCTTGAATAAGGCCCACTTGTTTATAAATCCTCTTACACGCTAATTTTGTAAATCGGTTTTAGTAAGTCTTTTGGAGCTATTATTCCTATACCGTCCGATGGGAGAAGCGGATGGGACCCACGTCATAATGCCCATTAACGCTCGGGCTCAGGGGCCCGCGTCCTTTTCGCCCCGCACAACGCGGACTTATCGCTGAATTAGGCCCATTTGTGGGCCCATACCTGATAAAAAGCGTGCGCTGAATTATTTTTTTTTCATTCTTTCTTCAATAGCGAGTCCATGGCTCTATTTAATTTTTGAAAAATGAATGATTTATAAAAATAGCGGTTTATATTGCTTAAAAAATGAATAAATGAAAAATATTTTTACTGTCTACGAAAATTTATAAAAATGTTGTCAGTTTCATTAACTAATTATTTCATGCGATATAAGTGATTATTTTTAGAAAAATATTTTTTAAAATATTTTTTTCACAAAACAAAATAAGCTTATTTATTTATTTTTTTTAACATTTATTGCTTCGGTTCGCTGGGTCACTTAATGCAACGAGTATTTTCTTTTACCAACAATAATTCAAGTACTATGTCAAGAAAGTAGAAATTAAAAGAAAATATTTTTCAGTGTACGTTCTCATATTCAATTATGTAATTACTTTTATATATGCAATTAAGTAGCTCATGTACATTACCTATGAGGTAGAGGAAATGTTTTAAAACTTCAAACCTCGTCTTTATTTCTAAGGGGTTGCCATGCCATCATTATCCATAAATCATATTGTCTAAAGTTAGAAATGATAGTATATATTGAATGAGAAATAGTTAAAATTTCTTTTTACATCAAGAAATATATATATTTGGTTCTTTGCTTGCGCACTTGGGCAAGCTCTAATGTGGTAGCATCACATGTTAGAGGTGAGTCACCTAATATAATAACATTTTAAGGGTCCTCACGATCATCTGTTCAGTTGAAATTAATGTTGTTGGAAAACCGAAATTAATGTTGTTAGAAAACCATTGAGAGCCGTTGTGGTCAGTATTCTCTTTCATGATTGCAGGTGCATATCAATCTGCGATTCTATTGGATGTTGGATCCGTTGGCCTTTGTGCATCGACAGAATCCCTAATTTCTGACATTTGTTGTACAAAGATTGCTAAGCACAGTTCAAATGCCAAAGTCATGAATTCCCCCCTTGAACCTGTGCAATGCCATGGTTGCCAACCAACAGAAGGACCCGAAAAGAGAGACATTGTTTTTTATGGTTCCGTGTTGATGTCCTGGTGAGGCACATCGATGTTGTGGTTGAAGTCGGAATATTTGTCGAGTCGATGATCTTCTCGGGTTTTGATTCGCATGTTTTGGAAAAATTGCACTGCCTCGTTTTTCGCCATTTTCTTCCCTTTTAAATAGGATTTTCATAGAACAGTATGCAATTTATGTATCAATGGAAACATTGAGACGCCAGGAAATTTATGATTTTTTATCAAATAAAGCTGGGAGAATAGGATATAAACCGGTTATATGAATGAATTGTGCTAGACATGGCTTTCAAAGAATTTAAAAACAGGAAAAAAAAAAGATGACCAGTTTGGCTTTCACGATTTACTTGGATGATAAAACCCTTGGATACAAAGCGAGACTATTCTCATTGTACGGGTATAATAGTGGACGCAATATTATGAACAAATTTTGACACGACAAAGGCTAGAATATATTTCAACGTGAGTAAGTTCTTAAATTATTTCGTCTAAATTTTGGAACATAAAAACGTGGAGGTATTCCCTTCTGGGCAAGGAAGAAAAATATTTACCAAGGAATTATAGGTCCTTTCAAGTGAGGAGAATAGACTCCACCACAACTTCTTCAAGGATTATATGAGGAATTTATAAACTGTTATAGTAGCTGCTTGCGTTGGTTAAAGTGGAGTGGGGAGGTGAAAGCCCTCCTATTAGGCTAGCTTGTACATTGCACAATGACTTTCAACCGACTTGTCGGTCGAGTACCCTGGTTGAAAGACATTGTGTGATAGTGGACTCAATATTATGAAAAAATTCTAACACGACAAAGGCTTCACTTGGCTTTCAAAATTAATTTAAAAAGAAAATAATGAACTTTCTAAATTTAGTAACATCCTGAACCTGTAAGACAACGAGTTTGTTATAATGGAAGAATTCATCCAAGTTTCAAAGGTTTTATTAGAGGCAATGACACAGTACGTAAACTATCATCTCTAACGGTCAACAATTAACTAAAAAACCAAAGGTAGACATACATGGCAATAAATTAATAAAGGTAGAGCAAGAGGATTTGACTCACTTCTTGTTTAAGCATGGAGAACTCATGCATATTCTAAGATCCCTTTGCGGCGTTTTCGCTTTTAGAAGACGAGCCATCTTTCACCTTAAAGTGTTTTTTTTTTTTTGGCCGGCGATATTGCCTTGGAGATCTTTGACGTCGGTGATTTTCACTCCCTCCCCAAGAATCCCGACCCTACCGTCCTTTCCACTCTGATATTTGTCATTTGGATCTTGATAAAGACGCACGAGTTTCGTTCTGCATTCTCGTCGAATTATTTCCATGGTTCCTTCTCAACACATGGAACTCGTGGATGAATTCGAGAGACGCTAAATCCCCGCTCACCCCATGTGCAAGGTAATAGAAGAGTTGTTCGTGAAAATATCTGAGACTTTTTAATTCGTGACAATGATCTTATGTTGCTCTCTAAATGACTTTTTTCTTTTTCTAATCTAATGTTTTCTCTCAAAAAATATTTAATCACATCGAAGGTGATGATAATACCTAATTGCAATAGGAGATAATTTCGAAACTAGAAAATTTATGTATTTTTTAGTGTAAAAATACACTAAACTAACTTGTATGCATTTCAAATGAAGAAAATAAGTGATGAAGACACTAACATATTTCCAAAGTTCAGCTTGACAGTGAAAATCAGTTGTCGTTCATAAATGGGAGGGTATGGATTAAAAGGGCGAAAAATAGAAAAGATAGACTAGGCATAAAAAATTCTGCTGAGAGTTAGAAAATTTGTTGACAACTTATTGCAATTTTTATATGGCTGAGTTAATGGTAAATTTTATCACTTACTCTTATATTAAAAAAAGACTTAAAATCTTTTCATTACAAGTCGACCATTCATCTATTTAAAGAAAATTACGATTTTGATGTTAAGGATGCTCATATTTCATTTATAATGTAAGTTTCTTTAAAATTAAGGATGCTCATTTTTATTTATGATGTAAATTTATTTTATGGGTATAAAGAGTCAAAATGTACTCAAGAAAGTCCTGGCAAGAGAGATTGACCGTGTGCTTTTTAATTTTTTTTTTGTCTGGGTTTGGGTCGGACTTAAATATTCCTTAGGATGTGTTTAGTAATCATTTTGTTCTCGACAATAATTTTTGCTCAAAAATGATTTTTTATTTAGTTCCCTAGATAATCTTTTGAGCATTCAAATGCATTTGGTAATTATTTAAAATTTCTACTCCTGTAATAAAAAAACGTTTGGTAAGACTCTCAAAATTTGTAACCCAAACCATTTTCTTTTAATTTTTAAATAATTTTATTTTATTTTTTTATTTTTCCTTTTCATCTTTTCCTTCCTCTAGTTGCCAACCCCCAACGACTCCATGGCTTGGCCTCACTGGGGTCGATGACACTTCGATGAGGTTGCCCGCCCTCCTCTGGCCAGTCATTGGCCATGGCCGAGGCTAGCGACTGGCCAAAAGGAAGAAAAAAAAGAAGAAGAGGAAAGAGAAGAGAAGAAAAGAGAGAAAAAAAGAATTGGGCTTGATTTTGGAATTGTTCTCGGAAATAAAGAAACAATTTTTTTTTACTTCTTGATTTTGTTCCAAATCTATTCGCAAGAATAAAAAAAGTTATCAAATGGATTTCTATTCTTTTTTTTTTTGGTTTTGGGGAACAAAGGATTAGAATCAGACATTGTTTGACACATTACCAAATAGGCCTTAGAGATGTTAAATAAGTACATTAAACTTAGCACTAATTGGTAAAAACGTCTTTAACAGGAAAAAAAAGGTCAAATTGGATTTTGTTACCAATATAAACATTCGGAATTGGATAATTTGTGTAACGGACAATGATTTATGAAGGCCTACGAAACAATATTAAACTAGAAAATACTTCACCTCGTTTCAAATATTAATTTTATAAAGATAGAGCTAGTTTCACCCTCTGGTAACTAAATACACTCAATTTTCACAGGATAAACAAAATGACACTAAGTGATTTCTATTCTGCACAATTTCCTTCAATTTTTTACTTTCCTTTTATGGCTTTTCTTCAAATTTAAACTTATTGGTTGTTTAGGAAAAAAATAGTTTCTTATTCATCGTTATTCTAATCACAATTTATCCTTTCTCGGCCATTTTTCAACCTTCAAGGCTAACTTTTGTAGTAAATTTATTATTTGATTAGTACTAGAATAAAAAAAAATCTCGTCTTTCTCCATATCAAAGAATAGGCTTTCTTCTGCCAACTCACTTTTACATGGAGCATGTAAAAGATAAAAGATAATCTAGAATACACTAAAAACAATGATGTAAAAAGTTGTACACATTCAAACATGGCAATATTTTTCTTTTACACGCCTCATGAATAATATTGATTTTTGTCAATTTAAAATGAATTATATTTTTGATATTTTTATCATAAGCATGTTGTGAATGATATCAAGAATTAAAATTTCCATTTTAATTTTTTTATTTTATGCAATTTTTTATTAAATAAAATTTTCAACTTTTAAATCCACATTGGGGAATGTAATAGTGACTTTACTCCGAAATTTTTTTAGAGAGTTTTTTTATTTTAATGTTTCATCCGTTCATCTCATTATATATATTTGAAGGGAAAATGTCATAAAAAATCCTAAACTATGTCCTCTGTGACAATTTTACCTTGAACTTTTTTTTTTGTGTCACCAAAAACTCTAAACTATGCTACTTGTGACAATTTTACCCTGAACTATATTACTTGTGACAATTTTACTCCGAACTTTTTTTTTGTGCCACAAAAAATCCTAAACTATGCTACTTAGAACAAATTTACCCCAAAGTTTGTTAGGTTGAATGGCGTTTTCATCACTTTTTTTTTCTATTTTTTTTCTCTTGACGGGAGGAAGTCGGCGAGGCCGCCCTCGCCGGAGTCAGAGTTGGCGAGAGCCGCCTGAGCCTAGCTAGGCGAGGGCACCCTCGCTCGACTCAAGCGAAGGCATTGGGCGGGGCGAGGCGAGGGTCGCCCTCGCCAATGCCCTCATTGGCGCCCTTGCTGGATTTGGCCACCCACGCCTAGGTAGCCCTCGCAGGATTTGGCTACCCACGCTTGGGTGGCCCTTGCCCGATGCTGGCGAGGGCTCGACGCCAGCGAGGGTCGCCCAGGTGTGGGCAGCCCTTGCCCGACTTCGCCGCTAGTGAGGGTGGCCTTGCTGGCTTCCTTCGGTTGAGAGAAAAAAAAAGGAAAAGGAAAAAAAATAGAAAATGATGAAAATGCCTCTCAATCAAAAAGTTTGGGGTAAATTTGTCACAAGTGGCTAAGTTGGGGTTTTTGATGGCACAAAAAAAAGTTCAAGGTAAAATTATCACACGCGGCATAGTTTGGGATTTTTGATGACAAAAAAAAATGTTTAGGATAAAATTGTCACAGAGGGTATAGTTTAGGGTTTTTGGTGACATTTTCCCTTGAAAGACAATTGATATGAAGAGTTTGGTGGTGATATACACAATAAAAATAAAATTTTGTAAATATATGATTGTGTGAAATTTTTTTGATGTTCATTTTTAGATTTTTCTTGATGATTATTCCATAAATTTGCTCGACAATGCAGAGAATAATAAAATTTAATTAGAAAAATAGTGCTTTTAATATGTATGGTAATAGTCACTTAAAATTTTTTATAAAAAGAAAATACCTATTATTCTTAACTGTGGCAATTATATCCCAGATAGAATTAGAAAAATTAAGAGAAAAAGAAGGAAAGTGAATAAATTTAGAGTCCGCCACTTTAAATTTTAGTTTGGATGATTAAAAGTAATTTTATCTTTTTGGTTTAGTTAGCGTTAAAATAAGCCTACATTTTTATGAAACAGGGTCTATGTCATTAACATTTGTCTCTCGGAGGAAAACAGACACATAAAATGTCAGAAATTCACCAACAACCATTGACAATTCTAGGTGATAAACAAAGAAGAACGAAATTAAGGTTGTACTAAATGTGATCAAAATATAAAAAATAGATGTAAGGAGTTAAATAAAGTGCCCCTCGGATTTTGCCCCTTATTTACTTATGCTTTGTTTCAATACGATAAAAAAAATAAATACATTTAATGTTTGATTGTGCTTGTAGTAAGTTAACCTTTTCCATATTTCGATCAATTTTTTTCCCATTTTTGATGAAGATAGACTAAATAATTAGATTGAAATTTAACTATCAACTTTGAAATATAATTCTCTCAAACTTTTCATAAAAATAGGAAATTAGCCCGACAAAAAATAAAGGAAAAAATAACTAAAGAGAGAAAGGTATTTTAGCTAGTTAGTTGAAAATGAGCGTCTTAATCAAAATGGGGGTTGAAATAGCACAACCCTATATTTATTTTGCACTATGAAGCCATTATTCTGAATATAACCTAAGCACAAGTAAGAGTATGTCCATTATTATCATGCAAATACAATGTTCCCTAAAACATTATTACATAGAGTGTTATCTTTACCTTGATTTTTTTTGGTCGAATATCTTTACCTTGATTACATGTATTACTATCCACTTAGAGTGGCAAAGGGCATTTGAAGTCACATTTGGGTGGAAAAGGTGCGAGCCGTTCTTTATTCTGTTTGTTCATGAAATCTTTTATAGTGGTGGATCGAGGGGTAAAATGTATCTATAAATATGAAAGATCGAGGAATGATAAACAATGTCGAATAACCGTTCATTAAAGTTCCCAATACATGAAAACAAAGAGTGCCCACGTAGGCATCCTTTATTAAGGACTTGCAGGATATTGATGTGCCAATTACGTTATGCTACTGACAATTAAAAAATCAAAATTTAAGTGCGTAAAACCATCTACTACCTGTCATATGTTTGATGACAATGTAGAGTGCAGAACTAATAACAATGGAATGGGATACTCTTCACTTTAACGAACATTTAAACATGTAATTGGGAGTAGAATTTGACGAAAAATATTAGCATTTATTAATGTGGCAAAATCACACCATTTTAGATCCACTGATTTTGAGAAACAATTTGATTCATAAAAATCGCTTAGATATTCACGTAGATCCTCGTTGAACGATCGCTCAATGCTTCCACTACTGTGCAGATGAACTTTTATGTGGTAGCATCACTTGTTGGAGGCAAGCCACCTAGTATGATGCCATCTTTTAGGTCATCGTAGACGCTTGTCTAATCAAAACTAATGTACCTATGTACCTATCAAGAGTCTTCACCATCGGTATCCTCTTCCATGATTGTGGATGCGGTTGAGTTCGCGATTCCATTGGATGTTGCATGGTCCATAAAGCTTTGCTCGATTGGCCTTCTTGCATTGGCGAAGCTCTCATTATCTGATGTAGAGATCGCCAAGCACGGGTGAGATGCCAAAGCCAAAATGTCCCCCTTTGAACCTATGCAATCCAATGGATGCCACTCAACATGAGGACCTGAAAACAGAGACATTGTCTTCGATGGTTCCATGTTGATGTCTTGGTGAGGCACATCGACCTTGTTGTTGAAATCGGAAGAATCCTTAAGCTGACAATTTTCTCCATTTCTGGTAGGCATGCTTAGAAACAATGTAGTGCCTTGTTTTCCGCCGCTTTCTTCTTTTTTGTATCGGATTTTGCACAGAACAATCTGCAATTTGCATATCAAAGGAACTTATCAAATAAAGTTGTGGAGAATAGAACCTAAGTCGATTACATGATGATTACATAACTGCACCGTGGTTCACGTGGCTTTCTGCTTTCCAGGTTTCCTTACTCAGTGAAACCCTAGAATATAAACCGAACCCCCAAAAAAAAAGAAAAGAAAAAAAGAAACCCTAGAATATAAAGGCAACGCCACTATTCAAATTGCCATGGGCATGATGGTGGACGCAATATTATGAGAAAAACTCTAACATGACAAACGCTAGAATATATTGATCATAACTCTCAAAATTAATTTGAAAAGAAATTGAATTGGCTTTCCAGATTTATGAACATGATGAACTTCAGAATACATAATGTTAAATAACGAGTTTGCTATAGTCAGAAAAATCCCAACAACTTTCCTAGGTTGATTAAGATGCTCGTACAGTACATGGACAATCATCTCTAACAGTGAAAAATAAACTAGAAAACCTAAGGTAGACGTGCATGGCAATAAATAAACAAAGTTAGAACAAGAGAATTTGACTTACATTTTGGTTAAGCATGGAGTACTCGTGCATAATCCAAGATCCTTTCTTGGCGTTTCGATTGTCGGAAGAGGAGCCATCTCTCACTTTAAAGTTGAAGTGTCTCTTGTGACCGACGACATTGCCATGACGATCTTTGATGTCGGTGCTTTTTGCCCCCTTCCAGTATCCCGAACCCGCTGTTCTTTCCACTCTAGACTTCTTCATCTTGAGCTTGGTGAAGACATACATGCTTTTTCCTGCGTTCTCGTCGAAGAATTTCCACGGCTCCTTTTCATACACATCGAACTCATGGATGAATTCAGGAAACACTACATCCCCCTTCACCCTAGGCTCGAGACAATAAGAGAAGACTTGTTCATCGGAAGGAGAAAACCGGTATCCGATGGGAAGTGTATCCGCCATTCTTCCTCTCTCTTTTCTTTCTCTCTCAAGAACTATTTGAGACTTTTCATTTAGTGATGGTGGTCTTATATAGCTTTCTAAACGACTTTCCTATTTTAGCCGGAGAGATGTTACATTTAGAATCTTTGACAAAGATTCTTCAAGGTAATCTTTATGTTTAAGCCATTACCCTTCGTGTTTAATTAAATAGTGTGGTCAAGTCAAGCTGTTTCTGTGTTGGGATTTTTTTTTTCAGGCTAATTGGCCAGATAACGTTAACTAAATCGACGACGAGGAGACCTAATTGCAATTGGAGATATTGCATCTTATCATATCCCCAAAGTTGTGCGTGGATAAATCATCCCCGCCGTTGATCACACGGCCCATCTGCCTCGAGCACCGCTCGACCGTTCGTCCATCCCCAAAAAATCAACTAACTACGCTTCAATTTTGCTAACAGCTTTCCGACTTAGATTTATATAATATCCATAAATTTTAAAAAAAATATATCGTAGTAACTAAATGAGAGGGTATGGTTAAAAAGGCAATTTTATTTTAATTTCTAAGTCAACGGTATAATTCACCACTTACAATTAATTCTTAAAATAAGAATTGAAATCTTTTCATTACAAATTGGCCATTCATCTATTTAGTAAAGTTACCATATTTTGATGCTAACAAAATCGAATCGCCCATACACGATGGGTTTTCATATAAAAAGGCAAATTACCTGGTCGCCAACCATCCGAATTGTATATACAATGTTATAATTGTTATTATATACATATAGTATTAGGGGTGCTCATATTTCATTCATGATGTAAGTTTCTTTAATAATAAGGATGCTAATATTTTTATTTATGATGCAAGGTTTTGTCATGGGTATAAACAGTTAAAATGTACTCAAGAACATCCTGGCGAGAAAGAACCACAATACGCTTTTAAATAAGTAAATTAAACTTAGCAGTTATCAATAGGTAGAAACGTCTTTAACAGAAAAAAGCGGTTAAATTGGATTTTGTTACCAACCGAAAAAAAGAAAAGAAAAGGATTTTGTTACCAACATTTTATCTATATACAATTTGCGTTCCAAACACCGATCGATGAAGGCCTACAAAATATATCAAACCAGAAATACTTCATGTTGTTTCAAATATCCATTTTTATAAAGAGCAGGTCTATTTCCACCCTCTGATAACTAAGTCCCCTCAATTTTCAACTAGATAGATAAAATGACACTAAATGGTTTCTATTCTGTACAGTTTCCTTCAGGTTTTTACTTTCCTTTTATGTCTTTCCTTCAAATTTGAACTTATTGGTTGTTTAAGAAAAAAAAAAGTTTCTTATTCATCATAATTCTAATCGCAATTTATCCTTTCTTATTCATTTCAACCTTCCAGGCTAACTTAAGTGGAAAGTTTGTTATTTGAATAGTATTAGAAAAAACTCATGTCTTTTTTACGTATCAAAAAATTAGTTTTGTTCTAACAACTCAGTTATACACGGAGCATGTAAAAGATAAAAGATTATCTAGAAAATAATCTTTTCTTCTTTTTTTTTTCAGTGGAAAATAATCTTTCCTTCGTTTAGTTAGTGCAGAACAGAACTTCAATTCGATAGATTAATATAATCTTTTAGGTCAGTCAAAATAAAATTTATGGGGCAAAATAAGGAAACGCCCCAAAAAATCGCCGTGAAATCTACTTCTGACTTTGGAACCTTTTCAATTACGAAAACCATTTCTTAGAGTTAAGCAATGAAGATTATAACACTGAAATATTATAAATATGGTCTTTTTATAATGATCCATGGTTTTGCAAGTTTATAGACGTGGTGCTTCTAGAGCACAACTTCTAAGCACAACTGCTAGAATGATTTTGCCTTGCAAGTTTGCACTCGCCAATCCTAGAAAAAGGAGGATTCCTAGAAAAAGTAGGATTCCTATTGGACTCGACTTACATTTAAATTTCACATAGGTGTATTCACCTTACACACCGCCAGAACTCGCATTAGTATTTAAGTGCATCGACTTTGGCAGTCTAAGCCAGAAAACAATCACATACACACACAGATTGACACGTGGGAATCCAGAATATAGAGTTCTTGAGAGAGAGAGGATGGAGAGAAAGAAAATAAAACCGATGGAAGGGTATCCGATCGGTTACCGGTTTCGCCCGTCGGAGAACGACCTCTTCTTCCATTACCTCACGAAGAAGGTGGAAGGGGAAGTGGATGCCATTCCTCCTTTTATGCCCGAGGTCGACCTTTATGGGGATGATGATCCCTGGGAGATCTTCGATCCGAACTCAAAAGAAAGTTTCTACGTCTTCACTAGGTTAAAGATGATCAAGTCTAGGGTGAAGAGGACTGCTGGTTCCGGGACTTGGACCAATGGGAACAAGCGAAAAATCATGGATAGTCGAGGCGATATCATCGGTTATAACAAGCTATTCACTTTCAAATCATCCACCGGAAGCAAGAAGACGGAGAGCGGACATTGGATCATGCACGAGTACTCTATGAATGGTCAAGAGGTATTTAACTTTCTCAATTTAATCTTCTACGATCAATGGATTTAATAAACTTATATATGAATTTTTTCAAAGAATTTCAAGAAATCCTTTCGGCGGCAAGTATAGTTGTATAATGTTATTCTCGAGGATTAAAACCATAGAATATCAAAAACTACTACCCGTTCATGCTATTTTTGTGCGTCCTCCGTACGTTATTTTATGTTAATACTTGCTCAAGCTTTGCCACGCAATGATTCATATAATGATTTCGTACCCCTTTATCTTTTTCTTTAGGTTTTTTTTGTTACATTTAAATATTTAAAACAATGCCTTCATTTTATTATATTAAATTTATTATTTTCTGTCTAACAACTTGAACTTCTAATTTATCCCACAAAATCTTTCAATTTGTATTATTCCAATTGCCTTTTTTTTTCCTATTTATCTGTTGCTGTAAGTGTTAGGTATTGTTCTTTTCTATTATTTCAATATTTTTCACAAATATTATCATATTACAATTCTTCGTTACTCTATTTCCTCCCCTAAATTTTGTTTAATTAATTCCTTTATTTCCGTACACATGTCAAGGACCTTTTCTCACTTTTATCTTCCTTTTGCAGTTAGTCGTGTGTGCAATCACCAACCTCGAAATGGCAGAGAAGAAGGGTTCGGACGTGATAACGATCGGATCGACCGAAGAACATCACCGAGGGATAAATAACCAAATAACATTTGACTAAATCGTTGATTGGAAGACCAAATTACAGTAGGAGATAATGCATTCTAATATATACCCAAAGTCGTGCGTTGATGATTTACCCGACTTGGATTTGAATCCGGGAATCTGGAGAGTCCGGCTGGTAACCCGAAGATAAAGCCCATGCCCGATCCAAAGAATTTCAAGAAACCCTTTCGGCAGAAAATATAGTTGAATAATATTTTTTATTCTCGAGGGTTAGAATGTCAAAAACTACTACCTGTTCATACTATTTTTCGTGTCCTTTGCATGTTATTTTCTGTTATTACTTACTCAAGGTTTGCCACAATTATTCATATAACGATTTTGTACTCTCTTTTCCTTTTCTTTCGGTTATTTTTTTTTTCATTATATCTAAATATTAAAACTATGCCTTCATATAATTTAAGAACTATGTTAAGAAAGTAAAAATCGAAAGAAAATGTCTTGAAATTTCAACATACGTACTCATATTCAATTATGTAAATACTTTAGTTTATTGCATATGTACATTTTCTATGAGGTAGAGGATGTGTTTTAAAATCTCAAACTGTGCATTTATTTATAAGGGTTAACCATTAAAAATCTTAAAATACATACCGTGCCATCAATATCCGTAATAGCATATTCCTTAATGTTAGACATGATAGAATATATTAAACGAGAAATAGCTAAAATTTCTATCTACATCAAGAACAAAATGAAGCTCTTCGACCTTAACATGTCTTCGGTTCTTTGCTCGCGTATTAGTACTGAGCCTCATAGAACGGCTAAATTAATTGAAGAGGATGCTGCGGTGATCGTCATCAGCAGCGCGATTGCACTGAATTCGGTTCAGTTTTTTGGAAAAATTGAACCGAACCGAACCTATGAGGAATAATACCGAACCGAATCGAAATCATCCCAAACCAAATACAAACCGAACCGAATATATGGTTTGTGACGGTTTTTCGATTTTCTTATTTTTGCTTTGCTTATTGAAAGCTAAGTGGAGAAGAGATGATAAAGAAGAGATATTGTTCAATTTTTATTGAGAATTCCAATTTGGTTCGGTTAATCGAACCGAACCGAAAAAGTTAATGGTTATTTTTCAGTTAACCAAACAAAAATCGAAGCGAACAAAAAACACACGAAATTTTAGTTCGGTTCAGTTCGATTTTCTGTTTCGGTTTGGCTCTTGACACCCCTAACAAGTAGCCCTTCATGGAACTAGCGGGACAAGAACCAGAAAGCGGCGACGGATGGTGTTGCGAGAAGCTTGTGAACGAGATGGACGTGGATCTGTAAGCAGCTGCCATATTTTAATCGTTGTAGATGTTGGAGATAGTGTGATGTTCTTTTGAAGTATTTTGGTTTTAAGGATCCGAGGAAAAAATTAGGGCCGACATTATATGGAAAATAATTCTTAGAATGGCAAATTTCTCAAGTCAACAAAAATTACTGCTTAACCAATCGCTTTTTTTTTGGGCCAATATGCATGGAAATATCACTTTTTGGGACAATTAATAAAATGATTAATATCACAAAAAATCCTAAACTGATAAACCTACAAGAAATTTACCTCAAAATTTTTTTTGACTAGCAAAAGCCCTAGATTGGTATCCTCTATTAGTCTTCGTTAAATTTTACCGCCAAATTGCTGAGTTGGATGAGACATGACAATTTAATAAGTATACCAATTTAGGATTTTACTCTCTGTTTACTACAAGTGTATCGATTTGTGATTTTTCGTGATATTATCCAATTTAACAGAAACTAATAGAAGACAAAATTGTTACAAATATACCAATTTTAGGTTTTTGATGGCAAAAAAATATTTTGAGGTAAATTTATTACAAATGTATCAATTTGAAATTTTTTATGGTCGAAAAATTAGTTTGAGATAAATTTATTACAACGGTACTAATTTAGGATTTTTCATAGTATTAACTCTTAATAAAACGGGTTATAGACTAATATGATAGTTTTTGGATATTAATTATCTCAATGCATTTATTTTAATCCGTTTCTATCTTGGTTCTTGAATCTCATCTTTTTTTTTTGTCTTTAATTATTTATTTTTACAATAAACACGCGTGAACCACTACACGGTTTTATGTTAAATCTGTTAAAATTGTCTCACGTCATTGTGGAAAAGGGTTGATAATCAGTTTATAAGTATAAGAGAAAGCCTCACTATTTGAACTAACTTTTGGAATGAGAGAGGTCTGAGCCGATTTGTCAACAAGTCTGGACACAATAGTTATGTGGAAGAATTACTTGATGTTGTGGTTTGAACCTAAAGTTATCCCACATCGATTGTGGAATAGGCTGATGGTTGGTTCATAAGTGTGAAGGAAAACTTCATCCTTTGAGAGGGCCAAGATCGCCCAACAAAATCATGGCTTTCCTAAATGCATTTTAACTTTTTATATGTATAAGAAAACTCGTCGTCAATGAGATTTAACTAAAAGGAGCAGGAGGAGGATGACGTATAGAATGAACAACAATGGAATGGAAAGCTTTTCAGTTTAATCAGTATTAAAATATGTAATTGGGATTCGAATGAATTGGGTTGACAATTATGAATATTGTAAAGTCATATCATCTAATACTCATCGACTGTAAGAGTTAATTCAGTTCATGTAATGGACTGTTTAGATATTCTTGTGGATCTTCGCTGAACAATTACTCGGGTGCTTCTACAATCAGAGGGGTGAACTTTGATGTGGTAGCCTCACGTGCCGGAGGTGAGTCACCTCATACAATGCCATCTTTAGAGTCCTCGCAACCATTTGTTCAATTGAAATTAATGTTGTCAAAAAAATCATTGAGAGCCGTTGCAGTCAGTATTTACTTTCATGATTGCAAATTCAGATAAATTTAAGATTGCCCATGAATCTTTGCTCGGTTGGCCTTTGTGCACTGACAAAATCCTTAACTTCCGACATTTGTTGTATAGAGATTGCTAAGCACGGTTGAGATGCCAAAGTCATGGATTCCCCCTTTGAATCTGTGCAGTACATGGCTGCTGATCAATATGAGTCCGAAAAGAGAGACATTGCTTTCGATGGTTCCATGTTGATGTCTTGGTAAGGCACCTCAATGTTATTGTTGAAGTCGGAAGCGATGAGTTGACGATCTTCTCGGCTTCTGATTGGCATGTTCAGAACAAATTATACTGCCTTGTTTTTCGCCATTTTCTTCCTTTCCAAATTGGATTTACATAAAACAATTTGCAATTTACTTATGAAAGAAAACATTAAAGTGTCAAGAAATCTATAGTTTTTTTTATCAAATAAAGCTGGGAGAATAGGATCTAAACTGATTATATGAACGCATTGTGCTAAACATGGCTTTCAAAGGATTTAAATAGAGCCAAAGAAAAACGATGACCAGTTTGGCTTTTGCAATTTAGTTACATGATGAAAAACTCTTATTGTACAGGTGCAATGGTGGACGTAATATTATGAGAAAAATTCTAACATTAGAAAGGCTAGAATATATTGATCAAACGTATACATCATAAAACTGAATACATTATACAAAATAACTAGTTTATTATAACAGAAAAAGTTCTACCAAGTTTCAAAGGTTATTAGAGGCACTCTCACTGTGCGTAGACTATCATCTCTCTAACAGTCAACAATTTATCAAAAAACCCAAGGTAGATGTACATGCCTACATGGCAATAATTAACAAGGTAAAACAACAGGATTTGACTTTCTTCTTGTTGAAGCATGGAGCAGTCATGCATAACCCAAGATCCCTTTGCAGCACTTTCGCTTTTGCAAGACGAGCCGTCTGTCACCTTAATGTTAAGGTGTTTCTTGTGGCCGACAATATTGCTTTGGAGATCTTTGATGTCAGCGGTTCTCACCCCCTTCCAGAATTTCCACTCTGGACTTCTTCATGTTGAGCTTAGTGAAGACGTAAGCTTCCTTCCGCATTCTCGTCAAATAGTTTTCATGGTTCCTTCCCAGACGGACAAAATCGATAACCGATGGAAAGTGTATCCACCATTTTTCCATTCTCTTTCATTCTCTTGAACCACATAAGAGTCTTCAATTCATGACAATGATCTTGTGTTGCTCTCTAAATGACTTCTTTCTTTCTTTGATATGATGTTTTCTCTCGAGAACTATTTAATCACATATAAGGTGATGACAATACCTAATTGTAGTAGGAGATAATTCGAAAATTGATGTATTTTTAGTTGTAAAAATACACTAAACTAGCATGTATACATTTCAACTAAAGAAAATAAGTGATGAAAACACTAATATATCTCCAAAGTTCAGCTTGGATCTTGTCATCCCCAACCCCGCTCGACCAATGCTTACACGATCACCAATTACATTTTAAAGTTACGTTTTAGTCATGAATATGTCCATGTCCTATAACCGCATTTCACAATAAATTCCACGTGGCATTTACAAAACTTGAATATCCAAATGCCCCATGCCAAAGTGCTTCTTCACCGATCGAAAAAAGAAAAAGTGCTTCTTCACAGATAATAAGTACAATCCAATATTCATTTGCACTATACATCGAGTTTTAAAAAATAATCTATGAAGATACGATATATGTCGAAACAAGCTACTAACTAAATTTCAATTTGGTAACTGGTTTACCGACTCATGAATGGATCTGAAAATCTATTGTCGTCCATAAATGGGAGGGCATGGATTAAAAAGGCAAAAGATAGAGAAAATAGACTAGGCATAAAAATATTCTGCTGAGATTTAGAAAATTTGTTGATAACTTATTGCAATTTTTATAATGGCTGAGTTAATGGTAAATTTGACCTATTGCAATTAAGTCAATTTGGTTTTTTTTTTTGCCAATTTAGCTCTAAATCTTTTGCATTTGTACAAATTTAATTCATTCGGCTAATTTTGGCCGATTAGCTCGACATGACATTTTAAAAATAATATTTTAATATTTTAAGATATTTTTTTATTATATTTTCTTTAATTTTTTTCTTCCTTCCCTTAGGCTAGTGAGGGTTGCCGCCCGACCCTCACCAGCCACAAGTTAGCACTGGGATGCCCTCAATGGTAGTGGGTGAGGGCATCCTAGCCCTTGCCAGCACTGGGTGAAAGTGTCGCGACCCTGACTTGGCCAGATCTGGCATTATTGAAACTTGATCAATCTTGTAATTAATTATATCAAAGTTCGTCTCTTAGTAATATTGATGAAGCTTAGATAGTGCAATATTGGGAAAGTCATAGCTGATGTTCATCCGAGTGTAAGTATTTTTTGGCGGTCTAGTCATCTTGGATTTGGACTTAAATTGCATGACATCGGTTCAAATTGAAGAAGAAGAAGAAGAAGAAGAAGAAGAAGAATATTATACGTATATATTAAATAGTTGAAAAAAATGATTTGATTTGATTTATATATATTTATTTAGAGGTTCAACGTGGCTCACATAGTTAATTACCAAATTAATAATTAAAAGATTATATGTAAAGAGAGAAAAGGAGGGGAAATAAGTCAGAGGAAAGACTTTTTTCGTGTTGCTAGCTAAATAAACAAATATCGTATTTTTTGTATCACGTTGTATGCATTTCTGCGAAAATATTGTATTTAAGTAATTTGCATATCCGCCCATGTCATCTAATCTTCGACGGTTGTTATATAGATGGCAAACTGACAATGCGGAAAAAAAAAGACAACGAGAAAAAGAAAATTTCATATATTTGACCAAACGAAATTATACAGTCATAATTTCTTCAGTCTTTCCTCTAGACAGCAATGACATTCTTCTTTTCTTTTCTTAGAAAGAGCAACATTGTGTACCTGTAATACATAGAAAATCTTGTTAACAACCTCATCATACGAAATTCTCAAATCAGCGGAATTTGCTCGGGCACACTAGGAATTATCCCAATATCTTTGTCATTCAATCCGCATCAATCTTAATTCTTGAATCTGGTCTCTTTAGTCCTCTTTATTTGTATATTTCGATAAGTATGCGGAGACTACTTCATTATTCTTAAGTTAAATCAGGGTATTTTATAATGCCTTTTAACATTTTGTATACATAAAAAAGCTCAACATATATAATGTAGAAGTGACTATCTTATACGGATGATTGTTGACTGGGTAATTTACATAAAAAATACTATGAGGACGAACTTTTATGCAGTAGTGTCACTTGTTGGAGGCAAGCCACCTAGTACAACGTCATCGGCCCTCGTAGATATTTGTCTAATCAAAATTAATGTACCTATGCATCCATCCAGAGCTGTCACCATTGGTATTTTCTTCCATGATTGTAGACGAAGGTAAATTGGCGATTCCATTGGATGTTGCATCGTCCATGAAGCTTTGCTCGATTGGCTTTCTTGCGTTGACGAAATCCTCAATATCTGACGCCGGTCGTGCAGAGATCGCCAAGCATGGATGAGATGCCAAAGCCAAAAAATTCCGCCTTGAACCTATGCAATCCAATGGACGAGGATCCGAGAACAGAGACATGGTCTTCGATGGTTCCATGTTGATGTATTGGCGAGGCACATCGATTTTGTTGTTGAAGTCGAAAGAATCCTTAAGTCGACAATTTTCTCCAATTATGATAGGCATGCTTAGAAACAATGTAGTGCCTTGTTTTCCGCTGCTTTCTTCTTTTTTAAATCGGATTTTGCACAAAACAATCTGCAATTTACATATCAAAGGAAACACTAGGGTGTTAAGAAATTTATGATTTTTTATCAAATAAAGTTGCGGAGAATAGAACCTAAGTTGATTAAATGACTGCATTGTGGTTCACTGGCTTTCTTCTTTCCAGATTTCCTTACTCAATGAAACCCTAGAATATAAACCGACCCCCCGAAAAAAAAAACCCAGAATATAAAGGTAGCACCACTATTCAATTCGCCAAGGGCATGATGGTGGACGCAATATTATGAGAAAAACACTAACATGACAAACGCAAGAATATATTGATTATTACTCTCAAAATTAATTTGAAAAGAAATTAAATTGACCTTCCAGATTTATGAACATGATGAACTCCAGAATACATAACGTCGAATTACGTGTTTGCTAGTCAGAAAAATCCCAACCACTTTCCAAGGTTGATTAGAGATACTCATGCAGCATATAGACAATCATCTCTAACAGTGAAAGATTAACTAGAAAACCTAAGGTAGCCATGCATGGCTATAAACGAACGAAGTTAGAATAAGAGAATTTGACTTACTTCTTGGTTAAGCATGGAGTATTCGTGCATAATCCAAGATCCTTTCTTGGTGTTTTGGCTATCGGAAGGGGAGCCATCTTTCACTTTAAAGTTGAAGTGTTTCTTGTGACCGATGACATTGCCACGGTGATCTTTGACGTCAGTGCTTTTTGCCCCCTTCCAGTATCCCGAACCCGCCGTTCTTTCCACTCTAGATTTCTTCATCTTGAGCTTGGTGAAGACGTACAAGCTTTTTCCCACGTTCTCGTCGAAGAATTTCCATGGCTCCTTTTCATACACAGCGAACTCGTGGATGAATTCAGGAAACACTACATCCCCCTTCACCCTAGGCATGAGGCAATAGGAGAAGACTTGCTCGTCGGATGGAGAAAATCGGTATCCGATGGGAAGCGTATCCGCCATTCTTCCTCTCTCCTTTCTTTCTCTCTGAAGAACTATTTGAGACTTTTCATTTCATGATGATGGTCTTATATAGCTCTCTAAATGACTTTCCTAATTTAGCCGGAGAGACGATACATTTAGAATCTTTTACAAAGATTCTTCAAGGTAATCTTTATGTTTAAGTCATTAACCGTCGTGTTTAATGAAGTCGTGTGGTCCAGTCAAGCTGTTTTCATGTTGGGATCTTTTTTTTTTCCTGGCTAATTAGCCAAATAACATTTAACTAAATAGTTAATGAGAAGACCAAATTGCAGTAGGAGATAAATCATCCCCACCGTTGATCACACGGCCCATCAGCCTCGAGCACCGCTTGACTGTTCGTCCCATTCCACTAACCGATTTACCTAACTTGGATTTGAACCCGGGAATCCGAAGGGTCCAACTGGTAACCCGAAAATAAGGCCCACGCCCGATCCGAAGAATTTCAAGAAACCCTTTTGCCGGAACATATAGTTGAATGATGTTATTCTCGAGGATCATTGCCACAGAATGTCGAAAACTACTACCAGTTCATACTATCTTTTGTATGTTCTTTGCATGTTATTTTCTGTTATTACTTACTCAAGGTTTGTAACACAATTATTCATATAATGATTTCGCCCTTTTTTTCTTCTTTTGGTTACATTTTGTTATATTTAAATATAAAAATTATGCATTCATTTAATAATTTAACATTTTAGAATAATCGATAGATGTCTGAATATTTCTTATCATAATATCGGAGCGGGAGGTTCAATCTCTATTTGTCTTTTCTATTATATATTTTCTCAAGTCTTAAGTCAAGTACATCCTATGTCTATTATATTTAAAAATTATTTTCATCTTTCAACATATTACATTTAAATTATTATTTTAATCTAATAAATTAAACTTCTAACTGGTCCCACAAAATCTTTAAATATTTATTATTTCAATTAAGATTTCAATGATATTTTTTTCTATTCATTTGTTCTCTCAGTGTTATGAATGAGCATTCCAAGCTTAAACAAAAAAGTCAATTTCTCGTTCATTAATTGACTCTGTTAAGTTTTTTGTCAACTCCATGCTTACATTTTCTATTAATGACATATAAACTCATTAATTTGTTTACGCTTGAAAATGCCTAGATTTAACTGATTCATGAGATTAGTAGAGTGTTCCTTTACAACCCACTAATTGATTTACCGACTAAGATTTATATAATATCGATGAATGTAAGAATCTCTTGTCATCTCTACATGAGAATGGAGATGAGAATGAATTAAAAAGGCAAATAAAAAAAATAAAGAATTTATTGAAATTATATATGTCTTAATGAATAGTAGATTTTACAACTTACCCATAATTCCTATATCAACAATAGTTAGAAATGTTTTCATTACAAGTCAACCATTCTTCTATATTAATAAAATTATGATGTTTTGATGCTGAGAGGTACGAATCCCATATTCATTAAGCGTTTTAAATGCAAAATAGCGAGTCAGCATCGTCCATATAAAACATACCCTATTATTATTATAGTTGTTGTTGTTGTTTAGGAGGCTCAGATTTTATTAATGAAGAGCTTTTTTATGCATATAAAAAGATAAAATAGTTAAAATGCATCTATGAAAGCCCTAATTTAACTTAACAATATGGAAGTGGATTGTAATGCTTTGTCAAAAAAGTAAAAATTAAAATAATTTTTTTAAAATTTCAATGTACGTATCAATAATATTTTTGTATATGAAATAAAATTGCATTATATTGGAGATGGATGTGTAAATGCAAACACTAACTATTTTTAATCGTTGGAGATGTTGGAGAGAGTATGACGTTCTTTTAAAGTATAATGGATTTTGAGGATCCGAGGAAGAAAAATGTGGGCCAACACCATATGCATAATATAATATTATATTTTCTCTCCGACTACAATTAAGTCTCCATTATTTTGTGGAAAATATTTTGAATCATACTTTCCAAAAAAATCATCGCTTGTTGTGGCTTGAAATAGTTACCTTTGAAATATATTTTCATTATTAATAACAATTTGTATCAAAATATATTTGTGGACGATGAAATTATTTTTCGTTCATTAATTTTTGCAAGATATATAAAGCGATCATTTTAAAAAATATATTTTAAAATCATTTATTTTAAAATATATAGTCTTGTGTGTTAGTTGTACGTTCAACGAAAAAATTTGCATGCGAAATTCTCAAATCAGCAGAAGTTGCTAAGGTGTACTAGGAAATATCACTTCTTGGTGCGGTAAATGAAAATGGAATGACGTGCCATTCTTGAACGATAGTTATCCCAATATCTTTGTTATATAATCCGCATCTATCTTGATTCTTGAATCTAGTCTCTTTAATTGTCTTTGTTTATTTATATTTTGATATGCATGTATCGATCATTTCTTCAGTCTAAAGTTTAACCAGGATATTCGAGAATGCATTTTAACTTTTTGTATATATAAAAAAGCTCACCATATATAATGTAATAGTGTATATATGATATGGATGATTGCTGGCTTGGTAATTTGCCTTTTCATACGAAAGCTCTTAATGAAATTCGATCATGCAATATAGCAAAGGAAATACATATTGTTTGATGACAATTGCTAAGTGGAGAACTAATAACAATGGAATAAGATACTCTTCACCTTAATCAATATTTAAAAATGTAATCGAGAGAGGGATTCGACGAAAAAATATTAGCAAATATTAATGTGGCAAAATTACATCATCTTAGATTCATTGATTCAAAAACAATCCAGTTCATATAATGTGTTGCTTAGATATACTAGTAGATCCTTGTTGATCGGTTCCTTAAGTGCTTCCACTGTTGTAAGGATGAATTTTATGTGATGGCATCACTTGTTGGAGGCTAGCCACCTAGTACGGTTCTGTCTTTCGGGTCCTTGTAGACGTTTATCTAATCAAAACTAACGTTATTAAGTATCCATCGAGAGCCGTCATTATTGATATTCTCTTCCATCATCGTGGATGCAGGTAAATTCGCGATTCCATGGAATGTCGCATTATCCATGGAGCTTTGCTCGATCGGCCTTCTTATGCTGACCAAGTCCTCAATAGTTGACACTGACACTGGTTGTGCAGTGATCGCTAAGCGCGGCTGAGATGCCAAAGCCAGGATGTCCCCCCCCTTTGAACCTGTGCAATGCAAAGGTTGCCACTCAACATGAGGACCCATAAAGAAAGCCGTCGTCTTTGATGGTTCCATGTCGTGGTCTGGATGAGGCAAGTCAATTTTGTTGTTGAAGTCTGAAGAATCCTGAAGCGGAAGATTTTCTCCAGTTCTGATGGGCATACTTAGAGACAATGTCGTGCCTTGTTTCCCCCCGCTTTCTTCTTTCTTAAATCGGATTTTGCACAGAACAATCTGCAATATGCATATCAAAGAAATACTAAGGTGTTAAAAACTTATGCTATTTCATCAAATAAAGCTATGGCGAATAGAGACTAAGTTAATTACATGAATGCATTGTGATTAACGGGGATTTCAAAGATTGATAAAAGGAAAAGGACAACTAGTTTGTTTTCCAGATTTTCTTGCACGATGAAACCCTAGGACATGAAGGCCGCACTATTCAAATCACTACGGCACGATGGTGGACTCAATATCACGAGAAAAACTCTAATTTGACGAATAGAATATATTGATCATAGGAATATACTGCGGTTCACATAACTTTCAAAATTAATTTGAAAAGAAAATAAATTGGCTTTCCAGAATTATTAACATAACGAGCCTTGGAATACATTCCTCAAAATAACAAGTTAGAGATACTCACACAATACGTAGACTATCATGAGAAAAACTCTAATTTGACAAATAGAATATATTGATCATAGAAAAAATTAACTAGGAAACTCGAGGCAAACGCACATGGCGACAAATTAACAAAGTTTGAATAAGAGAATTCGACTTACTTCTTGATTAAGCATGGAGTACTCGTGCATAATCCACGATCCTTTGTTGGCGTTTTGGCTATCGGAAGGGGAGCCATCTTTCACTTTAAAGTTGAAGTGTTTCTTGTGACCGACGACATTGCCATGACCATCTTTGACGTCGGTGCTTTTTGCCCCCTTCCAATATCCCGAACCCGCCGTTCTTTCCACTCGAGACTTCTTCATCTTGAGTTTGGTGAAGACGTACAAGCTTTTTCCCGCGTTCTCGTCGAAGAATTTCCATGGCTCCCTTTCATACACATCGAACTCGTGGATGAATTCAGGAAACACTACATCACCCTTCACCCTAGGCATGAGGCAATAGGAGAAGACTTGCTCGTCGGATGGAGAAAATCGGTATCCGATGGGAAGCGTATCCGCCATTCTTCCTCTCTCCTTTTTTTTTTTCTCTGAAGAACTATTTGAGACTTTTCATTTCATGATGATGGTCTTATATAGCTCTCAAAATTACTTTCCTAATTTAGCCGGAGAGACGATACATTTAGAATCTTTTACAAAGATTCTTCAAGGTAATCTTTATGTTTAAGTCATTAACCGTCGTGTTTAATGAAGTCGTGTGGTCCAGTCAAGCTGTTTTCGTGTTGGGATCTTCTTCTTCTTTTTTCTTTTTTTTTCCTCCTGGCTAATTAGCCAAATAATATTTAACTAAATCGTTTATGAGAAGACCAAATTGCAGTAGGAGATAAATCATCCCCACCGTTGATCACGAGGCCCATCAGCCTCGAGCACCGCTCGACTGTTCGTCCCATTCCACTAACCGATTTACCTAACTTGGATTTGAACCCGGGAATCCGAAGAGTCCAACTGGTAACCTGAAAATAAGGCCCACGCCCGATCCGAAGAATTTCAAGAAACCCTTTCGCCAGAAAATATAGTTGAATGATGTTATTCTCGAGGATCATTGCCACAGAATGTCAAAAATATTTTTTGTATGTTCTTTGCATGTTATTTTATGTTATTACTTACTCAAGGTTTGCCACACAATTATTCATATAATGATTTCGTACCCTTTTTTCTCTTCTTTTGGTTATATTTTGTTAGAATTAAATATAAAAATTATGCATTCATTTAATAATTTAACATTTTAGAACAATCGATAGATGTTTGAATATTTCTTATCATAATATTAGAGTAGGAGGTTCGGTCTCTATTTGTCTTTTCTATTATATATTTTCTCACTTGAGTCTTAAGTCAAGTAATATTTAAAAAAATATTTTCATCTTTCAACATATGACATTTAATTTATTAATTTAATCTAATAAATTAAACTTCTAACTAATCCCACAAAATCTTTAAATATGTACTATTTCAATTAAGATTTCGATGATTTCTTTTTTTTTTTATTCATTTGTTCTCTCAGTGTTAAAAATGAGCATTCCAAGCTTAAACAAAAAGTCAATTTCTCGTTCATTAATTGACTTTGTTAAGGTTTTTGTCAACCTCATGCTTACATTTTCTTTTCACGACATATAAACTCGTTAATTTGTATATGCCTGTAAAGGCATGGACTTAACTGATTCATGAGATTAGTAGAGTGTTCATTTACAACTCACTAACTGATTTACCGACTAAGATTTATATAACATCCATGAATGTAAGAATCTCTCGTCATCTCTACATGAGAATGTTGATGAGAATGAATTAAAAAGGTAATAGAAAATAATTTATTGAAATTATATGTCTTAGTGAAAAGTAGATTTTACAGCTTACCCATAATTCCTATATCAACAATAGTTAGACATGTTTTCATTACAAGTCAACCATTCTTCTATATTAATAAAATTACGATGTTTTGATGCTGAGAGGTATGAGTCCCATATTCATTAAGCGTTTTAAATGCAAAATACCTAGTCAGCATCATCCATATAAAACATACCCTATTATTATTATTATTATTATTATTAGGGAAAATTTCAAAAAATGACCAAAAGTGAGCCTATTTTTTCAAATAGAGATCCAAAGTGGCCGTTGTCTCAAATGAGACACTGAAGTGGCTAAACCAATCTCAAATAATGACCTAAAATCGCCGAGCAGCCAAATGTTCGCTAGTCGGCCAGCTTGTGGCATTTCTGGTGGCCAAAATAAGGGTAATTTTGTAAAAAAAATTGATAGAAATTAACAAACCCTAAAAATAGAAACCTCAAACTCTTCAAGCTCTTCTTCTTCTACACTTCATCTTCTAGGCTCTTTCTCCTCTCTTACTCGGAAAACCCAAATTCTTTGTTAATGGAGCAAGATCCATGTCTCATTGAGTTCTAAAGTTACGTGCCAGCACCCCCTCGCCTGCCCCTCTCTATCTCTCCATGGAAGTGGATTCGTATTGTGCCCAAGATGTGGGTCATTGAGATCGAGATGTTCTATGTCTCTCGGTTGTGTCCGTGGAAGTGGATTTGCATTCCACCTCACTCTCTCGGCTCTCAGGGTTTCCTCTCTCGCGATCCTTCGTGAAACTCCCATGGCGGAATCAAGTGGCTGAGCTTGCCCGAAGATCTCTCTGCTTGGAGGCAATGGAGACGATTCGCGGCAGTAGCGGTGCTTCTTCTTCTCCTCACGGTGATACTGAGTTTCACTATGGCGTCGTTGGCGACGGCGAGCTTGGCCTCTGCGACGTGCGAGCTCAGCTTCACCAATAGCAACAGGCTCTACAATGTGAACAGAGAAGAGGAAAATGTGAGAACATGAAGAGTTTGAAGGTTTTGTTTTTAAGGTTTGTTAAATTCTGTCAATTTTTTTGACAAAATTGCCTTTATTCTAGCCACTAGAAATGCCACACACTCGCCGGCCGGTGAACATTTGGTTGCCCGATGATTTGAGGTCTTTATTTGAGATTGATTTAGCCACTTCGAGTTCTTATTTGAGACAATGGCCACTTTAAGTCCTTATTTGAGAAAATAGGCTCATTTCGGGTCTTTTTTTGAAATTTTTACTTATTATTATTGTTGTTGTTGTTGTTGTTTAGGAGGCTCATATTTTATTAATGAAGAGCTTTTTCTTGCATATAAAAAGTTAAAATAGTTAAAATGCATCTATGAAAGCCCTAATTTAACTTAACAATCTGGAAGTGGCTTGTAATGCTTTGTCAACAAAGTAAAAATTAAAATAACTTTTTTGAAATTTCAATGTACATATCAATAATATTTTTGTACATGAAATGAAATTGCATTATATTTGTGTAAATGCAAACACTAACCATTTTTAATCGTTGGAGATGTTGGAGAGAGTATGACGTTCTTTTAAAGTATAATGGATTTTGAGGATCCGAGGAAGAAAAATTGTGGGCCAACACCATATGCATAATATAATATTATAATATTGTATTTGCTCTCCGACTACAATTAAGTCTCCATTTATTTTGCGGAAGATAAATAATTTGGATTATACTTTCCAAAAAATCATCGCTTGTTGTCACTTAAAATAGTTACCTAATGAAATATATTTTCATTATCAATAACAATTTGTATCAAAATATATTTGTGGATGATGAAATTATTTTTCATTCATTAATTTTTGCAAGATATATAAAGCGATCATTTTAAAAAATATATTTTTAAATCATTTATTTTAACGAAAAAATTTGCATGCGAAAAAATTTGCATGCGAAATTCTCAAATCAGCAGAAGTTGCTAAGGCGTACTAGGAATTATCACTTCTTGGTGCGGTAAATGAAAATGGAATGACGTGCCATTCTTGAACGATAGTTATCCCAATATCTTTGTCATATAATCCGCATCTATCTTGATTCTTGAATCTAGTCTCTTTAAGTCTTTGTTTATTTATATTTTGATAAGTATGTATCAATCATTTCTTCAGTCTAAAGTTTAACCAAGATATTCGAGAATGCATTTTAACTTTTTGTATATATAAAAAAGCTCAACATATATAAAGTAATAGTGTATATATGATATGGATGATTGCTGGCTTGGTAATTTGCCTTTTCATACGAGAGCTCTTAATGAAATTCGATCATGCAATATAGCAAAGGAAATACATATTGTTTGATGACAATGCTAAGTGGAGAAGTAATAACAATGGAATGGGATACTCTTCACCTTAATCAATATTTAAAAATGTAATCGAGAGAGGGATTCGACGAAAAAATATTAGCAAATATTAATGTGGCAAAATTACATCATCTTAGATTCACTGATTCAAAAACAATCCAGTTCATATAATGTGTTGCTTAGATATACTAGTAGATCTTTGTTGATCAGTTCCTTAAGTGCTTCCACTGTTGTAAGGACGAATTTTATGTGATGTTTTCACTTGTTGGAGGCTAGCCACCTAGTACGGTTCTTTCTTTCGGGTCCTTGTAGACGTTTATCTAATAAAAAATAACGTTATTAAGTATCCATCGAGAGCCGTCATTATTGATATTCTCTTCCATCATCGTGGATGCAGGTAAATTCGCGATTCCATGGAATGCCGCATTATCCATGGAGCTTTGCTCGATCGGCCTTCTTATGCTGACCAAGTCCTCAATAGTTGACACTGACACTGGTTGTGCAGTGATCGGTAAGCGCCGCTGAGATGCCAAAGCCAGGATGTCCCCCTTTGAACCTGTGCAACGCAAAGGTTGCCGCTCAACAGGAGGACCCATAAAGAAAGCCGTCGTCTTTGATGGTTCCATGTCGTGGTCTGGGTGAGGCAAGTCAATTTTGTTGTTGAAGTCTGAAGAATCCTGAAGCGGAGGATTTTCTCCAGTTCTGATGGGCATACTTAGAGACAATGTCGTGCCTTGTTTCCCCCCGCTTTCTTCTTTCTTAAATCGGATTTTGCACAGAACAATCTACAATATGCATATCAAAGAAATACTAAGGTGTAAAAAACTTATGCTATTTCATCAAATAAAGCTATGGCGAAGAGAGACTAAGTTAATTACATGAATGCATTGTGATTAACGGGGCTTTCAAAGAATGATAAAAGGAAAAGGACAACTAGTTTGTTTTCCAGATTTTCTTGCACGATGAAACCCTAGGACATGAAGGCCGCACTATTCAAATCACTATGGCATGATGGTGGACTCAATATCACGAGAAAAACTCTAATCTGACGAATAGAATATATTGATCATAGGAATATACTGCGGTTCACATGGCTTTCAAAATTAATTTGAAAAGAAAATAAATTGACTTTCTAGATTTATTAACATTATGAGCCCTAGAATACATAACTTAAAATAACGAGTTAGAGATACTCACACAATACGTAGACTATCATGAGAAAACTCTAATTTGACAAACAGAATATATTGATCATAGAAAAAATTAACTAGGAAACTAAAGGCAAACGCACATGGCGACAAATTAACAAAGTTTGAATAAGAGAATTCGACTTACTTCTTGATTAAGCATGGAGTACTCGTGCATAATCCATGATCCTTTGTTGGCGTTTTGGCTATTGGAAGGGGAGCCGTCTTTCACTTTAAAGTTGAAGTGTTTCTTGTGACCGACGACATTGCCATGACCATCTTTGACATCGGTGCTTTTTGCCCCCTTCCAATATCCTGAACCCGCTGTTCTTTCCACTCGAGACTTCTTCATCTTGAGTTTGGTGAAGACGTATAAGCTTTTTCCTGCGTTCTCGTCGAAGAATTTCCATGGCTCCTTTTCATACACATCGAACTCGTGGATGAATTCAGGAAACACTACATCCCCCTTCACCCTAGGCATGAGGCAATAGGAGAAGACTTGCTCGTCGGATGGAGAAAATCGGTATCCGATGGGAAGCGTATCCGCCATTCTTCCTCTCTCCTTTCTTTCTCTCGGAAGAACTATTTGAGACTTTTCATTTCATGATGATGGTCTTATATAGCTCTCTAAATGACTTTCCTAATTTAGCCGGAGAGACGATACATTTAGAATCTTTTACAAAGATTCTTCAAGGTAATCTTTATGTTTAAGTCATTAACCGTCGTGTTTAATGAAGCGTGTGGTCCAGTCAAGCTGTTTTCGTGTTGGGATCTTCTTCTTCTTCTTTTCCTGGCTAATTAGCCAAATAACATTTAACTAAATAGTTGATGAGAAGACCAAATTGCAGTAGGAGATAAATCATCCCCACCGTTGATCACACGGCCCATCAACCTCGAGCACCGCTCGACTGTTCGTCCCATTCCACTAACCGATTTACCTAACTTGGATTTGAACCTGGGAATCCGAAGGGTCCAACTGGTAACCCGAAAATAAGGCCCACGCCCGATCCGAAGAATTTCAAGAAACCCTTTTGCCGGAACATATAGTTGAATGATGTTATTCTCGAGGATCATTGCAACATAATGTCAAAAACTACTACCGGTTCATACTATTTTTTGTATGTTCTTTGCATGTTATTTTCTGTTATTACTTACTCAAGGTTTATAACACAATTATTCATATAATGATTTTGCCCTTTTTTTCTCTTCTTTTGGTTACATTTTGTTATATTTAAATATAAAAATTATGCATTCATTTAATAATTTAACATTTTAGAACAATCGATAGATGTCTGAATATTTCTTATCATAATATCAGAGCAGGAGGTTCAATCTCTATTTGTCTTTTCTATTATATATTTTCTCAAGTCTTAAGTCAAGTACATCCTATGTCTATTATATTTAAAAATTATTTTCATCTTTCAACATATTACATTTAAATTATTATTTTAATCTAATAAATTAAACTTCTAATTGGTCCCACAAAATCTTTAAATTTTTATTATTTCAATTAAGATTTCAATGATTTTTTTTTTTTTCTATTCATTTGTTCTCTTAGTGTTATGAAAGAGCATTCCAAGCTTAAACAAAAAAGTCAATTTCTCGTTCATTAATTGACTCTGTTAAGTTTTTTGTCAACTCCATGCTTACATTTTCTGTTAATGACATATAAACTCATTAATTTGTTTACGCTTGAAAATGCCTGGATTTAACTGATTCATGAGATTAGTAGAGTGTTCCTTTACAACCCACTAATTGATTTACTGACTAAGATTGATATAATATCGATGAATGTAAGAATCTCTTGTCATCTCTACATGAGAATGGAGATGAGAATGAATTAAAAAGGAAAATAAAAAAATAAATAAATTATTGAAATTATATATGTCTTAGTGAATAGTAGATTTTACAACTTACCCATAATTCCTATATCAACAAGAGTTAGAAATGTTTTCATTACAAGTCAACCATTCTTCTATATTAATAAAATTACGATGTTTTGATGCTGAGAGGTACGAATCCCATATTCATTAAGCGTTTTAAATGCAAAATAGCTAGTCAGCATCGTCCATATAAAACATACCCTATTATTATTGTTGTTGTTGTTGTTGTTTAGGAGGCTCAGATTTTATTAATGAAGAGCTTTTTTATGCATATAAAAAGTTAAAATAGTTAAAATGCATCTATGAAAGCCCTAATTTAACTTAACAATATGGAAGTGGCTTGTAATGCTTTGTCAACAAAGTAAAAATTAAAAGAATTTTTTTTAAATTTCAATGTACATATCAATAATATTTTTGTATATGAAATAAAATTGCATTATATTGGAGATGGATGTGTAAATGCAAACACTAACCATTTTTAATCGTTGGAGATGTTGGAGAGACTATGACGTTCTTTTAAAGTATAATGGATTTTGAGGATCCGAGGAAGAAAAATGTGGGCCAACACCATATGCATAATATAATATTATAATATTATATTTTCTCTCCGACTACAATTAAGTCTCCATTTATTTTGTGGAAAATATTTTGAATCATACTTTCCAAAAAAATCATTGCTTGTTGTGGCTTGAAATAGTTACCTTTGAAATATATTTTCATTATCAATAACAATTTGTATCAAAATATATTTGTCGACGATGAAATTATTTTTCGTTCATTAATTTTTGCAAGATATATAAAACGATCATTTTAAAAAATATATTTTTTAAATCATTTATTTTAAAATATATAGTCTTGTGTGTTAGTTATACGATCAACGAAAAAATTTGCACGCGAAATTCTCAAATCAGCAGAAGTTGCTAAGGCGTACTAGTAAATATCACTTCTTGGTGCGGTAAATGAAAATGGAATGACGTGCCATTCTTGAACGATAGTTACCCCCAATATCTTTGTCATATAATCCGCATCTATCTTGATTCTTGAATCTAGTCTCTTTAATCGTCTTTGTTTATTTATATTTAAATATGCATGTATCGATCATTTCTTCAGTCTAAAGTTTAACCATGATATTTGAGAATGCATTTTAACTTGTTGTATACATAAAAAAGCTCAACATATATAATGTAATAGTGTATATATAATATGGATGATTGCTGGCTTGGTGATTTACCTTTTCATATGAGAGCTCTTAATGAAATTCGATCATGCAATATAGCAAAGGAAATACGTATTCTTTGATGACAATGCTAAATGGAGAACTCATAACAATGGAATAAGATACTCTTCACTTTAATCGATATTTAAAAATGTAATTGGGAGTGGGATTCGACGAAAAAATATTAGCAAATATTAATGTGACAAAATTACATCATCTTAGATTCATTGATTCGAAACAAACTAGTTCATATAATGTGTTGCTTAGATATACTAGTAGATCCTTGTTGATCGGTTCCTTAAGTGCTTCCACTGTTGTAAGGACGAATTTTATGTGATGTTGTCACTTGTTGGAGGCTAGCCGCCTAGTACGGTTCTGTCTTTCGGGTCCTTGTAGACGTTTATCTAATCAAAACTAACGTTATTAAGTATCCATGGAGAGCCGTCATTATTGATATTCTCTTCCATCATCGTGGATGCAGGTAAATTCGCGATTCCATGGAATGTCGCATTATCCATGGAGCTTTGCTCGATCGGCCTTCTTATGCTGACCAAGTCCTCAATAGTTGACACTGATACTGGTTGTGCAGTGATCGCTAAGCGCGGCTGAGATGCCAAAGCCAGGATGCCCCCCTTTGAACCTGGGCAACGCAAAGGTTGCCACTCAACATGAGGACCCATAAAGAAAGCTGATGGTTCCATGTCGTGGTCTGGATGAGGCAAGCCAATTTTGTTGTTGAAGTCTGAAGAATCCTGAAGCGGATGATTTTCTCCAGTTCTGATGGGCATACTTAGAAACAATGTCGTGCCTTGTTTTCCCCCGCTTTCTTCTTTCTTAAATCGGATTTTGCACAGAACAATCTGCAATATGCATATCAAAGAAATACTAAGGTGTAAAAAACTTATGCTATTTCATCAAATAAAGCTATGGCGAAGAGAGACTAAGTTAATTACATGAATGCATTGTGATTAACGGGGCTTTCAAAGAATGATAAAAGGAAAAGGACAACTAGTTTGTTTTCCAGATTTTCTTGCACGATGAAACCCTAGGACATGAAGGCCGCACTATTCAAATCACTACGGCACGATGGTGGACTCAATATAATGAGAAAAACTCTAATTTGATGAATAGAATATATTGATCATAGGAATATACTGTGGTTCACATTACTTTCAAAATTAATTTGAAAAGAAAATAAATTGGCTTTCCAGAATTATTAACATAATGAGCCTTGGAATACATACCTCAAAATAACATGTTAGAGATACTCACAGAATACGTAGACTATCACGAGAAAAACTCTAATTTGACAAATAGAATATATTGATTATAGAAAAAATTAACTAGGAAACTCGAGGTAAACGCACATGGTGCCAAATTAACAAAGTTTGAATAAGAGAATTCGACTTACTTCTTGATTAAGCATGGAGTACTCGTGCATAATCCATGATCCTTGGTTGGCGTTTTGGCTATCGGAAGGGGAGCCGCCTTTCACTTTAAAGTTGAAGTGTTTCTTGTGACCGACAACATTGCCATGACAATCTTTGACATCGGTGCTTTTTGCCCCCTTCCAGTATCCCGAACCCGCCGTTCTTTCCACTCGAGACTTCTTCATCTTGAGTTTGGTGAAGACGTACAAGCTTTTTCCCGCGTTCTCATCGAAGAATTTCCATGGCTCCTTTTCGTACACATCGAACTCGCGGATGAATTCTGGAAACACTATGTGCCCCTTCACCCTAGGCATGAGGCAATAGGAGAAGACTTGTTCGTCGGAAGGAGAAAAGCGGTATCCGATGGGAAGCGCATCCACCATTCTTCCTCACTCTTTCCTTTCTCTCTGAAGAACTATTTGATGCTTTTCATTCTGTAACGATGGTCTTATATAGCTCTTTAAATGACTTTCCTATTTTAGTCGGGGTGAGGGTAGATTTTCGTAATCTAAGCGTGAAAAGATACATTTGAGATTTACGGGTGCCCAGTCCAAAATCTTTTACCCGACTTGGATTTGAACTCGCGAATCCGGAGGGGGCCCGGCCCGATTGCCGCACCCGGCAAGAGAGTTTGAAATTCTCTCGCTCCACGCGAATTCCCGATTACGCCCCTGGAGAGCGGACGGCGATCCTATCGAACGGGCCGTGAGCATTGGAGGGCAAATCCGTAAAAGCAGGATCACATATATCACCCCACCCCCCGCCCCCCCATCTTTTCCTCGATTAGATTAGCTTCGCGTCCCACGCCTTTTCCCCTTTTCCCCCACAAATTCGAAACGCCCGAATCGGTTTCCGGCGATCTTCCGGCGAAGCGAAATCTCTCAAGATGAACACCCCCGATGTGGTGAGAATCTCTGTTCATCTCTAGATCTCGGGCATTCGAGTTCCCGATGTGGTTCGCGCTAGGGTTTTTAATCGATCTGTGAATTGCTTTGCTCGGCTCGCGTTGTGCGGAGACGATGAGGAATGGCGTTCTTTTGCGGTTTTCGGCCGGATTTCCGGGGGTTCTCGTGGCCTCATTGTGCATCCGGTGCCTGATTTTGTCGTGATTGAGCGGGTAGGGCTGCTTGGGAAGGGATGGTACGGAGGGGAGGACGCAATGTGAAGCTTCCTTCTAGGTTTTCTGAGGCTGAATGGATGAACGGAAGCGGTGTGGGGATGGGTTTAGTTGGAGGGGCGTTGATTAGTTGAGCTTGGAATTTCAATTTGGGTGTCTGGTTTTGCGCGGTTGCTGATCCGTATGATAGTTTTTTGGAGGAGGAATCTCTTCGATTGTTGTCGTGCTTAATCTGGTGTTCTGCTTTGGAGGGCTTCTACTAGTGAGGTCCTAGCTCTAGGACGCTGGTTGCGTCTGGGTCATCAGATCTGTCTGTAATTTGCATATTGGTCTTAGATAGCATGTGTGGAGGGTGGGTTCAAATTGGAGCTTCTGCAATTACTCGAGTTAGGTGGTTTTAGTGACCTGCCAATCTGCTGGATGGCAGTGATTAATCTTAATTTTAAATTACGTCTCAGTAGGTGGGTAACATGTTTCTATAATTTGCTGCATCAGTAAAATGCCATGTGGTGAGTTGGTGGAAAATATTTTTGATGGAGGAATGTACTTAGTTTTCTTTAGGAGATTGGCTTGCAATGTGTGTCGTCAAGGGGAAGAATAATCCAAGTAATGAATGAAGTTACACTGTTTAGTTGCTGATTGGAAATGGCAAGATCCTTCATGAGCATGCGATGAACCCTTTTTTCTTCTTTCTCTCCAATAAATCTATATTTCTTTTTGGTCTTGCACATTTTATGGCACTTTTAACCATTTTCATCTTATATTTTTGCAGGACAGGCATGACTCAGAAAAGCAGAGCACTGCTGATATGACAGCTTTTGTAAGTTCTTGAGGCTTAGATTTCTTTACAGATTGGAAAGAGCTCAATTGGGTTAGCTCAGTCTGGTCAAAAGATTTGTATGAACTACCTAGTGTTAGTGATGGTATCTTAGGCATCTCAGGCATAATTAAATAAATTGGATGATGACAAATATTTGGTAATAATTAGGTCATGCATCTTCTATTTTCCTGCAAGGCAATTTACAATGATAAAAATCCTCTTGGCTCTATTCTATAGTACTGCAGCAAGAGCTTTTTATCCAATATAGTATGTACATTTAAATCTCGAGGAAGACAGAGAAGAAACCTTTGATTTTGTGCAGAGTTTTTTGTGCTGCTTGATGCAAGATGTAGCTCCCATTTCTCATGTCCTTTGCTAAATAATTGTGTTTCTTTGTAGGTGCAAAGTCTTCTTCAGCAGATGGTAAGTTTGTTCTATGCATGGTGGGGATGTTTTCTGTGGTTGCCCTTTCAGAATGTCTAACAATATTGCTTATTTGTGTCCAATTTCAGCAATCAAGGTTCCAGACTATGTCCGAGTCCATCATTACAAAGAATATCCTTTCCTTACATTGCATGTGACCTGCATTACAAATGCATAGTATCTTGTAATGAAGCATGCTAATTTTACGTTTTTTTGGAGTACGAGTATTGTGATCAGGCATATGAATGACTTTGTTACCTACACACTCTCTGGGTTGGATATTAGGGGAGGAGAGTAACTGGACATAGTAGGTCTTGGTGAGGGTTGGTCAGCATTGGGCCTTGCCCTTCTCTCTAACTTTGCTACTAACATCCACTCACATTCCTAGCAATAGCATAATGCTGAGGCTTGCTAGAGTAGTTCATGTGTGTCGGATGCAATTTATCATGATGAAATTATATGAATTGATAGGAATGTGGCTTCTATATGGAAATTGCTTAAGGAAAGCTGGTTCCACTCTCTTTCCTATTTTTGCTGTCATTTTTACCTCTGATTAGTAAGACAGATCTTTATGCATCCATTTAAAGGCATTGCTCTATATTCTTCCATGTATTGACTTGAAAGAAATGTCACAATCTGTTGTTTTCGTTGACCATGATGCACTTGATGAGATGGGCTCCCGAATCGATGAACTTGAGCAGAGCATCAATGATCTGAAAAATGAGATGGGGATAGAGGGCTCTCCATCTCCTGCCCCTTCCAAGCAGAAGTCAGGTGAAGATTCAGCTTGAAACAGTTAAACGAGCATATTTTCAAAGGATGTGGCGGTTCTTGGCGATTTTGTTGGGAACTGTAGGGAAAAATGCAAAATACATTGTAAGACCGAGTGTGATGATATCTCTGTTTCTGTCTTTCTTTCCTGTGGTTTTATGTTGAGTTGAGACCTTTTATGACATGGCCTCATGTCTTACGATTACGGTTCAGATGTATTAATTTAGAAGCATAGAGAAGTTGAAATCCTTACAGATCTTCATTCTATTTGGTTCTGTTGCATGATCAAATGCTGCGCTGGGGTTTATAATCACCCTAACAGAATAGGATAAAATAACATGTGAAGAGTGGGTATGGTGCTGCTAATGAAAAAACAATATAATACTCGAATCTTTGTAATTGGGATGATCTTGGCGGAGTGCATGGAAGGTATTTTAACATTGAGGTGTATAGGACACGTAAATCCAGCAGTTCTCTAGATGCTGGTGGTCTTTGGTAGTATTTTCAGCGGATGTGTGGGGAAGGGGCAGATTTTGTGCTAATTCTGACTGAGATTTCGACTTATGCCGGTGTTTGACTGGGGCATTGTTAATGTGGCATTACTGCCACAAGTCATTGCACTGTAGACCATGCAATGTTTGTATACATGTTACATTTGGTCATGCATGGTTTGATAAGAACACGTTTGGTAACTATTTTATTATCTCTTCAGAAATGATTCTCTTTTTTTTTCTCCTTTCTCTTAATGAGATTTTAAGTATTTAAAAGCGTTTGGTAATTATTCAAAATTTTATTTCCGAAATAAAAATGTTTTTTATATGAAATTTAATTTTTTTATTTTAATCTTTAATACTTTTATTATATATATATTTGTTTTTTTTTCTCTTTTTCCTTTTCTCTTCCCCTTCTTCCTCCTTCCTTGTGGCCAGTTGTTGGAGGCTTGTTAGACTCGGGTGAAGTGTGGCGAGTTTGTCGGAGGTTTGCTTGGCCACCATGAGCCTTGCCGGTGGCCAAGCGAGCCTCGCCCAACCGTCAAGCCTCTCACTAGCCTTGCTGAGGCTCCACGTTGGCGCTTGGCTTGGTGAGGCCAAGCATCGCTGGTGGCCAGGTAAGGTTGTGCCTTGCGATGGCCAGGCAAGCTTCCGATGAGCTCAATGGACCTCGCCTAGCTAGTCGCTAGTGATTGCTAATGGCGATGGCAGCAGCCGGCGAGTAGCATTGGCCAGCTAGGGAGAAGGAGAAAAAAGAAAAAAGAGAAAAGAAAAGAAAAAAAATGATTGGGTTGATTCCAGAGTTGTTTTCAAGAGTAAAGAAGCAACTTTTTTCTATTTCTCGATTCTATTTTAAATTTACTCACGAGAACAAAAAATTTACTAAATGAATATCGGTTATTTTTTTATTTTTGAAAACACACAAGAATAGAATTGGGTACCGTTTGATTGGTTGCAAAATATATTCTAACTCTCCATACTGTGAACTGATGCAGAAGGGTCCTTGAGAAAGTGATGGTTAGCGTGGAAGATTCATGGCCTGTGGAAACTGATATCAACCTCTGTCGATCGTATTTGCGAGTTATGTGCTAGGGGCACGGTGGTTGACTGAAAAAAATTGGAGATCCAACATTGTCTCAAGTTGCAGATAGAGTTGAAGCAAGACTGTCGAGCGAAGCTGCTTTTTACACGCAAAATGCATAACCAGACAAACAATAAAGTAAGATGGAACTGTGATTTCGTGAGCAACATAACAGAACATACATTTATACACATGCATGAATAAGAACTTTCCCTTCAAAACTCCACACGAAAGGGGAAATTTTGAATGAGTCCATAGAAGGGTTCGAGAACCGGATTCATCAGCCCCTGCAACGAGTGATCGCACTGCATGACCGTGAGTAAGGATTCGACTGAGCTCCGGCCTGGCAGTTGTAGTAGGATGTGCCGCGTCGCGAGCATGGCACCGAGTTCCTCCTCAGTGCCTGATAGCCTATGTACTGCCTCGTCGCTAGAATGCGCCTCTCGCTCTTTGTTTCCTCCCCCAGAACTCTGCACTCGCCGATCGAGTCACCTCGACACTCTGACCTCCACACGAAGTAGCTCGCCTGGTGGAGATCGGCGTAGTCGGAGGCGCAAGAGATGGTGATGCTGAACGCCACGATCGCAAGCAGGGCGAGGAAGACATGGAAACGCTTCGAGGCATTGTCCATTGTTGTCGTTGTGCTTGTTTCGTTATGTATGATCAGTTCAGACGAAAGATAACGGGGGATGCTTTTGTATGTGGTTAGCAGAGACTTAGGGCGTCGATGTACTTGATTGCCACTTTGACCTTTTCTTTTTATTTGTCTTTGAGGGTACCGGTGCCTTTCGCAAACCAGACTAAATTCACCTTATTTTAATCTAGAGAGCAAGCCAAGAAGTATTTTTATTTATGTAGAGAGAGAGAGAGAGAGAATCGTTTGCATTGAATTTCGCTTGTATGTCTATTCTGTGGTTAAATAAATATGCAGATAATGTCAAAGTACAATAAGATCTAGAAGATCATCTTAAATTTTTATAATTAACTCCCCGCGTTGGGTTATATTGTGATTACTTTTTATTCTTGCATTTAAATCTAAAGTTCACGCATCCACAGCCCATACAGTACTCTTTCCTTCCCTTGACATGAACCTGGCATGACTTATATTAGAGGTATACAACTGACTCTTGTCGTTATGATTTCTCATTCGCTTGGGAGTCCAAAATCTAAAATGCAAGCTTTTGAAATATTCCACATCGCTTGATTTTTTTTTAATTTTATATTCAACCACATTGCTTGATTACGAGATTTATATATGCTCTTTATATATATGCAGTCTCCCTTCACCTATCATGTTAAGTTTTCAGATTGGGTTTTCAAACATGGTAGGTTTTTTGCGTGTGCATGTTGCAACGCTAAGGAAGTCTCATGTAGACTCCTCGTGAATTAGGATTAAGTAGCATGAGTGCTGTTTTGAAATCCTTATGCGTTCTTTTTTGTTTTTAGGCTTAAGTGATGTGAATAAAGTAGGCAGTTTTGCTTGGTTTTAAAGAAAGGTAAATGACCTTTGGGGGGGTTTTCTTCATCGATGTCATTTCTTTCGTATGAATGATTATCTATTGAGATTTGAGAGAACAAAGCGCTCTAGGGGACACGGCTGATTCCGACAGCGTGCTTTGGCAAAGGTGGATGTTTCTTCATCATACGGAGGTGCAACTGATGATGTTTATCGAATTTGATTGGATCTCATCAAGTATGCATTAGTAATATGAAGAGGTACATCTAGCCAAAGGGCAAGCTTAAAATGATTATTGGACCATTTTGGCCTTTCATTATAAGCACAACATCGTTCACCATCTATCCTTACCTCTAAATTTCGATTCTGAATGGAAAAAAGAAAAGGCACAAGAGATGGAAATTTCGAAATAATTTGACATGAGATGTTTGTCTTGTTAAGATATGAAATCCAATTTTGCAACATTGTCCACGAATGTGAGCATATTCTTTACCTGAAGTGATGAGACGTTCGATGTCCTGATCGTCGTTGAAAATTTTGGAGACCCATGATGACATGATTATGTTGGGCACAAAGTCATTAGCATAATTTTAACGTGAGGACTAAGTTTAGTACTTGAGAGTGTAAAGATTTAATGAGTGCTTCCCCACTATAAGTTTGTTGTGCTTGTACTTAAATAGTTTTATATATTTAGCCTCATGAACCATCCTAAATCTTAAGAATCAAAGTTCTCATCCTAACAAGGAGATTTGGTTGTCTATATAGAAATGACATTTGAAGATTCGGTAGTCTTGTTTTCGTCCATCTTCTACGAGGACATATGTTTGAAATATGCTGTGCACAAGCCTCTAGATGACTTAGCTCTCGGGTGTTGTTACTTCGTATAAAGATAGTTATGGATCGTCAATACGTCAATTGAGCTTCAACAAAAAAAAATGAAATTCTTATTCTATATAATAGTGGGAATAATTAATAAGTGATGACAGACTTATTACGTTGTGATTATAGGCTTTCCGATGGTATTGAATAGTTATATCTTTAATCGAATATTTCGTAACAGGAGTGATCATTTTATGGTCCAAATAAGGGCCATCGACTCTGGGTGTCCCTTCCCATGATTTTGTCACAAGTTTCGCCTATCAACAACAGAAATTCACCAAAAAGAGCCATGCTAGGGCATGATTTATAATAAAACATAATTTAAATATTCAAGATAAATTATTCAGTAGTTTCTTAAATATCTCATAATCCTCAATTCTAGATATCCTTTATCTTACTAACATTTGCATTTATTTTCTAAGCAGATTCCATTGTATATATTAATTTCTAATTTCTCCGCTTTATGTGCATGTGCTATTTGCGAGTATTAAGAAAAATAGTTCAATTTGTTTCACAATTCAGTATGTTACAACCACTTCTAATCAGCGGATTGCATTGGGGCTCAAATTAGTTAAATCTAAGTGCACAACTAAAGACAATGTATTAGTGCAACACGTAAATTTGTGTTGTCACAATGAGACTTTACTCCTATTTATCGATACGCAATTGAGTGATTTATTCATTGCATATAATTGGACCGGCAGAGATTTAAGGTTTTCAGCTTAATTGAATTATCTGGACTGAGCTCATAAGATACGTAAATTCAGCCAAGCCCACGGGGGCTCTGCAGTGGCCGAAATTCATAAGAAAAGGAGGGTCTTGAGCTCTGATTGAATTGATGTTAGCTTGCTAAAGTTACAAGGTTTTGAGTTTAAGTAGAATAAGTCCTTAAAGGGGAGAGCTTATTATTAAAAGAGCCCACAAACAAGCAAAATTCAACTGAGCCCCCACACACAGTAGGACTGGCTGAATGCCACGGGGCTTCAGTCGAATTGGGATTCAGCACATGAAAGTCTAACTGGGATTAAGGCTTTGGTTAATTAAACCGATCACTTTAATAAGGCCTAAATCAAACTGGTATAGTCAAGCTTAAATCTGGGTTTACACTATATTTGGTCGTGTTTGGTGGTCGGGATAAAATCAGAATATGATAAATTTTATTCTATTATGTATTTGGTATATGTTCAAGACAAGATAAATTCTGATAGAAGGGGATATAGACAGAATAAAATTATCTCACTAGAGAGATAGGATAAAAGTGAGTAGGATTTCTAATATTTGTAATAAGAAAACTATTTTTCTCGAATAACAAACTTCTTAAATTAACAAAATTAAAATTATATTTCAATATAAGTAATATTTGAATTCTAATATAAAAATTCAAAATTCAAAATATAATTTAGTTATCTTAATTTAATCTTATTTTTCTTTATATATCCAAATTTAATTCTATTTTATAATATAAATTCAATATATAAATATATTTATTACACATTTTAGGTATATTTATTATATGTTTTAGGCATTTTAGTATTTTAGGTATATTAGTACATTTTAGTATCTAATAAAATTTTGTTAGAGAATGATGGAAGGGGACGAAAGAAATAAAAAAAGAAATTAATTAATAAAAGAGAGAAAAATATCATAAAAAAATAAAATAAAATAAAGAAGGCAAAATTATCGTGAAATATTTTTACCATTCCCTTTTATAAATTTTTTTGTTTAATTTGTACTAATATGATATTAATACGACGTGAATATATTCGATATAATTATTGTAATTACCAAACAATGGATAGTATATAACAAAATTTCTGGATTTTATATTTTATTTTAGGGAAAATGACACCAAAAATCCCAAACTATGCCCCTTGAGACAATTTTACCCTGAACTTATTTTTGTGCCATAAAAAACCCCAAACTATGTCACTTGGGACAATTTTACCCTAAACTTTTTTTGTGCCATAAAAAACCCCAAACTATGTCACTTGGGACAATTTTACCCTAAACTTTTTTTGTGCCATAAAAAACCCCAAACTATGCCACTTGGGACAATTTTACCCCGAACTTTTTCTTGTGTCACAAAAAATCCTAAATTATGCCATTTTGGACACATTTACCCCAGACTTTTTAACTAAAGGGCATTTTCGTCTTTTCCTTTTTTCCTTTTTTTTCCCTCTTCCCTCTACTAAAAAAAAAAAGGAAAAGACGAAAAATACCCTTTAATTAAAAAATCTGGGGTAAATGTGTCCCAAGTGGCATAGTTCAAGATTTTTCGTGGCACAAGAAAAAGTTCAGGGTAAAATTGTCCCAGGTGGCATAGTTTAGGGTTTTTAGTGGTACAAAAGAAAGTTTAGGGTAAAATTGTCTCAATGGGCATAGTTTGGGGTTTTTTTATGGTACAAAAAAAAATTCAGGATAAAATTGTCCCAATGGGCATAGTTCCGGGTTTTTGGTGGCATTTTCCCTTTATTTTATCAAGTTCTGTGATGATTAGAAATCCGTATGACCAAACATAGCCTTGGCCAGAAATTTCAAATCCCGTAGATACCACTTGGCCAAGCCTTGGTCGAAAGGCTTGGCCAATCCCATTATGCCAAGCATCCCCCACTGGTCCTGCTGCCTTGCTGGGCCGAGCTTCACATGGTTGTCCTCCACGCGAGCCATGCCGATGTGCCCATGCTCCACCGTGTCGACGACTCTGCTGGTGACCTCAGCCTTGACCAACCACCATGACGACGAGCTAGCTGCATTGTGATGCCCTACTGCCTACTGTTGATTCGCTGTTCTTTGCCGAACAGCGACGAACTGCTGCAACACCGATCCCAACTGCGCCGAGACAACAAGCTACAGTCCCTCCGAGCAACACCCCTCATTGCCGAGCCGTCCTTGGCCGTGAGTTCACTGATTACCAAGCTATGCCAACAGCGAATCCTTTGTTGTTGCAGTTTTCCTTGACGTTCCTCACTGCCGGGCCACGAGCACACCACTGGCCAAGACCTGCTGCCGCCAGCCATCCATACCATGACCCGTCTGCGTTCAAATTTGCCAACCTCATCTCGAAATTAGGTAAAGGTCTTATCCTAATTTGACTTGAATTTTTCTTACCTAATCCATGCTTATCAGTATCTAACATTGTATGTTTTGAGTGATAGCATATCTAATCAGGATTACTTCTGCACATAATCGGTAACCAATCTCTGAAGATTGAAATAGGAAATCGGGTTATGGATAGTGCGAAATATTAAAGCTTAAGATTAGGTTATGAATTTTATCCACTACCAAATTTTTTTGGCGCTTATCTTTGTTTGATTGTCTTCTGTATCTAAAAAAAATATATAAAAAGATTTATTTGTTAGATTAGGTTGTATTTTTAGATAACAATGTGTTAGGATAGATTCTAGAATTAATTAGAGTAGATTTTTCATATGATTTTTCTTAATAGAGGAGAATAGATTTTTCTAAATAATCTTGCATATTTAGGATATATTTTCAATAAAATTTTCTTGATAAGTTAGGATGGCTTTGGATACATATTTAGATAATTTTTTGAGAAGATTTAGATAAGTTTCCAATTTAAACTAGGATTTAACTTAGTTTAAGTCCTAGTTTAAATTAGATATTATCTTGCTCTATATAGTAATTTTTTTGTTAATTTTTAATTAGGAATTTAATAAAAAATCCAAAAAATCATCTTAGGATAAATTAGATTCCTTTTCTAGATAATATTGCATGTTTAAATGACATTTATTTATTCCAAATTTTAGTAAAAATCACAAAAAAATATCATATGCATGTCATATAGGTTTAGATGCATAAATACCATGTTATATAGTTTACATGTTATGTCATTTAATTAAAATTGCATGTCCTACAGGTTAGTTTTTACTTCAAGATAAAAGAAAAATCCAAAAAGAATTAATTGGAATTGAGGTAATTAGAAATCATATTTAGGATAAATGCCTGCTTTTAATTACTATTGCTACACGTTGCTTTACTTCAATGAAAGTGAATCTCTTTCCCATTATTGCAATTGATTAGTTAGATTTGATTATTTTGACAAATGTTAAATAAAATTGAAGATGTACCAAGTCCTCAAATCCATTTAATATTTGTTCATTGAAGTAAAGTACTTTCCTAAATTTTATTTGGGTTTCTAATCAATTTACCAAAAACCAATTAATAATGACTTGGAAATGAATTAATCTTGCATGTTAATAACTTGAACTTAAGTTGTGAATTGATATAGGTTTAGGGCAATCTAAGTTCGGTGTGAACTTAATAATTGATTAGCCAAATCCAAGGGTGGTTCACTGTTAGGGGAGGTCACCACAGATATAAATCAAAATAAATTTCAAATTTCCTTAATAACAAGATGCACAAGATAAAGAAAACAGTAATGCATAAAAGATGTGCAAGAATTCAAGTCCATTATAATTATCAAAACACTAAAATATTTTTCCTTGGCGTGTGGCGAATGTCGAAGCGATATGCATAAACGTGCAATGTACTGTTAACTTTATATTGTGAGTATTTTGCACGTACAATTAAAATAATAGTTACTTGAATGGTGAATTTCTAAATATTTATTTTTTAAATAATTTATTTTTCATATTCTATTGGGAATTTTTAAGGGATAATAGTAATCTCTATCAAACTTTTAACAATTTCTTATTGATAATTTCATCTAGTCAATTAATCAATAACTATCTAAATGCGTTAATAAATCATGAATTAAGAGTCGAAACATAGAACAACGTGTATCGCTCAAACTCGACCTTGACAAAGATTTAAAGCTTGGTCCACTTTTAACATCAAGTCAAGCTACTTGAGGTTGACTCAACGAGGTGGCTAACAAGTCCAAAAAAAAATTTAAAACTATTTTTTTGGTCGAAATAAGTCCAAATTTGATTCAACCATAATTGAAGCTCGAGTTAAACAATAAATTAAGACTCGACTCGGCCTCGAGTATACAACATTGAAACAATAGCATGTCTTCCATGTTTCTCGTTCTTGTCCATTAGGCTCATTTCTACTGGCACCTGATTTTTTTTGTCGACAATCAATTGTACATTTTATATATATATAACCATAACCAAAAAAATATACCAATAACGAGCCGAAAAAATGAAAGCCTCAGTCCATCTTGCCTATCAATTGTGCCCGTGCCTTACCCAGGTCCATTAGTTGCAGCCCATCAACTCAGATCCAGAGGTTCGCCCATTATAGAAAATTAAACCCAGTTTTCAGCCCATGGAGAGTGGAAACAAAAAGCCCAAAGGCCCATGCTAAGCTCTTCCCTTATCTCACTCTAACTTACCATCTCTGAGCTTCGAGCACTAGCGAAGACACACACTTGATGGAGCTTGAGGTTTGTGCAAAGGAATCAAGAAACATCCGGACTGCTCGGAATTGGATAGAATCGGCCAATTCTGGGCAGTTCCCAGTTCCAAATGTAGAACCACTCACTTGGACCACCCAAATATTTCCATGTACATTTTCTTATGATGGGTTAATGAGTTTTGAGTTCTAGATGTTAAGCATTCATTTGCTTTGAAAATTATTACCTCAATGAAATTGTTCACCACATGTTCGATGAAATGCGCAAACCAATGTCATATTAATTTGTCTCTGATTTTGGATCATTTTGAACGCATGTCAACGTGTTTTACTTGGAAAAATTTCACATTATTTGTTAAGCATGAATTCCGCTACTTTCTTATATTAGCGAGTAAGAATCTGAACAAATTTTCTTCGCATTTTGTCTGTGTGTTGTTTGTACCCTCCGGTAATGGTGTGGCGATTTTTGACTAAGATGGTGGCATGGAGTTCGTACGATCTTCTCTGTTATGTTTAATCTTACAGTTCATTCATGTCCTGCACATCCTCATGAAGTTATGTTGGGAGTGCTAAACCGATAAATAAATGTGGTGATTCCATGGTGATCGCTGGTGGTCTATATGCAATATGAGGTTGAAGAATTCGTGAGGTGCTTTGAATAGATTAAGTTGAGGAAACACTTGAAGGTCAGTGATGAAAGAGAGACCGGAGGAGAAGGAAATAATAAATAAAAATATTAAAATATTAAAATCCCAAAAATTAAAAAAATTAAAATTTGGTCAGAAAACTAGGTTGTTAGAATTAGTTTTGTTTCACATAGATAGTACACACATGTTTTAGGATAATTCATGATTTTCTTCGGTGTAGATGTAAGAAAAGTTACTTTCTTTAGAAAATTGAATTTGATTTGAACTATACTCATGGGATTGCTCTATTGAGGTTTAATAACGAGGCTAGGTTATATTCTATGCCCAATTTTTATCGGGTTATTTTACTACAATTCACCATTTTATTCCCTTTTTGTTACTATTCTTAATTTGTTTGTTTGTTGTGGTTGCTTTTTATTATTATATTTCTTTTGTGTTGTGATTTTTTTTAGTTAAATGGTTAGTTACATTTTAGTATTATAATAAATACAAAACATTGTGAACGAGAACCTTGGGATTTATAATCTTGTAAAAAGGCTGTCTAGACACCTTAGTTGACAAATAATAAAGTTAGGAACCAAAATGGTACTAATTAGATAAATAATGCAATCAAGTTATTGACCCTAGATTTTTGGTTGCGTAAAAAATGAGATATTCCCATACCTCACTTGATTTTTAGGGTGACTCCTCATATAGAATTTCAACATTGCGCAATATAAGAATTTGGAAGAACTTGTTTTGATTGAGGACCATTGGTCTCTAACTCAACATTATCTCTAAACTTTGTCTTTTCCCTGACGTGATGGGCACATCGTGGAAAAAAGGGTTGTGACAATTCTCAACTCGATTCAATGAAAATTCATTAAGCCAAGGGTAAATAAGCTCACTGCACATAGATTTGTCAAGGCGTGCCCTCGTGTTTAATGAACTTGGATTCATGTCGCTAAATGGCATTATCTCTCCAAGATCATTGGGTACGGAAAATTTCATGATAGTTAAAGGGTCAACAAAATCGACAATTCCTATAGACACGAGCAATAGTTGAAAGAATTTGACTTCGACTGTCTGAGGTGAGGCTATAGGACTTCCCCAACAAGGACGACTCACTTTGAGGCAATTTGTGTAATGTTTATCTCATCGCAATGGGGAGGATACCAAAGCATTTTCAAATGGTTAATCATTCATGTATGGAATCGCCAAGCATAAGGAATTGCCCTCTCATATAGTATATATATGAGCAAGCCTAACAATACCCAAATGCAAGTACATGCCAAAACACATACAAAACACCTCATCTCCACAGAAAGCACACTTCACCCGCACAAAAGCTCTGAAATGGCGCGTCTCGGAAAGTGCTTTCTCAATGTCGCAATGGTAGCGATCATGTTGGTGCTGGTTCTTCCATTCTCGAGTTATGCCGCTATGTACTATGTAGGGGACCAAAGTGGCTAGAGTTACAATAGTGATTTTGACTCTTAGGTTGCTGGATAGACTTACTATGTCAGTGATGTTTTAGGTAATCAATTATACCACAACAATAGTAAGAGTAGGAGCATGCATTGCTAAAGCAGTGTATCTACATATATAATCTACATGAACCTCTCTTACTAATGCCTAATGATTACAAACATGTCGATCATCGTGTACTGTCTGTTGAGATTGTATTCAATTGAAATTTGGACAGATTGTCATTTCTAATTTAAATAACACGGATAAGATTATGAAGAGTGCCACTGGTGCCTACCTTCAAGACTGAACTGACTCGGAGGCTTAATGTAAATGGGCAATTTTTGTCTACAACGTCACCGACCAAAACTATGGTCTCCATCGATGGAAATGAATACGACATATTCAACGATGTCAAACTATGGAACCTTCACTGGTGGCTAACACTGATCGAAGCCGGTGCCTGGTATTCATCTGTTCGTACCACTGCAACTTTGCTGACCAGAAGATTGAGGTTGCTGTCTATTCATAGTGACGTAACGTCAATGTGGTCAACAGAGGGAGGGATTTCACCGGTTCTAGTACCTGCGACTCAGTAGATCTCAAGGTGTTTTTGGTCTGTTTAGTATTGGCAATCACTCTCAAGGCCTTTTCATTTTGGTGTGTTTACTTTCCAATTTTATCATAGTATGAAGTAGGGAAATGAAGTTGGGATTATCTCAATAACCAGAGGCATGTAATGGCCTCAATAGAATGCTTTGGGTGCTTCGCCATATTAATTAAGGATCAGTAAGAGATGACTATTTTTCCTTGAATCCATCGGTTTACCACTTTTTTTTTTGATATATATGGACTTTCAAACTCATTGAGAACTGATATAAATCCCTTTTTTTTTTTTTTTTTTTTTCCATTTTTTCTACATTCCATGAATTTCCAGTCGAAAATATAAGATATTCATTAGGTTAAAGATGCCCTTCACCGCCTTGTTCACGATTTTGGCTATAAAAAAGCCACTCGGGGTTACAGAACTATCTCTCAAATTTTAAATCGTAAGTTCATATAAATTTGGCCCTTTGATTATTGATCAAGGTTAGAGAAGTACATGACAGCAGACACACCTAAATCTCACTATATCAACTGGGATATCGCAGTTCTTTAAGTCCCAAATAGCAGAACTGATCAGTTTTTTTTTTTTTTTTTTTTTTTTCTGGTCAAAGATAAGTTCATTAACATTTGGTTTTACAGGCGTACCTTTTACCATGCATTGCGAGAACAAATCTAATTCCGACAGTAGTTTTTCATCGATGTTTTCGTCAAGTAGAACAATTCGAGCTTTCTCCGTAGTTTTCCCAACATGTGGAAGATTTGCAACCTTCCGAGACTAGCAGCACCACTGTCCATGGATAGTACTATGTAAATTTCTATCTGTAAGGGGGAGAGCAACCCTGGGAAAAGCAAGCAAAGACGGCTTGAGAAATAGAAAGAGAGGGAGAGTAGAAAGAAACCATTCCTCTGATTAATATGCCAATTTAATCTTAAATCTTTTGATCATTTGTTGATTTAGCTCTAAACATCTTAATCGTGTCGATTTAATTCCAAATATTTTAAGGTTTTGTCAATTTAGTCTTAAACTTTTTAATAAATTACAAATATAGTTCTTTCGACTTATTTTGATTAGAAATTGATGATGTGATGGCCTAACTAGCTTAATCGTCTCACATGACGTTGCCGGTGCTAACATGACAAATTTTTTATTTTTAAATTTTTTTTATTAATTTTATTTTCTCTTCTATTTTTTTTTTCTTCAATGTGCTAGCAGGCGAGGCCCACAAAGCCCCTTGCTCGCCCTTGCTGTGGCCAGTGAGAGCCTATGCAAGGATTGTGGTGCCTTGCCTTGCTAGATCTAGCAAGGACTGCAACCCTTGCTTGCAACTAGGAAGGGCTTCATTAAAAGATTTAAGACAAACTTGACAATACTTCAAAAGTTTAAAACTAAATTGGAATAATTAAAAGGTTTAGATTTAAATTAGCAAGTTGTCAAAATGCTTATGACCTAATTGAAAGGTCTATGACTGAATTAGTTAAAGTCTTGTGCTTTTGCAAAGGAGATCGTGTGGAGGGCTCACGCCTTTTGTTTTCTGAAATTTAATATATACATATTTAATGTGTGTATAATAGCAAAAATTTCTTGTGAATAATTTCACCTAGTTAATTAATTAGTAACTTTCTAAATGCAATAATAAAATCATGAATTCAGAATTTAAATATAAGACAACGTCTATCACTAAAACTCGACCTTTACATGAGTTAAAGTTTGGCACTCTATTCAACGTAAGTCAAGCTACTTGAGGTCAATCCAGTGAGGTGCTTAACAGGTTAAAACTTGATTTAATCATAATTGAAGCTCCGAGTTAAGCTATAAATTCAGACTCGACTTGACCTCGAGTATACAACATTGAAAAAAAATACGGTTTTCATGTTTCTCCCACCTTTTTACTAGGCCCGAGCAAGTAGAGCTTGGGTTCAAGCATTACGGTGCTTGAGGTTTCTCATTTATTTAATTAAATTTTATGATATCGTGTTAATAGAGTCTCTCATATACTAAATTTGTAATAATCAACCTCCAAAACATTGATTTCAATGTGACGGATCGCTCAATAAGTATACTTAAATTACTTGTAAACAAAACCCATTTCGTATTTGGCTTGTCTTAGGTGACACGTGCCCTTCTATCTGAGTCACTCGATGAGTGGCCACGGGTTCCCCCACTCGAATGCCCAATCCTCTCCGTAAATTGAAAGTTTTAGAAATTAAAGTTTTAGTAAATTTTTAATTTTTACGATAAAATCAATAAGCAATTCGTTTGTTTCGAGACACCAAAGCAAATGGCGGACTTCTATCGTTTTCTCCATTTGAAAATGACATCTCCAAGAGCATTGGCTTAAAGCAAAACTTTATGATCCTCGATCTGTATATTATTTTAAAAATCGGCAGTGCCAAGGAAGAATTGCCAAAAAAGTCATAAACCTATTATAATTATGCCAATTTAGTCAAAAACCTTTTTTTTACCGATTCAGTCCTAAACTTTTTGTGATTGTGCCAATTTGGCCGACCAAAGCTGACGTGGACGCTGGCCAGCGCTGGCAACAATATTTTAATATTTTTTGAATTTTTATTATTTTTTAAAATTTTCTTTTTTTTTCTCTTCCTCCCTTGCCCCTACCCCTACCCCTGTTGGCGGCAGTGGTTGGCCAACTCCGGCGAGGCTTGTCGGCCATTGCGTGAGAGCTGCGAAGCCCTCGTCGATGGCCAACGAGGGTTGTAGCCCCCGTCAGACCGGCCACCCTCACCGACAGCCTTGTCCAGACTAGGGTGAGGTAGCCTCGCCATGGCCTAGCCGCGGGTGAAGGTGGCCTCGCCTGCGACCGACGAGGCCATGGCGACCTTCATCCAGGCTCACCATGGCCTCGCCAGCCACGGGCGAGACAGCCTTCACCGGTGGCCAGGCCATGGTGAGGCTGGCCTTGCCCAGATCTAGGCGAAGCCGTCTCACTGCGGCCCTCAGGCCTCCCCCAGGTTTGGGCGAGGCTGCCGGCGAGGGTCACGACCCCCAGTGGCCTCGCCCAAGTCTAGGCGGGGCCGCCAGCGAGGGTCATTGGGGCCACGACTCTCGCCATGGCCCCCAGGTCTAAGCGAGGGCTTCGCGGCCCTCACGCAGTGGTTGACAACCTTGTCGAAGCTGGCCAGCCACTGCCGCCAGCGGGGGGAGGGGAGGAAGAGACAAAAAAAGAAAAAGTAAAAAGTAAAAAATAAAAACAATAAAAAATTCGAAAAATAATAAAAATAATATTAAAATATTATCGCCGGTGCTGGCCTGCGTCCACGTCGACTTTGGCCGGATGGACTAAATTGGCACAATTGCAAAAGGTTTAGAATTGAATCGGTAAAAAAAAAATTGTTTAGGACTAAATTAACACAATTGCAATAGGTTTAAGACTTTTTTGGCAACTCTCCCGCAGTGCCAATGTACATTTGTCGACAATGGTTGAATCCACAGAGTGAATTTTATGGATATGATTGGGAATCAACCGCCTTCCTTAAACAAGATGTTAAGAATTAGCAAATCAATTGTGTATGTATATATATATATATATATATACATACATAAACATACCTTGCGACAATTGAATTTGACTAATTGGCATTGTAAACAACAATACACAAGTTAAATTTGCTAACACGTTGTTCAATGAACTAGCGATAACTGACCATCAAATAAATAAAAAAAGGGTATATGTCATAAAAAAATCTCTAACTGATACACATATGCTATATTTGTCCCAAATTAATTTTGTATCATAAAAATTCCCAATCAGTACGCTCATGTCACATTTATTTTTAACTTATTTTCATGTCACAAAAATCCGAATTGATGCATGCATGCCACATTTATCCCTAAATTGGTGTGCTTGTTCCACATTTACCCAAATATAATCTTAGATTTTTCACAATTTAGGCAATTGTGATAGATGTATACAAGTTTGGGATAAACATGGCATGATGTACTAGTTTGGAAATTTTTTATGGCATAAAATTAGTTTAAGCTAAATATGGCACAAGTGTCCAATTTGAGAGTTGTAACACAAATATTAGTTTGAGCTAAATATGACACGAGTGTACAAACTTAGGGCTTTTGATAATATTAATCCATAAATATATGATTGATCGTCTATTGTAACGCTGCGAAGAGTAAATTAGCATATAAATGGGTGTTGTTTTCTATAAGATTTGAGGAGAAAAATTCTAAGCAATGCCAGGCGAAATTATTCGCTCAATCCGAATGTGTGTATATATATGTCTGTGTATATGTATGCGACGCGTGCTTTTGCAAAGGAGATGGTGTGGAGGGCTCACGCCGGTTATTTACTTAAATTTAAAATACATATACACATGTATTATGTGCGTATAATTGCTTCTTGTTACCAACAAAGAAGGTCGTTTCTAGTGGCTAGCTCATGTGTGCATACTTCCGCCCTTGATGCTTCATTTTCACTTGTTAATTATCAATGGTTCGAATCTTTTTAGATCTCCTATCCGTCGTATGCACATCAGAAGCTGAAGGGTCACATGACTTTCTTCTGATTCTTACTCAAAACGAGTTCAACCCATTTATTATAATGAAGAAGAAAGGAAACCCTTTCACTTTGACATAACATTGCTATGTAATTAAAAGATTCTTTTGATTGAATCAAAAACAGCCTTTTGCCCCTATTTGCTAGGTCTAACAACTTGAACCAAAGAAATGTTAGCTATATCGTCATAATCGACTTTACTAGATCAAGGGGGTGTTGTAGTAACTTGTCCCTAAAAGTATAACAAGTTTAACTATTTTTCCTTAATTCTATCTGAATTATGACTTAAGAAAAGTTTAATTATACAAAGATGATTGTGAAATATGTTACATGACTAAACATGACTAATCAAAGAGACGTGCAACACAAATGTTGATTATGCTGCTCTTACAGAAATGAGATTTATTACGTGTTTTGATGCCAAGGGAATCTTTAACAAAGTGTATTTCATAACAATTTTTTTTGATATCAAAATGGTGTCGGATAAAAATTAAATCAAATGTGATATATGTATTATACAAAAATATTATAGAGAATATGTCTTGATTTTAATCCCATGAAGGAACCCAACAAAATAGGAATTCCAATTCCAAATAAGACTTGTGATCCAACGCTGCAACAAATCCAAATAGGAATATTTTCTAAATTGGAGTTGGATTTCTAATTTTAGTTGATTTCCCAATTTAAGGCTCATAAAAGGAGTTTCCTATTTTATAATCCGAGGAAAGAGTTAGATTTTTGCCCATTAGTGAGCAAAGGAGTTTTTCATGATAACAATTAATTGTGTGGCATGCTCTTGAATTAATCATGAAATGATAAGATTTGTGAATTTCTTTATACAATTGAGAGATCGTTTCATGAGAAATTCTCAAGGTTAAATCCCATGTCAATCAGTGGGAGTGATTAATAGGGGTTGGGAGACACCGAAAGTGTTTGAGTGACTTGAGAGTGATTGTAATTTCCGTTGTATGACTTAATCTTTAGTGGAATAATGTGCTGTTTTTCCCTTGGAGTAGGTCACATAAACTAAACCAAGTAAATTTAGTCCTCAATTTACTTCCTTATTTCATTGATCGATTATTTTTCGCAATATGTATGATTAACATGAATCCAAATATGATAGTGCGCATAAATTAAGTGCTGGATTTATTTCCTTGTATCGACTTGAGCCATGTAAATTTAGTGCCTGATTTATCTCCTCTTTTTTTTTTTTTTGTTCAATTGCTTATTTTTCGCAATAAATATGATTGACGTGGATCCACATATGATAATTTTGGGTTGAGATTGCTTCATATTCTCATAGGGTACATTATAAACACACCATATTTGTATTGGATTCTATCGCGTCAATTATCGTCAAGTACATAAAAACTGACCTTTTTAAAACAATTCCATAATTGCAAGGGAAAAATATATCAAAATGGTCGAAACAAGGAAAAAAAAACGCTAGCAAGCGGGGTAGGTGAAGGTGAGATGAGTGCTCCGACCAAAAACAAAAAAAGTGAGATGAGTGCAAAAGTGCTACTCTCCCATGTGTGATCAGTGTCTTGTCAATCTATCAATTCTAACATGTTGTCGGGAAATCAATTTTCATGTATTGATAACTAATGATGATGATGCAAAGGAGAAATTACAAAACTTGCATTGACTAGCAATCATTTACTTATTTCTTTAATTTTTTATTTTTGAGCAATGGTAGATGTACATAGAATGAGTTAAGTCAATGAACGGAGAGAGGTTTAATATTCAAAATTTTCTCCTTTTTCTTGAATGTTGGAGTGACTGACTTTTTTGTATTTTCTTTTTTTCTGTTTTAATATTCATAATAACAGTGCTCTCTCTCTCTCTTCCTTTTCTTTTTTGTTTTCTTTGTTTGCCTTGCTTTTTTGGAGCTCTCTAGATACCATTGGAGCCGGCTGAGGGAAGCTTGGATTGGGGGATCTCGTAGTGAGTAAATGCGCATATGTAATGATTCTGATTTGAGCCTCAAGTGAATGAGAGGGATTTATCACGATGATTATGGGGTTATAATTACAGAGTGTTAACTAGAAATGAGCAATCGGACTTGTTTAACTCGAGGATAAGCCTGAATTGACCGAGATCGGTTCATAAGGGGGATGGTCCAATTTCGGGTTAATTGAGAACCAACTTATTTTACTTGGGAAACTAGGTTAGAATCTTGAACTAAATTGGTTTCAAATCGGTTCCCCCTTAGCTCTAAGTTAGGTCTTTTTCTCTTTTTTTGAAACATAAAAAATTTGTTGAAATTAAATACAATTAGAGAAAGAGATTGTGTTCGTATTTAACACAATACATAGTAAAACAAAAGGAAAGATGGAAGAAAAGAAAAACCCAACCAATTCTAAGGTCAACAGGGTCTATTTCATATTCCAAAAGCTAGCATCAACCATGATAGGGTATTGGGTTCCAACTTTGGAACCATCTACTCTGAAGCCGCATCACTTTTAATATTAACTGGACAAGAAAGTGATCGTAAGATTTTTTTGGCAAGTTGTGAAACCTATGGCTCTTTAATCCCGTGATCCTTTTTATTTTCACCTACAATTAAGAAGAGAGATCTACTGAAAAAGAAAAAGGGAAAATGGATCAATGCCGCTGAAGCCCAACATTCAACATTGGTAAAATTCGAAATATATTTTATCCCAAGGCGGGTTGACCCATCAACGCAAGTTTTTCTCTGCGGAACGAGAGGTTTAAAATAGGAAAGCTGCAAGATATCCTCCTGTTATTGGATGAAGGGTACCATCACCGACATATTTATTCCCAGTCCGGATACTCGTACGCGCGCGCACGCTCTCAAAGCTACTCTCTCCCCCTCTCTCTCTCCAGATTCATCGTTCGACAATCATCCATGTTCTCCTTCCCCAACCCCAACCCCAACCCATCACTCTCCGGTTCGATCAACAACGATCGGACCAAACGGAAAGGTAGAGTGCTTGCATCCCGCGACCCATGAAGGCAAGTGTTTGTTGTGCGTAGGTGACGTCGACGATTCTGACCGCCTCGCGTTCGAGTTTCTTCTTCCTTCTTTGAGGCTCAGCCACGACTACGCCGATTGGATGCGTGAGGTGAACACCCGGGCCGCGTTAGGGTTGAAGAAGCTTCACCTGGTCCTCGACTTGGACCACACCCTCCTCCACACCGTCCAGATCTCCAATCTCACCCCCGAGGAGGAGGAGCGACTCAAGCACGAGGCCGAGCGGAACACGAAAGGTGGTCTTGCAGGAGGCGGTGACATCTTCTTGGTCGAGTCGGAGACCGGCCAGGGTTCCATCACCAAGCTGAGGCCGTTCGTGCGGGAGTTCTTGAGAGACGCTCACAAGATGTTTGAGCTCACGGTCTACACGATGGGTTGCCGTGTGTATTCGTCCAGGATGACGAAATTGCTGGACCCAAAGGGGGAATACTTTAGCGACCGAGTCATCGCGCGGGAGGACTGCACGCTCAGAGGCCGCAAGAGCCTCGACGTGGTCCTGGCCAAAGAGTCCAACGTACTGATCTTGGACGACACTACCTTTTTGAAAAGAAATAGTACAAGCTCAGTCCAGATGTCAAAAGTTATTGTAGCATCTCACTCAATAGTAACCGGTACTGAAATACTGACATCGTGATAATTGAAATACTGACATCGTGATTACTTTTATCATTAAAGATCCCTTTCATACCTAGGTAGATATTTTTCTTCTCCGCTCATGAACGAATATAGGAAGTGACGCTGCAAACTTATGGCAGGTATGCTATCCCACACACGGCTCTCCTGGCCTTAAAAGGGACTGCATGTTAGACACCAAGTTGTTTCTCAAGCCATGAGCTTAGATCATAGTAATCTCTAGAATATCGGAAATTCTGATGCACAGGATCCCCTAAGGGCAAGTGCAAAGCATACTCCAGGATTTTTCTCAATCATAGTGTTTGCTCAGAACCATCGTTTTGGACTAGAAGAGAATGAGAGTGTTTAGAAGATCATGTTGGAAGTAGAGTACACAACACACTTCTTATCAAGGCGGATCTCTTATTTGTTTCTTTTCTCTTGAAAGACCTATTCAGATCCAAAATTATTTTAAAAGTGGCGCGTCGAATTAGTTTGTAGAACTCCTTTTTATAAAACAAATAACAACAGACAAAAGCTCAACCACTGTCGTTAGAAAACCTCCTTGGTGGGAAGCAAAGTGGATGTTGCTGGAGTAGAATAATATATGCCAAAGCCACTAAACGCTCATCAATCAAAGGAAGTGAAAGAAACGGAAAAGTTAGGGTTCGATATTTTATCTTTTTTCATGCATTAATCTTGGGGTTTATAGAATTGAAGCACCACCATTGATGTTGGGCTCTGGAGCCTCGACGTGGTCCTGGCCAAAGAGTCCACGCAGAGAACCTGCTAGTGATTGAGCCATTTCACTACTTCTCTCACGGGAGCGAGGAGCGAGGCGTGCAGGCCAGCTTCATTCATAACGAGGACGAGCAGGACATCATGTTGGCGATGGCTCTTCAGGTTCTCAAGGGAATCCACCAGCGTTACTTCGACCCAAATCTAGCGCTTGAGTGCAGGGATGTGCGAGGGCTGGTGCGACGGTTGTAGATTCGAGTCCGCAGTACATCTGGTGATTACAGATTGGATATTATTCTGTTTCCTTGTATTGTAAGTTGAATTTTGATTTGGCCTTAAGATTTTGGCATGTCTAACTGTTTTTTTTTTTTTTTTTTTGTAAAGGTAAGTATTATAGATAAAATTGAGAGCTAACCATATAGCTATACAGGGAGGGTGAACTTGGCACCAACCCACACTCAACGGGACAACATGTCACTGGAGTGGAGGGGGCGAGGTTCACAACATAGAAAAATACAAATGTGAGAAGCCAAGGGTATCAAGGCTAGCCCCACTCACATTCCTATACAAAAATATTTGGGTCTATCCCCTAGCTACGCTGCAATCTCCTATTTCTTGGGTTGTTAGCTACTACTTTGAATGAGATAGCTTTATCCTTGACCGCCTTGGTGAGATACTGTTTCATGGCCGGCATAGAGAGATTGGATGACCGGAATGTTATATCATTTCTAGTCTTCCAAATCACATAGCATAGTGCTCCGAAGGAGAATTTGGCGATGTCTACATAGAAGCCACTACCTTATAGGGTTCTGCTTACCCAACCGAGGTTCTCCATCCAAGATCGATTTGTCCAAGTGAGATTACATTTTGCAGCCCAAAAATTAGTAAGCGAGTTGGAGACATGACAGTCAAAAAATAGATGGTTTATAGAATCTGGCCTGATATTGCACAATGCACAATGTACCAGAGGAAGTCGACCATAGGCTATTAAGAAGACCTGAGTTGGGAGGCGATTTCTAGATATCAGCCAAAGGAGGAATTGGTGACGAGGAATTATCGCCTTATTCCATACAAATGAAGCCCATGTGACCGGCGTCGCTTTTCTTCGTATGACCGACCAAGCAGATGCCGTAGAAAAGGTACCAGAAGGATGCATCAACCAAGTGAAGGTGTCACTCGTTTGATTTAGTGGCGGGATAGGGATTTGCCATAAGCGAATCTCATTTAGGATGACTTGGCCATCCACGGAGAATAGATCTGCAACCTTTGCATTCCTAGTAAGTGGAGATTGGTATATATAGCCATTATCACAGAACACATTTATGAGGCCTAAGTCAAGCCATGGGTCAAACCAGAGTAAAGTAGTTGTACCATCACCAATCTTCCACTTGAAGAAGTTTATACTTTCCTCCCTTAATGTAAGCAGCTTCCTCCATGTCCATGAGCAACAGGTCGAGGAGGGGGTAGTCCAAAAGTGCTTCCTTTTGAGGTAATTCGCATGTATCCACTTGCACCATAGTGATTCTTTGTCAGTGAAGAGGATCCATATGTGCTTGATCATGGCTGCTTTATTGCTGTCGCGGATTTTCCAGATTCCAAGACCATAGTGATTCTTTGGCATGTCTAACTGTTTCTATCAAGTGTTTGGGCAATTGCAATAACTCTTTACAATTGTTAATTCGTGTAGACAAGTGTTGGACTTGATCCAGGGACATGCACACAAAATAATATTGTAATGAACTAACATTTGATTTGGACGGAATTTTCTTCTTCTACTTTTTTAGTTAATCTAGTTATTTCTGTTACTACTATATAACGATGCAAAATCCATGTGATGATTAATTAACTTTTTCAACTTTATCAAATCTTAAGCTAAAGGAATTGGATTTGCCATCTTGATTTGTCTTTCGATAGATGAGCCCTTGCTTGCATTATCTTGAGCTCTTAATTTTTGTTTCCACTATAATAAAATATGACATTTGTTCCTATCTTCTTAACTTACTATGTTACAATCCATTCTCACATTCAAATGATTTTCTTTCCAGCATAACCGGATGTTATCAGAAACCACTTATTTATTTGATTAATTTAAATGCAACAACAAGGAAATTACTCGCTTGTTGCTTATAATTATTTATAATAAAAAATGAGAAAGGAAGTATCACTTGTCAAAATAGTTCAATGTTTTAGCTTCCTGTCATTTCTCGTTCTCTTATGTATGCGCTTAACCATATAGAAAAAGGTCCTGAAGTAGCAACAAAAGATTACAAAAATGCATGTGTGATCCGTCTTGATCTTAGGCACAAGATTGAACATACATAAGAACATTGTCAAACACAGTCATCCATTCAAAAGGTCTGGCTACGATGGGTTGACGATTGAGCCCAATTAAGATCTTCTTTTCCTAGTGAGGCATACCGATTCATATGTGCATAGCATAGACATGTGGCAGCAAATTGACCTATGAATTGCATGTGTTTGCTGGCTATTCCAATTTGAAAAATGAGAACCCTTACGGAACAGAGAAAGGACAAGGGAAATGCTTACCTTAGCTATAGAAAGAGTTTTAGCGGAAACATTGCAGTTCAAGAGCATCATTCCTTTCAAGCCCCAAAAACCAAACAGGAAGCGTCAGAATCCGGGTACTTGGCCCTGAACTGCCACTGCTATAGATGTACCATTTGACAAGTGCAAAGATATGTGAAAGCATGACAGGGCTCTTCTTCTACTCCACCAGTAGCTGAAGGTCCTGCCTTCAGGAAGAAAAGTATATCCTTCTGTCAAACCGGGTGAAGAACAAAGTTATATTGAAAGACTGCAACGGAAGATGTACTAAACAGCAGCTAGTTCAAACCACTCATACGCATGCTTAGTTTTTTAAGTTTTATTTGAAAACTTCTGCTGGTTAATGGAGACATAAGATAACCTGTATATAGGTATGTGGAAGTAGGAATCCCATAGTACCTTTGAAGCATTGTAAGTCTGACAACGTACTTAGATCCATTTAAGTCAGTGATAGTGTCTTAACATTCAAAGAAGTGAGGAACCAAAACCTTAGCTCTAATTTTGCAAGTATCCTAGAGAGAACCCTGATGCAAAACTAGACTCTATGTAAACCAGGGAACTTCCCAATTGCAATCTTTCAATATGGTACAAGTGTCCAATTTGAGAATTGTAAGACAAATATTAGTTTAAGCTAAATGTGACATGAGTGTACAGATTTTGGGCTTTTGATAATATTAACCCATAAGTGTATGCTTGATCGTCTATTGGTACGTTGGGAAGAATAAATTAGCATGTAAAAGAGTGTCAATTTCTATAATATTTGAGGAGAAAAATCCGAGTAATGGCGGGTAAAAATATTCCCTCAATCCCAACTTTGCTTCCAATTTCCCTCTTATATATGTATGTGTGTATGTATGTATGCATGATACGTGAGATTTTGCAGAGGAGATCATGTGGAGGGCTCACGCCTCTTGTTAATTATCAATGGTTCATATCTTTTTAGATCTCCTGTCCACCGTATGCCAATGAGAAGCCGAAGGGTCACGTGCCTTTCTTCTCAATCTTACTCAAAACGAGTTAATCCACTTATTATAGTGAAGAAGAAAGGAAGCCCTTACACTTTGACATAACATTGCTATGTATTAAAAGATTCTTTTGATTGAATCAAAATAGCCTTTTGTCCCTATTTTCTAGGTCTAACAACTGGAAGCAAAGAATTGTTGGCTATATCGTTGTAATCAACTTTACTAGATCAAGGGGTGTCGTAGTAACTTGTCCCCAAAAGTATAACAAATTTAATTGTTTTTCCCTAATTATATCTGAACTATGACTTAAGAACAATTTAATTATACAAAAATGATTGTGAAGTAATTATACAACTAAACATGACTAATCAGAGAGATGCACAACATAGATGTTGATAATATTGCTCTTACTGCAACGAGATTTATTACATGTTTTGATGCCCAGGGAATCTTTAACAAACTATGTTTCATAATAATTTTATTGATATCAAAATGGCGTCGAATTAAAGTCAAATCAAATGTGATATATATATATATATATATATATATATATATTATACAAAAATATTATGGAGAATATGTCTCGATTTTCATCCCACAAAGGAAATCCCATCAAAATAAAACTTGTGATCTGACACCACCGCATAGGAATATTTTCCAAATTGGAGTTGGACTCCTAATTTTAGTTGAATTCCCAATTTAAGGTGCGTAAAAGGAGTTTTCTATTTTATGATTTGAAAAAAGCATTAGATTTTTGCTTATTAATAAGCGCCGAGTGTTTGGTTATAAGATTTGTGAATTTCTTCGTACAGTTGAGAGATTGTTTCGCGAGAAATTCTCAAGATTAAATCCCATATCAATAGGGGTTGAGAGACAATAAGAGTATTTTGATAACTTAAATATAATTGTAATTTACATTGTATCACTTAATTTATAGTGAAATCATGTGTTGCTCTTCCTATGAATAGCTCACATCAATTGACGTACGTTAATTTAGTACCCAATTTATTTTCTTGTGTTTGTTTATGTTATTATTTGATTGATTGTTTTTTGGAATAAATATGATTAATGTTTATCCAAATTCAATAGCTTTGTGTTGAGATCGTCATATTCTCACATGGTACATTATAGAGACACCACATTCGTATTGGATTTTATCGCGTCAATTATCGTCAACACGTAAAAACTTACCATTTTAGATAATTTCATAATAGTTAGTGAAAAATATATCAAAATGGTAAAAAAAAATGCTAGCATGCGAGATTAGATGAAGGTGAGATCAATACGAAAGTGCTAGTCTCCGTCATTTGTGGTCAGTACCTTGTCAATACACCAATTTTAATGTATTATAAAGAAATCAATTTTTACATGTAGATGACTAAAATGATAATGCAAAAAAGAAATCAATTTTATTTTTATTTTTAGAGAAATGGTAAATGTACTTAGAGTGAATTTAGTAGGTTAGCGGAGAGAGCAACGTTGATCGGATTCAAAATATATTTTAGTCAAATGAACTTTTTATGTTTGTAACGAGTCAATCCGAGTCAAAGGAGAGATGTGACGTCGCCAAGTTTTGATCCGAAGGGGAGACTTATAATAGGAAAGTGGTAAGATCTCGGTGTCTTCTGTCTTCTTTTGAAAAATCAAAAAAAAAAAAAAACCCCCCAATTTTTTTCTTATTTTATTGGCTGAAGGGTACCATCGCCGTCATATTCGTTCCCAGTCCTAAAACCCACACGCAGACGCTCTTCAAAAGCTACTCTCCCTCTCCCTTTCTCATCTTCAAATTCATCCTTCGAACCTCATCCATGGACGACATGTGCAAATCCACGCCCGTCTCCTTCCCCTACCCCGACCCATTACTCTCCCTTTCGATCGCCAGGGATCGGACCAAACGGCGAAGGGTAGAGTGCTCGCATCCCGCGACCCATGAGGGCAAGTGTCTGCTGTGCGTACGTGGCGTCGACGATAATCACAGCCTTCCCTTCGAGTTCCTTCTTCCTTCTTTGAGGCTCAGCCACGAGTACGCCGATCGGATGCGCGAGGTGAACACCCAGGCCGCGTTAGGGTTGAAGAAGCTTCACCTGGTCCTCGACTTGGACCACACCCTCCTCGACACCGTCCGGATCTCGAATCTCACCCCCGAGGAGGAGGAGCGACTCAAGCCCGAGGCTAAGCGGAACACAGAAGGCGGTCCTGCCGGAGGCGGCGACATCTTCTTGGTCGGGTCCGAGACCCACGAGGGTTCCATCATCACCAAGCTGAGGCCGTTCGTGCGGGAGTTCTTGAGAGAGGCCCACGAGATGTTCGAGCTCACGGTGTACACGATGGGTGGCCGTGTGTATTCGTCCCATATGACAAAATTGTTGGACCCAAAGGGGGAATACTTTAGCGACCGAGTCATCGCGCGGGAGGACTGCACGCTCAGAGGCCGCAAGAGCCTCGACGTGGTCCTGGCCAAAGAGTCCAACGTACTGATCTTGGACGACACTGAGACCGTGTGGCCTGATCACGCGGAGAACCTGCTAGTGATTGAGCCGTTTCACTACTTCTCTCACGGGAGCGAGAAGCGGGGCGTGCAGGCCAGCTTCAGTCACGACGAGGACAACCAGGACAACATGTTGGTGATGGCTCTTCGGGTTCTCAAGGGAATCCACCAGCGTTACTTCGACCCAAAGCTAGGGCTCGAGTGCGGGGACGTGCGAGAGCTGGTGCGATGAATGTGGGGCCGAGTCCGCGATACATCTGGCGATTGAAGATTGGGTTTATTCTGTTTTCTGGTATTGTAAGTTGAAGATTGATTTGGCCTTAAAGTTGTGGCATGTCAACTGTTTCTATCAAGTGTTTGAGGCAATTGCAATAAACTCCTTACGATTGTTAAATCTTGTAGATATATGTGTTGGATTTGATTCAGGGATATCGATTGTCAAAATAATATTGTAATGATCTGACATTTGATATGGATCGAATTTTTTTTTTTTGTTAATTTTTTTATTTCAATTATTCTTGTATAACAATGCGAAATTCACGTAGTGATTAATTAACTTTTTCAAGTTAATTCAATCTTTAGTTAAATGAAATGGTTTTGCCATGATAATTTGTCTTCTGAAAGATGAGTCCTTGCTTGCATCATCTTGAGATTTCAATTTTTGTTTCCACTATAGTAAAAGATGACATTTATTCATATCTTATTTAACTTTACTAAATTACACATTCATCCTCACATTCAAATCATTTTCTTTTCAACATAACCAAATGTTATCAAAAACTAATTCTTTATTTGATTAATGCAACTGCGACAACTTGCTCACTCGTTGCTTATGAATTTTTAAAACAACAAACTTGAAAAGAAAAAAAAAAGACAAAGGAACTATCACTAATCAAAATAGTTCAACGTTAAAGCTTCCTGTCATTTCTTGTTCTCTTATGTATGCACTCAACCATATAGGAAAGTGTCCTGAAGTGGCAACGTACGTATGAACCTTACAAAACAGAAAGAGGACCAGGGAAATACTTACCTTGGCTATAGAAAGAGTTTTAGCGGAAAGATTGCACTTCAAGAGCACCATTCCTTCAAGCTCCAAAAACCAAACATGAACCATGAAGCCTTACAGGTTGAAGCCTAAAGAGACGAGCTCTTGCTTTTGAACTGTCACTGATATAGATGTACCATTTGGACAAGTACAAAGATCTGTGACAGAATGACAGGTTCTCCTACTCCATCAGTAGCTGAAGTTCCTGCCTTCAGGAAGAAAGTAAATCCTTCTGTCAAACTGGGCGAAGAACCGAGCAGATTTTAAGTTATATTGAAAGATTGCAATGAGGAAGATACACGAAACAGCAGGCAGTTCAAACCATCCGTAAGCATTTTTAGTTTTTTTTAAGTCCGTTGTGAAATTGCACACCCGTTTGCTGGTTGACTGAGACATAAGATAACCTGAATTCAGTTCTGTGGAAGTAGGAATCCCGTAGAATCTTTGAGGCATTGTAAGTCTGACAGAATACTTAGATCCATTCAAGTCAGTGATAATGTCTTAACATCCAAAGAAGTGAGAAACCAATACCGTAGCTCTAATTTCGCAATTATCCAAGAGAGAACCAGATGTCACATCCCTAAGGCAAGCCTACGGAGGAAATATTACTGGGAAAATATTGCAAAACTAGACTCTACGTAACCCAGGGAACTTCTCAGTTGCAATCAGTGCATCCTGAAACAAGAAGCCCATGTGGAATCTGGAGAATCATTGAAGTCAAGGCAAGGTATGTATCCATCTTCAACAAGAGAATTGACGCAACTTAGTGCCCCACTCGATGTGGCACAGCAAACGTGATTCAATATTTGATAGTGTAAAGGGCACAGAAAAAGATCAACCTGTCGCAATTGCAAAACCATACAAGAATGGGATAAGAACAACCTAGAAGCTAAACTGTTGGATAGGTTATAGCCTCACCCGAATTTCATAATCCCAATGACTACCCACCATGAACAGCCCATCTGGAGAAAATTCCTGCAACAGATCCCTCGCTTATTAACAGAACGACGGATAATTCAAAAAGCATGCAGGAGATCATGATGTCCAGAGTAGGACAGACCAAAATTCTAAATCAACTAGAACTTAGCAAATATCAAGCATTAATATTAACCAAAAAAAGAACTCAACAGTTGAATTCTCTTCCAAAAGATTAACAACATTCAAAATCTAAGCATCCTCCTCTAAACTCATGACCTAAATGACTCCAAATTTATCAGAAAAACACACAAATAGGCCAGCATTGCTTACTGCAGCAGCACTTACTCTCTTCTCGCAACACCTACAACATTGGTAAACATGATGGAGACGTCAGTTTACCAAGCAGGAACAAAAATCATCACTTGTCAAAAATCAGGTAGAAGTCACAAACGAAGCTAATGGCGGAGTGCCAGAGGGGCCAAAAGAAGAAGAAGAAGAAGAAAAGAACAGTTCAACAACCATGCAGAAGGCAATTACCATTTCAGTCTCAATTTGAGTTCAGATGAATTATCATAAATTGATAAATATCATAGAGGAGCACAAAAGAGCAAATAGTCGCACATCAAATGAACCTTCCATGTCATTTGAAAATTAAACTCATCTATGAGCATGTAATCATCGAGTAGCGGTACTTTACATGGATAAAATGTTATAAAGCAAGGCAGTAACATCCTCCACTGGAATGTTAAGTTTTTGTCGTTCAAGCCAAAAAAAAATCCAAATGTGTCTGATGGGAACATCAGCACCCTCGAGACGTTACAGTAAAACAGAGGTATTCAGCACAATTGCATCTGCTTGAAATGAAATGATATACATTAGTGGGCTCACTCATACGTATAATGACCTTAATGGAATGTTTTCAGTACTTTGGCTTAATAAGTATCAATAAGAGAGCTTTATTGATCTTTAATTAACTTTTTTATGCATAACCATCAGACACAAAATCGCCTCTCGAATATGGAATTGCAATTTGTTACGCTTTTGTTTTTGTTCTTTAATCACGATGTAGTAGCAAATAGTCAAACCGTGGAGGACGGGGAAAATGTTTATTCTGCTCGACAAGGGTACAAGTAAATGGTAAACTATAGATCAATATAAATTTTCGATTTCCGTACTAACGAAATTGCACAAGAAAAACAAAGCAATGCTGCATAAAAGATGTGCCAGGATTCAAGTCCAATATAATTCTAAAAAAACTATAAGATTGGGCCTTGGCATATAGCGAATATAGAGTTGAAATATAAGACAATGTATATCACTAAAACTCGACCTTGAAAAAAGTGCTTTGCCCTCTATTCAACATCAAGTCAAGCTCCTTGAGGTCAACCCAGTGAGGTGCTTAACAAGCTATTTAATCGTAATTGAAGATTTGAGTTAAGCTCTAAATTCATACTCGACTTGACTTGGGAAAATTATCCAAAAAGGCATAAACATATTACACTTTTGTTAATTCAATCATAAATATTTTAATATTTCACCAATTGAGTCAATTAGGCCAAAACTTGCCAGCGTGATGACCAATGCTGATGTATCACTTTTTTAACAATATTTTAATGATATTTTAATAAAAATTCTGAATTTTTCTATGGTTGTTTTCTTTTTTTCCTTTACTTTGCTTTTTTTTTTCCCCAATTTTTGGAGAGAGGGCTAGCAAGGGTGGCTGGCTGACCCTTGCCTCACCAGCCAAAGCGAGGGTGCATGAGCCCTCACCTAGAATCAGCAAGAGCCGCAACACCCTCACCAAATCTGGCCAAGTGAGGGCTTAACTACTCTCACCGGCCTTGACTGATGCTACACCCTCGCTTTAGCCAACGAGACCTGGGGTTGGCAAGGGTCAACCAACCCTCACCTATGGCTGGAGAGGGTCATCAACCCTCTCTCTAAAAACCTTTTATTTTTTTAAAAAGCAAAGAAAGAGAAAAAAATCATAAAAAAATCATAATTTTATTAAAATATCATTAATATATTATTAAAAAGTGCTAGGTCAGCCCTAGCCATCCTCATTAGTGATTTCCGGCCAAATTGGCCAAATGGATTTTAGTGGCAAAAAATGAAAATATTTAGTATTTAATTGATAAAATTGAAACATTTAGAATTGAATTGATAAAAGTGCAATAGGTTTAGAAATTTTTAGACAATTTTCCTGACTTGACCTAGAGTACACAACATTGAAAATAACATGGTTTTCATGTTTCTACCACCTCTCTACCAGGCTCGAGCAAGTAGAGCTTGCGTTCAAGCATTACGGAGCTGGAGGTTTCTTATTTATTTAATCAAATTTTATGATATTGTGTTAATAAGAGTCTCACATGCTTAATTTGCAATAATCAAGCTTAAATCATTGATTTCACATGTGATAATCTACCTATTCAAACTACATAATTTTCTGAACGGATCACTCAATAAATATGCTCGAATCCCTCGTAAACAAAACCCATTTCGTATTTCGTTTGTCTTAGGTAACACATGTCATTCCTACAGAGTCACAGGCTGAGTGGCCTCGGGTTCCCCCACTCCAGCCCAATCCTCTCCATAAATTGAAAGTTTTAGAAATTAAAGTTCGAGTAAATTGTTAATTTTTACGATAAAATCAAAAGACAATTCTTTTGTTTTAAAACACCAAAGCAAATGGGAGGACATCTATCGTTTTCTCCATTTGAAAATGACATCTCCAAGAGCATTGGCCTAAAGAAAATCTTTATGATCCTCAATCCGTACATTGGTTCAAAAATCGACAGTACCAATGTAAATTTGTCGACAACGGTTGAATCCACATAGTAAATTTTAAAGATATGATTAGGAATCAATGACCTTCCTAAGACAAGATGTCACGCAAAAATTAACAAGACAAACATGTGTGTATAAACATACCTCACGACAATTGAATTTGACTAATTGATATTGTAAACAACAACACACAGGCTAAAAAATTGCTTACATTGTGAATAAATAAACATAGGATATATACCATCAAAAATCTCCATTGGGTAGACACGTGCTTTGTTTACCCCAAATTAATTTTGTATTACAAAAGCTCCCAACTAGTACACTCATGTTACATTTACCTTAAACTCATTTTCATATCACAAAAAATTCCGAAATGGTACACACATGCTACATATACTCCCAAATTGGTACACCCATGTTATATTTATCCAAAAATAATCTTAGATTTACCTCAATTTAGAGTAATCGTGACACACGTATATAAGTTTGGGGAAAAGTAACACTAGTGGGTCGGTTTGGGATTTTTTTCACTTAAAAATTAGTTTCAAGTAAATATGATACGAGTGTACCACTTTAAGAGTCTTTTGTAACATTAATATTAATTGAGCTAACTATGACATAAATGTACTACTTTAACAGAAATTCTCAACGTTTGAGGAGAAAATCCAAGTAATGGCAGGTCAAATTATTCCCTCAATCCAAACTTTGCTTTTGCAAAGGAGATCGTGTGAGGGCTCACGCCTTTTATTTAATGAAATTTAATAAATATACACATATTATGTGTGTAAAATTGCTTTTTGTTACCCAGCAAAGAAGGTCGTTTCTGGTGGCTAGCTCTTTTGTGCACACTTCCGGCAATGATTTCATTTATTTTTATTTTTTTTAGTTCTATCTTATATCTACTTTACAAGAAATCGTATGTGTTATGTGTTGTGTGCATGTTGCGAAACCTCAATCCCTCACTCATGCATCCCCACCCTAACTCTCTCGAGAAGATGGGGAATTAAACTCCCCGCCTCTCCCTTTTCATGTGACAAGGATGATTACCAAGATAGCCCCTAATGATTGGTGATTTCACTTATTAATTATCAATGGTCCGTATCTTTTTAGACCTCCTATCCATCATATGCATGTAAGAAGCTGAAGGGTCACATGCTTTTCTTCTGATTCTTACTCAAAATGAGTTGATCCATTCTATCTTCGTTGAAAAAAAAAAAGCTGTTATACTTGGAAATAAAATCCTTATGTCATTAAAAGATTCTTCTGATTGAATCAAAATAGACTTTTTGTCCCTATTTTCTAGGTCTAACAACTCGAAGCAAGGAAATATTAGCTTGTGATCGATTTTACTAGATCAGGGGTGTTGTAGTAACTTGTCTAAAAAAGTATAACAAATTTAATTGTTCTTTCCTTAATTATTTTTGGGCTATGACTAAGAATAGTTTAGTTATACAAAGATGATTGTGAAATATGATTATACAACTAAGCATGACCAATCAGAGAGATGCACAACACATATGTTAATTGACCAAGCGTAGATTGTGCTATTCTTACACCAATGAGATTTATTGCATGTTATGATGCCCAATCAAATTTTAGCAAAGTTTGTTTCATAATAATTTCATTAATATCAAACTAGTGTTGGATAAAGTCAAATCAAATGTAAAATATGTATATATTTTTTATACAAAGATATTGTCGAAAAATACATCTTGAGTTTGAACCCATAATGGAAACCCAATAAACATAGAAATTCTAAGCCCAAATTGGCCTCGTGAGTTTATGCGGCAACAAGTCCAAATAGGAATATTATCTAAGTTAGAGTTGGATTCCGAGTTTAGTTGATTTTCCAATTTAAGTTGCATAACAGGAGTTTCCTATTTTAAGATCCAAGCGTTATATATAAGAGGTAAGTGTTGGATTTTCGCCCATTGATGAGCAAAGGAGTTTTTGGTCATAACAATTAATTGTGTGGCATGCTCATGAATTACAAATCATGAAATGGTAAGATTCATGAATTTCTTTATACAATTGAAAGATTGTTTTTTGAGAAATTCTCAGGGTTAAACCCCATGTCAAGTATTGGGAGTGATTAATAAGAGTATTTGAATAACTCTAAGTGTATTTATAATTTCCATTATATCATGTAATCTATGGTGGAATCATGTGCTACTCTTTCCATGAGGTATGTCACATCAACTAAACCACGAAATTTAGTGCTCATTTTATTTCCTTGTTCTATTTATTTTGTTGTTCAGTTGCTTATTTTTCTTAATAAATATGATTAACATGGATCCAAATACAATAATTTTGGGATGACATTTCTTCATATTTTTATATGGTACATTATAAACACACCGTATTCTTATCAGATTTTATCACGTCAAATATCGTCAAGTACATAAAAACAAACCCTTTGGGAGCAATTCCATAATAGAAAGGGAAAAATATGCTAAAAATGGTCCAAAACAAAAAAAACAAAAAAACAAGCTATCAAGTGGGAACGGATGAAGGTGAGATTAGTATGGAAGTGCTACTCTCCTTAAGGTGTGGTACCTCTGTCGCCACTCTACTTTTGCAATCTGACGTGGACTAACAGTTGTTTATAACATTTTCTCGTCCTAAAACCGCGCACACTTTAAAGCTACTCTCCCTCCCCCTCTCCCTCTCCCTCTCCCATCTTCAAATTCATCGTTCGAACCATCCATGCCCTTCTCCTTCCCCGACCCCACCCCGTCACTTTCCCATTCGATCACGAGCGATCAGACCAAATGGCGAAAGGTAGAGTGGTCGCATCCCGCGACCGTGAAGGCAAGTGTTTGCTGTGTTTACATGCCATCGACAACGATCACGGCCTCGCGTTCAAGTTTTTTCTTTCTTCTTTCAGACTCAGCCACGAGTTCGCTGATCGGATACCCGAGGTGAACACACGGGCCGCGTTAGGGTTGAAGAAACTTCACTTGGTCCTCGACTTGGACCACACCCTCCTCCACACCGTCCGGATCTCCCATCTTACCCCCGAGGAGGAGGAGCGACTCAAGCCCGTGGCTGAAACGGAACACAGAAGGGGGTCCTGCAGGAGGCGGCGACATCTTCTTGGTCGCGTCAGAGAACGGCCAGAGTTCCATCACCAAGCTGAGGCCGTTCGTGCGGGAGTTCTTGAGAGAGGCCCACGAGAAGTTCGAGTTCACGGTGTACACGATGGGTGGCCATGTTTATTAGTCCAGGATGGTGAAATTGCTGGACCCCAAGAGGGAATACTTTAGCGACCGAGTCATCGCGCGGGAGGACTGCACGATCAGAGGCCACAAGAGGCTCGACGTGGTCCTGGCCAAAGAATCCCACGTACTGATCTTGGACGACACTGAGACCGTGTGGCCTGATCACGCAGAGAACCTGCTAGTGATCAAGCCATTTTACTACTTCTCTCACAGGAGCGAGAAGCGGGTTGTGCAAACCAGCTTCATTCACAATGGAGACGAGCAGGATGGCGTATTGGGAGCGGCTCTTTGGGCTCTCAAGGGAATCCACCAACGTTACTTCGACCCAAAGCTAGGGCTCAGGGACGTGCGAGAGTTGGTGCGACAGATGTAGAGCCAAGCCCGCGATACATCTGGTGACTAAAGATTGGGTTTATTCTGTTTTCTGGTATTGTAAGTTGAAGATTGATTTGGCCTTACAGTTTTGGCATGCTAATTGCTTCTCTCAATTGTTAAATCGTGAACTTAAGTGTTGGATTTACAGCAAGCAAATGCAAAATAATATTGTAATGAGGATTTGGACAGAATTTTCTGTTTTTTTCTTCTTCGTTAAATTTGATTATTTCTGGTATTGCTGTACAACAATGCACAATCCACGTAGCAATCGATTAACTTCTTCTAATCAATTAAATCTCAAGCTAAGTAGATTTGCCATGATAATTTTTTTTTTCTGAAAGATGATTCCTTGCTTCCTGTCATTCGTTGTTCTCTAGACAAACTAGTCCACTGTTTTAGCTTCCTGTCATTTGTTGTTCTCTCATGTCTGCAATTAACCTTATAGAAACGGGTCCTGAAGTAGCAACAAAAGATTGTAAAAACCAAACAAGAAGTATCAGAATCCAGAAGATAAATCAGGATACTTTACATGTTGAAGCCTAAAGAGACGAGTATCTGGCTACTTGCCTCTGGACTGTCACTGCTATAGATGTACCATTTGGACAAGTGCAAAGATATGCGACAGAATGACAGGGCTCGTCTTCTACTCCATCAGGAGCTAAAGGTCCTGCCTTCAGGAAGAAAGTAAATCCTTCTCTCAAACGGGGTGAAGAACCAAGCAATACAAAGTTATATTGGAAGCCTGCAACAGAAGATATACTAAACAGCAGCTAGTTCAAACCACTCATAAGCATGCTTAGTTTTTTAGTTTGTTGTGAAATTGCACATACGTTTGCTGGTTAACTGAGACGTAAGATAACCTGTATACAACTATGTGGAAGCAGGAATCCCATAGTATCTTTGAAGCATTGTAAGTCTGACAAAATACTTACATCCATTCAAGTCAGTTATAGTGTCTTAACATTCCAAGAAGTGAGGAACCAATACTTTAGCTCTAATTTCGCAAGTATCCAGGAGAGAACCCGATGTCATGTCCCAAAGGCGAACCTACATAGGAAAGATCACTGCGTACTAATAAAGAACTATACTCTATGTAAACCAGGGAACTTCTCATTCGCAATCACTCACAGTGGGATCACCGCTTCCTGAAACAAGGAGCCCATGTGGATAATCTGGAGAATAAGTGAGTATTAAAGCAAATTAGTACCCTACTTAATTGTAGCACCGCGAACATGATTCAATGTTTATTAGTGTCAAAGGCACAGAAAAAGCCAAAATCTTAAAATTTCAGAATTTCAGAATTTCTGTTTTTTTTTTGGGTAAGGTAAGCATATATTCCACCAACCAACTATACAAGACAACCGGTAACTCGGCACCCAATTTCACTCATCGCAACAACACGTCGAATCAGTGGAATGGTGCCAAGTTCAATATCAAAAAGATACCAAACATTACATCGAGGCCCTTTGTAAATTTTCAGAATTTCTGTTCAAGTTGGATAATCTGGAGAACCTGGGTATGTTGGACACAGAGGAGGGAAGAAAAGGGACTCACTTAAAAGAATTTGCCTATTCAAACTGTATAATCTTCTCAACGGATCGCTCAGTAAGTACACCTGAATACCTCGGAAACAAAACCCATTTCATATTTGGCTTGTCTTAGGTGACACGATTCCTCACCGAGTCACTCATTGAGTGGCCACGGGCTCCCCTGCTCCAGCATCCAATTTTTTACGTAAATTGAAAGTTTTAGAAATTAAAGGTGTGTTTATTTCAATGAAAGTATTTTTTTGGAAATTGTTTTTCAGACTTTTTGTTGTTTATTTCTCCAAAAATAATTTGGTCAATGGAAAATACTTTCCAGTCAACAGAACTATTAGGTTTTATTTTAGGAAAATGAACTCATGTGCGCAGGAAGGGGGAAACACTTTCCCTCTTTATTAGGTCTTTGTGTCCTTTTTTATTAGGTCAAATGTTATTCAATCATTTTCAAAATGCCATCCAAACGCCTGAAAATATTTTCAATCACATATCACCAAACACAGGAAAACTAATCATTTTCATGGAAAACATTTTTCAAAAATGGTACAATTTCCGTAAAACAAACGCACCCTAAAATTCGAGTAAATTTTTTTATTTTTAAGTAAAATCAATAAGCAATTCCTTTGTTTTAAGACACCAAAGCAAATGGGCAGTTTTCTGTCGCTTTCTCCATTTGAAAATGACATCTCCAAGAACATTGGCCTAAAAATATCTTTATGATCCTCAATCCGTACATTGGTTCAAAAATTGACACTGCCAATGTGAATTTGTTGACGACGGTGTGAGATTTGTGGAACCACTATCGACTATTCTAAAACTTTAAGCCGTTAGATGAATGTATGGTTTATTGTTTAAATATTTTAATACTACCTCTCATGCTTAATCTGGTCTTTTGCTTAATAGTAAGCATGAAAATTTAATTGGCAAGGCAAATAGGATTTAGAAAGATTTAAATATTCTAACAATATTTTAACACTCTCCCTCACACTTAGTCTGATCTTTTACCTAGATTAAGCGTGGAAATTTAATTGGAGAGGCAAACGGGACCTGAAAAAATTTGAACTCGAGATCTTCAACTTTGATATCATGTGAGATATTATGTGACCACTGACAACTGTTTTAAAAGTTTAAACTGTTATATGAATGTATAGTTTATTAGTTAAATATTCTAACAAACAGTTGAATTCACAAAGTGAATTTTAAGAATATGATTAGGAATCAACCGCCTATCTTAAATAATATGCTGCATAAAAATTAACAAGTCAATTGTATTATACTATATATATCTCAACATATCTCGCAAAAATTGAATTTGACCAATTGTCATTGTAAGCATCAATGCTTAAAATAAATTTGATATATTTACCCCAAATTAATACATGGGATAAAAAAAGCCCTTCCAACTGATGCACCTATGCTATATTTACTTTAAACTCATTTTCATGTCACAAAAAATTCCAAACTAGTACACACATCCACATTGACCCCCAAATTGGTGCACTTGTGCCACATTTACCAAAAAATAATTTTAGATTTACAACAATTTAGGAAAATTGTGGCATGAGTGTATAAGTTAAAAATAAACGTGATATAGGTATACCAGTTTGTGATTTTTTATACCACAAAAAGTAGTTTAAAGTAAATATAGCTTGAGTGTACTTGTTTGATATTTTTTTGTAACACAAACATTACTTGGGGTTATTTTTTATCAATTAAACTAAAAAAAGTGTGTTTCTTAATAATCGTATTGATATCAAAACAATATTAGGTAACAATCAAATTAAACATGAAATATGTACATATTTGTTCACATATAAAATATTGTTGAGAACACGTCTCGAGTTTGCACCTATGAAGGTAACTTGATCATAATGGAAATACCAAGTCTAAATAAGAGTTGTGATTTGACACCCCATCAAGCAAGGAATTATGGGAATTTTTTTTAAGTCGTAGTTGGATTTCTAGTTTTAGTAAGTTTCCCAATTTGAGCCGCATAAAATCACAGTTGGATTTCTTGTTTTAGCAGGTTTCCCAATTTGAGCCACATAAAAGGAGTTTTCCTTTTTAGATCCACATATTATACGTACGAGATATGGGTGTTGGTTTTTTATAATTCCATGAGCAAATGAGTTTTTGACCTCAACAATCATTGTGTGCTATGTTCATGATTTACATCATGAAAAAGACTCCAAGTGCTTTGAAATTAATAAATCTTAGGGTAAGATTTGTGAATTCTTTGTATAATCGAAAAATTGTTTCAAGAGAAATTGTCGGGGTTAAACTCTAGGTAATTTAGGAGTTGAAAACACTAAGAATATTTAAGTGACTCAAATGTGATTATAATTTCCGTTGTATTACTTGATAAATTCAGGTGCTACTCTCCCAGATTTATTTCCATGTTCTATTCATTTTATTGTTCGATTACTAGTTTTTTACCATAAAATATGATTGATGAGTATCCAAATATGATAATTTTGTGTCGAGATAGCTTTATATACGCGTAAGTACATTATAACACACCATATTTGTATCGGAATTCTATTTTGTTAATTATCGTCAAGTACATAAAAACTTAACTTTTTCAGACAATTCCATTATACGAAAGTGGCAAGACGTACACCATGCTATAGGCATCATCTGTTTCGTTTTGAAAGAATAAAATGAAAATGAACAAAAAACCTGGATTTTATTGGATGAAGCGTATCATCGACGTCATATTCATTCACCGATCTATGAATCGCACACACTTTAAAGCTACTCTCGCTCTCGCTCCTTCATCTCATCTCCCATCTTCAAATTCATTGTTCGAAGCATCCATGCCCTTCTCCTTCCCCAACCCCAACCCATCACTCTCCCATTCGATCGCAAGCGATCGGACCAAACGGCGTAAGGTAGAGTGTTCGCATCCTGCGACCCATGAAGGCAAGTGTTTGCTGTGCGTAAGTGCTGTCGACGATTTTCGGAGCCTTGCGTTCGAGTTTCTTCTTCCTTCTTTCAGGCTCAGCCACGAGTTCGCTGATCGGGTGCGCGAGCTGCACACCCAGGCCACGTTACGGTTGAAGAAGCTTCACTTGGTCCTCGACCTGGACCACACCCTCCTCCACACCGTCCGGCTCTCCAATCTCACCCCCGAGGAGGAGGAGCGACTCAAGCCCAAGGCTGAGCGGAACGCGGAAGGAGCTCCCGAGGGCCAGGGCGACGTCTTCTTGGTTGGGTCGGAGACCGACCACGTGTACATCACCAAGCTCAGGCCGTTCGTGAGGGAGTTCTTGAGAGAGGCCCACGAGATGTTCGAGCTGACGGTGTACACGATGGGCGGCCGTGTGTATTCGTCCAGGATGACGAAGCTGCTGGACCCCGATGGCCGATACTTCAGCGACCGGGTGATCGCACGGGAGGACTGCACGGTCAGAGGCCGCAAGAGCCTCGACATGGTCCTGGCCAAAGAATCCAACGTAGTGATCATGGACGACGCCGAGACCGTGTGGCCGGATCATGCAAACAACCTGATAGCGATCGAGCCATTTTACTTCTTCTCTCACGGAAGCAACAAGCGGCATGCGCGGCCCAGCTTCGGTCACAAAGGCGAGCAAGACTGCGTGTTGGCGAGCACTCTTCAGGTTCTCAAAGGAATCCACAGGCGTTACTTCGACCCGAAGCTGGGGATCGAGGGCGGGGACGTGCGAGAGTTGGTGCGACAGGTCCGGAGCCGAGTCCACCATACTTCTGGTGATCATGCTCCTCCTCCTGGAGATGCACTCTGAAAGATTGGGTTCAATTCTGTTTTTCTGGTGTTGTAAGTTGAAGATTGATTTTGCCCCAAGTTTTCGGGGCGAGTCGGTTGTTTCCATCAAGTGTTTCAGCAGAAGCAATAAATCCTTGCAATTTTTATATCGTGCATATGAATTTCAGACTTAATGCAAGGACAAATGTTCGTACACTGAAATGCGTTTCTTCAAATATTGTAACGAGTTAAGATTAATTTGGTCGAATTTTTTTTCTATCAATTCAGTTATTTATGCTATTAATGATGTATAACGGGGTAAAATCTATTGAGGAATGGTTCATACTCTCTATTGATAGGAAGGCACAGGAGTATCACTATTTCTCAATTTCTCTTGTACTTGAAATTGAAACAAAAAAGTGAGACGTATTAATTATAGTGGAATTTTCTACCGGATATAGCCAAGTTTAAGGGTGAATTAGGATAGATCTGGGTCTCGATTTCTCTTTCTTGTTTCTACTCTCTATTTCGTTGTATTTGAGCAACTAATCATAACAAAATCCACATGGCAATATAATTTTCCTTCTTTCATCGTCAGGATATTGTGTAATTCGGTTGAAAAATGAGCTATCCCTCTTATCTTCGGCTTTCAATTTTTATTTTGACTATATTAAAAGATGACATTTGATGATTCTTATTTAACTTTGCCAAATTATGCATGTGTCTTCGCATTCAAATGATTTTCTGTCCAACGTAACCAGATGCCATTTTAAGAGCAAGAGACCGATTATTTATTTGATTAATACGACTGCAAAAACTAAGCAGCCACACATACAAAGAAATAGCTCGCTCGTTCCTAATAAATTTTATAATAAGAAAAGTACAATAATTTTGAGAAAGGATCTATCGCTCGTTCCTCATTTCTTGTTCTCTTCCTGAATTCCCGCTTTTCGTCCAAGTATCGCTTCTTAATCAACAAACCGTGCATCGCGGTTTTTAAAAATTCTGCCGGAGGAAGACATTATTCTCAATCGGCACACTCCCTAGCAACCTCTCGAGCAGTTTCCGGCCTCCTGGAATGTCGTCGTCGCGCTGCAAAACAGGTTTGCATCCCGGCCGTCGTTCTCATAGGTTGTCGGAATGAAGGTCTCTCCCGCTATGCGTGCAACCTGAAATATCACCAGTCGAGGGACTCAGACCAAATTATGTCTGCCCTTGACCATATAAAAAAAAGGGTCCTGAAGTAGCGACAAGAGATTATAAACTGCAACCTATTTGTATCAACAAAAAGCATATGTAATTCACCGCAAATTAAGCTTCGTTCTTTTTGAAAAAAAAATTTAGGAAATCATTTTATAGGAAGATATTAATATTTTTTGGTATTATGCTAAAATCTGAAAATGACCTAAAAATTCGAAATTTTAAATTATTTTTCTTTTCCTTTTTTTTCTTTTTCTTTTTGCTTCTTCCTTAGCCAATCGCCGCCATGACAATGGCTGGTGACCAGCAATAAGATGAGCTGGAGCTTTCCCACAAGTCAGAGAGGCTCAAGCTCGCTAGATTCTAGCAAGGTCGAGCCTTGCTTGAGGTCCCTAGAAGTTGACAAGGCTCTAGCGACCTCTAGCGAGGCTCGAGCGTCACCCTCTTCGCTGAACTTGGTGAGGCCCAAGCAAGCCTAAGGCTGATTAGGCAAGCTCGAGCCTCACTTGAGATTACCAAGATTGACGAGGCTCTAGCGAGGCTCAACCTTACCGAAATTTGGTGAAGCTCAACCTTGCTAGCCTATGGCAAGGTTTAAGCTCGCTTATGGCTAGTGAACAACCAAGGAAGATGCAAAAAGAAAATGAAAGAAAAGGAAAAGGAAAATAATTAAAAACTCAAGTTTTTCTAAAATAGAAAATTAAAAATGAAAAGGAAAATGTGCTTGGTGAAAGAATGTGCTTGGTCTAGAGGTGAAAGAAACGGAATGGAAAATATTTCCATACTTTTGAAGGTGGTTTTTCCATTGGTAGAAATTTTTATTTTAACTAGTTTATTTTTAGTAAACCGAGCATAAAGATTGTGACGGCATAATAGGGTTCTTCTTCTATTCCATTAATAGATGAAAGTTCTACCTTTAGGAAGAAAGTAATTTCCATTGTGTTGTTTAATCTATAATGGGATCATATACTGCTCTCCTCGTAGATTAGATCATATCAACTGAACCACGTAAATTTAATACCTAATTTATTTCTTTATTTATGTTTATTTTATTATTCAATCGCTTATTTTTCACAATAAATATAATTAACGTGGATTTAGTTACAATAATTTTGCATTGAGATCATCACTTCATATTCATATTTAGTATAATGTAAACACACCGTACCCGTATTGAATTTTATCATGTCATTTATCATGAAGTGCATAAAAAATGAGACAATTTCAAAATATTAAAAGAAAAATACATTAAAAAGGTTGGGGGGGGGGTTGCAATTGAGAGAAGGTATGACTAATATGAAATGCTACTCTGTCTCCTGTGTTGTCAATGCATTGTCGACCTACCACTTTTAATGTACAAAGATAAGCAAATTAGCTAATCTTCCAAATTCTTATGAGAAAATCAACATTTATATATAGATAACCAAATAATAATGCAAGAGAGAAATTAGAAAACTTTATGCATTAACTTAATATATTTTTTTAGTGAAAAATTTACCAAAAATACCAAACTATGTCTATTATGATAAATTTATCCCAAACCCTTTTTTTGTGACTTAGAAAACACTAAACTTATACTAATGTGACTAGTTACCCCTAAACTTTTTTTGTAACATAAAAAACCTCAAACAAACTTAGAAAACGCTAAATTTAACCCAAATTATTTCTTTATGAAAAAAAAATTCAAATTTATACTAATATAATACATTACCCCAAAATTTAAGGTAAATGTGTCGCATGGATAATTTGCGTTGCAAAAAATTTCAAGATAAATATATCATGTGGTTGCAAATTTAAGGTTTTTGTTATTAAGAAAAAGTTTAAGATGGGCTCAATTTATGATTTTTTTTAACTTTTTCCTTTTTTTATGTTCATGATAACTTAAATTGGATTACGGAGATGTGATTTAACGTTAGAATAGCACAACGAATGATCTATCAATGCAAGGATTGATCTCATCAAGCAATATTTGAATGATTGAAATCAAGAAAATTGCAAGATGTATGTCTCTATTTTAGTTAGAAATAAAATAAGCAAATGGGAGAAGGTGAAAACGAGACTAGTATGGGAATGCTTCTCTCTTTCATATGTGGTCCATGTGTGGTTCATGTGTTATTGTTCAACCAATTTTAATGTATCAAGAAAAGCAAATGAGCTAATCTTTCACAATTCTTACGAGGAAATCAATATTTACATATACATAACTAAATAATAATGCATGAGAGAAATTAGAAAACTCTATGCAATGACTTAATATACATTTTTTTAAAGAAAAAACTACCAAAATATCATAAACTATGTCCATTGTAACACATTTACCCCAAACTTTTTTATCGTGATACAAAAAACCTCAAACTTATATCCATATGATACTATTACCCCTAAACTTTTTTTGTGATTTAAAAATAGATTAATACCACGAAACCCCAAATTAATACACATATAACAAATTTATCACAAATGACAAAAAAAAGCCCAAATTAGTTTACTTGTGACAAATTTATATCAAACTAATTTTTGACCGTTTAACTCTAAATTGATACATTTGTGACAAATATATCATCCATTAAATTAGATTAATACCACAAAATACCACAAAACTAGACAGTGACAAACAAATAGAAAATTTCCAAATAGATACACTAGTTAATTATCATGTGTGATCCAACTCAACAATTTAATATAAATTAACATAAAGTTAATTTATCACTAGTGTACTAGTTTGGGATAAATTTGTTAAAGATATAATAGTTTGGGATTTTAGTTTGGAGTAAATTTATCAAATGTGTATTAATTTTGAATTTTTCATGGTATTAACACTTTAAAAAACCCCAAACTTATTTTTTGATATCACAAAAAATTTCAAACTTATATTGATGCAATACGTTTAATCCAAATTTTAAAGTAAATGTGTCATACGAATATAAATTTGTGGATTTTTGTAGTATAAAAAAGTTTCAAGGTAAATGTATCATATAGATACAAATTTAAGGTTTTTGTGTTATAAAAAAAAAATTTAAGATAGGTTTAGCTTAGCATTTTTTATTTATAACATTTTTCCCTTTTTTTTATGTTCATAATAACTCAAATTGAGTGAAAAAGAGAAGATATGTAACCACTAAATAGCATGGTGGATGATCCATTGACACAAGGTTTGTTTTGATTAAGCAATATTTGGATGATTTAAAATAGGAAAGTTACAAAATGTGCATTTCTATTTCAGTTGGAAATAAAATAAAATAAAAAACCCCAACCAATTTCTATTAGATTAAACATACCATCACCATGATAATTCATTCACAAACCCTAAAAGTTATGTACACGCACACATTCCAAAACTACTTTTCTTCCATTCTCCCTCATTTGTCTGATTTCTCATTTTCAAATTCATCGTCCGAACCTCCTAATTAATAGTACACCAATATCACATACCAAAAAATAATTTTAGATTTACCACAATTTGAGGCAATTGTGGCACGTGTATACAAGTTTGAGATAAATGTAGCATTATGTATGAGTTTGGGATTTTTCATGGCACAAAAAGTAATTTCAGGTAAATGTAGCACGGGCGTATTGATTTGAGAGTTTTTTTTTTATAATACAAACATTACTGTGAGGTTATAAAATAACATAATGTGTTTTTCGACAATTGTACCAAGAGCAAAATGATGTCTAGTAATAATCAAAGATAATGTAATATATGTACATATTTGTTATCATATAAATATTGTTGAGAACATGTTTCGAGTTTGCGCTCATAAAGGAAACTTGATAATAATGGAAAATCCAAGTCAAAATAAGACTTGTAATTTGACATTCCCAACAAGTAAAGAATTATGGGTATGCTTTCTAAGTCACAGTTGGATTTCTAGTTTTAGTACGTTTCCCAATTTGAGCCGTACTAAAGGACTTTTCCTTTTTAGATCCAATTATTATATGTATAAGAGATGAGTGTTGATTTTTGTTGTTTCGTGAGCAAATAAGTTTTCCACTTCAATAATTAATTGTGTGCTATGCTCACGAATTATATTCTAACAAAAGTATAAGTGCTTTCAAATTAATAAATCTCATGGTAAGATTTATGAAGTCTTTTGTAAAATTGAGAGATTGTTTTGAAAGAAATTGCCAATGTTAAACTTTATGTAATTTAAGAGTATTCGAGTGAGTCAAATGTGATTATAATTTTCATTATATTACTTGATAAATTCACATGGTGCTCTACCTAATTTATTTCCTTGTTCAATTCATTTTATTATTTGAGTACTAGTTTTTTATCATAAAACATTATTAACGATATCCAAACATCATAATTATGTGTTGAGATCGCTTTATATATGGGTAAATACATCATCAACACACTATATTTATACCAAATTCTATCTAGTTAGTTATCGTCAAGTGCATAAAAACTGAACATTTTCAAACAATTCCATAATAGGAAAATAGCAAGATGTGCACCATGCTAGATATCATCTATTTTATTTTGAAAGAATAAAATAATAATTAACAAAAAATTCATATTTTATTGGATGAAGCATACTACCGACGTTATATTCATTCATAACTTTATAAACCACATACACTTCAAAGCTATTCTCGCTCTTGCTCCTCCATCTTGTCTCTCATCTTCAAATTCATTGTTTAAATCAACCGTGGTCAACCTATGCAAATCCAGACCAGTCTCCTGCACTTGCTTCCAATCCATCACTCTCCTGTTCGATCACTTGTAATGGTACAAAACAACGAAAGGAGTTTGGGTATTAGTTTGTGGGCACAAAAAACCACAAACTTATATCTATAAACTTATACCCCAAACATTTTTTTAATCACAAAAAATCACTATGACATATTTATCCCCAAACTTTTTTTGTGATTTAAAAATGAGTTAATACCACGAAAAATCATAAATTAATACATTTGTGATAAATTTATTCCAAATGATCACAAAAACCCCAAAACTAATAAACTTGTGACAAATTTATGGCATATTAATTTTTTGCCCGCTAGAAACCCCAATCGAGTGCATCTCTCCATTATATTGGATTATACCGCAAAACCAGTACAACAATGATAAATGGAGAGTAAAATCATAAACCAGTACGCTAGTTAACTGTCACATATCATCAAATTCAACAATTTAACGGAAACTTACAAAAGATCAATTTGTCACAAACATACTAATTTTTGGTAAATTTGTCAAATGTATATTAATGTGGGGTTTTTTGTGATTAAAAAATTAATTTTGGGTAAATTTATCAAAGGTTACTAGTTTGGAATTTTTCATAGTATTAACCATATAAAAAACCTTAAACTTATACTTGTATGGACACATTTACCCTTAATTATTTCTTCATAACACAAAAAATTTCAAACTTGTATTGATGCAACACATTTATCCCAAATTTTGAGACAAATGTGTCGCGAGGATATAAATTTGTGAATTTTTATGTCACAACAAAGTTTCTAAATAAATGTGTCATATTAATACATATTAAATGTTTTTGTGTTATAAAAAAGAAGTTTAAGATGAGCTTAGTTTATGATTTTTTTTCTTTTGACATTTTCCCTTTTTTTTTATGTTCATAATAACTCAAATTGTGTGAAAAATAGAAGTGATGTAACTACTAAATAGCATGGCGGATGATCCAATGACCTAAAGTTTCATTTGATTAGGCAATATTTATATGATTTAAAATAGGAAAGTTGCAAGATGTACGTTTCTATTTTAGTTGAAAATAAAATAAATAAACCACCCACCAAATTTTATTAGATTAAGTATATTATCATTGTCATAATTCATTTACAAACTCTCAAAGCTATACACATGCACATACTCCAAAACTACTTTCCCTCTCCTCTCCCTCCTCCATCCTATCTCTCATTTTCAAAGGCATCATCCAAACCATCCAACTAGTACATTCGTACTAGATCTTCCTTAAACTTATTTTCTTCGAACTAGTACAACGATGCCACATTTCCCTCAAATTGGTATGCACTGGTGCCACATTGACAAAAAAATAATTTTAGCTTATTTGGGGCAATTGCGGCACATGTATACAAGTTTAAAATAAATATGGCATATGTGAATTAGTTTAGGATTTTTTTTATAGCATAAAAAGTAATTTGAGATAAATGTAGCATAAGCATCTTGTTTTGAAAGTTTTTTTTTTGCAACACAAACATTACTTTAGGGTTATAAAATGACAAAGTGTGTTTCTTGATAATTGTATTGATATCAAAATGGTGTCGGGTAACAATCAAATTAAATGTGAAATATGTACATATTTGTTCACATATAAAATATCGTCGAGAATATATCTCAAGTTTGCAATCGTGAAGGAAACTCAATTGTAATGGAAATTTCAAGTCAAAATAAGACTTGTGATTTGACACCTCAACAAGCAAAGAATTATGGGAATGTTTTATAAGTCATAGTTGGATTTCTAATTTTAGTAAATTTCCCAATTTAAGCCACATAAAGTCACAGTTAGATTTCTAGTTTTAATATATTTCCCAATTTGAGCCGCATAAAAGTAGTTTTTCTTTTTAGATCCAAAATTTATACGTACAAGAGATATGTGTTGGTTTTTTGTCGTTCCGTGAGCAAACGAATTTTTGACCTCAACAATCAATTGTGTGCTATACTCGCAAGTCACATCATGAAAAAAAAATTGGAAGTCATTTCAATCTAATAAATCTTGTGGTAAGATTCGTGACTTCCTTCGTAAAATTGAAAAATTGTTTCAACAGAAATTGTCAGGATTATAGTAAGTTATGAGTCGAAAAACACTAAAAATATTTGAGCGACTCGAATGTGATTATAATTTCCATAATATTACTTGATAAATCAACATGCTGCTCTATCTGATTTATTTCCTTGTTTTGTTGATTTTATTGTTCAATCACTAGTTTTTCATCATAAAATATGATTGACATCCAAATATGATAATTTTGTGTTAAGATTGCTTTATATACACGTGAATACATTATAAACACACCATATTTTACCGAATTCAACCTGTTAGTTTTCATCAAGTATATAAAAACTTAATCTTTTCAAACAATTTCATGATAGGAAAGTGGCAAGATGTACACCATGCCATATGCATCATCTATTTTATTTTGTTATAATAAAATAAAAATGAACAAAAAATCCAGATTTTATTGGATGAAGCGTATCACCGACGTCATATTCATTTACAGCCCTATAAACCATATACACTTCAAAGTTACTCTCACTCTGACTCCTCCATCTTGTCTCCCATCTTCAAATTTATCGTTCAAACCAGTCTTGGCCAACCTACACAAATCCTGACCAGTCTTCTGCACTTGCCCCGAACCCATCACTCTCCCATTCGATCACTTGTAATGGGACGAAACGACAAAAGGTAAGACTTCTCGCATCCCCTGATCCATGAAGGCAAGTGTTTGGTGTGCGAACGTGCCATCGGTGATGATCAAAGCCTTCCATTTGACTTCCTTCATCCTTCTTTGAGGCTTAGCTACGAGAATGCCGATCAAATGCGTGAGGTGAGCAACACGACCGCATTAGGGTTGAAGAAGCTTCACTTGGTCCCCGACTTGGACCTCACCCTCCTCCACACCGTCCGGCTCTCCAATATCACCCCCGAGGAGGAGGCGCAACTCCAGCCTGAGGCCAAGCGGAACGTGGAAGGTGGTCCTGAGGGCCAGGGCGACGTCATCTTGGTTGGGTCGGAGATGGACTACGTGTACATCACCAAGCTGAGCCGTTCGTGCGGGAGTCCTTGAGAGAGGCCCATGAGATGTTCGAGCTGACGGTCTACACGATGGGAGGCCGTGTGTACTCGTCCAGGATGACGAAGCTGCTGGACCCCAACAGGATATACTTCAGCGACCGGGTGATCATACGGGATGACTGCACGATCAGAGGCCACAAGAGCCTCGACATGGTCCTGGCCAAAGAATCCAACATAGTGATCACGGACGACACTGAGACCGTGTGGCCGGATCATGCAGACAACCTGATAGCGATCAAGCCGTTTTACTTCTTCTCTCACGGAAGCAAGAAGCAGCATGCGCAGGCCAGCTTCGGTCACAAGGGCGAGCAAGACACCGTGTTGGTGACGACTCTTCAGGTTCTCAACGAAATCCACAGGCGTTACTTCGACACGAAGCTAGGGATCAAGGGTGAAGACGAGCGAGGGTTGGTGCCACAGGTCCAGAGCCGAGTCCACAATACGTATGATGATCAAGCTTCTCCTCCTAGAGATGCACCGTGAAAGATTGGGGTTCAATTCTGTTTTGCTGGTGTTGTACATTGAAGATTGATTTTGCCCCAAGTTCTTGGGGCGAATCAGTTGTTCCATCTAGAGTTAGTGCAGAAACAATAACTCCTTCCAATTGCTAAATCCTGTATATAAATTTCAGACTTAATGCAAGGACAATCTTCATACATTGATGAAATGTGTTTCTTGAGATATTGTAACGAGTTGAGATTAATTTGGACTGAATTTTATTAGGTTTTGCTAACATAATTGTTTCTGGGCTAATTATATAAATAATAATTTATTGTGAGTCATAAATTTTTAAAAGAATGAACCCCACAATAATTTATAATTATTTATTATTTAGTTTTTTGTGATTCATGACAATTATATTTTAACGGTGAATTAAAAACTATTATCTAATCATTTCTCAATTTTTATTTAACTCTTTAGTTAATTAAATCTTAAACTAAACAAAGTGGATTTGCCAAGATAATTTGCCTTTTTTAGTTCGATCCGTTGTGTAATTCGGCTGAAAATGAGTTATTCCTCACGTTATCTTTAATTTTAAATTTTATTTCAATTATAGTAAGAGACGAAACTTGATCGTTCTTATCTAAACCCTGCCAAATTGCACGTGTCTTCATGTTCAAATGATTTTCTTTCCAACGTAACCTGTGCCATTTTATCCAACCAAAAAAAAATGCCATTTTGGGAGCAAGAGACCAATTATTTATTGGATTAATACAACTGAGCACCTTATAACTATTTTATTTCTGATCAAATATATTTTTCTATTTCCGAGAACAAGTTTGGAACAAAATTCCATTTGAAAACGTAATTTCATTTTCTATTTACAGAATGAAGTTTTAGTCAAGAAATAAGTTTAGAATAAAAATGAAAAATAAAAATTTTCTACTATTCTATTTTTGGAATAAAATTGAGAAATAAAAACTTTTCTTATCACTCGGCCTCACTACCAGTCAGCCACCCCCGCCGCCCGCCACCGCCCGTTGTTTAGAGGAAGAAATTTAGTGCCATTACCAAATGTATTTTTATTTTAAGAATAAAAATTTTGTATAGTTTTCAAATATGTATTTTTGCTAAAGACTCGTCAAACAAATATAAATAAAAAAACCTATTTCTAGTCAGAAATTATGTTCGGGAACAAAATGATTACCATTCACATCCTCAACAGCCACTTGTATAAGGAAATAGCTCGCTCTTTGCATATAATCTGAGAAAGGATCTATGGCTGGTAAAAAAATTGTTCAATGTTTTAGCTTATTGTCATTTCTTGTTCTCTTCCTAAATCCCCGCTTTTTGTCCAAGTATCGCTTCTTAATCAACGAGCCGTGCATCGCGGTTTTCAAAGATTCGGCCGCGAAGAGGAAGGCTATTATTCTCTCAATGGACACGCTCCCTTGCAGCCTCTTGAGCAGTTTCTAGCTTCCTGGAATGTCGTCGTCGCCCTGCAAAGCAGGTTCTGCATCCCGGCCGTCGTCCTAAAGCAGACACGGCCCTCGGATAAGGTCGTCGGAATGAGGGTTTCTCCTGCGATGCATACAACCTGAATATATATATATATATTACCCCAAAATATTTTCTTATAACACAAGATAGTACAAAAAATTACAAACTTATATTCATGCGATACATTTACCATAAATTTTGAGGTAAATGTGTCGTATCGATATAACTTTAAGGTTTTTTTTGTCGCAAAAAAAAGTTGGAAATAAATGTAATACACCTATACAAATTTAGGGTAAATTTATCATGTGGGTAAAAATTTAAGATTTTTTGTATCACAAAAAAATTGTGATAAATGTGACACCAATACAAATTAATAGTAAATATGTCGTGCGAGTACGAATTTGGAGTTTTTTGTCATAATTTTTTTTTAAAATAGGTGTATGGAGATGGGTATAATTTGGGATTTTTATGTGGATTTTCTCTTTTTTAATGTCCGTAATAATTTAAATGGGGGTTAAAGGATAGACATCATATAACCTCATGACAACATGGAGAATTATCCATCGATGCAGATTTTGATTCAATTAGATTATATTTGGATGATTTAAAATAGGAAAGTTGTGAGATATATGAGTTTATTATATGACAACATGGAGAATCATCCATCGATGTAGATTTTGATTTGATTAGATTATATTTGGATGATTTAAAATAGGAAAGTTGTAAGATATATGAGTTTATCTCAGTTTGAAATGAAAAAGAAAAATAAAAAGAAAAACCCCTAAATTCTGTCATATAATCTCATGCCAACACGGAGAATCATCCATGGATGGAGATTTTGATTCGATTAGATTATATTTGGATGATTTAAAATAGGAAAGTTGTAAGATATATGAGTTTATCTCAATTTGAAATAAAAAATAAAAACCCCTAAATTCTATTGGATGGAGCGTGCCACCAACATTATAAGTTCTTCACAAACCCTAAAACCCTAACACACACTTCAAAGCTACTCTCCCTCTCCTCTTTCGTGTCTCGTCTCTCGTTTCTCGTTTTCAAATTCTTCCTTCAAACCATCATCCATGTCCAACTATCGTCTCTCGTTTTCAAATTCTTCCTTCAAACCATCATTTATGGCCAACCTATTCAAATCCACGCCTTTCTCCCTCCACCCTATCCGATCACCCTTTTGTTCGAGCGCGAGCCAAGGGGCCAAACGGCGGAAGGTGGAGTGCTCGCATCCCGTGATCCACGGAGGCAAGTGTATGCTGTGCGAATGCGCCGTCGACGACGACCACAGCCTCCCCTTTGGGTTCCTTCAACCTTCTTTGAGGCTCAGCCACGAGTACGCCGACCGGATGCGCGAGGCCAGCACCCGGGCCGCCCTAGGGTCGAAGAAGCTCCACTTGATCCTCGACTTGGACCACACCCTCGTCCACACTGTCCTCTTCTCCAATCTCACCCACGAGGAGAAGGAGAAACTCAAGGTGGAGGCCGGACGGAACCCGCATGGCGGTCCTGCTGCGGGCGGCATCCGCGACATCTTCTTGTCTGGGTGGTTGACCAGCAAGGGTTTTTTCATCACCAAGCTGAGGCCGTTCGTGCGGGAGTTCTTGAGAGAGGCCCACGAGATGTTTGAGCTCTCTGTCTACACGATGGGAAGCCGCGCGTATTCGTCGGGGAAGATCAAGCTGCTGGACCCCGACGGCGAATACTTCGGCGACCGCGTCATCACGCGGGAGGACTGCACGCTCGAACGCCGCAAGAGCCTCGACGTGGTCCTGGCCAAAGAATCCAACGTCCTGATCTTGGACGACAAAGCGACCGTGTGGCCGGATCACGCCGGGAACCTGATACGCATCGAGCCCTTTTGCTACTTCTCTCACGGAAGCAAGAAGCGGGGCGTGCAGCCCAGCTTCATTCACAACAAGGACGAGCACGACAGTGCGCTGGCGACGGCTCTTCGGGTTCTCAAGGAAATCCACCAGCGTTACTTCGACTCGGAATTAGGGCTCGAGGGTGGGGACGTGCGCGAGCTGGCGCGACGGGTCCAGAGCGGAGTCGGTGACACGTCTGGTGATCAAGCTCCTCCTGGAGATGCAATGTAAAGATTCAGTTTCTTCTGTTCTTCTGATATTATTGTTAGTTAAATTGATTTAGGCCCGAGCATTTGACGAGGCGGTTGTTTCTGTCAAGTGTTGAGGACAGTTGTAATTACTCTTTACAATTGTCAAATCCTGTATATAAATGTCGGGCTTATCATGCACTGTGGAATTTGTTTCTTCTAATATTGCATTGAGCAGAGATTGATTTTTGTCAGAATTCCATTATTTCTGTTTTTGCTGCATAACATTGCCAGAATTCAAAGCAGTGATTAGCCGATGGAAGTGAATTTGCCAGGATAACTTGCCTTTTTTGGTCGTCGTTTCATGGTGAAATTCGATTGAAAACGACTTCTTTGCTTGCATTATGACAAGCCTATAATTTGTATTTCCACTATAGAAGATGACATTTCATCATTCTCATTTGAAACCTTGTTAAATTGCACATCTATCTGGCATATGGAAACAGCTCGCTGCCATTCATTGGCTTGCCAAAAAACAGGCAACTGGTAAACAATTATACATTTGACAGACAGAAAAGAAGACCATTATATATTTTGATTAACACAACAAACTGTAACAAAGCTAAGCAGCCGCGAGTACAAGGAAATAGCTCGCACTCCTTGTTGCTCATAACTTTGGAAAAAAGATGACAAAAAGAAATGAGAAAGGAACTATCCCTAGTCAAAATTGTTCAATGTTTTAGCTTCCTGTCATTTCTTGTTCTCTTCCTGAATTCCCGCTTTTCAGCTGAGTATTGCTTCTTAATCAACAAGCTGCGCATCGCGGTTTTCAAAGCCTCGGCCACTGCGAGGAAGACATCATTCCCAATCGACACGCTCCCTTGCAACCTCTCAAGCAGTTTCTGGCCTCCTGGGATTTCGTTGTCACACAGCAAAACCGGCTCTGCATCCTGGCCGTCGTCCTCAGGAAAAGACACGGCCCTCACTCGAGCCAAAGAGGAATGGTCAAAACCTTGCAACTTCGAGATGCCAGTGACCATCCATAGAAGACCCTCGGATAAGCTTGCTCCCAAGCTTGTCGGAATTAAGGTCTCTCCATCGATGAGTACCACCTGAAAAATCACCAGTCAACGGACTGCGACCACATTATGTATGCACTTAACCTTATAAAGGATTTCAATTAGCAACTTATTCATAACAACAAAGCATGTCTGATCCACCTTAAATTTTGGCACAAGATTGAATAATTCATATAAACATTGTCAGACAGTTATCATTCAAAGGTCCACCTACAATGGGTTGAGGGAATGAACCTAATTAAGATTTTTTCTTTTCCCAGCTGGGCACATGTCACAAGAAAATTGACCATGCATTGCATGTATTGCTGGCCTATTCGAAAATGAAAAATGAAAAATCCTTACAAAACAGGGAGAGTACTAGGGAAATGCTTACCTTGGCTATGGAAAGAGTTTTGGCAGAAAGATCGCAATTCAAGAGCATTACGCCTTTCAAGCTATAAAAACCATACATGAAGTATCAGAATCAAGAAGATAAATCAGGAAATCTTCCAGGTTGAAGCCCAAAGAATCAAGCTTCCTGGAACTTGCCTTTGAACTGCCAATGCTATGGATGTACCATTTTGACAAGTGCAAAGATCTGTGACAGCATGACAGGGCTCTTCTTCTAATCCCTCAGTAACTGAAAGTTCTGCCTTCAGGAAGAAAGTAAATCCTTCTGTCAAACCGGGTGAAGAACCAAGCGGAACAACACTATAAAAATAGACTGCAATGGAAGATATACGAAACAGCAGCCAGTTTTAACCACAACTAAGCATTCTTAGTTTTTTTAATCTATTGTGAAAGTGCAAGCACATTTACTGGTTAACTGAGGCATAAGTTAACCTGCATACAGGTCTGTTGAAGTAGGTACTACATAGTACCTTTGAAGCATTGTAAGTCTGACAAAATTCTTAGACCCTTCAAGTCAGTGGTAGCATCTTAACATTCAAAGAAATGAGGAACCTATACCTTAGCTCCAATTTCGCAAGTATCCAAGAGAGAACCTGATGTCACATCCCAAAGTCGAACCTATAGAAGAAAGATACACTGAGTACTAATGCAAAACTAGACTCTATGTAAACTGGGGAAACTTCAGTTGCAATCACTCACAGTGGAATCACCGCTGCCTGAAACAAGAAGCCCATGTGGATAATCTGGGGAATGAACGAAGTCAAGGCAGGATACATATCTGTCATCGACATGAGAAATATGGCAACTTAGTACCCCACTTAATCTGCCAAAAATAGCTTCAGAGCAGCGAACAACTGGCCTCAAACTTCAATGCATAGACACTTACTCAGAATGACCCAGGCAAAAAGTCTGTATCTCGTGAGCCCCATCCAATGGATTCTTGGGAACCACGGTAACCTGTCGCAATTACAAAATGATTTGAGATTGGTATAAGAACAACCTAGAAATTTAACCGATAGGTAATAGCCTTACCCGAACTTTATAATCCCGATCAGCACTAACAATAAACCGTCCATCTGGAGAAAATTCCTGCAACAGATCCTTCACTTAATAACACAACCACAGAGCATTCAAAAGCATACACGTCATCAAGACGTCGACAATAAGACAGTCATGCCAAAAATTAGCAAATATTAAGCATTGCCAAAATCAATAAAAGAATTTAACATTTTGAGTTCTTTTTCAAAATATTATTAACAGTTAAAATTTATCTAGACATGTTTGACACAGAGAAGGGGATAAAGGGACACATTGAAAGAGAAACCAGCATACCAAGCTAGTGATGATGCTGCAATAGTGAGCCAGCATTGGTGCTGCCTTTTTATCAGGCAAAGCCTGATTTTCAGCATCCTCCTTTAAACTCACAACCCAAACAGCTCCAAATTTATCAGCAAAACACACAAATAGGCCATCATTGCTTACTGCAACAGCACTTACTCTCTTCTCGCAACACCTGTAAGATTAACAACCATGATGGAGCCATCAGTTTAACAAAATTAAAAAATCCAGTAGAAGTCATAAATGAAGCTAATGGCGATTGCCAAAGGGGAAAAGAAAAACTAAAAGAACAAGAAGCAAGCAGAACCACTTCAGTTTCAACTTGAGTTCAAATGAAAAATAAAAAAATAAAAAATAGATAAATCTCAAGAAAGAGTGCAGAAGAGAGATTAGTCATACACCAAATGAGCCTCCCATGTTATTTGCAAATTAAACTCATTCCATGAGCAGGCAATCATCAAGTAGCAATACTTTACATGAATGAGATGCTATAAATACAAGGGAGTAACATCCTCCACTAGCAAGTGAAGTTTTAACATTTGAAACCAAAAAACCAAATATATCGGATGAAAAATCAGCACCCTCGAGACGAGACGTAATTGGAAAATAGAGGTACTCAGCACTATTACATCTGCTCATAATGAAATGATAAACAGTTTTGCTTATATACTCTTCAGGGGACAGATGTAACATCCATCGAAACAATGAAAACTTCTATTAAGGAAATGGGCCTCTTGGCATGATTTCTGTGATTCCAACAAACTGACTCCAGAGAATTCATCAATTCATCAAACTCCAATCCTTAAACACTTACACTGAGCTGATGCAGAGCCAAGAATCCGTGGACCATATCTTGACTAATTTGTCATCCCCAGCAGATACGAAAAGCTTCCCACTCGCACCATACCGAATAGCTCTGATTGAATCCGAATGGAAAGGCTTCGCGGAATCATCCACCAAAAAGACAGGACAATCTCCACTGTCAGATAACCACGGCATGCAGTCAACATTCTGCTAATTTGAACTAAACTCAAAAGTAGTGGAGTAAACTCTACATTTCGTGTATTGTACATGTAGCTGGTTGAGCACAACAAAGCACCAGCGCAATTGAATGGAGAAAGAAGAGCAACTGCAATTACCTCCAACGCCAAAAGTGGAAAAACAGAGAAACCCTGACTACTGGAGCCTCAAAGATTAGAAATTTGAGCGATAAAAATATCATGGAAGCAATAATCTTCCTACCCATATGCTCAAGAAGCTCGAATTTCCTATACGTATAGGAAATTCGAGCCAAACTTTTCAGAGAACACCAAAAAGTTTCAAACTTTCGTCAGTTCACACAGGTACTCGCCACGCACATTGAACAGAGCATAACCCATTGCGGACACTAACAAAGCGAATTGAACTGGGAGCGTCACACAAAGGAGATCCGCTTACATGAGATCGTAGACGCGGAGGTCTGATCCGACGGCGACGGCGACCGATCTCTGGGCAGGGTGAACGGCTATCAAGGCGGGAGCCACTTCGATTTCTCGGGCGTTGTCCCCTTCCTCCATTTGAGCGTCCGCCATCTCTCTCTCCCGCCTTCCTCAGCTTTGGCAAGAACCGAGCCGGTCTTAGGGTTTTTGATTCCGGTCCTCCTCTGTTTCGGAGGGTTTAGCGAGTTGGGACGAAGGGGGCAAAATCGTAAAAATCGAGGAGTTTGTGATCTGATTAATGAGTGATTATCTCCCAGTTTTCTCGGTTTGTAGGTTAATCAGTATGATTAACGTTAATTTTATTGAGAAAATGTCTCTCAAAAAATATATAATTTAGAAAATATTTTTTAAATTGATCGCTTGTGTTATTTAAAATAATTAGTTAAGAAAAATATTATATCTAAATTTTTATTAACAGTGAATTTTTTTTCTTTCGTTTATTTGAGTAGATAATACAAATAATTATTTTTAGAAATATATTTTTCAAATCAATTATTCTTCATAAAACAAATGCACCCTTAAATACATATAGAGGTTTAAACCACTTGATGAGATAATGTTGGCTTACTACATAATACTTCTTTCATGACTCATGATGATTAATGATCTAACTTAGAATAAATTAATGAGTTTGTGAGTGAGTGAGTTTGTGAGTTGCACTTTCGGCTTTCGTCCTAAATCCAAAATAAACGTCATGTTCTCTGAATTAATTCTCCGATTTCTTTACAATGCAATTAGGTCATTAATGTATATAATTTTTCGTTTAAGTTGGTCTTTCGGTTAAAATAGAAACAAAAATATTGCTTATTTGGACACTGCTACGACTTTAGATGATAGATGTGTCTCATGTTGAGTAACTCGAGTCTCTTAAAAAATTGTCTGATATCACATATGTGATATCAAATATGTTCCGATACATCTTGTTACGTATCAAATCATGATAGTAATCTGATTATATTTTAATCGATACATTTTATCTACCTAGAAGCACCGGAACCTCTTTTATTCATTATACAGGGACAAAAAACACAGCGTAAGGAGGAGTAAATCCCTCTCTATTTTACATTATCATGTAAATATGTAAGCGTGCGTAGAGTACTACTGAACAAGAAGCAGATGAAAAGAATGAGTCTGTCTAGGTGTTCTGCATGAGCATGATGGCTTCACGCGATGCCATGAAGAGCGTGAACAAGAGGACCAAAGACCATTTCACATCGATGCTGCCTCCATCTGATGATGAGCTCCCACCTGATCATAAATTTCACAAACGCATATGAGTTATCAGAAGATATCGATCATTTAAGAGAGAGAGAAGCACGCGTACCAGGTGTGGAAGTTGGCGATCTTGCCGGAGACCTCGCCGGAGATAAAGCTGCTCATCAGTGGAATGCAGAGTCTTAGAGAACGTAATTTGACATAACTTAAGTGCAATCATTGATTGCAGAAGCAGGTGTGTATGTTCTTTCCAACGAGTAAAGCCGTACGTACGTCGCTCGTTAGTTCTTACCATTGCAACTGCTGGTGGGCGGCGTCTGGACGTTGCAAGCGGGAGGCAGCTTCAGCGCCTGAGTCTGGTTGATGTTCACGCCCAGCGCTGACGAGAGGCTCCCGTTCAGGACATCGCAGAGGCACAGCGGATCCGAATTGACGACACTCGTGAGCTGAGTGCAGCAGGCCAACGACGGCGCCGAGGAGTTGCCCGTAACGAAGCTAAGGCATGGCGACAGGCTTATCAATGCGCTGCTGCAGCTCGTCTGGGCCTCAGCTCCGGCCCAGAGTAGCGCCGCTGCCGCAGCAATGAGCACTGTCACAAGCATTGCGGACCGTGGGGCCGTCATTGTAACTGCGGACTAGGATTATCGTCGGCGAATTGAGCTGGGGTGGTCAGGAAGACTTTGTGGGTCATGTATATAAAGAGGAAAAAGGATAGACTTTTTCTATCTGAAAAGCGAGATTTCAGACAAACTTGGTGTAATGGTTACCTAAGTTATTTTTCTCGCTGGTTTACTCTAATTGTCAAATGGGAAACTGCGAACGATGCGAAGCCAGGTGGCATTGAAGCTGGTCACCTACTTCTTCGATGCTTCCGTGAGCAGGCTATACATGGCGGACTCTGCAGATTCTTTTATTCTTCTTCCGACGACAAAGTCAGATTTCTTACGTCTGCTTTCCGTTTTGCTATGCATTGTCTATGATGGAGTTCAAGAAGCTGCTAGTAGAACGAGGATATAACCTCGATGAACTGATCACTATCTCAAATTCATATATGCACGGTCGGCGAGGAGTGCTCGGATATCGACATCTGTACGTACTTGGAAACTTAAGCAGTTGATGATGATTTCATCTGCACGCATCTTCCTATCTTGACATTGTCTAAGCAATTTGGGTCTTTCTTTTTGTTGCCAATGGGTCTTCTTAAAGTTTAAAATACTGGGTCAGCTCTGGATGGATGCTTTGGATGGAAGAATAGACGGGTTATCTGAAGAATCTGGAGGACTTGTTCATGCTTTTGGTGCTGAAATTACAGGTCCATTTAGGAGCAACTCATATGCCGTCGACAAATTTCTGAACTTCCAATACTCCATTTGGTTGGCCATTTATCAAGAGGGCGAAACCAAGAATATGGTTACGAGCCAAAATGCAAACAATCTGCAGACGGCATAGTACTGATAATCTTGAAAATGCGAATGAATGGACCCAAAAACTTCATCACGGTATCGAGATGGTTGAGTGATTTATCTAGTTCGATGCCGCTGTTTGGCCGTCACTGTCGCATCACCTAACCGGTGGTGTCTTCACATTGGAAGAGCCAGGAAGAATGTAGCAGAGTGACAACACCACCATTAAATATAGATGCCCCGCTGTCAATCTTTTCACACAAATAGCCTCGGATGATGCGGGCGGTTAAGAGTTCGGTTCCTACGTAGGAGTACATATTCAAGGTAGTTTTCCTCCAATACTTTAGGCGGAGACGTTATTCTCTGCGACCAATTAATCGGGTAGCATCCATATTTCTGACATTCTAAGGTTTCTGCACATTTGCCACGAGAAATGGCGAAGATTCGTACCCTTCAAACAGCTTGTGATACTTATTTTTCGTCCCTCTTTCATAGGACATGTCATCGTCGTCCTTTCCTTTTTCGTCATCACGATCCATTTTCAGATTGCCTTGCTTCTAAGAAGCACCTTCACCGAAAATCTCTCTCTCATTCGATATAGGGTAGCTTACGTAACGATTTATCATTAACGTTCCCAATAAGATCTACTACTTGATCAGGGATGGATCATCTGTTGATTTCGACAAAGATGGTTTTAGAGTTTTAGGCACATACCAGAGGAAGCACAAAGCTCTACTAAATATTCAGACGCAAATCGAAATAGTACAAGTACAAACCAATGCATAGCACACTATCCAAATATGACAAACAATGAATGGATATCACCAATTACCCACAAACAGAGTACTCAAGTGGGAATGACAGAGAGTGAGCACATGCCAAATTTCTTTCATTTTCTCTTAAAACTTGACAAGACTTGATCCAAATGAAGCCAGCAAGAGTGCAAACGCAAGAGGTCCGAAGGACGCTTTGATGCTCCCACTCGCACTGGTTGCAGAAGGCGTGGCCTTCGATCCTGTTATAGCATCGAACCCCACCAATAAGTTACTACCAGTTACTTCAAACAAATGGAAAGGACAAAAAGATTCTGCGATGGAGCTTGCAAAGTGAAGCCATTTCGTTAAGAGGCGAATTTTATTCATACCTGAGGGAATGGTCGGAGTCACTGGTGTTTTGTCTGAAGAATCTGCAGGACTTGCTGTAGGAGGACTTGATGGAGAGAGTGCTGAAAATTTTAAGGTCATTTTTAGCGAGCAAATCATCAATTGGTTGATTCTAACATAAGTGTCACAATATAGAATAAACAACTAATCACAACTCACGCACAATGATCGAATTAGACCGTACCATTGCAGAGGGTAGCCGATGGGGTCTTCACGCCGCAAGCGCCGGGAAGAGCCAGAGCGAGGGTCTGATTGATGTTGTACCCGAGTGACGACACACCGCCATTGAGCAGCAAGCAGAGGCACTGCGGCTGCGACTGGACGACTGAGTTGAGGATCGAGCAACAAGAGGAAGACGGTGAGGAGGAATTCCCCGAGACATAGCTCAAGCACGGGGTCAATGTCATCAGCACCGTGGTGCAACCAGATGTGGACTGTGCCGAGCTCGGATGAGCGAGCAACGCTGCAAGAACAGCCGCCAGGAGACCAATCTGCATTCTTTTCAAAGCCATATCGGTTACGAAGTAATTTAACTCAGCAAAAGCGAATGAAACAATGCCCACGAAACGTTTTCTGTTTCTATTGGACTTGATCTTGATTGCTATTGGGGAAGGACGAGATGTCCGGAGGGATTTATACAGGAAAGGCATCAGTACAGACAAGTGAGAATTGGTTGCCTTTGGGTGGCCAAACTTCCCTAAACAAAGACAATTATGTCATTGAACAGATACCAAAAAGGCATCAACTCATTCATTTTATTTGTGGAAGATCTTCAACTAGAACTTGCAGATGGACAGTCTGAAAATGATCTGTTCTTGTGGAATGTCTGTCCATACGACAAGGCTCATGCCCCGATGTGTCCTAGACTCTTAATTGGTGTTTGGTTGTTGGTGGATTTGGCTGATGGATGTCAAATATAAAATTAAAAGAAAAACAAAAAAAAGAGATTAGAAAGATTTAGTTATCAATTGCCATAAATACTAGTTCTGGTAAGTTCGGGTGGCCTAACTATCGTTATGTCAATAAAGTCCAAGACCTCTGCATTTTGAATTTTTTATATGCCAAATATTTTATGGTTGATTCTACTTCCCGAAATGGACCCCAAATATGCACATATTTTAAATTTAAGACAGCCCATGTAAACTATATTTTATGCTAACTGCGGACATAATGAAATCCGAATATGGTAAGGTCGGGTCAATTATAAAGAGATAAACTCCGAGGACCTGGGAATTTATTCGTCTCTTGAAGGAGCATACAATTTCCTAGAGGTTTGCCTTAAATTCTCTGCCCTAGATATAATTTCATATTAAACTGAAATATAAGTTAATGGATTACATATAGTTAACAAGTTCTGCCAAAAACCCTCGACAAGGTTTTTCCTCCAAAGGAGTGCTCCTGCAACTTAACCCAAAATTTGAAGGCGAGTGTAGTGATTAGTGAACCATAGTACACTCCAAACAATCTCTCTCTGTCTTTTTTTTTTTAAATCTTACACGCATAAATTGAGAATGCACTTCATTGGATAAACTCTTTAAACATTTTTAAGATGATAAAACATTTTATGTGAATAAATAGGTGTATATGTGCAGCTAAAATATCCCTATTTATACAAGTTCATATGTAGATGATGTTAATAACAGGACGTCTATGCTAGTGAAATGCTTTTCTTACTCTGCAAATGGAGAACAAGTTATTAAGTGAAAAGTATCAGAGTTCTTTTGATATTGGTGAACGGGACGTAAGATCATTGATGTGCTTGGATGGATAAAATAGAAGGGGAATAACTTAGATAACATGAGTACATTGATATACTTGGCAGGACTTAAGTGCAAAAAGTGCATAGTTTGGGATTTGGAAAAATCGTCAAGCCTAGATGGACCACATTCCAAAGGAAGTTAAATCCATAAGAAGTGGATGATGTTCCAAATACCTGGAAACGAAGACCCGACTCTAAATTGACTTGATTCAAATTCAAAATGGTGCTTTAGAGCCAACTTCAGGCCTTGAAATCCATAAAGAACCGTTCTGGAGAAATCAAAAGGGGTCTGCCATTTTTTGGCTAAGTGGACGAAATGGTAGGCGAGTTTGCAGAAGCAATTTGGTCTATTTCGGGCAAGGGTCATTACTTACTCCATGTAAATGTTCTAATAAAATAGTCTTTGCAATGGCTACTTGGACCTAGTTAAAGTCTCCAACATGTTGAGCAATCTCGGAGGGCTACATATATACAGGTCAAAGTGAGAGTTGAAGATGATTGAGGGGACCAAAACGCTCTCAAACTTGTTTTTACTTCCCATGCCAATTCTTTGAGGGAAAAAATTATGGAATGCGGTTGTATTATCTAAAGAGCGTTGGTGTGATCATTGTAAAATAATGCTTTGATCGTAGGGTGAGTGCATGTATTTGTAGAGTGAGTTACAATTCCTCGTGAAGAGGAAACTTGACCTTTCAAAGGTTTCAAGAATTACATTAATGGATCTCAGCTTTGTTATTGGGCCGTCGGAGTTGGGAAAGTGGAGTAGGCCTAGTGAAAAGCCTAATCCATAATAAATTGCTTTGCAATCTCGTTTATCCATTAGTCTCTTTGCAATTTTATTAGAAGATATATGTTCTGCACTAACATATTTCGTTTACAAATCACTGTCTACATATCATTTTGCACGAAACTATTTAAAAAATTATACAATTAATTTACCTCCAATTCACACTTAATATTTGGTAATTTTTATGAGACAAAATTGCTATTGACATATATAGGTCCTTGAATTTATTTTAACATTTGCATACTATATCTTTATATGAGGACGACTCTTCGCTCTATCGCGCCGGTTATTACATTTGTGCCCAGCATTGTTTGCATAAGCGAAGGATTAATGAAACGTGATCCTTTGCTTCGAATTATTTGATAACGGTTCATGTTAGTCCTTGTTTATAGCCAACTGAGGGCAGATTAGCAGTGCAAATGGAATGCTAGATTACTAATATACTTCAATCTATTTCTTCCTCAACCATTTTTCTATAGTCAATTCTGTCCATTTTCTCCACAGATTTGCCGTAGGAAACTAACATGATCTCGATACAGCAATAAAGTATACACCATGATCTAATTCAATTCACGATCCGTGGCTACAAATTGATAATCCAATATGGAACAAAATATGAAACCTGAGAACTCTCACCCCGTTCCGACCAAAACAAAAAAAAACAAAAAAAAAATCTCACCCCGTAGGCTGAAAATTACAGATAGGAGGACATAGTCCTGTTCAATAAGATTTCTCTCCCTAGAATTTGAAGAGATTTGATCCGAATGAAGCCAAGATGAGGGCAAAGTGCAGAGAGGCAAGGGACACTCCAATGCTTTTGCTTCCACTCGTGGTGGTTGGTGTAGCCTTTGACCCTCAACTTTCATTCCATTATACAGAAAGAAAAACCATACGTCATCACAATTGATTTATTTTGGGGGGGGACCCAACATTCTTCACTCAAATTTAGATTGATGCAAGAATTGTTGTTGCACTGAAAGTGTCAAATTAGTGAAATTGTTGCCAGAAGGAATGGTTGGGGTTGATGATCCTGCTGGGAAACAGGCGTGTTGCTGTCTGTAGGGGGACTTGTTGTTGGAGCACCTGATGGAGACAGTGCTGGATTTCACAGGTTCAATTAGCATATTATGAATTAAGACATGACCCTAAAATCAGGTCCCAAAACAAAAAGGAGGGTTTTTTTTCTTTACCGGCATATGGAACAGCAGGATCATCAACCCCAACCATTCCTTCTGGTAACAATTTCGCTAATTTGACATTTTTAGTGCAACAGCAATTCTTGCATCAATCTAAATTTGAGTGACAAATGTTGGGTTTTTCCCACTTTAATCAATTGTAACTGATATATGGTTTTCTTTCCATTTGATTAAATGAAAATTCATGATCAAAGACTACACCAACCACCACAAGAGGAAGCAAAAGCACTGGAGCGTCCCTTGGCTCTCTGCTCTTTGCCCTCGTCTTGGCTTCGTTCGGATCAAATCTCTTCAAATTTTAGGATAAGAAATCTTATTGAACAAACACACATGGTCAAACCCAAAAAAGCACGATGAACCACTTGACGAAAAGGGGGATTTCGATCTAGCAATGAAACTGAAAACGAATTGAAGCAAAACGAGAGATGTGGATGCAAATTTGAGAGGTCGCCAGAAGGGGTTAAATGGGAATGGTCTATGCAAATTTAATCACTCGCAGCTTTTTTTCCGTTCTGCAATTAAGCTTTGACAATGAGCCCATGGACGAATGGGCCTATCTCATGGATTAGGCCTAACCGATTTTTACAGCCTCCATCTCCTTCATCTTCTTCATCGTTTTAACAGTAAAAGAACAGTAAATGAAATGAATGTTCATGCTCACACACATAAAGGGTTTTAGTACGATGCCATAACCAATTCTTTGGAATGAACGACCCTCAACCGATACTATAAATCCTAGGGTTTTCTTGAGTATTCTAGAATACTCTTAAGAACGGACGATACGGTAATTATACACATATATAATAAATATGGATAGGTGGTAGTTGGAAGATACGATATCCACCATAGGATAACGAAGAGATCTACGAATGCAGTGTGTCATGTACTTGTATATATAAGGGCCTCATCCCTTCATTTATATCATCTCATTCACAAATAAAATACAATTCAAAACTTCAGTCTCTAGAGTTTCTTTCTCTTTTCATTTATATATCTCATTCACAAGTAAAGTACAATTCATAATGTACAATTCAGAACTTTACTCTCTAGAGACTTTACTCTCTAGAGTTTCTCTTCTCTCTCTAAATACTTGTGAGTTGAGTGTGGGAAAGGCTTCTTCTCTCTCTAAATACTTGTGAGTTGAGTGTGGGAAAGGCTGCTTAGAAGAAAGCAAATCGAATTTTCATTGAATAATCCACTCTAGACTCAAGAATTGAACCAAACCCTAATTTCTAATTTATATTTCATCGAATCTCGTATTATACAAAAAACACTAATGTATGAGGAAGAAAGACTCGCGTATCTTATTTTTCACGAACAAAAATCCAGTTGTTCAAGTCCCGCAAAGTCTACATTGAAACTCCTATACCCTGTTCCCTTGTTTTTGCTGTCGACGGCTGAGTACTCTGCAAAGTCAAGAAACCCTGCCGTCCTCGATGAGATCAAGGAAGTCATCCAGATCAAACTACGGATCTCTCTAAGATTAGAAAGCGCAGGAGTGGTCTTCTCATCCAAATTTCTACCGCCGATGGCTCGGTCATCTGGCGAAATCAAAAAACCACACTGTTCTCAATGAGAATAAGAAAGTTCTTCAGATCAAACCCAGACAAATTGGTAGGTACTAGAGTGGTTCGCTTGACCTATATGATGATAACATGCTTATTTTTCGTGTTTGAATTTGGATTTTGATATCTATCAATCTCCTAAGATCTCTCTTGAAATAAAATTATTTTTGGGACATAACCGGCATAGGTGCTCACGCATGAGTTGAGTGTCTAGGGCACTCACCAATCTAGCCATGCCGAAATCAAATATCTTAGCTAAAAAATTTTCATCCAGAAAAGACATTGCTCGATTTCATACTCGGTGTATAATGTGAGGATTGCATCTATGGTGCAAGAATGCCAAGCTTTGTCTCTCAAAGGAGAAAGCCGCCGAAGAAGAACGGACTGATCGGCGCCATCAGAAACACGCCACTCATCTGAATCAACAGCCTCTCCGACGCCACCGGCTGCGAAGTAAAGTCTCATATTAGTTCTTATAATGGAATAACTCGGTTAGAAACCAAAAGGGAGGAAGATGAATGATGAATTTTTAGAAAGACAAACACCAAGCATCACAAGGCAGAACATACTTGATTGGGAGAACTTCAATTAGTATCTTATTTTTCCGCAGTTCGAGTGATTCATACTAAGGCACACCTATTCTAACTAAGATGCCAGATCTCAAGCATCTGATATTTCTGCACATGATCTCATATGACAATAAGTAGAATTAAGATGTTTCTTGTACAGTTTTTTTTTTGAAAAGTCTCCATTTGTTGAGTGCAGCGTGAAGGCAAACCATTGCCTCATCACAAAAACCCTCGCATCAAAACATTAAATGCAAACCCAAAACACCATTAGTAAACAGAGAGAAACGCCATCCGCATGCGCCCATGCCATCAAGGATGGTTGAGTCTTTCAAAAAGAAATCACCAAAATCCTCAATCCAACCGGTCCAACTTGATAACCGATAACCAATAAGGTAAATTCTAATAGCCACCCTTGCCATGATGGAAGGGGGGAGATGGGGGCTCGAATCCCCACATTTTTAAAGGGTTTCTAATGGTCACCCTTGCCACGATGGAAGGGGGGAGATGGAAGGGAGAGTTGGGGATCTTTGACAGCTCTTTGCATTCCTTAATCATACAAGTCTTGACTGAGAAAAAGCTGTGGAAAAGTTACTCAACATTTTTTGAGCCTTTTGTGTATTTCTTCTAGTTATAGCTCACATGAGTCCAGTAATTGATCCAGATGGAGCGATGCTCGTGGGTGACACGGGGTCAGTCAATGCCTTGATCCAGCGGTTAATGAAACGCTCTTGCCTGGCGACAAAGTCAAAAGACAGTGAGTGACCAGTAAATCGCACATCTACTCAGATAACAATGGTCGGAAAGGTACCCTGTGCAAGGGCAACCCTGCCCGAGCTACCCAACACAACTAACCTTGTATCCAAACGCCTTCCCTTCTCTTTCTCATCTTACTTTCCAAACACCCGAGCTCCCCTTCTTTCTCTCTCTCTGCTGTGAAGTTAAGGGACCAGTTTTTCCTTATTCTCTGAATTCCACAGACGATGACACCTATTCATTATCTATTGCCTTTGAGCTGAAGAAGCGTTATTGAGAGGAACACCCATCTTTCCCCCATCTTCTCCACATATCCTTTTTCATACAATAACACATCAGCCACAGGCTTCGGCACTCCAGTGACTCCATACCCTCAGTCGGCGGCAAGGAAGCAAGCATTATCAAGCCCAAGAGGAAGACAAAATATGAAACAGATGTATGTAGATGTCGTGCACGACAGCAGCTCGGCTCAGGATATTCTAAAGCATAGAGATGTCCGGTAGTGCCTGGCTTGTACTTTCTTCCGGGAGTAAACAGCGCTTGTAGCCACTGAATTCACAAATAAAAGTTAGGAGTTATAATGTTACTGTGCTTGAAATAAGTTCTTGGACGCAAATAACTATTCATCTCTAAATTAATGGTACCTTTGTGGTTCATTTTCATGGAGAAGGAGAAGCACGTGCTTGCCCTTTTTTCACCTAGCCCACCAGTGTCCTTTCGGTTTCAGGAGTATTTAAGAATCTTTTGGCGAACGGATAATAAGAGTTAAATTGAAACAGAAGCCAACTTTTTTGGTATAAAAATGAAGACATAAGGATATAAAAGGTGCATCAAGTTACTACGAATGAATACCATAAATCAGTAACTTATTTAAGAAAAAAGTTTGCTACGCCACAATGGCCTGGAGACTCGCAACCTCAAAGGCGGTGACTGTCTTGTTGTTCTCTTCGTCGGGCAGGTACTTTCCGTAGATCTTGGATTGAAAGAGGGTGTTGCTGTAGAAGACAATGTCGAGGAGGAACCAAGCGGCGGAGCAGGCAAGGAGGTTGCGGCCGTGGGGGAGGAATTTCGATCGGACGGGCGATGAAACGTGAGAATCTTTTCATCAATTTGCTGTCGCCATTCGAGCCCCGTCGATGAGCTCGGCTTTCACGAAAACAGGGCACGTTTCCTTGCCTCCTTAGTCCCCCCCTTTCTCCTCAAAGAAAAAAAAATATCCCAAAACGACAAGCCAGCTAAAATTTACTATTCCCTGTCTCAGGTCCATGAAGATTCTTGCAAAAAGATCTGTAGCAGAAAAAATATAAAGGAATTTATAGTTCCTAAAGAAACCTACTTGTCAACAACTTTATATAAAAACATCTTGTATGTCATCATACAAGAACACTAAGAAATTCGCATGAGCGCATCTTCAAGGCTATGGAAAACCTAGAATTGGAACAAGTCTCTATATTTTTTTTGTTCTATGTCTTCACGTAATCTTACGGTATTCCATGGCATCTGATAATAAATGTGTAATTTGAATCATTTCTACAAAACAGTTACTAAGACAACAATCTTTTTGTAGGGGTAGACAGATACCCATTGTACCTTTCTCGAAATGTATTTATTAAGTAAATAGTTTATCGCGAATTTGATAACCTAGAAATAATGAAATCTATAGATGAGACTTCTAGAGTTGATTCCTTCTCAACAATATCATGCCAAAATCTCAAGCCATCAAAAGGTCATGGGGTGAGTGGTTCTAAGATCAGTTTAGGTTTCTGCCCAGATCTGGGCGAGGCCGAGTGAGGGCTTCTTGGCCTTCGCCTCGTGGCTTGCCAGCCTATGGGGGAAAGAAGAAGAACGGTGGTGGGGAAGAAGATGAACAGTAAGAAGAAAAGAAAAAAGAAAAGAAGAGAAGAGACCAAAAAATTATTTAAAAATCGAAAAATGTTTTAAGTTTACAGAAAAAACCCCATCCGATTGTTCTCCCTCATAGCTAGCTTTTTTTAACATCCTAAAGCTATTCTGGTTTTGGACCTTCCTCTTGACACGGAGTACTCCAACCCGTCTAGCAAGAGCGGACCCGCGATCCCCACGGGAATCTGCACGTACCCGACCGGCATTTCGCAGCACCGACCCAGAATCGACTCGTAGTCGAACCCTTCGAGGGGCAAGCCCTTCAATGACCTCCCCGTCATCCGCTGCAGCGCCTTACGCCGAATGGAAGCGGCTCTTTGACCACGATTATCCTAAAGCAATTTGGTTTATTTCGGGCAAGGGTCATTACTTAGCTCCATGTAAATGTTTTAATAAAATAGTCTTTGCAATGGCTAATTGGACCTATTTAAAGTCTCCAACATGTTGAGCAAGCTCGGAGGGCTATGTATACATGTCAAAGTGAGAATTGAAGATGATTGAGGGGACCAAAACGCTCTCAAACTTGTTTTTACTTCTCATGCCAATTCGTTGAGGGAAAAAATTATGGAATGATGTTGTATTATCTAAAGAGCGTTGGTGTGATCATTGTAAAATAATGCTTTGATCGTAGGGTGATTGCATGCATTTGTAGAGTGAGTTACATTTCCTCGTGAAGAGGAAACTTGACATTTCAAAGGTTTTTAGAATTACATTAATGGATTTCAACTTTATTATTGGGCCGTCGGAGTTGGGAAAGTGGAGTAGGCCTAGTGAAAAGCCCAATCTATAATAAATTGCTTTGCAATTTCGTTTATTTATTGGTCTCTTTGCAATTTTATTAGAAGATATATGTTCTGCACTAACATATTTCGTTTACAAATCACTGTCTACACGTCATTTTGCACGAAACCATTTAAAAAATTATACAATTAATTTACCTCCAATTCACACTTAATATTTGGTATTTTTTATGAGACAAAATTGCTATTGACATATATAGGTCCTTGAATTTATTTTTACATTTGCATACTATATCTTTATATGAGGACGAATCTTCGCTCTATCGCGCCGGCTATTACACTTGTGCCTGGCGTTGTTCACATAAGCGACGGATTAATGAAACGTGATGCTTTGCTTCGAATTATTTGATAATGGTTCATGTTAGTCCTTGTTTATAGCCAACTGAAGGCAGATTAGCAGTGTAAATGGGATGCTAGATTACTAATATACTTCAATCTATTTCTTCCTTAACCAATTTTCTATAGAGCCAATTCTGTCCATTTTCTCCTCAGATTTGCCGTAGGAAACTAACATGATCTCGATACAGCAATAAAGTATGTACCATGATCTAATTCAATTCACGGTTTGCGGCACCAAATTGATAATCCAATAATGGAACAAAACATGGAACTTGAGAACTCTCACCCAATTCCGACCAAAAAAAAGACAAAAGAAAAATCTCACCCCGTAGGCTGAAAATTACAGACAGGAGGACATAGTCCTGTTCAATAAGATTTTTCATCCTAGAATTTGAAGGGATTTGATCCGAATGAAGCCAAGATGAGGGCAAAGAGCATAGAGGCAAGGGACGCTCCAATGCTTTTGCTTCCACTCGCGGTGGTTGGCGTAGTCTTTGAACCTGAATTTTCATTCGATTATACAGAAAGGAAAACCATATATCAGTCAAAATTGAGAGGGGGGGAAAATCCAACATTTGTCACTCAAATTTAGATTGATGCAGGAATTGCTGTAGCGCTGAAAATGTCAAATTATTGAAATTATTACGAGAAGGAATGGTTGGGGTTGATGATCCTGCTGGGGCAACGGTTGTGTTGCTGTCTGCAGGGGGACTTCTTGTTGGAGCACCTGATGGAGACAGTGCTGGATTCCACAGGTTCAATTAGCATATTATGAATTAAGACATGACCCTAAAATCAGGTCCCAAAACACAAAGAAGGGTAAAAAAATATATATTATTATTATAGCTTTTAGGTCGTTACCATTGCATAGGCTCACGCTCAGGGTCTTCACGTTGCATGCGCCAGGGAGCGCGATGGCAAGCATCTGGTTGATGTTGTAGCCGAGCGAGGATGCGGCGCCGTTCAAGAGAAGGCAGAGGCACTGCAGCTGTGAATGGATGATGTAGCCGAGCGTCAAGCAGCAGGTCACGGAGGGCGTGGAAGTTACCCGTGACATAGTTGAGGCACGGGTTCAGCACCTAGGTGCAGCCCGATGTTGACTATGCCAAGCCTGGCCGGGCAAGTGACACGGCGAGGACGGCGAAGAGCTAGGCCCATCATGATCTTCATAGATTTCTGCTAGAAACTAGGATAGACGATGCATGGGATTTCGGTTTGAATTTGGCTTTGGGGGATAGGGAATTTACATGACAAGGTAGCCTGGGAAAGGACAGGGGGAAACGGGTGCTTCTGGTTGGCCAAATTGACCAAAGATGGGAAGTCCTACCGAGTTTTATAATCAGCATCTCTTCATGAATTATAAAAGGGACCAATCATTATCGTCAGAACTATGAATGAGTCATTGATTTATGACGTCAGTGAGTTTGATATGATAACGAATTTGACATTTGTAAAGATGGTAGTTGAGAAGGAGGAGGACAAGGAGATGGATATCTAACGTTAGACTTTTATTATTGCTTTTTGAGGGAATCCTGCAGCTGCAGATAGACACTTCGGTTAGCCAACTTTGCCTAAACAGAACATGCTGGGAACAGCCTACTGAGTAGTAAGTACTAACCCTCCTGGCACGTGCTACAGTCCAAAGTCTGGAAAGAAAACGGGACCAATTCGTCGGAATTTACTTAGAAATCATCGCAAAGTCAGCCGTGCCTATGTATATAGCTCGATTTGGTGTGTCCTTTGAAGAAAATTAAGCATGTCCTTTGAAGAAAATTGAGTATGTTACTTGATGCATATATACTTGAGTCGTTAAAGTTACGGTTGATAACGCATTCTAAATATTCAAATGTTTCACGTGCCGTACACGTCACCTTTGTCTTTCTCTCCAAGTGATTCGTATTCTCTCTCGAAAACTATTTAAATCTTTTGAATGTATATTAATCTAATTGATTTTTAATATTTGACTTATAAATCTTATATGAGACCCACGTGATCTAACGGTTGAAATGCACTCTCTAATAATAAATACCGAAGTATCTTAACTCCAACCACCACCAACAGCCATCCTCCACCACCACCACCAATTCACTTCGTCACTGCTGCCGCTATCTTTACACTCTGACGCCGCGGCCACAGACTCATTGGGACACAAACTCCCCCACAAGCCAATGGGGCCGTGTGACTGCCACAACGGACTTGGCTGCCATCGTCGTCGCCTCGGCACTCCGACACCGCCACCACGACAAGCTCGTAGGGACGCTGACCAACCCCCGCAAGTCAACAGAGATGAAAACACCCCCACCACCCGCGGCCACCGTCACCAGTTCCATCACCGCACATCAATGCTCTGTTTCTCTTTCTCTCTGGTCTCACGCAGAGCACAGATGCAAGGTCGCTTGACATTGAATGGGCGGTCCAACCTCGGATTCGAGGTGGTGAGACCTCGAAGATGGCCACCTCGAAAGAGAGGAAGAGACATATAACGATTTTCAGGGACCGCGAAAATGCAATCGGCGGAGATTTTACCCAAGAAGAACTATGCACTCGCCATAACTCTGCAGCACTCGATATCGACTATGCAGAGAGTTTTCCATGTAATCGTTTTCATCGCCATTCATCCCGTCATTTTCATTCAACCCAAGAATGTCCGATTCGCATCGGCTCCACAAAATCTAGATGACTTCGAAATTTTTCTGTCATCGTGTTTTGTAATATAGACGGGTATCTCGCCAATGGCCATCGATGCACTTCCGCCTGATTGCGAGGTTCCAACTGTCCATTTCGAGTTCTTCATACATAAGTTGAATGGATTTGTAATACAAAATGAAATCGCCGATACTTCCATTGATTGAATTAGCAGATACTACCACCCAGAACTGCTTCTGGTACAGAGCACACTACATTGCACCGCCGTAAATGGCGGCAACCGGAAAAATTCTCAGTACACACACATAAGGCGAGCAGATGGGTAAAGAATAACCAAACAAATGAACACAGGCACGATCGGAATCTTCTAATGTATGATTCAGAATCTCTTGAAGATCGAAGCCACAAGGATGACCAACGCGACGAGATGAAGTTGAGCATTCACAATGCTTCCATCAGATGTGTTCCCATTTGTTGACGGCACGGATTTAGACCCTCCTGTTCCTGTAGTCCCTGCACCATCAAAAATTTGTTTTTTCGGCCCAAATTGATCATCTTACACTCCAATCGTTGAGGCATCTTCAGAAAATATTTGAATTCATGAATGATTCTAATTATGATGTCCTCTGAAGATATACCTGAAGGAGTAGTTGAGGCTGCTGGTGCTGCAGCAGTTGGCGTGTCATCGGAAGGCTCTGCTGGAGAACCCGATGGCGAAGCCACAGGCGGCACCTCTGGTGCACCCACGCCAGCTGCTGTCGGCGCATTAGCAACGGCTTCCCGAATGAACAAAATGTGAGAAAATCAGGCAAAATGCTCAAAGGGACATAGCTATCAGCTTTAGGCCTAGATGAGGAGACTCACCATTGCACTGGTTGATCGGTGGGGTCTTCACATTGCAAGCGTTGGGGAGCGCCAGGGCGAGGGTCTGGTTGATGGGGATGCCAAGCACCGGGCCGGCACCGTTCATGACCGAGCAGAGGCACCGGGGGGACGCCTGGACGACGCTGGCGAGCTGGGAGCAGCACGAGGACGACGGGGTGGATGAATTCCCAGTGATGAAGTTGAGGCACGGGGCGAGGCTCATGAGGGTGTTGGTGCACCCGGACTGGGCTGCAGACCGAGGCCACGGCGCAGCGGCGGCAAGCACAAGGACGAGGCCCATCACGATCCCTCTCGATGCCATGATGTCACTGGTGCTGTTGGATTGTAATTTGGATCTGATGATGATCGACTCAAAGACTCTGGAATTGCGAGGACTGAATTTGTATTTCTGAGTGCAAAGCAATGGAGGATTTGTGCACAATTTATAGGTGAGCATAGATAGAATGGGACACACAAAAAAAATTGAATTGGTGCTATTGGGTGGCCAAACTCCTAAATTCAAGGTTCAATTATATCCCCCAAAAAAAAAATTTAAAAAAAATTAGTTTGTTAGTTAGATAACTAAGGAAGCAATTAGACCGTACAAATTACATTTCAAGGTCGGATTTTTATTTTTTCTTATTTACGTTGGGTTAGTCCAATTAGTACAATTATTATGAGTCAAAATATGCTAATTGAACCTGTGAAATCCAGCACTGTCTCCATCAGGTGCTCCAACAAGAAGTCCCCCTGCAGACAGCAACACAACTGTTGCCCCAGCAGGATCATCAACCCCAACCATTCCTTCTCGTAATAATTTCACTAATTTGACATTTTCAGTGCTACAGCAATTCCTGCATCAATCTAAATTTGAGTGACAAATGTTGGATTTTCCCCCCCTCTAATCAATTTTGACTGATATATGGTTTTCCTTTCTATATAATCGAATGAAAATTCAGGTTCAAAGACTACACCAACCACCACGAGTGGAAGCAGAAGCATTGGAGCGTCCCTTGCCTCTCTGCTCTTTGCCCTCATCTTGGCTTCATTCGGATCAAATCCCTTCAAATTCTAGGATGAGAAATCTTATTGAACAGGACTATGTCCTTCTGTATGTAATTTTCAGCCTACGAGGTGAGATTTTTCTTTTGTATTTTTTTTGGTCGGAACGGGTTGAGAGTTCTTAGGTTCCATGTTTTGTTCCATATTGGATTATCAATTTGGTGCCGCGGACTATATTCCATAATTTTTTCCCTCAAAGAATTGGCATGAGAAGTAAAAACAAGTTTGAGAGCGTTTTGGTCCCCTCAATCATCTTCGATTCTCACTTTGACATGTATACATAGCCCTCCGAGCTTGCTCAACATGTTGGAGACTTTAAATAGGTCCAAGTAGCCATTGCAAAGACTATTTTATTAGAACATTTACATGGAGCTAAGTAATGACCCTTGCTCAAAATAAATGAAATTGCTTCTGCAAACTCGTCTAACATTTCTTCTACTTAGCCGAAAAATGGCATACCCCTTTCAATTTCTCCAAAACGTTCCTTTATGGATTCCAAGGCCTGAAGTTGGCTCTAAAGCACCATTTTGAATTTGAATCAAGTCGATTTAGAGTTGGGTCTTCATTTCCAGGTATTTGGAACATCATCCACTTCTTATGGATTTTGAACTTCCTTTGAAACGTGGTCCATCTAGACCTGACGATTTTTCCAAATCCCAAACTATGCACTTTTTGCACTTAAGTCCTGCCAAGTATATCAATGTACTCATGTTATCTAAGTTGTTCCCCTTCTATTTTATCCATCCAAGCACATCAATGATCTTACGTCCCTCCCTTGTTCACCAATATCAAAAGAACTCTGCTACTTTTCACTTAATAACTTGTTCTCCATTTGCAGAGTAAGAAAAGCATTTCACTAGCATAGACGTCCTGTTATTAACATCATCTACATATGAACTTGTATAAATAGAGGATATTTTATCTGCACATATACACCTATTTATTCACATAAAATGTTTTATCATCTTAAAAATGTTTAAAGAGTTTATCCAATGAAGTGCATTCTCAATTTATGCGTGTAAGATTTAAAAAAGAGAGAGAGAGAGAGATTGTTTGGAGTGTACTATGGTTCACTAATCACTACACTCGCCTTCAAATTTTGGGTTAAGTTGCAGGAGCACTCCTTTGGAGGAAAAACCTCGTCGGGGGTTTTTGGCAGAACTTGTTAACTATATGTAATCCATTAACTTATATTTCAGTTTAATATGAAATTATATCTAGGGCAGAGAATTTAAGGCAAACCTCTAGGAAATTTTATGCTCCTTCAAGAGACGAATAAATTCCCAGGTCCTTGGAGTTTATCTCTTTATAATTGACCCGACCTTACCATATTCGGATTTCATTATGTCCGCAGTTAGCATAAAATATAGTTTACATGGGCTGTCTTAAATTTAAAATATGTGCATGTTTGGGGTCCATTTCGGGAAGCAGAATCAACCATGTTATATTTGGCATATAAAAAATTCAAAATGCTTGTGCTGAAGATTCAGAGGTCTTGGACTATATTGACATAACGATAGTTAGGCAACCCGAACTTACCAGAGGTCCAGAACTAGTATATATGGCAATTGATAACTAAATCTTTCTAATCTTTTTTTTTGTTTTTCTTTTAATATCATATTTGACATCCATCAGCCCAATCCACCAACAACCAAACACCAATTAAGAGCCTAGGACACATCGGGGCATGAGCCTTGTTGTATGGACAGACATTCAACAAGAACATATCATTTTCAGACTGTCCATCTGCAAGTTCTAGTTGAAGATCTTCCACAAATAAAATGAATGAGTTGATGCCTTTTTGGTATCTGTTCAATGATATAATTGTCTTTGTTTAGGAAGTTTGGCCACCCAAAGGCAACCAATTCTCACTTGTCTGTACTGATGCCTTTCCTGTATAAATCCCTCTGGACATCTCGTCCTTCCCCAACAGCAATCAAGATCAAGTCCAATAGAAACTGAAAACGTTTCGTGGGCATTGTTTCATTCGCTTTTGCTGAATCAAATTACTTCACCAGCTCCATCATCGCACATCAATGCTCTGTTTCTTTCTTTATCTCTGGTCTCATGCGGAGCACAGATGCAAGGTCGCTTGACATTGAATGGACGGTCCAACCTCGGATTCGAGGTGGCGAGACCTCGAAGATGGCCACCGCGAAAGAGGGGAAGAGACGGGAGAATTGCCGAAAAAGTCATAAACATATTGCAGTTGTGCCAATTTAGTCATAAACCTTTTTTTTTTTACCGATTCAGTCATAAATCTTTTGCGATTGTGCCAATTTAGTCTATCTGACCAAATTTGATCGGCCGGAGCTAACGTGAACGCCGGCCAAAGCTGATGTGAATGCTGGTCAGCGCTAGCGACAATACTTTAATAATATTTTTATTATTTTTTGAAATTTTTATTATTTTCTGAAAAATTTATTATTTTTAAATTTTTTCTATTTTTTTTCCTTTTCTTTTTTGTCGCTTGCCCCTCCCCCAACCGGCCCCTGCGCGAGGGCCGCGAAGCCCTTGCCAGCAGCCAATGAGGGTTGTAGCCCCCGTCAAACCGACCACCCTCGCTGACAACCTCGCCTAGACTAGGGTGAGGCAATGGCGGCCTTCACCCAGGCTCGCCATGGCCTCGCCAGCTGCAGGCGAGGCCACCTCCGCCCGTGACCAGGCCTTGGTGAGGCTGGCCTCGCCCAGATCTGGGCGAAGCTGCCTCGCTCGCGGCCCCTAGGCCTCCCCCAGGTCTGGGCAAGGCCATCAACAAGGGTTGCAGCCCCCGACGGCCTCGCCTAGACCAGGACGAGGCTAGCCTCGCCACGGCTCCCAAGCCTCTCCTAGGTTTGGGCGAGGCCGCCGACGAGGGTCGCAGCCCCTAGGCCTCCCCTAGGTCTGGGCGAGGCCGTCGACGAGGGTCGTTGGGGCCATGACCCTCGCCGCAGCCCCCAATTCTCGGCGAGGGCTTCACGGCCCTCGCACAATGGCCGGTAGCCTCGTCAAAGCTAGCCGGCCACCGCCACCGGCGGGGGAGGGGCAAGGGAGGAACAGACAAAAAAAGAAAAGGAAAACAAATAGAAAAAATTAAAAATATTAAAAATAATAATAAATAATAATAAATTCGAAAAATAATTAAAATATTATTAAAATATTGTCACCAACGTCTACGTCAATTCCGGCCAGTCAAATTTGGTCGGATGGACTAAATTGGCACAATCGCAAAAGGTTTAGGACTGAATCGGTAAAAAAAAAAAGGTTTAGGATTGAATTGGTACAATTGCAATAGGTTTAGGACTTTTTTGGCAGTTAGGAATATAATGATTTTCAGGCGCCGCGAAAATGCAATCGGCGGAGATTTACCCAAGAAGAACTATGCACTCCACATAGCTCTGCAGCACTCGATATCGACTATGCAGAGAGTTTTCCATGTAATCGTTTTCATCGCAATTCATCCCATCATTTTCGTTCAACCCAAGAATGTCCAATTCGCATCGGCTCCACAAAATCTAGATGACTTCGAAATTTTTCTGTCATCGTGTTTTGTAATATAGATGGGTATCTCGCCAATGGCCATCGATGCACTTCCGCCAGATTGCGCGGTTCCGACAGTCCATTTAGAGTTCTTCATGCATAAGTTGAATGGAATTGCAATACAGAATAAAATCGCCGAGACTTCCATTGATTGAACTAGCAGATACAACCACCCAGAACTGCTTCTGGCACAGAGCACACTACACTGCACCGCCGTAAATGGCAGCAACCGGAAAATTTCTCAGTACGCCCACATAAGGCGAGCAGACGCCGTAAAGAATAACCAAACAAATGAACACAGGCACGATCGGAATCTTCTACTGTACGATTCAGAATCTCTTGAAGATCGAAGCTACGAGGACGACCAACGTGGCGAGATGAAGTTGAGCTTTCGCAATGCTTCCATCGGATGTGTTCCCATTTGTCGACGGCACGGATTTAGACCCTCCTGTTCCTGTAGTCCCTGCACCATCAAATTTTGTTTTTTGGGCCCAAATTGATCATCTTACACTCCAATCGTTGAGGCATCTTCAGAAAAAATTTGAATTCATGAATGATTCTAGTCATGATGTCCTCTGTAGATATACCTGAAGGAGTAGTTGAGGCAGCTGGTGCTGCAGCAATTGGCGTGTCATCGGAAGGCTCTGCTGGAGAACCCGACGGCGAAGCCACAGGAGGCACCTCCGGCGCACCTACGCCAGCCGCTGTCGGTGCATTAGCGACGGCTTCCCGAATGAACAGAATGTGAGAAAATCAGGCAAAATGCTCAAGGGGACATAGCTATCAGCTTTAGGCCTAGATGAGGAGACTCACCATTGCACTGGCTGATCGGTGGGGCCTGCACATTGCAAGCGTTGGGGAGCGCCAGGGCGAGGGTCTGGTTGATGGGGATGCCGAGCACCGGGCCGGCGCCGTTCATGACCGAGCAGAGGCACCGGGGGGACGCCTGGACGACGCTGGCGAGCTGGGAGCAGCAGGAGGACGACGGGGTGGACGAGTTCCCGGTGATGAAGTTGAGGCACGGGGCGAGGCTCATGAGGGTGTTGGTGCACCCGGACTGGGCCGCGGACCGAGGCCACGGAACGGCCGCGGCGAGCACAAGGACGAGGCCCATCACGATCCCTCTCGATGCCATGATGTCACTAGTTTTGTTGGATTGTAATCTGGATCTGATGATGATCGACTCAAAGACTCTGGAATTGCAAGGACTGAATTTGTATTTCTGAGTGCAAAGCAATGGAGAATATGTGCACAATTTATAGGTGAACATAGATAGAAGGGACAAAAAAAAAATTTTGAATTGGTGCTATTGGGTGGCCAAACTCCTAAATTCAAGGTTCAATTATATCCCCCAAAAAAAAAATTAAAATTTAGTTTGTTAGTTAGATAACTAAGGAAGCAATTAGACCGTACAAATTACATTTCAAGGTCAGATTTTTATTTATTTTTTATTTACTTTAGGTTAGTCCAATTAGGCAATCATTAATTAGCCACTTAATTTTGTGTTCAAATAATCAAACACCATTATACTACTATGCAAAATCATTAGGGAAGTTAGTTAAAAGTAGTTGAACTCCATTACCAATTCGAATCCACCTGACAAGCGATGCTTCTTGAATCCTAGGCAGTTCTAGCTCAAATGTCAATGGCCCTATCTTTACTGCTAGATGTTCGATGGACCATATTAAGAAGTTCGACGTTGTCCTTTCATCGTTGCGAGCCAAACTGAATTTGCTGACATGCCCTTGAAATTGTTAATTTTTAATAATAGATGACAAAAAAAAAGAACTTCGCGTATAAGATACATTGGATAAGAAAATGGGATTCATGATCACATATTCTTATATCCTATTGACCCATCACTTCAAAGCTCTAACTTGGTATTAAATATATCACGCTATCGAATAACGTCGGAATTGTTGAAAATTTAGGGATTATAAGTGTAATTTCTCCTTAAATTTATTGTGAGACTGAGGAAGATCGTGTCTTTAAAAAAAAAAGCTCCATTTATAGTGTTTTAACTCAGATTTTTTTTTTTAACAATTTCTTGACCTTCCGTTTGACTTTTGAACATTTTAAAATTCAAATTTACTTGAAAAATTTTATCATCTAATCCATTCACTGTTGGAAATCCTCAACTTTCTTCCTAATTAATTCGCGAATCTTTTGGATTTGCCCTTACATGATGAACCCTTTGAGGCACTAACATAACATAGGCAAAGAGAGAAAGTTAAGTGATAAATCGACCGGCACAATAAAGTGAAGCGATCTGTAGGGACTTATGCATATGTTAATGGTGCGCAACATCACGACACCCGTTAGAATCAGCGAGTTTACGTGGTTATTGCTGAGATCGATGACTAGATATACGAAATGGAAAAAAGGAATTAAGCTCCCAACATAAAGCTTTTTTATTAGAAGTTCTTCAAGAGAACAATGGGGTGATGGAATCAGAAGAATGAAAAATCAAATCCACTGATTTATTACATCACTAGTCTCCTTCGTTCTCCCCCCTTGAAGCACTTTGCACACGTCATGGCCGCTTAATGCAGCGAAGTAAGTTTGTCTGCACCAAAGAAGTGAAAAAAAAACACAGCATGAATAAGAATATCGAAAACCTAGGTGGCAAAAAACAAAGAAAATCAATCTGCAGAAGCGCTACAAAAAAGATATAACTTCGTCTTCTATATCTTTTCTTTTTTTCTTCTTCTTCTTCTGATGTTCTTACCGGCGATTTCCTTCTCGGTGCATTCAGTGTCGCACTTCACCTCGCAGAAGGAGAAGCCATGCTCGGGCTTGCACATGTCGTGGCAGCCGGTGAAGCACGCCTTGTAGGAGTCGCTGGTGGCCTCGGCCTCCTGCACGTGCATCGCTCCGGCGAGGACGATGCACACGAGGAAAACGGCGACAAGCTTGTTGGCCATTTGTCTGAAGAATAGATGACTGGTGTGCTATGCTTTTCAAGGAGTGTTTCTTGGAGACTTGGGGAGGCAAGGGGCCCGGGACGAGGGTGATTTATACATGACGGAGGAGCTTATTTTTAGGGTTTTTCCAGTGCTAAAATCGTGGGTCTGTTTTGTGGTTGATGTTAGAATTTGATGAACTTCTTTGTTGGCCATCGCTTGAGGTGGAAATGGCTGTTCAGGATGCTATAATTGGAAAACAATTTCTCCTATTTTTCGTGCATCTAACTTGTAAATCTGTTTTTGCTTTTAGCGAGTTGGGTTTAAATATATTGTTTTTTTTTCCTTTTATTGGCTGAAATGAGTAAGATATGCAGATTCATAATTTTGTTAAGGGGATAAATTAGTCAGTTAATTTAAAAGGGTCCTAATAATGATTTAACCTTCTGAAAAGCCTCCTTTCTTTTTTAAAGCTCGAAATGCCATTAAGCAATTAATCCTATCAAAAATCGACTGGTGGGTGAAGGATAAGATGTCCTTAATTGTAGTCTCTTCTGTATTCGACGTCCGGTCATGTTGAGTAAAGAATTGAAAAATTCGAAGGGTTGGCATATTTGCAACGCACATCATAGGCTCTCATTGATTTACCATTCTATTCTTCACAAAACTTATTGAAAACAATTCAATTTGGTGAAACAAGAAATTCATTATAATTAGAAGAAAAAGAAACAATTAGGAGTGTCAAAATTTCTAACTCGAATTAGGTCAAGTATGAGTTACTAGATTTACATTACATGAATATAGATTAAAATGGGTTAAATGGATCATATCATTTTTACCCGATCCAAATCTAATTCAACACATCCATTTGACGGGTCTAAATAATTAGTCCTCGCTTTTCAGTATTTTAAAAAAGAAACGAAACGGGTTATCCGAAACCGAACCCGACCCTGGTCCCTGACCCGATTAACATGTACAGTACAACGCAATGTCTGGCAAGTTCTTTTAGGATCATACCCTGATTTCCATTAATAAATGAAGGGATATGTTCAGTAGAAGTCCTAAAACTTGTCAGGATAGTGCAATTAAGTCCTAAAACTTACAAAAAGTGTAATCGAGTCCTAAAACTTGTCATATTGGTTCATTTGAGTCCTTCCGTTAACACCGTCAATTTAGACTAACGAAAATGCTAACGTGGCATTTTAATTTTTAATTTTATTTTCCATGTGGCATTTTAAAGTAATTTTTATTTTCCACGTGGCTTTTTTATTCAATTCTTTTAAAATTAGATTAAAAAACAAAAACCAATTTTTTTATTAAAAAACAAAACTGGAAAAAAAAAAAAGTGCCGGCGAGGACTCCTTCAGCCGCCGCCGCCGCCCACGCCGGAAGGGCCGGGGCCGGCGACCATCACCCGACGAGGGGGAGTCCTCGCCGGCACCAGGTGAGGGCCGGCGACCCTCGCGGCGAGCACGAGGGTGCCCGGATCCGGGCACGCCGGCCCTCACTGGGGCCGGCGACCATCGCCCGCCCGGGCGAGGCTCGCCCGGGCTCGGCGACGGTCGTCGGCCCTCGCCCGGGGCTTGCAACGCCCGCCTGGGGTGGGCGATGGTCGCCGGCCCCGGTGAGGGCCGGCGTGCCAGATCTAGGCGCCCTCGCGCTAGCCGCGAGGGTTGCCGCCCGATGAGGGCCGGCGTGCCCAGATCCGGGGCGCCCTCTCGCTGGCCGTGAGGGTCGCCGGATCCCCATGAGGGCCGGCGTGCCAGATCCGGGCGCCTCGCGCTCGCCGCGAGGGTCGTCGGCCCGTGAGGGTCGCCGCCCGTGAGGGTCGCCGCCCCCGTGAGGGCCGGCGTGCCCGCATCCGGGCGCCCTCGCACTCGCCGCGAGGGTCGCCGGCCCTCACCGGGCACGGGCGAGGGCCGGCCACCCTTGCCTAGGGTCGTCGGGGCGGCTCTTCCGGCGATGGGCGGCTGCGTGGGCGAAGCCCCCGCCCTTCTCCTCTCTTTTTTTCAGTTATTTTTTAAATAAAATTTTAGGTTTTCTTTTTCAGTTTTTTAATTTAATAAGATTGAATAAAATAATAATTTTAAAGGCTGACGTGGCATTAACAAATAATTTAAAATGCCACGTCAGCTTTTTCCGTTAACACCGTTAACGGAATGACTCAAATGAACCAATGTGATAAGTTTTAGGACTCGATTGCACTTTTTGTAAGTTTTAGGACTCAATTGCACTATCCTGTCAAGTTTTAGGACTTCTGCTGAACATATCCCATAAATGAAATATGACTAGTTGCCTTTTTTGCCCTCGAAAGCTTCTTGAAAGTCCAATTTTGGCCCCCTCTTAAAAAGCAAAACCCTACTTCCCCACCAGCCCAGCGCTCAGCCTCCGCCTCTTCGCTCGGACTACTCGTTCTTTCGCTTCGCTCAGTTCCCTTACCCATCGCTCGCTCGCCTTCAATCTCTGCGGCTTCGTGTTCTTCACCACCACAAGGTTACTCTCTCTCTCTCTCTCTCTCTCTCTCTCTCTCTCTCTCTCTCTCTCTCTCTCTCTCTCTCTCTCGTGCAATTGTGGGTTCAGCGGTTTTCCTCCTCCTCGAGTCTACACACCTGGTCAGGGATACATTTCGAGCGTGTGAAAACAATTCGCCCCTAACGTGATGCTTTATAGATCGTGCAAACCTACCCATTTGAATGTTTGAGGAGATGCGTCCCGCGTCACGTCGTCCAGTCCGATATAACTTCATTCCCGTAGTAGTGAACTGAGGTACTCCTGATGGCTGATTGATTGGGTGTCTGTATCGAAGGCTGGAATTCTTTCACCTGCCGAGTGGGGTCCCTTTTTTCTTTAACTTGGTGGGTTGTTTTTGAATTTTAAGTTAAATTCCTCATTGTTTGTTGGTGCTAGTAAAGAAATGCCTTGTTGTTTTTGCGCATCCTAGGAAGATATTTAGGATTTGATGCTAATTTGGGCTTTGATGTGAGGAGAGGTGCATAAAGAGGACGACATCTGAACTGGTTTGGTAGACCCTTTTTGGATCGGTGGTAATGATTAGAGGTCTTTCAAGACGATGCTTGGCCTGCTAGAAGTTTAAGTCGAATAGAAGTGCAGTGAATGCAAGACATCCTATACCCGAGTCTCCTCAATCTTCTAGTCTTTTGCAACGTTTTTATGGAGCACAGGATTGATTCTTTGAGTGAATCCTCATTGGAAATGTAATTTTACTTATTATGTCTTGCCGTGACTTTACTTGATGATGGTCGGCAGGTATACTTGCTTGTTGGCAATTTAATTGTCTCGTGAACTTTCGTTCGCCCGTAATGGTTTGGAAATCAGCTCAGAAGCTCATCCACAACTGGAAGATCCTCAGAGGAGATAATGTGTGCTTCAATAAAACAGTTAAAGTCTAACTATTCCGTCGGAATTTCCAAGTGGGAATTGCTCATTTTTTTCCTTGTCCTGATTGTTCGCAGGTAATGATTATTAGGGGGAAGGATAAGGGTGAGAAGGGTGTCATTAAGCGTGTCGTCCGCTCTCAAAATCGCGTGATTGTCGAGGGAAAGAACTTGGTGAGAGCTAGTGGACCTTTTCCTGCCTTTTCATATGTGCCATCTTCTCCCCAACTCTTATGTTTTGAACTTACCTGTGGACAGTGGATATGTGATAAATGTAGCTTCTTCTATTGTGGCAAGCCGCAATTAGGCAATATGTTGTTACCTTTGTCCAGTGTCTCCCAGCATTTAGTAAGAAAATGCTATTGATTGCAAAAGCCACAGGTCTAAGGGAAGTGTGATTCCTACATGGGTCTCTGTGAATATATCCTCTTCCCATGCTTATCCAAGTTATCTTCTTATATATGAGAGGAATATGAATATTTACAGATTCTTTATCTTCTTATATATGGAAGTGTGATTCCTACATGGGTCTCTGTGAGTATATCCTCTTCCCATGCTTATCCAAGTTATCTTCTTATATATGAGAGGAATATGAATATTTACAGACTCTTTATCTTCTTATATATGGAACTGTGATTCCTACATGGGTCTCTATGAATATATCCTCTTCCCATGCTTATCCAAGTCATCTTCTTATATATGAGAGGAATATGAATATTTACAGATTCTTTATCGTTATGATTTGAAGAAAACACAAAAGGCATTGGGAGTGAAGTCTGTGATATGGAATGTCACTGTGGTTCAGCTTGATAATCCTTATGGCTTTACCATCCTCATGTATGTTAGCGTCCCGGGGTGCATAACACGTACTGGTGTTATAAGTCATGCAAGTCCGCACAAGATGTAGTGTTCATCTTGTAAAACCAAACCTTGTATGAATAGCTGCATTATTTTATATATATATATATATATATATATATCCATTCTTTATTTGACCAAGAATTACCAAATCCTGAGCAGGTCAAAAAACATATTAAGCAAGGGCAAGGTCATGAAGGCGGGATATTCACCGTCGAAGCCCCTCTTCATGTCTCAAATGTTCAAGTTATTGACCCAGTCACAGGGTATATATACTTTCTGGGTTTTTATAAATGGGTCAGCCCTGATTTCTGGTATTTTGTCTATATTTATAGAATATTCTCTCTATTGCTGTTTACTTTTACAGGAGTCCATGTAAGGTTGGAGTTAAATATCTAGAAGATGGCACAAAAGTGAGAGTGTCAAGAGGTCAAGGTGCATCTGGTAACATAATTCCTCGTCCAGAGATTTTGAAGATACGGACTACACCAAGGCCCACCGTTGGTAGCTACCTAGAGCTATAACTAAGATGCTATTGATTATTAATGTCTATTTCTGGAAATGCGTGTACTTTGCATGTGCATATTTGTCTGTTCTTGTGCATGGAAGTGTGCATGAGTGAACCTGGACCACATGCGTCAGTGATAGACTTGGATATGAAGTCAAGAATCTAGTAAAAATGGAATTGTCATAGGATGCTTTATTTCTTCAATGACTTGCTATTGAACTTGTTGTTCTTGATGCTTCTTCCTCAGCCAAATCAGTAATATATGCTTCTTTTTTCAGCTGGGCCAAAGGATACTCCGATGGAACATGTGTTGGAGAGGACTTACGATGCCAAAACAGGAAAGGGGATGCCAGAGCTTTAAGATGACAGTTTCTTGTTCTGGTCTGTGGTCGGCAATGGATGGACTGAGATGTGTTTGGAGAGATTGTGGCACATATTCATAGCCACGGGCCTGCCAAGATTGCAGGGTAGAAGCTAGATCTCTCTTTTACATGGTGTTGGCTTTAGATGCAATAAAGTGTATTGGCCAGACAGATTATTTGCACCTCAATGTCAGTGCTCTTGTAACAACACCATTTGTTTCGGACTCAATTCAGTATTCTTCCTAATAGGCTGATCCAAATGTGTCTTCATTCCTGACTTACAGCTTCATTCCTTAGGAATTCATTTGTTCATTCATCTGAAAATCCTATCACTGTGTTACCCACCCTTAGTAGATCAGGCACTCTACCACAACGGATCTTGGATGGAGTTGCTCTCACCATTGATAAAGTCAGAATTCACGCATGTGATGCATAATCGCCAACATGGATTAGTTCTTGCCCTTCAAATGTACGGTTAAATAGGATGCCAAGATTCTTGTCATGCCTAGCTATGGCTTTCAGCATATTTCTGGATCTAGTTGATGTCTTTGTTTATTCATTTCATATTTTGGACACTTGATGGCTGTAAAATCAGCTGGGGCTAACTGTCTAGAATGTGACATTATTTCCATATTACTTTCACATGGTTAGAGGATGAATAGTTAAGGAACGTTAGACTTTTCTTCTTTTCTATTCATGGTTTCATCTCTCTCGTTGTGTTCATTCTTACCATTATATTCTGTTTACCTTTAACTTACAATTCCATCTTCTCTTTCTTCTGACCAGAAATGACATTTCTCCTTCGACCACTTTTGCAGCTGGATCACAGTGCATCTTTAGACACTTAAGTTGGTGATAATGAATCTAAAGTAGCACAGAACTCCTTCATTGTGGTGGAAATCAGTCCAATTAGCACAATTATTAGCATTTCGACGGGTCGAATTAGAACATTGCAAAACTTAGTCTTGCAATTGCCTACAAGGGTTATATTTGTATGCTTGCCATGAACCTCATCTCCTCCCTTTTTCAATCCTAGAAACTCCTTGTGTTAAATGGGGTCAGGGCAATATTTTTAAGAAAATATTTTTCAAAACATTCAGTCTTTCACAAAATAACGCACTTTATATTTGCCAAATCCCATAACATATTGTTGTGGGATATTTACTTTCAGTAAAGAGCAGAGACATCAAAGAAAGGTTTAATAACAAAGCAATTTTTTTCAGTTTTATCCCAATACTTGGGTGATGGACATGTAAGATAGCTAGGATCATTTGAAATGTTACATAGAATCAATCGATTTCGAATGAGAGAAGGCATTTTGAAATATAAGTGCCCTCTCAAACATGTGATATGTAGAATGCCATCTCATTGATGCATCTTGACGTACTTCTTTCCCACTCTTAAAGCAAGCACACCATTTCTAAGTACTTGGGGGTGTCTAAACCTGGCCGTATGCCCAAATCGGAACTCAAGTTTGTTCTTGGGTTTTTATATCGTTACTTGAGTTATGTCGGACATGTTCTGATATTGTTGTACTTTTGATCACGATTGGCGGATTTCCTTTATATCCACTGTGTGGGATACGTGTCATAGAGAGAAGGTGCGCAAGATGACCAGGGCATACCTTAAAACTTAGTCTGGAGTTCTCTTGAGTAGTCTATAATATTCTTAGTAGTAGTACAAGAATTAAACAATCCTACTCGACATCATTATTGTAATTAGTTGGGCTATGGTAGATGAACAAATCGAATCTCCACTGTTAGATTAATGGTAGGTCTACATTGTAATTTTATTCTTCGTCGAAAGGTCTGCATTATAGTTTAAGGGGCTGACTTACATAAGTAAATCGCACCCCTCATTTGTAACATCCGACAATCCTACATGCAAAGAGCAATAGAGCATTCTCTCTCGAAGCATTTCTTTCCCTTGAGTTTCTCTCAATTCCAGGTTAGGCCAAGAGAGCAAGTGAGCAATTGATAAGGGGAAGGCTGAGTTTGACAAGTATGGTAAGGAATAAACGAGTCAGAAGGAGCGTAAGTGTCACACGATCACGATCTCAAGTGTCAACTCATGGTAGGTAGTATCAGAACTACATTGGAGAGAGCACAATTCAAAGAGTTGATGGCATATGTCAAGTGATCAAAAGAATGTTGGAACAAGAGATTACCGTTACTATTGTTGTTGGAGACAAGGCCTCAAGAAAAGGAGTGTTGTGGCATGAGAACTCGATCAATTGATATGATCCCCTCAAAACAAGGTGTTGTTGGCCGTCGGCGAAGTGGAAAATGGGTTAGAGGTCTTGAAGGAGCGACTCTATGGGGCGAGGAGACCAATCATTAGTTAATGCGCACAGACCGATCGCCTGGTACATGTCACCTAGGTAGTTTGTATTCCCTATAACTGCCAAGGCTTTCTAGATCTCAGCTAAAAAATCGATTCTTACAAACTCCTCTCCACTTTTCAAGTTCGCATATATGGACTCCATTTAATTCATAGAAAATGAATGATTTTAAAAATATTTTTCTAATAAATGATCGTTTATATTGCTTATAATAATTAATCAATGAAAGAAAATATTTTATTATTGACAATAATTTATGTCTAAAAATCTTCCTGAACGGCAAAAATGTTATCCCTTCATTGATTTTAGCTGAGATCCGCCTCCTGCACCACCACCAGAGCCTCCCCTAAGCCTCCACCAGCTCCGCCACCAAAGCGTCTACCTCCTCCGAGTCCTCCTCCTCCACTCACTCCACCACCGAAACCACCTCCGACTCTAGCACCTCCACCAGCCCCACCTCCAAGACCCCCTCCACCTCCTAAACCGCCACCACCTCCTAGATCGCCCCCACCACCAAAGCCCCCTCAAGCACCCCTGCCAACCCCACCTCTAAGTCCACCTCCACCCCTAAGCCCCCACCACCGCCATATCCTCCTCCAAGACCGCCTCCACCAAGCCCCCCGCTATCGCGCCACCCATTTCCCTGCGAATCCTCCGGCTTCGTGTCATGTTTTGGCCGAGCCTCTCCGCCGGAGGCAGGTCACTCGAGGAGGCAACGGCAGAGGTGAAGGCGGCAGAGGGTGGAGGGGCAGGGCTCGAGGAGGCGAAGGTGGAGGCGGGGAGTGCCCAAGTGCCTCGCCATCGGGTTCTCCCCGCTGAAGTAGAGGTTGCAGAGGAGAGAGAGGACAGAGAGAAGAGAGCAGGGAGGTACGATTCGGCAAAGGAGAGAGGATTCAGCCCCAACACCAACGTAGACGCCACGTGTCCTTCTTTAAGTGGTGAGTTGCACCACCCACGTAGAATATATCGTCTACCTAATATTTTCTACGGATGAGCAGGTTTTTCGGAGGATTAAGGATGTCCGGAAATCCCCTTTTTTGTTTTTTAATTATTCGTTTTTAACTTTTTGGACGATGCGCGGCGGAGTCAAAAAGTGGGGTCAAAAAGGGGCGCGGTCGGTGCGGTGGTGGGGATCCTCCTCTATGCCGAGAGAGGACCTCAAAAGTTCAAAACCGGAGGAAGCTTCCGTGGGGACCACCATAGCCTATATATATACTCCCTCCCTCACTCACTCCCTCCCTCCCTCCCTCTCTCTATGACTCTGTTCTGGCCGTACGACTTACGATCGCCCTTCCTTTCAAATAACAGCAGACCCCACACTCAGTTTCACCTAAGCCCACTGCCACTCTCTCTCTCTCTCTCTCTCTCTCTCTCTCTCTCTCTCAAACCCTAGCCTCTCTCCTTTTCCAGCGATCGGCCATGTCCGTGAAGCGCTCCCGCACCGCCCGCTCCTCCGGCTCCGCCGTCTCCGGCGTCGTCGACCAGCTCTCCTCCCCCGCCTCCGACTCCCCCGAGCTCCGCTGGCACCTCGGCACCGCCCTCGCCTCCTCCGGCGCCGCCTCCTCCTCCCCCTCCTCCGGCCCCCCGGCCGCCTCTGGCGGCGACGACCGGCGCCGCCCCGCTCAGCGGCCGGGGATCCTCACGCTGTCGTCCCCCGCGGCGGAGGACTGGAGCCAGGAGCAGGTCGGGAACTTCCTCGAGAGGTGCTTCTACTGCCAGAAGAGGATCGTCGAGAGTGAGGTCTTCATGTACGGGTGCGTCGCTCGCGTTTCCACTGATCTATTTGTTTCGGCTTTTTCCGATGCTTAGTTTAAGAAATCCGAATGATGGATCCCGAGAAATTGGTACATAGTCGTCTACAGAAGATTTTCTCTTATGATTGTCATTTTTTTTTCCCCAATCGCCATGGTTTTCGATCACCTTTTAGCTTACGTATGACTTGACGCTGCATATTGGCATTCTGTCATACTTCGTCGATAGATATTATACACTCCAGTTGCAAGGTTTTTGCTTTATGGTCGGTCGTGATCGACGGACGGTAGCATGTGATATTAGCTGATGCAGATGTAAACAAATACTTAATCAGTTCAGGACCGGCATCTCTCGATTCGATTGGCTGTTCCATATAGATGTATTAGCTCTTTCCCACGTTCATCTCAGGATAATTGCTGTTCCTGGGGTAGGAGGACGATACAGAGCATGTGGTGCGCCAGTACTGGCTGCAGAAATACCTGATTTTGTTGGACTTTGTTAGACTGCGAATCGCGAGGGTTGGTATAACCTCTGCCATAAGGCAATTCAGGTTGCCTACCTAGTCCTGAAGCCCCCATTTTTTTTTCGGTTTTGCCTAGGTTTCTATGCTGTGATGCCTTCACTGTTTAGATTGCTTTGTTTTCACTCCGGTTGTGCTAGTGAACTTGCTTGACCTGTCCAAGATGAAATTCGACATTTTGGAGCATAATTTGAACTTCAAAGTTGTAAGTTGGAAGTAATGACAAGAAATGTTTGCAACATGTTGCAGCCACTTGAGGGCATTCTGTACGGCTGACTGCCGTGAGAAGCAAGTTGCCATGGACAAGTCGAGAGAGAAAAGGTCCATGGAATCGAAGAAAGTCAGAGGAGGGCACACGGCAGAATGATCAAGATGAAGGATGGCTTTTAACTTTGAAATGATGAATAGTGCTTCTGAAAGTGTAGGTAGTTAACTAACTTCAGTTGGTGCAGCTTTTGGGTCTTTTTGCTATGAGCATGCACTTATATGTAGAGTAGGATCAATTTCCAAACTGTTTTTGGTAACTTGTACAGTCACTGCTCCTTCAAGTATCAACAATGCCATATTTTGATGTTGAATTGTTGATCAATACAACAATCTGCTTACAACAATCTGCTATTGGGTGTAAGCAGGTCTTTTTTTTTTTGTTTGGAAACTGCATCTCGGGTATTATGCTTACTGAACTATGATTGACACCTTCTAAAATGACTAAACATTTGTCGAAAGTTCTTTATGCATGGACTCATGGGGCAAGCACTCGGCGAGTGCTGCGCACTTCATTCACCACAAGTAATTACATACAGTTTAGCGAATTATCTGAACTTGTTTGTGCAGCACCAAAAGCATAGTATATATTGTGCAGCAATCCGTCATTGTACTGATCCACTTCATAATTGAAATTTGTGTGGTCACACCGAGAGCATGCTGCTGAATCAGTCTTCTTGGCTACGGGTTGTCCTCCCCTGTACCTTCCAAATTTGCAACTAGATGAAGTTAGGCCGGATGAATGCCATCCATCTCATTGGCCACCCCCTGCTCTTAGCTACAGTAAAGATGTGGTGAACACTATGTTCATCAATCCTTTTGACCTGGGTTATACTTAGATCCACGGTCAGAACTCATAAGCATCTACTATTTGAGTCTTTGAAACAGACTAGGGTTCTTTTATCAATGCGAAGCTAACTATGTTTGGTTTGTGCGTAAAAGTGATGTCTATGAGCGTTGCTTAGCAGTAGCGCACCCGTGTGAAATATATGACTTGCGATGAAACATAGCTGTCGTGGTTGGGACCATGCTATGATGAGAACTGGATCACGCAACGCGCATTGGCATCTTCCGTGCAACTAACGGCAATAGCTACGATCGAGGTTAGCTTTTTCCCTATCCTATTGATTTATAGGATAGTTGACGAAAATTCAATCATGTTCTAATCAAATACGTAATCTATCCGTCCAAGATAGTTTTGTGGACAAGTTTGGGCCAACGAGAAATATTTCATCATTATATCTGTTCTTCAACTAGAGATGGAGTGTTGAGTTTAAACTTAATCCACGATTCTCCTTTTTTATCTTTCAATTGCTTTAACAATTAATCAACTATTTCACGAACAAAATTATCAGATATGGAGATAATCACTCGAGATTCATAAGAACAATTTGGCAGTTATAAATTCACAAATCTAACAATTTTAAGTTCACTTTTTTTAGAAGATGGTTGTTCATTTTTTTTTCTCAGTTGTCTAGTCTTCTTTCAAATTTCATGATACGTAGTTTGTAAATTTGATATTCGCTCACATCTCCCTGTTTTTTCCTTCATGAAATTAATCGAGTTATATGCATCAAGTTCTAAATCAAGCTATGTAATGTAAAACTAAAAACTAACCCAAACGCACTATTCAACAAGGGGAAAAAGAATCTTCTATAGGGAACCATGACCGTAAATAGGTATAGTATCAGCCAACAAAATAAAATTACATTACATCATTATTCAAAGTGTCTCATTTGAATTTTATATCCTTAAATTTTTTGGGTCTTATTTGATTTTTATAACCTTAAATATTTTCGAACGCGCAATATGTGAATATATTGAGAAAAAGGAGCGACAATGGGAAGATAAGAACATACGTGGAAATAATAAAGGTAATGGTCTCATTACATAGATATATTCTTTAAAAAATTCTGTTATTAAAAAATTTTGTAACTTTTGTAACTTTTCCATAAACATAATCTAGACAAAATGATAAAATAACGACAACTAAGGACGAAATGATAAAAACGTTTACCTGAATTAAAATTCCTGTCTTTTCCATTATTAAATGTTAGCATGGACTTTTTTTTATCCATCATGAAAAAACTTGTGATTACTTGAAACCTTCCCTAAAGATGTATTTTTGCAATTCACTTTTTGCACTTATTGCTTATTTTCCAAGCAACACGTCGATTTTTGCATGGCGTATTAGGTGCATTTAAATGGAACAGGCAGTAAATTATTCTTAATTTTTTTTTGAAGCCAGGATTGTCCGACTTATTTGGATCTACATTAAAATTTTCACCCGTTGACACTTTTGCCGGGAGGTCGAACATACATTTTTGTAATAATAACAAAAAATAGTAACAATAATAAAGCTCCAGCCCGGCCCGACCACCTCGCTCCAGTCCAGTCCAGGCCCATTGAGCTCCGGCGCACCATGCTCATCAATAAAGCTCATTAGATCTAGCCCAATGAAACCCATCAGATCCAGACCCACAAGCCCAGTCCAAGAAGACTCAACACCGTCTCTCTCTCTCTCTCTCTCTCTCTCTCTCTCTCGATGATATGTCCTCCAAAGCACATACCATGATGGGTTCCGAATAGTTAGTTACTCATACATTAGACTAATCCTTTGAAGACAGGATCCTCCAACTTGTCAATTCACTATAGTCATCTCCAAAGAGAAATCATATAACTGATAATTAGAAAGTATTGTCACTATTTTGACAAAGTGTGAAGATAACATTAGAGATAAAAACTCACCCACAAATACATTGTCCAAAATACATGGGATGGTGGAACGTCCTTCCCACAAAAATGAGAAAAAATAATATGGACTTTCTAAGAAAAAATAGATCACTTTGTTTTCCCAACCATTAAGTCTATCAATGAAGCTTGATCGATGTACCTTTTATTAAGAAAATCCATATAATGCGTCAGTTTAATAGTAATAATATTATAAACTTGTATCCAGTATCGATTGTAACTTATAATGTGATGAAATCAATTTGATTACGTTAACTCATTTATTCTTGTTTGTGTGTAGTTATAATTATCACGTGAAATAGTGAAATAGACAAAATTTTATATAGACTTAATTATGAATGATAGTGCAAATAAGATTAATAGCAACGATAGAAAAAACTCACTAAAAAGCACATTGTCCAAGATATGCGAGTTAGAAGGTTTCACAAAACTAATTCATGCTACAATACTATCTTGAATAAAACTCATGATTGCCTTTAAGTTTAATGTCAAATTTACTTTTTTTTTCTTAAAAGCTTAGCATCTAAGCTTAAAACAGAAAACTATAGACATGTGTAAATGATCTAAAACATTCAAAGTGCAATTAATTTTTCTAAGGTTAATTATGTTGATTTCTATTTTTGGTAACAAAGAGATTCAGGTGGACAGGAAGTTCATAAGGCATTGCAACTGATAAAGCTACCCAAGATAGTCGCACACCTGCTAATGGCTTTGTCAGTTTTAACTTTTAATTTTTGTTTTTCGTAAATCTTGTTTCATGCATTTCAACTTTCTTTAATCCAAAAAATTTTAAATTTCACAGCATATGAATGCCGACACATTCATTGAAATATAATCTTTTCGTAGTTTTAAAATCAGAACAATTATTTCAATTATAGTTGAGAAAGTCAAAAGAAAATTACTTTTTTATTTCCAAAGAGTAAACAAATTCACTCATAAAAAGGTATGTTGATTAAGACCGCTCCTTCTTTTGCATTCGTGATTCATCGGAACTATGAACAGGTGCAATAATTACACTTCACTTGAAAAACAAGTGTGAGGACATTTAATGTGCAATTTTTTAAGTCATGCCAACAATAATTGTCATTGAAAAGTATCGATTTGAGCCATGATTGTATGTTACAAACTAATATCTAATATAATATTTGTAAGGTTAGTCGAGAAGTCTTACTCAATGTCAATTTGCCAAGTAGAATTATTGATAATTGTTGATTTGGACTTCAGGTTATAGAGGTTGATTGATCCAAGTTGTTCTCTAGCATATTCCAACATAATTCCGTGGAAGGAGCTCCCGGAGGCATCGATGGCGCGTTGAGAGTCTCTATGCCTTGTTGCTAAACAAGGTTGACGTAGTCTACTATCCTAGTTCGGTCAAGATAAGCTAATTCAAAAAGATCAAAAGTTAGGGGTGTGTAATGGAAACTCCCCAAATCAAATTGGACCAACCTATTTTGGGGCGGTCCCGACAGGCGGCGATCCAATTTCCGGTTCCTATTCTTGGAACCGGTGGCCAATCAGTCCAATTCCCAATTCTAGGGTGGGAATCCGATCAACCAAACCAGACCAAATATATATATCCAACTTTCACAATTTCCCTCATTTGCGCCTGTCTTGCGCTCGAAAACAATAACTCTCTCCCTATTGCATCTGGGTAAGGCGTAATTCTCTTGATTGATTTCATATTTGGTTTGATTTTTCTTGATGTACGACTCTTTTTTGTTGTTTTACATAGTGCTTGATGGTTTGGTCTGTCTTCAGAAGAGCAAACAAGGAGCAAGGGAGGGGTTTTCTTAAGATTTTTTTTTTTTTTTTTTTGCATATTTGTGATTCATTGCAAAAGTCAAATAGAACCCGGTTTCATTGGACCAGACTAGATTGATCAGTTAGTTCAGTTCCTGATTCCAAGACTAGCCGATCTAATCCCTAGTTCTAGAAATTGGGAGCCGGTCCTCTCGATCCAGTTCCGATTCCATCTTAAGACCGGATCGGATCGGGAACCGATCACTCATAATGAAAACTATTGTTATGATGAGACTCACAACAAGGCTACAAGATGATGATGATCCTTCATCCATTGCCCCTCTTCGAGCAAATTTTTGGGATTGTCTACAATTACTTCACAATATGTTTTTCTATCATGTACCATTATCATACCCTCTAAAGAATGAGAGTTGCTATCTTCCACTACCTTCAGAAAAATAAATGAAGTCTATCAATGTAAAAGTAAATTAAAAAGCACAAAAGGGTGGCAATTATGTTAGTGGCATTCGGCTTTGCTCTTACAATCTTCCTGAGCAAATGATTTAAGTGGATTCACATCCCAATTACTATGATGGCTCCCTTCCCTGTCATATTGTTCACAATGCTACAACTTCCCCTGTATGTTCAGATGGTCATTGGCGGGCTTGCCTCAATGTCACTGAAAATTTGGAAATTTTTTCTGCTATTATCGGACAAGGACATCTCTTCTAATGTGATCTTCCTTTGCACTTGTTACTATTTAATTCCCCGACACTTATGCGCCTGCGCAGCATTCATTACTCATTAGAACTTGGATCATGGTTTCACGCATCAAAATTGTTGCTATGTTTTTGTTATGACAAAAGATGAATTGCCATATGCACCGCATCATATTCGTTGAAGATGTGACATTCACTATATTAGATGTGCGATACATTTGAGACTTTTTGCCTTTGCAATTATTTTTTTCATTTGGATTATTTGCTTGAAATTTAGGCTAGATTATGAGGTCATTCAATCATTTTATGAATTGTAGATTCACTTATTTAAGTGGGTTTTCTCTCTAAAATAAATGAATATAAATATTGTAGCCTTGGCTACAATCCAAATCGAACTGCCCAAATCAGGAACTGTCCGTACTAAATCAAACTAGCCAATTTAAGATTGAATTGGTACAATTGCAATATATTTAAGACTTTTTTTATGATTATCCCGTTGCCACTATTACACGGCTCGTGGTGACAACACGCGTCATTGAGCATAGAGTGATGCAAGGAGAGAGAGAGATGGAGGAGAGTGAGTGATCGGATATCAATTCCAATCAACTAATTGAAATCGATGGAAAACCTGACAGTGGTAACTAATGAATCGTGGCCTGGTTTAGAAGAAACCCTACTGGTCAAAGGGATCTGGCCAGCCAAACGATGAATCTGGATTTGCGCCTGTAATGACACGATGCAACTATGGTGCCCACGAGGATGATGAACTTGGTCGGGAATTTGAGTTTTGGTGATGAATGATAGCGAAAGGCAGTGACGATTATCATCACGAGGATCTCAATAATTATGAGGGGGTCTGGGGCGGTTGGTACTTTGATAAATGGAATTTGCTTACGTGAAAAGTGGATTTGCAGATAATCATGATTTTCAAAAGATAGTTCTCGAAGGGGAACTATAAAGTTCGTCATGATCCAAGATATACAAAAAAAAATATTAGATAAACGTAGATCAACCTTAACATATAGATCTCCTTGAAATGGTCTAACTGCGTTGGAGACCGTTCACTTATTCTAGCCATCATTACTCTACTTAAGAACAGAAGAAATGACAGAAAACATATGCCAGAACACAAAACTAGTAAAAACCTCTACCCAAAAAAACCATTGATGAACAGGGAGAAGTTAGAGAACGAAGGAAGAAGATGAACAGTAGCAACGTATGGATATTTTTGTCATTCTACTTCATTAGAGCATGGAATAGAGCCAATCTTAGGTGGAATTAGCGAGGCCCTAATATTATGAATTTGTCCAAGAAGAGATTGAAAGGTGACGAGTGATGGAACATCAGAAGGACGAGGGGTTGACTGAGGATTCTGTCCGTTTCCTGATCATGCCTCGAATGAAAAAATCATTTCCCAAAAAAAACAAACCCTGAAACAGAAGATCTGCAGAATTCTGAGAGAGAGAGATCTGAAACTGCAGTCCTCTCGAAAAAGATACCAAAATGACAAATGCTCTCCGCCAAGCATGACTCACAAGTGAGATCACCCAAGTCATTGAAGAAAGCTCCTGCTCTCGTTCATTGATATTGTCAATTTTTTGCAAATTCTTCCTCTTTTATTTCTTTCGCAAACTGAGAAATTGCATCAGCAAACTACCACTGAATCTTGACCTCGTGTGACATGGAACGGGGAGTGCTCTGTGAGCTCTCTCACTGATGCCTTGTTCTACAAGGAAGATGAACTCAGAACTTATGGAGAGCTATGAAAAAAGATCACATGACATCACCCTCATCTCATCTCTCCACCTAATTAAATTCTCATTTTTGCTGATCTCCCATTGTAGTAACATTCAAAGGCCAGCCTTTTTTTAACCATGTTTTGAAGTAATCTCTGATTTTCTTGACTTTTTTTCCCGTGTTACAAATAGATCGGGTTATGTTACGTGTCTTGATCATGGCTATCGGAATCATCATTTATCCATTATTATGTATCTAATTCTTAAATAATTTAAGTTCACTAATTGAATATCTCACGATCTATTCACATCTTTTTGTTTCTTTTCCCTAAGCAAGCAATTGAAAATAATGCAAAAAAGTCCATCTAGTCTTCATATTCCGAAACTGTGCTTATATTGAAATTCAAGACCTTCCCTCCATTTGTAGACTTAGATTCGACCTAACACAAGGTTACAAAACTTTACCCGAATAAGGAATGTAAAGCAAGATTGGTAATATTTTAATACGATAATGAGTGCAATATGTCTATGTCTATCCTTTGATGAGTGGTCAAAAGCAAACAACACTCATCAAAAGAAAACTTTTGAAACCTCGAGCCGTTTCGTTGCCTATTGATTATCTTTGTCCATGGTTGACAATGTGCTGCTAAGTGTGAATGGAATAGAATGCTCCCAATCTTGTTGACAATGCTGAGTAGGTCAACTGGCACCAAATAAAGTTCTCAATCTAGAAACCTAATGGCGTAGATTGGCAATTTCGACGAAGTGTTTCTCCTTAACAATCTAACCATTTTTTATGTGAGGACGAAGTTGAGCCGAAAGGTTGCAGTTACCTAATTCCTCTATTCATCCTAAACGAATTTGGCAAGACATGAGTTAGTTCAAAGGGCAAAGATAATTTCATAAAATAATTCATGATTCCACTATCGGTCTTTCTTAATCCTTTTGAATAAGCGAATTCACAGCAAAGGAAGATGCTTGGAATGTCTCCTCCGAAGGATGACAAGGGATGCTTTTCGAGGAAGGCTTTCGGTAGTCGTGTTAGGCAAAAAGCAAAAGAAGAGAAAACAATTGATCAAAAGAATCGAAAAACACATCTTTTGATGAGCATTTATCTGCAGTTAAGGCTCAGGGAGAGTCAGAGCTGTCCTCGACCAGAAAATCAAGTCAAGACGCTTGCTTTTTGGAAGATGCCTCGAGCTAATCCCTTTGTTAAGTCCTTGCTGCCGATGGTGTTTCGGTGGCCAGGACACCAGATTTCTTCCTTTTGGGTCGTCCAGTGGAATGGTACCTTAAGTCAGTTTTCACATGGTTCGAGTTCAGATCTACGGTCCCGTGGCGCGCTTCTCTTCCATTAAAAAACAATTTGGACTGACAATCTGTATCGTATTCACCGTTGATTTCTCTCCATACCGGTATCAAGACATGACGTAATACTTTGAAATAAGCGCATCAAGAAAATCCTAAAATTTAGCACGAAAATATAATTAAAACTTTCAGAAAATTTAATTAAATCATAAAACTTGCTAAGTAAACACAATCAAATCCTAAAACTTGTTAACATTTTATGTTGATCAAGTTAGACAGAGTAGATAATAAGACTTAATTGCATCAATTTGACTAAGTTTTAAGATTCGATTACATTTTTGCGATAAGTTTTGAGATTTAATTATATTTTTTCTAAAATTTTAGAATTCAATTATACTTTCGTGATAAATTTTAAAACTCCTAATATACTTATCCCTCCAGCTTTTATTCAACCACCCAAAAATGATTGTCACATGATGTTATATCACGTCAATTGGAGACACTACATGAATTATGCATGGTATCGTATTCGCGTTTTTTTTTCATATTGTGTTGTGCTTCGAATGGGTCTCGTCTAGTATCATCAATCCCTGAAATATTGGCAATCCAAAAATAAAATTAATATGTCAGGATGATCTATTTTACTTTAAAAAAAAATTAATTTGAGCATTTCTTCGAATGCATTCACAGCGACAGCTAGAGAGGCCCACGAGTTCCTTAAACCAGGGGTCGATGGAGCCACCAATCTCTTGGCACGTATGTACCAAACAAAAGTAGTCAAATCTTACCATAAGGGATCTTATTTTTATATGGATTTATACATGGTAAGACCAAATATTAGATCAAGCGAAAGGAATCAAATCGTACCAAGATTCAGGCGAGGGGGGGGGGGTCTCGAATTCCAGCCCTCTATCATATTAAATTCATTTTTCTAAATTAATTGATTAATTAATTGCTCAAAGATTTGCCCTGTCTCCACCAACCTTTGATCAACGCTGTCTCCTTCTCAGGCAGCTTGTCTCTAGCAAAAACATGTGAGGTCGGCTGCCGAAAAAGATTAATTCTTTCTTAATCCTTTTTTCTTTTTTTTCTGTTTTATCCTCAAGAGCCCAATTAAATAATTCCAGTTTGGCCAAGTGGGTCACCAGCTGTTGGCTCATGTTAAGGAAAATTAGGATTATTTATGAGTATAGCATATAAAATTAAGCTAGTTAGGCGAAAGTGCATAGAGACTAGTCAATGATGGAGAAGTATTTAATTCGATACAAAGTAAAGACCAAATCTGATCTAGTTTGTACATACACGATACGTATCCATGCATCATGACAATGCAAATTCTGATAATGAACTTCTAATTGGCCTCCACATTGATAATTTTGAAAAACCCGATAGCGGTTTGTAGATACATGGGCAGATTCAAAACTAGAGCGAAAGCTGTGAATCTATCTTAGACAAAAATAGACGTTCGGGGCATAATTGAAACTAAAATCTAAAAATTGAATGCTTATTATTTTACGGAATTTGGACTTCATAGGAACCGTGGGAAATTCCCATTTCGAGCGAATGCGTACGACGGACAAAAGGCCGTTTTCCCGTTTTCGTGCACGCGGGGCGTCCTTTGCTCTGAAATTCAATCAATACTTTTTTTTCACCTTGTGTGAAAAATTTGTCACCCTGATTTTTAGCCCCTCCGTAACCGAAATATTTCATGCGATCGATTTGAAGACAAGTACAGAAATTTTTCTCCCCTTCTCTTCTTCTTTTTTTTTTCCCCCTGTCGAGGTGGGGGACCTCGTCTACTTCGGGGCGATCCATAAATGTGTGACGCGTCGACAGGACCAAGTGTCCTTCACCTTTTTCATGTAAGAAAGAGAGGGAGAGAGAGGAAATCTTTATTATTTTGTGATGTCAACATGGTGAAACTATTTGCCCCCTGCCAAATTATTATCGTCCATTACATCTGTCACTGTCAACCCGCAAAAAAATAAATTATCCGAAAATATAAATAAAAATATTTGCAAAAATGCGTGTGCAATAAAGAGGTATCCAAATTTAAAGATATTTCGAATTGTACGCTTCGATTGTGATTTTCTTGTGATTTTAGTTTTGATATGAATTGTTTCAAGTGCTTTCAAGATTGGTAAGAATCGTCCCTCTGGTGAATTTGTGTCTAAATATTATTGATATTAGTAATTACGAAGTTACAATGGCCTATTTCGACTTAAATTTTATGGTTGAAATGTCATTAGACTATTTTTGATTGTTTTATTTCGTGACTTTTTTTTCCTTTTTTAAAACTTGCCCATGTTTTGACCTGTGTTGAATCTTTGTACGATTGACTAAATATGATTTTCCATGAAAAAAGGATGAATAGACAAATGCAAATGAAGGACTGGTGCTTAAACTTTCTTGAGGTGATTGTGTTTGAAGTCTTTGCATTTTCATTTTTATTGGTATCGGATATGTCAAACTTTTCAAAACACATATATATTAACGACTAAAATTTTCTTATAATTTTTATAAATTAAAAAAATTCTTCAATACCTTAGAGGAAAAGATAAAGGTACCCCATTTTAGGCTTAAGTTAACGGAAACCCTTAGATTATGGACTTCTCTTTTGGGCAGCTCTAAAACATCTTCCTTAACCAATGAAAAATGGCCAAAAGAAAAAACAGTACTTAAGAACCTCTGTCCTATGTAGGAAGAAGGAAACCTCATCTTAAATAGATAAATCCCAGGGAATATTTTGAAAACTGGTTTTTAATATGTGTGTACGTATAAACATGAACTCGTATATTTACCCTAGGTAAGTAATTTGGTTTTTCAAACTAACAAAGAATATTTCGAGGGAAAAATCAGTGAATACAATATCTATCTAGAAATAATTAATTTTCATCATACTATCATCATTGGGATTTTATAGACGAGTGCCCAATTATTTCCTGACAAACAAATCAGCAAGGCTTGAAATGTTTCGAGTGTATTTACTTTTTTGTGTCGTTTATAATCAAGAAAATGACACAAACAGTCTCTAATTTGGTCCCTAAACTTTTAATTTATTCAATATAGTCTTTAAACTAATGTGGTTTTTGAACCTTTAATTTATTCAATGTAATCTCTAAAGTATTGAATATATTCAATGTAATCACTAATCTTGAATTAATTGAAGGATTACATTGAATATTTTCATACAGTTCAAGAACTGTATTTAATAGATACTAAAAGTCTAGGTACTACATAAAATAAATTCAAAAATTTTGATACCAAATTGCATATCAAATCAAAGTTCATGAACTATTTATGTCATTATCCCTTTATAATTAAATGTTTAATAAATCGAAATAATTTTTTTATTTCCAATATAAGTTAAAATGGAATTTCGAGGGACGACCCTCTATGTATTTGACATTCTATAGACTGTCAACAGCAATGTCAGGGTTACGTATTTGCTGGAGATTGTTGACCTGAGCCAGAAGCAGACGCAATTGACAGTTGCGGGGCTCTACTGAAGCACCTGGGAAGCTTCACGTTCGTGTGTACGTCTCGTTTCGGGAAATCGACCCGTTTTTCCCTCGCCACCATTCACAAGTTTTCTTCACTTCTGCTCAATTCAAGGACCGCCAGTAGTTCATTAATAAGTGGCAAGTAAGATAGGGTTTTGCAGAGTACCAATGGCCCAAGTTTGACTTTCAATTCCCATCCATATCTCTCTCTCTCTCTCTCTCTCACACACACACACACACACACATATAATTATCAAACATATTTCGGGCAAATGGTTTTGGAAAGTTTATAATTTCAATGCTCCGTTTCTCTTGTATTATATGTGTAATCATCGTCTTGAAAGCTAAAAATATTCCTAAGGGTGTCTAACAAGTCTCCTGAGGTCATTCAATCACCAACAATTGATGCATTGAGTTTGTATTATTCGCCTTATTAGATTACTTGATAAATATCTTAAAGTACTTTTCGATACAGGATAATCTTATCGAGTATCTCAAAACACTTGTTAAACATACTAAGAAAGAAAGATTGTCATTTTCGATACACCATACGTCATGGTTTGTATAATCAGTGAATTAAAAAATCACATTCTTTCTTTATTACATATGATTAAGAGGTGCTCAGGAGGCAACACTTTTCACTCGTAAAAGCTTGAGAATTCATTATGGACAATACTATGACTCCTTCTCCAATGCTCCCTCAATTTCCCACATAAGAATGGTTCCATGCTCTTCTCTTAGTTTGTTTTAACTCCTTTCTACTCTAACTTAATAAGGTACTAAATAAAATTTAAAATAAGCAATCGTCTTCGACTCATGTATCCCACGATAACATACCTTTTCCCATTGCATGTCGGTTACCGAAAGCTTGAGTTTTCCTCCATTCCTAATCGGAGGAAAATCGTTATTCTAAATGTTAGTTACAATCTGCATTAACATTGCACATATATTTTTAGTTATGTTTGCATGTTAGCAATGTCTGTAATTTACAACTCCCCTAGTAAAGTTATAATTAGGGAAAAATATTGTTCATTTATGACAGATAAATCACTAAATGAAAAGGAAGGCAAGTACCCACTTCAACATTAATGACAATAGTACAAAGGTTATTTCAGCGTTCAAATGAAGAGTGGATTTAGCTATTTGCAAATTCATACATGGAGAAAAATCCTATTGTAAATTCGAGATTGATTCGGTTGTATTGTAATTTTTTTTGCCAACATCAGACATTTTCATATAAGACTAATTTAAATATTTATAAAAAATTTAGGGATCATATTAAATAAATCAAAAGTCACCAGATGCAATACATGTGACCGACATTGGAAAAGTCAAGATTTGAACATTATGTCTGCTTTGCCAAAATTTCTGGATAGAAAAATAGTGACTGATGGGGATGCACTGCCCTATTTTTATGGGCAGTCTTGTCCTGAAATTGTTACTCTGGCTGGCCCCTCGTTGACTAAAAGAGACCATTCAGACAAAGGAGAAAACGAAAACAGAGGCATCTTACAAACAATGATTCGCTGTGGAAAAAACCTGACATCCATGTAAGCAGTGCGAGGCCTCTTGCAATTGCTGAGTTTTTTTTTTTGCTTTTCAACACACAACAAGATAGTGAAACCTGCAAAACGACCCTTTATTTTCAAGAGCTCTCTCTTTTTCGGTCGAGGGCATATGACAACTCGACAAGTCTTGGAGAAAAGCTTTTCCCCAGTATGTATTCATTTTCAGCTGCTACAAAAGAAATGGCAAGAAAAAAGAATGGAGGTCCAGAACAATCATATGCATCGAGCTTTCTTTTATTCCACTATTGACCTTTGAATTGCTTGCAGGGACGTTTCATCACCTCTCGCTATATCTCTCTCTCTCTCTCTCTCTCTCTCTCTCTCTCTCTGTGTGTTAAAAAGTCGCCTCAGCCAACGAATGAGAAATGCTCATAATAATTGCATTGAATCAGAAGGTTGTGATGTGCCTGTTCTCTTCATCCCAAATATTCCCCTACTTTGATCTGGAGAAGCAGCACTTTTCAGAAAACTCCAATGCTTCCCACTAGGCTGAACTTGGATCTTTCTAAAGTCTAGCCTGCATATTTTGCAAAGCCTCAAATCAGTTGTCATGGATAAAACCTTCCTACGGGTGACATAACATTTGTTTAATAGGTAGGTAGAAAAACCGAATTTGAAAAAATGCTATGGTTATTTTAATGAGGACAGCTCATTCACCTAATGACAAGCGATCTCCTGCTGGGCATATTAAATTTCTCCCAACAGGTGACTCCAGAATTCATCAAGGCAGTAGCATTGGCGGCAAAATGCAAATTAGGGAACCTGTCATGACAAGGCAGAGGTATGACTAGTCTTGGAGTGCCCAGCTGACGAAGGGCACTTGAGGCAAAATGAGAAGTGAAGTAAAAAGAACTGACCTTGTATTCAATACAGGGGCAGTGGATCGTGTCCCTCACTTTCTAGGAGTGCTAATGTCTGTCACAGCGCCCACCTGCAAATTACACCTGATCAGAAATAAAGAACAGAAATGAGTGGATATTTGTTCCAACAAAACTTTGATAGTGGAAGAGGATGATTGTCTGAATAGCTAAACAGAACTTGTCCGAATATTTATTCAGCAAAGTAATGGTTACAGAAGTCAGAATGCCATTATAATCCACCTCATCTGAAAGGTAGAGACCAATCTATCGAAATTCAGCTCTTGTCAATGAAATGGAACGCCATAAAATTTAAAAAGAGGAAATTTCAGTCCTTGGAGCTAAACACACAATAGCAATAATAACAAGTGAGATCATATTGTTTAACAATTAGTTGTAGGATGGAATCAGTATGAGAATTGGAATCACAAGTAGATGAAACAATTGAACAGATGTCTTTTCCATCTTCATTTAATGTCATACCTCAATAGATGCTGCAGCTGTCGACTCTTTGTTTTCTAGGTGAAGACTCCAAGTCTCCAATTTGAGTTTGATGAAGATTCCGTCCTTCAATAGAAATTGACATCCGTGTATCCATTTGAATAGGGCGTGTATCCATTTGAATAGGGCAACAATTCTTCTACCTCAATCCTGGAACTAACGCAGCTCATGCTTTTTTTTATTCGATGCCGGTTTATGTACTCAACCTCAGCAAAAAAAACACCATACACTGGTCTATGGTCGGAGAACTTGGACTCTCCACGCACATAAGATAACTGATTGAGGCCTCTACCGTACCACAAGATACGATCACACCTGCATGTAAAGGTAGTTGAGAGATGACATGATGATGGGAAATACAAGTCTAACCCAGTAAGGATTCTGCCATATAAACTGGGACAAGCAAATTACCATGCTGGAGTCCTTCGCTTTTCCCGTGGATGCCTATCATCTCCAGCATATCTATCAGAATTGTTTGAATACTTGTATGTTGGAGGAAAATATATGTTCCCTTCATTCCACCCCACAAAGACGCGCCCACCCCTCTGTTCTCTGTGGAGCTGAGAATTGGATAAAATCTTAGATTGACTGAATTCACCGTTGTTAGTATATAAAGAAGACAATAAAAGGAATGTTTCATGGGCAATAGCAAGGCAACGTGCCTGATCATTCTCCAGCAGTGCTCTCCAGTTTCGCATCTCGACGAGAGCCTTTGCAGATCGGTATGATAACGCAATCCGGTAGTTCAAGTCGCCCAACCAAATAATTCTACTGCGTTAAGATGGACAACGCAAGAAAGTAAGACAGACTGGCAAAGGGTTTGTGAATGTGACTCACTTCTAATGGTTTAAATGATAAGGACTCAAATCAACTGGCTACTACAAAGGCATGCTTAAAGATTTATTTGAATCAGTGAAGCTGAATCGACCTTAATATTTCAGTAGTAAATTAGAGGCCAAAGAGCCTTACTCATGCTCGAGAATTGTTTGCGGAGAATTTTCATCGCCTGTGCCATGTACTGGGGGAAACCTTGTTTTCCTCAGAATCTCCATGACATCCGAGTTTCTCCTCAGCTCATCCCCTTCCTTCTCTCCAGATGTCAAATGACTGCAGATGAAGCAAAAGCTCGTTTGGTGCACAGACATGCTAATTGAAATCGAGCCCTGAGAAAGTCCAGAGAAAAAGAATGTGTCACACTTCATCCTAGACCCTTGTTCTATAGCTTATAAATCAATAAACGTGTCGATGAGCAAAAAACGCACCTTGTTTCCAAGATAACCCATCAGTCCTCTTCCAACACATGAAACTTTCAAGTTGCGAACATAGTCTCTAAGCTCGCTCCTCACCCATATTGTGAGGAATATCCCCACCATTTGCTTACTTGCAACCAAACAGTACCTAGATTGGACCATTTGATTCTCTCTATCCTCAATGGAATTTGACCTGTTATAGGTCGTTGGTGAGTAGTAATTATAACCCGGGGACTCACTTGGCCCAGTTTCATCATCAGAGGAACACCATCTGTAGTTGGGATCATAATCACTCGGCCTGTGTCCGAACATCACCCGATCACAAACGCTGAATCTTCGGTCAAGCCGGGGTTGCTGCAGCAACGACATCTCATGATCCATTCTCATGCTGTGACTCAAGGACTGGAAAGACCGGCGGTGGAAGAAGGATGAAGCATTCTGTCTCGTTGACCCTTCGAAGTCGACATCCAACTCAACGATCGGGTCAGGAATTGGCGAAGGCGTGTGGCAGACACCGCTGGTCCCGGGAAGGCTGTTCAAAGTCCTCCTTATGAGAGCTTGCCATTTCTTGGCCGGGCCATTGTCTTCTGTTCCCAGAACATTACCAGCATTTAAAGGTACTATTTCTTGAAACCTGAACCAGAGGAGTGATTATGATAGCACCACATCTTCAGAAAATTCTACGACGTTGATTAAATCCAAATTGAATCGAAGAATGTACCCAAGGACATATATATCTGCGGGAGGCGAAGTATGGAGCCACTCGTCAAGGTTCAAATTGCTTGGAGGAGATTTCCCAGCCACATTCCATGTAGCTACAAAAATTCTGTCTTTCAATGTTAGCACAATGTAGAAAGATTCATCTTTCGCCCCTGGAAAAACTTTAAGGAAAAAACAAGACATACCGATAATTGTGCACATCGGTGACTTGCGAGGCATCAAGATCAATCTTACCTCGCCGGGCTCGGTCGGAGTTTCTCTTGTTAGATCTCTCTGCCATCCCAATTGGGGTTTATGAGAGATCAGTAAAAGTTTAAGGGAAGCCATATCATCTCAAAAGAAACTAAGAAAGGGTTGAGTTGAATTAAAGCATTGACTGGGTTGCAAGATTAAGGTGTGGAATAAAGGTGAAGTGGTCCTCCATAAAGAAATTACAGAAGACGGCAATGCAAGTGCACCTGTTTTGCTTTTTTTGATTTTGCATGCCTCTCTCCTCTCTGAATTGATGTCCCCTGGTTCTTCATCAGCGCCTGAAAAAGAAAAACGACAAAGTCATAAAAGCTGCTCTCTCTCTCTCTCTCTCTCTCTCTCTCTCTCCAGCACTCTATGTATTGTGGAATAACGCCTAATGAATATTCATCAGAGACAACCCAAAAAGAAAAAAAGATGGTTCATTAGTTACAACTAATGGCCACAAATGAATTTCAGAGCAAAGAAAGAGAGAAAAGGGTATAGACACAAATGACAGATCTTGAGCTGCATATGGAAGGGAAAAAGAACCCCCCTCATTTGAACAGGACCGAGAAGTAGAGAAACAAAAGCAACCGTATTAATTGTATAAAGACAAAACCCAGAAAAAAATAAAGCGAACCAGAAAAACAAAGAGACATGATGGGTCATCACCTCCATAAACGATGTCATCAGCTTGGAAGTCCACGGCTTTGCTTTTGATGTTGAACCATTTCTTCACCAATGTCTTTGGCCATGAAAGCTTCGCCATTTATAGTCAGCATTAGCAAATGATGATAAGGAGATCAGAGAGAGCAAGAGAAGGAGAGTCACTGTATGATCATTTATCTTCTTGCCAAAAGGGGTTTATAGTGACTTCCCTCGTCCTTTAATTGCAAAGGCTCAAATTGACGAATTTGAAGCTACAACACGAGGAAGAAGGAACGAACAGGAATACAAAAATGAAGGGGGGGTCCGGAGTGACTGTGACTTGAGGGTGACCTTTTAATAGACGAAAAACAGAGCAGAGAGAGAGAGAGAGGCGATGTACTTCCCTCGATTTCAGGTGATGGGGAAATAATGCAATAATAAGGATTTCACATTGGAAGTCTCAGCTTTTGGACATTTTCAACTTTCTGGGTTTAATGAACCGAGCAAAGAAAAGAAAAGAAAGAACAACCCACTTGGGTAATTTGGGCCTCGCTCTCTTTTTCAATGTTCCCTGGTTTAAAGCAGAAGTAACAAGAACAAAGAAGAAGAACAGAGGGGGAATGAGAAAGGACGACCGCTGATGCTTGGGAGTAAGAATACGAGATTCCGAGCGTGGAACAAGACAATGCGAGCGAGAGAGAGAGAGAGAGAGAGAGAGATGTCCTTGCAACTAAAAACCTCGTTGAGTTGAGGGCACAGAGGCAGGGCAAAGTATCGAATTTGAAGAGGAATAAAGTGCACAGAGAGAGAGAGAGAGAGAGAGAGAGAGATGTCTTAGCTCGCTCAAGGTTTTTGTTTTTTTCTGAGTTCCAACCGAAGAACTGGCACGAGCTTGGGGACTTGGGGAGCGACAATGGTCTTTTTTTCCCTTTTGTGCTTTTTTTTTTTTCCAGTCAGAAAAGATATAGGGGGCAATGCAACTTCCCGAAGTTTTACTAATTTTGATATTCAAAATGGCTTGACCGCAGCTCAAGGCGGAATATTATATATATTATATATACAAAGATACAAAGAATGTGATAGAAATATCGTGTTTATTCATTTTAATGAATGTTACAATATAAGAATTACCTAGAATCCTAATATATGATTCACTTGATCTAGTAAAGCAAGATCATGAGATACCCATCATTTATCATAATCGGTCAAATGGATCATATCTGTCAAGTCAACTCTTTTATGTACTTTTTTTTAATATTTTTGCTATCTAGATTTGTCTTGCTATTTCTAACTAGATGAATATTTTCTTTTCACCCTCTTTTTCTCGCTCTGGTCGGCAAATCAAGCTGGGCTTGCTCCATTCACCACGGTTGAAGGTCAAAGAGGGAGCAATAAAGTACCTACAAGATTTCATCTTGTTGCTTAAACCCCTCTTTGAGATTAGAGATTAGATTGCAAAATTTAGTCTTTTGATGTCACTTTTGTGGAAGAATGTTGGCTACGCTTGCAAATTTGCAGGGGAATGTTGAGGACAGTGTCCATGGCAATGTCCCAGAATTTTCTTGAGAGAATAGAGTTTTGGGGGTTTGAGCTGTCAATGGTTGAACCAGACCAGAGAAGAAGACATATCAGCTACATGCTTCTGCTTTGGGAGAGAGATTCAGAACTCCAAGTGGATCTCTTGTCCAACATCACCTTCCATGTTTTTGTTTCTTTTGTTTATAGTTTAAAAAAAAGAAAAAAAGAACATTATCTGTTGCTTTCAAGCAGAACAAATTCCATGTATGTTATGGAATTTTGAGTCTCTTTTGACCCAATCTAGACATGTGTCCAACAGAACCAAGACAATGGTCCCATTTTTTTTGGTTCTTTGCAAACTCCATTAGAAGATTTTGCAACCAGCAACATGAGAAAGTGCATGAATAACTGGGGCTGGTTTCTGTGCACAGGAAGCCGCAACCCCTCCCTGGTGGGAAAAAGTGCTCAGCCACATAGAAATAGGATCTTGCTAGGGCGTTTGGAGTTCAAGGCCACTGCAATCTTCTTGGGTCCTGGAGAAAGTAAGTACTTTTTTATGTCCTTTAACCCAATGTATGCATTTTCATTAGCTTAAGAGGCCAGAGCAATTTCTTGGATTTTGCTTCCAGGCTTGCTGTCCCAATTGACTAATATTAATCCACACATGCTGCATGTGGGAGACTGTGTCCGGTTCCCCTAAACTAATTTTTCCTCTCTTTTTCTCCACATTTCAAAGCTCTTGGCAATCAAGTAGATTATTAGTTTATAAGTCTAAGAATTGTTTTTTTTTTTTTTTTTTTGGTCTGTCAAGAATTATGTTTAATTAATAGGAAGAGACAGCAAAGCAGTCCAAAGAATAGCCCTAATCTTCAAAATTTACAAATTGGGAATCCCTAACGAACCGTGTTGATGGAACAAGCTAATCACTACCCTTAGAGTGAAGCTTCCACTTCTAGCATTTATAGCCCATTTGAAAAGTCATTGTATCAAATGTTATAGGTAGATCCATTTTTTGCCATCTACATTTTATTAATCAATCAAGGAGGTCAGAAATACATGTGGCCCGTCGTTTTCTTTTAACTAGAGCAAGTAATCTTCCACTGTGTAGAGAGAGATAGAATGTGCTCCTTGTGCAATCATAGTGTCGATTTGTTTCCTAATTATTACTTGGGGTTATAAATACGACACCAATAATTGAAAAGGCAAACATGCCTCGATTGTTAACTTTTACCGTGTTAGGATTGAACAGGGGTACATGCACATCCAATTTACCATAATTATCAAATTATATGGATCAATAATGAGGAGGAACTTTTTAAAGAAATAATTTGGTAACAATCTCTAATCTATTATGAGAATAGCAGTTTATTTTAAACCACAAACAACCCAATAATATAAATTATTACGGGCCTACTCTTTGGAAAGTTTGTGGCTTAAAAAATTATTATTCTCGTATTAGCCCAAAGATTGTTATTTTAACAAAGCCTAACGTTTCATTGGGACCCGAGACAAGTAATTCTCAATCACAATAGTTGACCTTATAGATCCCACGTTAGCCCATTTGAGGAGCACTGCAAGAATAATGGTTGTGATGGCATGTGGTCCATCTGGAGGAGAATTTTCCCTATATGAGGCACCTATGATCTAACAATTACGGTGAAGGGGGGTCACATTCATTCGTACTGCTCAAGAAAAATATCTGTAATGGAAAGGTGGGGGGAGATAGAGGGGAGAGAGAGAGAGAGAGATTTGGCATGATTATTCTTAAAATCGGATTTGAAAGAATAAGGATCATATTACTAAGTTTTCGTGTTTGCACGACCCGATTTGAAAAGGCAAAGTGCATGCGCACTTTCACTATATGGGTGGTATATGTATCTTCCATCATATTTCAATATATGTTAAATTAATTTGGACTAAGGTCATCCCTAAAAGGAATCCCACAAGCTTTATGTGCGTGCTCGCGTGCTTGACAACTCTCTTAGGCTTTGTCAAAGCTTCAACACCAAAGCCAATATTCCTCCATTGCCAACGACCTCCGCTTGCCATCACCACTATCTACATTCACCGCAACCAAAAGAAAGGGTTGACAACCATTCAAATAAAGAGCATAAAGTGGATGCCTTACGAAACTGTAACATCCTTAAATTAATTCACTTGAAATATTATCCATTTTGACATGTTGCATAACGAGGCTTGATAATTATAGATAGTCAATTTCCCAAGAGGTTATCCATCCTGCTAATATTCTTATCTTGGTTTGCTTAACTCTAGAGTTCCAAAATAAAACTTGTTATTATGTCAAAAGACACGTATGTAAGTTAATTCTGGTTTATTCTTGCCCTCTTTCGCCATCCTAAAAGCTTACTAAGAGTCGCTCCTTATCATGACCCTGTGGTCTAAGCAATTACTCTCCATCCTTGTCGAACCAAGTCATCACAAAAATGATTTAAGGCGGTGTTCTCCCTTACAAGGCTTCTTTGTGTTTCTGTGGATGCAATGCAATTCTCCAATGTTGTCTAATCAAACTAAAAAAACATCGTCCGAACAAAGTTAGTATGCGTTTGGACAGCTGAGAGAATACAATTGCTGGCGCATGAACAATGGAATCTAAGATTTAAGGAAGTGGCCTCATGATCGATTTAGATGGAGAGGCATCATGAGTTGGTAATTGCTTCAATTTGTGCCTTGTCTCCTTGCTAGAATATGCCAGACAACCGTTCAATGTATGAGCCTACTTCTCTTCACTTCATACCTAGCATCTTCATCCTCCTTTCTTGAGACGTCCCATTTTGCACCAACCGGCGGTGTAAGAATTTTCAATCACTCGACTAATCCCCATCGTACAAATTAATCCCTTGACCCGTGCCAAGAAAAGATAGTCACCTTCATGTCAACCACAAAGATTTCTAAAATGTGAAAAAAGAAAATCCGGTCTCGAAAGGTACCGAACATGGTCACACCGCCACATGGGAACGACGACCATTGTTCATTGCGAGTCGAATGGTTGGAATCGGTTGAATCATTCTAGCATTGTCCGTATTCTATTCGTGACTCGTTTTCAAAACGAAGGAATGTGAACAGTGGAATTCAAGATTTAACGGCTGGAACTTTTGTCAATAACATGACAACATGCGTTAGCCAAGTCCACACGCCCATCGGATGGAGAAAGCCCCCCTCCCACCGGGGTCCCCACGAAAAGATCATTCAAGAGATTTTTCATTTGACAGTGATTTAGGACTTGGTCAATCCCCTTTCGTCTTAGAAGTGCTGCCCCTCGTTCTTTGAACCGCCGTATTGTCAATCTCACGAGCCTTCACCTTGAGGTAGGCCTAAGACAATGATCAGGTCAGAACAGATCAAATCGAGTTGGGTCGGATCGGATCGAATGGAGTAAACAGTGCTAATCCTTGCACTGGCTCAGGCCCACCTAAAATATATAAAGCATGCTGACTCCTTTTTTCATAGGAGTGATCGAATCTAAGCGGATGGGTCCGGCTCGGCGAAAGAAAGGATATGCTTGTCCAAGCTTTTTGCTGGATTTTTTCCTTCAAGCCTAGTGGCTGAGCCACGATGGGCCGAAGAAAATATTTTGTTGCGAATGAATAAGATATTAAGGAATTGTCCATATGTAAAATCATAATTATTAATACGAGCCATTTCCATATAAAAGGAGAATCTTTTGTTACAGTAGAAATAGAAATGACGTGAATTATTCAATAATCGAAGTTGATTTGCGGGTCTATTTGAAAGATCTATATGCAATTAATAGTAAAATTACATGAGATGATCGAGTTCGGCATTATTTGATATGATCTAGGAAAAAGTATTGTCGGTAGTTTTACATTATTGTGTCATGCATAATGAAAGCCCACGTGTAAAAACAGGACTGTTCAAAATTACAAGATGCATAAAGTAATCGCATCTTGGAGTTTCATACTTTCATTTTTGCGTCCTACTATCAATTTGGAAATAAATATGCAATGATATAATCACGACTTTGTTGCATGGATGGTAATTGACACATGACATCATTAATTAATTAATGACAAGATTTGTAATTAGTTAAAAACAGAAGTATTTTCACTAAATATGTCGTGGCACGGGTTTTACATGTGTAATTTGTTTCTTTAAAAAAAACGACCATCCATAAGAGTTCAATAAATGCACTAGAGATAGAATTTGCAATGAAAATCGCATACTCACATGGAAAATGAGGAGTGTTTTACCAACATAGATCCTCATCATCACTACAGAGATCCATAAATTTATTAAAAATATATATACACACACAAGGACCGCTCGGCGCTCTAGCCGTTTGTAATGTCGTTTAGGCCTTGGCTCGAGAGGGTCAAAACGACAAGTCGCGCCGGTCAACAGAAATAACAAGGCCGCGCCATCATCGTCCTTCGTCTCAGCGGTAGGCTGCCGAAGCCCTAACCCAATCGTGGCTGCTGGCCGTGGAATCGCCGTCACCGGCGAACCCTAATCCGGTAATTTGATTTTCCTCGGATTCTAAATCGTTGCGAAACTGCAATTTCTTTTCTCCCCGGTAGAATTCGCCTCTCGATTACGTGCTTGATCGCAGAGCATTTAGCTCTCTTCTGGTTTAATTGCTCCCTTTTTCTTCTGTTCTTTTGGCCATCATTTCTGTTGTTGGATTTGATTTTGATGAGATAGTGCCTGTGATTGCGAAGGAAAAAAATCGAATCTTTCCTGTGAATCGGCTGTGTAAGCGTGGTGAATGAAGTGGTAATAGAGCAAAAGAGTGTCCTTTTAATTCATTGTTTTCAAATTTCTTATCGGACTGTGTAAGCGTGGTACTGCTAGGGGCGGTTGATGATGGATGGTTACTGAATGTCAAATTGCTGAATTACTTGTCAAGAAGTTCCCGCTGATTTGTGTTTCAGATAGTTGTCTTTTGTGTTTCAGCGGTTGTAAAGGAAGTGCAGTGATGTGTCGTTAGACCAGAAATGGGTTAAATAGATTGCGCATATTAGTCCGTCTATGAGTTTGTATTCAAAATGATAGGAACAATTAGATTTTGTTGAATATGGCATACTTGGTTGGACTTATGTGTTCCTTCACTTTATTTGACATTTTGATTTTTTTGCTACGCGGTTCTTATACCTTTCCGTTGTTCTTCAGAGGTCAAACATGAAAAGGGCAATGCCTTGGAGTGACGAGGAAGAGGCCTCATCTGAAGAATCATCGTCGCATTCAGATAATGAATCCGGTGATGGCGTTGGGAAGACAAAAGAAAAGAATAAATCTAGGAGTGAACAATCCTCCAAAGGTACTAATTTCATGTTACCTTTGCCATTTATATATGTTAAGCTAGCTTGTATCATGAGTTCATCTTTAGTATCCTACATAAGGGGACAAGATGTATCAGCGTGTCAAATACATGCCTCTAGTTCATGCCTGCACATCTATAATTTATAAGTGTTCTAGTACTCCTATCCATTTTATGTTAAAGTATCTAATTTAGCATTTAGTGCATTATTCTGTCATGAATCATTTTATTGTATCCATGTGATAGCATTGGCTTATCTCCAACATTTTTTACCCTCTTAATTAGATATGTTACCTCAGTCAATCAGGTAAGTGTATCTCTACAGGGGGAAAAATGAAAAGTTATATTATGGATAGAGATGATATAGCCGTGCCAGAGGTATATGTAGAAAACATATGCAATTATTTGTGAATATAGTTTATCTGCATACGAAAACAGATCGATGAAGTAATTTTGTCGTTAATGTGCACCATCATTATATTGTGGGTCCTATTGATTATGGATTTAACTCCATTTGTGGCTTGTGCAAATTCTATTAACCTTTTCTCTCCCTTCCCAGTTCAATGGTATTCACTTCCACTAGAAAATTTCACATTTATTTAGATGCATAAATTCAGGGAAATCTGGAAAGCAGAAGAGTGGTGGAATGAGTTTTGAAGCATTGAAACAACACGGATTCAAGGGTGGGTTATCAGTCTTAGGAGTGCCCCCTCCAAAAGATGAGGATGACCAGAGAGACTGGTCATGGTCCACTGGGAGGGAAAGTCGTAAGACCGAGGATGCTGATGAATCATATGAAGAGCGGCAAAGAACAAGAGCCGCGCTAGCATCTGGAGAGCAATTGGTGGATGTTCAAACCCGGAAAGAGAAGAAGAACCTTTCCTTCTCACAGAAGGAAAAGAGAAAGAGAGAGCTTGGTCAGGCCAGCAGAGGGAAGAATTATGTCGAAGAAGAGAAGAGGCTATTGAGAGACAGTGGTGTTTACTCTGGCTTTGATTCGTGAACTTTGACCTCATTCCAAAAGGATGTAATTTTGAAATGCGGATCTGCTGATCAACTTCGAACTGTTGACCTGTACTTCCTGTGAAATGTTATCTGAAATGTAACAGAAGCGCACTCATTCATACCCAGTAGCAGGCATGGGGTGTTGTGATCGACCATTGTGGTTCTCTCTTTGCCGTTGAGGCGGTATGAGTATTAACAGTAAGAAGTATAACGCAACCATTTCTGAGGTTAATGGCTGTAGGCGTTTGGGCTACATAGAGGTATTTTCTGCCTTAAATTTGGATCTTTGTCCATCTATCATGAAAATTTGTTCTATCACGTTCCGCTTGGGGTGTGAATTTCTTCCCTAACTTGCTTTTTCACGATACATGGTAACATGCAGCCGATAAATGACCAATACATAGGGGCCAGCATTCCACTGGATTGTAGTTAAAGTAGTATACCCAGAGAGTAAAACTGATTACTACAAGCAATTGGACCGGCTGTCTCTCGATAACATCCAGGATCATATAATCAAACTGGGGTTTTTGAGATGTGATAAATGTTTAAATTACATTTCACCCACAAAATGATAGGGGGTCATGCACCATCCTGAGGATGGAGATTATCCAATATATGTAGAGGGCACAATATGCAGTATTTATGATTATTGATCGACCTGAAATTTAGATTGCTTATCTTATATACAAAAAAGATATTGAGAGAGAGAGAGAGAGAGAGAGAGACTAGAGAATAGACATGTCACTCGACGCCAAGAACACTTTCTCCGTCACAACCGGAGATGGTGAAAAAAAGTAGTTTGATCTTTTGTTGTCTCGACAGGAGATGGCAAATTGTTTACAACAAGAGGAAGAGGAAGAAATCATTTCAGGCTGTCTGTTCCATCATGGAGCAGTTCAAGAGGTCAAAATAGGGGGATTAACAAAATTTGAATCAGTAAATAATTGCCATATATGGCTTGCCCCCTCGCATAACTTAATGGACCTTGTACATCTTGTACTAATTTTTATGGTTGACAAATCTATGATACCTTAAATTTAAGGGGAAAAAGAAATGGAAAATGGAAAAAGGAAAAAGAACCGATAAAGCCACTATCTTCTGCTGGCTGTTGCTTTGCCTTTACTTAGATCGGCAAGCTGCTCGACAAGCTTCCTCTCTTCACTGCTCAATCTTTTTGGGATTTCCACTTGCACCCGGACCAACTGATCACCTCTCATGTTGCTTTTGTTTAGGTAAGGAACTCCTTTCTTTGCCATCACAAGTGTCGTGTTTGGCTGCGTCCCAGCAGGGATCTTTAGATCAACCATGCCATCCACGGTTGGCACCTTGATCGCGGTCCCTAAGATTGCATCAATGTATGATACCTTGCAGGTATACAAGATGTTTGTGTCATCACGCTTGAGGACTGAATCTGGAATCACGTCAATCACAACAAAAAGGTCGCCAGGGGACCCGCCTCGCCTTCCTGCATTACCTTCTGATCGAACCCTCAGGCGACTACCAGAGTCCACCCCAGGGGGCACCTTCAGACTTATCCTTTTTGTCCTCCGAACCCGACCATCACCCGAGCATGTGTTGCAAGGGGTAGATATCTCACCAGTACCACCACAGGACGAACATGTCATTACTTGCTGGAAGACACCCAATGGAGTCCTAGCTGACGACACAACTTGGCCTTGACCACCGCATGTGGTGCATTTGGATGGAGTGGTGCCTGGTTTTGCACCGGAGCCATTGCAAGTGCTGCAGCTCTCAAGACGGGTTATTTCTATCTCTTTTTCAACACCAAAGACAGCTTCCTTGAAATTCAAAATAAGATTGTAATATTCATCCTGACCATCTACGGGTCTGTTCCTGGAACCTCTGCCACCCATGCCCATTCCACCCATCCCACCCATGCCCATGCCCTCAAAGAGAGACTCAAATATATCCATAGGATTGGTGAAATCCTGGCAACAATGAATGATAACCACTATAAAAATGCAAACGTTGGAGCAAAAACAGAACTTAATTAATCTACATGCACTTCAATCATGATCAGAAACTAACTTACCCCCATTCCCATGCCAGCACCTTTGAGCCCAGCTTCTCCATACTTGTCATAGAGAGACCGTTTCTCATCATCTGACAAGACCTAAACAAAGAGCACTTGCTCTGTTACAATTGCCAGCAAAATTGCTGCAGCAGATTTGCAAATAAAGCACAATCGCCAAACGAGAATTTGCCAAAAAAGAGGTGAAACATAGTGTGTACATGACAAGTAGCCGAATGCCTTAAAGAGGAGCAATAGAGTCAAACCCAACAATATAAGCAACTGAGCATTTTGAAATGGTTCCCCAAAGAGACAATTTTCATATCATACCCCTCCACCTTTTGACAGAAGAAGTTACACATGATACCTAACTTGGATATCGGGTGAATACTTGCCACTCAGTTAGCGGAAAACTCTCTTTGGATGTAAATATTGTGTTAGAGAGCATAGATATTATGTACATATGCTGAAGTTGGTTTTGCTTAGGGCTTCCCAGAATTTAACAAAGGGTTATTTCTCCGTGCTCATCAGTGAGCTTCTACTGAACCCAAAAGGATTTTAAAACAAAATGAGCAAAATGACTTTGTTTACCTCATAAGCATTGCTAATATCCTTGAACTTCTGTTCGGATCCTGGCTCTCTGCAGCAATAATAATAAAATCAGAATTACTGAGACAGCAAGGCAGAAAAAAGCAATAGAAGTCAAAAATATTTGGGATCAGCTGCATATTCACCATCTCACTCTGGCGAAAGAGGACCTCAAAGAACTTGAAAGAACAAAATTAAGGCCCGTAATCTAAAGCTAGTAGCTAGATTTATATCATGGATCTCAAATTCAATTCATCATCTGCCCATGCATCCCCTGAATTAAATTCTTGTTGGACTCACTCAAAAATAGAGATAGGAAAGCACATGAGTTTGGACATGCATATAAAAAAACCCAAAGATTGAGAATGGCTCCTTATGGTAATATTTGCTTTTAAAATCATTTTTCCCCCGAAACTAATTCCAATTAGATACCTGATAAGATAATCATACATATGAATTATGCGAGGATGACTGAATTGAAAGCAGAAATGCAACTGGTCACAAAGCATTAAAATCATTAAAATGACTAATGCAGCTATTCTTTGATTTTTTGTTTATAGTTGTGTGTGTGCATGCGCATGTACATGTGTGTGCACTAGAGAAAGAGGGACAGAGCACAGTCAAAGTAAAGCATGAAAAGACCTGTCGGTGCTGGATATTCGGTGCAACTTTTAGCAAGTAAACAAACCACGGCAAGAAACTCCCAAGTCTAACAGTTGTGAAACTATCACACCACAGTCAACTTTTCAATGGTAGTTAATACGTAACAGCAAGGCACGACATAAGAAATGATTCCCCAACCCAACAAAGTTACAAAACAATATATGGCATTGACGGGAGAATTAACGGAAGAATTAAATTAACTGGGAAAAGCATAAAAGGGAAATTGAAAACCAACTCACTTGTTCACATCTGGATGATAATTCCGAGCAAGCTTCCGGTACGCTGCAGGGCAACGACAGAAAAGGAAAGAAGGATTTAGGCTTATTCAATATTCAGAAAGCAAGTCCAGTTTTTCCAAAGAAAACCCCCCCTTCATGTTTCAGAATAGACATGAAAGAACCAATAAATGCTTTTGTGCCACAGAAAAAAAGTGTGGAGGGGGGGGTGCAGAGAGAGATTTTGCAAAAGAAAATGCACCAAGTTTTTATAATTTCATAATTTACTCTTTCATCCATTATGGAATCTAAACCCAAAGGGTTACATTCCAGTGCGGAGGAAAAAGGAAAACCCAATAGCCGTATCAAAAGTAGGAGCCCCAAGTCAGTCATTACAGTCTCCTGATTGACACAAATGTTAATTTTTTAGAACCAGACTTTCTTACCAGCAGGAGTTATAGTGAAGTTGCCATTCAAAATGAATAATGTCATCAGATCTGAAGTATATCTCAAGATGACACAATATACAAACTCTATACTTTCACATCTCATTCTTAAGCAGACACGGCTGAGGCCTCAAAGCATTCCAGAATTATAGTGCATAAAATTTGGTGTGCATTGCTGAGTTCAACAAAGAGTTCCACATGATCAGAGAAATTTGTTGCTTAGAAGCTGGAATCTTAAGATCCTATAATAAAGGGAATAGTTCTTGTCGTTCCCATTACAGAGGAATTAAACTCAAGAGTCATGCTATGGATGTGACATCCCTAGATTAACTAACTCAAAATATCGTCCACTTTGGCCCATCCCACACCAACATGGTTTTGACCTTTGGTGTACTGATAAAGATCCAAGCACGTGAACTTGCTATTGTAGTAACAAACAAGGTAAAAATGGAGCTATGCTATGGACTGAAAGCAAAGTGTACCCAAAAAGAAAAGATTTCGGTATCTTTAGTCAACTTAAGGGGTAAATAGAATGGAATGGCATGCGACTTAGAAGACTAAATCGACTGCACGAGAAACAATTGTTCATATGGAGCATGGTAAATCATAGATTTGGCTTAATCTTAAGAATAGATTGGAATGTGGTAGACCAAGTAAGTTCTAAGATCGAACATTTACCATCCAAAAAGTGATTTTAGTCAAGGTAAGGGTACTTTGCCGGATGTGGGCATCCAAAGGAAACACACTTTGAAATGAGTCGGAGTGGACTTCAAGTTTGATCAAGCGGAACCACTTAAGGTGATTTGAAAATGTAAAAGAGGATCAAAAAAATGATCTGTGACAACTGTGACAGTGAGGTAAAATAACAATTCAAATGGAGAATTTCCCCAAGAGACACGCAGGAAAAGCACAAAGCATAGGGAGTTTATACACCTTTAGAAGAAAATGGTACTTTTCGGACTGCACCACATGAGAAAGTCATTGTCACCACCTATATTTAGTGGAAAAGTCTTTGGTGGTTGTTATATAGGTTTAAACCTCACTTAACAAAAAAGAAGTGAAAATAGTTGATCTAGGACAATCTGATCAAAGTGAACCAGATCTGCAGATACTGAGCGGTACATTTCAGATTACAACCACACGAAAAGGTCATTGTCACCAACAACATTTTGTGGAAAAGTCTTTGGTGGTTGTCGTAAAGGTTTAACCTTGCTTAACAAACGAGGATTTGAAAATAGTTGATCTAGGAAAACCTGATCAAATTAAATTACCTATGAAGATACTGTTTTTGGGCAACGATACAGTAACCGTAAACAGTAATTTGGGATTTAAGCTGGCTAATGAACTCCAAAGTATTAGATAAACAGGGAAAATAAATCAATTTGTTATCTAACAACAAATAACAGAGAAGTATGCCAGTCCGAGATACTTCTTGTCGCATAATCAACTGGCAAAGGATATCTCATAACAACCCAAAATCGGTCTTGCATAATACAGACGCTATTGAGACCAAGCACTCCTCATGCATGACTGAGGAGATGAAAAATAAAAGTTGAACTTAATTAGTAAGCAGAAGAAAGGAAGATTTATAGAAGCACCAAACCAAAACTGACCAGACATTGTAACTACGCACACCATTGATTGCCTTCCTGGAGGGAGGTATTATTCTAGAGCTTCAGTTACAAATTTTTTGTTTGATTTAGAAAACAAGGTCTCATCATCCCATGTAGGCAATACACCTAACTCTCTGCAGAAACCAAAATTACAAGATATGGCACACAGGAATTGCGTAATGAAACAAACACCGAGGAACATGTCATGGTCCCATTCTTTAAACTCTCTCTTCTCCATTGCCTAGTTCAAACTTCAAAGGGATGCTTCGGAAGTAACATGTACTTTATCATCAGAAACTAAAGCACTTAAAGGACATCCAAATCAACATATTTGATTATATTTAATTTCTGGGGGTTCCTTATTTGTATCTTCTTCTCAGTAGACAAACCAATAACAAACCGCTTCCCACCCCCCACCTTTTTGGGTAAAAGGAGGCCTCAGCCTAACTTATTATCATAACTTTCCAATGTACAAATGAATGAAATTGATCACCTAAAAGAAAAGTTACCAATTGTCTTGGTGGGCAGAAACTAAACTCCCTATTCTCTCTAAGATGTAAAGCAAAATTATTGAAAATTTCAGCAAATTTGTTGCGCTCCCTAAACAAATGTGCTATCTGAATTGCCGCATAGTTGCCCAGAATTTGACATATTTTCCTCACCAGGTTATTCCCAGCAACAGTGCCATTATGTATCGGACGAATCATGTGAAGAAAATATATCATGGAAATGGAGAAGATAAAAAGAGGGGAAAAGAAGAGCTACAATGCAGAGTATTCAAATCCAAAGACTAAGATTCACTAGAAGAGTTAGAACCCAAGTTGAAAGCCATGAAAGGGAAGAGGAATGAAAGATGTGGACATACCACTTTTGATTTCGGATTTGCTGGCATTTCTTGACACGCCAAGGACAGAATAATAGTCCTGAAAGTATGAAAAAAGCAGGTGAGATGTTAGTTCCTTCGCACCAATGCCAGCAATAGGATTTACAGAAGAAAGCATACCGGTACTAGCTTATGGTAAATGACAGTGAAGTAAAACAGGAATTTTATGGTTGACTCACAGAATCAGCTCGAACTACTAATCTTGCTCCCCGACGATGAGGTGACCGTCCACATGACCTCATGTAAAAGGACAACGGCAATGTGCCTCGAGAGAACAAGCTCGATGACTGAGCCGCCAGTTGCCGCACATCCCTAGCAAAATTGCCAAAAACATGTAAATAAATCTCCGAAGCACCATGTGACAAATAAGTGCTTATGAAACCAATGCTCACCCAAATTGAGATGAAGTCACCCTATTCGCAGAGTAAGACCTGAGCATGAGCTGAGGACGAATACCCCATTGAGCGAAGCATGTATTTCCAGAAGGTATGATAGCCATCCAATATACTCCAGAAACTTGAACTGTAGCTCTTTGAGGTACCCTTCTAAAACCTGGACTACAACACAATCAGTATCCACTCCGAAACGAATAACGCCGCACCAATTCCACATCAATTAGACGCGCCCCGCCGTGCTTGGTGGGTAGATTAAAACAGGTAAAATAAAGAGACATAGAAACTAAAAAGGCAGAGTCCCGCGACATTTCCACGACAGAGCTAACAACTGCAGCACCAAAACCTCTCTTTTTTCCCCTCCCTTCAATTACAGACCGGGAGTGACCTAAAAGAAGAACTTAAAACATCAAAAGTTCGAAGCTTCGCGATTGAATGGCGCGCAGGAACGGCCATGGAGCATATCCACGTTCGCGTTGAGCGACTTAGAAATCGGGAACACCGATAAATAGGCGAACCAGAGAACAACCCCGTCAATCGACACTCAACCGAATGGCTCTCCAGACTGAATAGCACAGAGAGAGAGAGAGAGAGAGAGAGAGAGAGAGAGAGAGAGGCCTGCCTTGTCGTCGTCGTAGTCGTCGTCGCCGCTGCCGGAGCCGAAGATTGGCGGCCGACGGCTGGTAGGTTCTGTGGGGGCGGTGGTGTTCGGCTTTGGTTCGTTCGTGGTAGGAAGCACGAGACGGACGAGGCGATTATGGGCTAATGGCGAACCTGATCTAGAGATTTATTTTTTTTCTTTTTTCTTTTTCTTTTTTCATTTTCACCAACTTTGCAAAGAAGCCCCTCTACTTAATCGATTTTGCGCTGGAGACCGCAACTTTTCGGGAGCGACCCTTCTTTGGCACTAACAAATGGGATAAATGGTTGAGAAGCCGGGGGAGCACCCGATACCCAATGTCTAGTTGTAATCTATAGTTTAAGAATAATTTAAACTACACTAATGAAAGCTGGTGGTTTAGAGATAATCAAATAAAAAATTTGCAAGCCATTCGTGTCAGAGTTGATAATCTAAATCTAATTGGTAATTTAATTGAATAAAAGTTTGCAAGGCGTTTAAATTACAGTTGGCAAATTTGATATAAGAATTGATGACCTTTAAATAAGTCGCTCAAATTGAGCTATTACCAAAGTTGGTAATTTGAAAGCATTCATTATCAAATAATTGTTGGCAAGTCATTTAGATAAGGCTTGATCACCAAAAGTTATTCGGTAATTTAATTGGAATCGATATGATAAGGCGTTTGAGCTACGATTTATAATTTCAAATAGATAAGATAATAATGATTTTTTTATATAAATGTAGTTGATTGATTCCAATAAATGGAAAATCACTCCAGATTTTAATGCAAATTTAATTGATTACTCAATTGGACAAAAGCCAATTGGTCAATTAATTAAAGGCTGATAAATGGGTACGATAGTTGGTTAGTCCTAACCCGAAGTGGGTAAAGTTTGATATACGAAACAAGTAATAAATGTTGGCAATTCGATATAAAAAGTTGGTAACTTACTAAATAGTTACCAAACAAACCATTTGTTGGTCTCATAAATTCACAAACATTTATAGCAATTACCAACCAAGGACGCTATTTTACTGTTTTTTCATGCGTAGAATAATAAAATGTCGCATTGCACGACTCATCTTATATTTGAGATTAGCCTAACCCCTTTACTAAAAAGAAAAGGCAAAAGCAACAAATGCGACAATCACATGGTGTCACTGGTCAATTTAAAACTAGAGTTACAAAATCCAAATGTATAATTTAATTGGCACATGTAGAATCAAGCAATATAGCAATGTGATCAATTGGTTACGCCGTGTCATCCTTATAAAGAAAAGTTTGTAACTTAATAAGTAGTTACCTTGCAAATAATTTGATTGTCTCATGAACTTATGAACCTTCATAGCAACTACCACCCATGGATGCAATTTTACTTCTTTTTCATGCACGGAATAATAAAGGTCACTATTATGTGACTCTTCTCCTAAAAACTAGCCAATTTAAGATTAGGCTAGCCCGACTCTTTCACTAGAAAGAAAAGGCAAAAGCAACAAATGGTGTAACTAGCCAATTTAAAACTACAGATACAAAATCCAAATGTATAATTTAATCGGCATCCATAGAATCAAGTAATGTAGTGATGTGATTGATCGATTGCACTGCGTCATCCATATAAAGGAACCGGATGCATAAAAGTACCCTGTCCTCAAGGAGGGCCCCTTTTCACACACTCCTCTAACTCTTGGGTGTAAAAAGCCTAATTTGGCCAATCAGTCCACCAACATGTCGTGGGCCTAAAATCAGGTAAGTCCATTGGGGCTTGGGCCTTGGACACAGAAGAAACGGGCTTTAAGTGGCCCACTTGTCCAAAACACAAAGCATGAAAATCTGATATCTGAAATAATGTTTTCCCCCTTCTAGCTCAATCATAGTGGCTGGTATCAGTTTCCACCAGATCAATAGCCTTCCACCACTTTAATGGGCCCAGTCCGGTACGAGCTCGGGTTACCAAACTATTTATTTTTCCCTTTTTTTTTCGGAAGTTAGATTTCTTTTAATTAACCCCTCTCGGAAGAGGTCCTAGTCACATTTGGATGTTCTAGTATACGCACGTATAATTATTGAATTTGTCTTTGACTTTAATTTAAGTAATCGCTCGCATGTGACAACATGTCGCCTCTATGTGATTTTTTTTTTTTTTGCCGGCATATATATTTTACAAACATTGAATGTATCCATGGTAATGTGAAGGTTAATAATTTTATATAATCTCTCACGTGTTGTGGTATTGATTTCGGTCAGACCCACGGGAATTATGTGGATGGACCCGAAGACAGAAAGACAATGCAAGATGCGATGGCAAAATGTCACCCTTCTGGGAATACAGTTCAATTGAACAAGCTTCTAAGCTTATATGTATGTGCATGTGTGTGTGTATATATATCTTCTATTTTATTTTTATTTATACGATAACGTAAGTTTTACACCAATCATGTGGCATGTACTATTGCGAGGAGCATAAGTCAAGCAAAAAGGAATTATAATGGTGGGTCATAGTTGTAGATGTAAACCGAAAAGGAGACATTATTAAATTAAACTCACGAACTATCCTCTAACACTTACCAACTTTATATTCGGAAGTGATGAAGAGTGTGTTTGGTTCAGTTTTGCAAAAGAATGCAAATGCTAAAAGCCTAGAGCTATTTGGGAAAATACAATTGTATTTGATAAAATTTCTTTACAAATGAACATTGAGTTGAATATGTATTTGATAAAAAAAAAACTTTTGTAATGGCCTTTGAGGGTATAATATATGTATATATATATATATATATCTTTTTTTTTTAAATTGAACTGAATCATTTGCCGGACCAGTGAAGGGTTGCCTCCTTTTTAATGAAAAAAAATAACTAGGGGCAAAATCGAAAATACGAAGAATTAGTGATTATAGTTTTGGAAGGAAAAAATACGAAGCTAGTAGGACCAGCTTTGATCTTTCAGCATTTTGAAGGTTGGCTTTTCAGTCAAAAGCTGAACCAAACGGTCCAATATTTCCTTAAGGGCTTTTCAAGCCTAAAAGCCATTTGAAAATGCTGAACCAAACGCAGCCGAAGTCCATAAGAAACAATTATTAATTTCTTCAGGAGGAATTCAATTTTCTAGATGTGAATCAACATGTTTAAATAATCGATAGAATAAAGCTATAAATGAAAAATAAATTGTGTTTATATTATGCCGTCCTAAGTTATATTAATGATAAGGAAGCGTATATAAAGCAGGTACATTTCAAACTTATGAAATATCTGGTTAATTTCATCGATCGAGGAGGTTGTGTGGTCCGCATATGATGTCTTTTAATTATTATGAAAATGGAGTGACGCAGCATATTGATATCCATCAATTTATTTCATTAAATATGGATGCGAAAAGTAGATGCACCTGATACAACCTGAACTAACTCTAATTGAATATGATTATTCAGAATCCATGACAAGCCCATCCTCATCACATCCTCTATTCATAAAACCCAAGGATAATAATATTAAAAATAAACAAAGGCGAAATTGCCTCTCCTTTTTTTTTTTCATTTTTTAACCCCTTTTTTTTTTCAATTGATTTGATTGATTTGTGCGTTTCCTCCACCGAACCAAAGAAAAATCCAAATTTTTTTTTGCTTTATCTACTCTCCAATAATCCAACAAAAGACGTCGCTTTCCATGAACATAAGTCCAATTCACAATGCTGCCTACTTACACAGACTTTAAATGAAGGACCTAACTTTCAAAACGTTTGATGATAATTCTCCCCTTGTCCTTACTTAGGAAAATAAGGACATGAGCATGGCCTCCGATATGACCACTCATAATCTAGTGCCTAGCTTTTTCCCTATCATATCACTCCGTACCATAAATGCCCCTCTATCAATAGACATAATCGTTTTGGATCTACTTCGTTTTGCGGTTGCTTTTAATGCTGCGGATTAAGTTCCTATATTTGTCATATTTTGACGTAAGTTATTATATTATTTTATATATGTGTGGCCTTATTCGTTTATAAGCTTAAATTTCAGAGTTAATTATTCTAATTTGATATCATAGTAAGATTCCGTGTTAATTTAATTTATCGAAGTAAATAGTAATTCTGAGAGTTACTTGTTAGCACTAAAAATAACATTTAAATAGGAAAGGCTAGTTCAAAGGGGTCACGAAAAGCAAATTTTGCAATTGCTTTTTAGAAAAGTAACTTTTTATAATTCACTTGGAGGTAACAATCATTGGCAATAGATTGCGTCCAAATGAAATGGAGCCATTCATGAGGCATCATTACTCAAATTTGAATTAAAATTTGGCTCAACTCGATGGATATGCTGGAGATGGGGCATGCATGTATGCAATTTCATGGTTGCTAGAAATTTTGAAAATTTGAAATTTCGAAATTTGATTATCATTATTTTCTTTTCTGGTTTAAAAGCCTGTTCGGTGGGATAATTATTAGCAGATATTCTTTTTCAGAAATTAGGTAAGAAGCAAATCCATTATTAGGATCCACATGCATCAATTATAACAGTTTATAAAGGTGGGGCACATCAACTTTTTCGGACCCCAAACCGTGGCCATCATTAGACTGGACCCCTTCACAATCAACACGCTCTTCCCCTCTTCTTCTTCTTCTTTTTTTTTTCAATTTTTTGTTCATCTTTCCCTATAATTTTGTTATTTAATTTAAATAAAAGGGTTTTACATGTAAGTTATGGAGGTTGACGTTGGTTGGGCTTTTGTAATCGAGATTGAATTTGGACATCTTTTTTCACTATTGATGTCATAGTAATGACGTCTGACGATAGCAAACATGGGGTAGATGGATAGAATGGAGGTAAAAACTCAAAAAGGTCAAAAGCCACATGATTTCAAGAACAGTCGAGATTAAACCCTTCTCACCTGATTTTGTAATCATGCCTAATTTGAAAGGGCTTATTCTCTTTGTTATCCTAATGAGCCCGCCCCCCAATCCTGTCCCTCTTTTGTTAAGTGCGGTCCGGCTTGAATTCATCCGAAGTGCTATGGATTGGAAAGTGTATTGAGCTTTAGATTCTGTTTATTTCGAAAAATTTTAAATTTAGAAAATATTTCACTAAAGATAAATGCTCATATCGTGTCAAATAATTAATTAATGAAAGATATTTCATTCTATTTTTTGTGGATGTTGAAAATATTTTTCGTTTGTTTATTTTTGTAAACAATACAAGTAAATTTTAATTTTATGAAAACATTTTCTAAATTGCTGATTTTCTGCTAAAAAAAAGGGACCCTTATTGTCTCGACTTTGTGACTATCAAACTGTCTTTGTCATTTTCTTCGAGAGTGGCTGATAACTTGAAATGTAAACTCTTGAATAGTAATACTATTGTGATTCTCCTAAAAAGTGGATGTACTTTTGAAAAAGTAAATCCGTGAAACGATGATCTTGTTGTCTTATTTTGAACAAAAAAATAGATTCTTTACCAATTTAGATACAGTAACCATCTATTTTCTTTTTGAGGGCAATTCTATAGTTTTTAGAGGGATGGATTACCCGGTCATAAGTTAGTGTGACTCCTTACATTGTTTTGTAACTCCTATGTAAAATGAGACAACACACACAAAATTAGAAGTTTATGATCAATAGGCAAGATTTTTGCTCCTTTTTTAGTTCGAGGACCATTGAAAGGTTGGCAATTTTCCAAGATCTCAAAAAACATCTCATTTTGACAAGTGATATATAACAGGCAAACAATAAGAACATTTTCAAAAAATCTCGTCATCTTCGTGAGGATGGTACCTCCCCGTCTAGTTCAAAGATACAAACTTAATCAAATAATTAGGTGTGGTAATAGTCAACCGATGACATCACGCGATGGCAATATAAAAAAATGAAACACATTTGATCAAATTTTCGAATAAATAAAAAGGAGAGAGTTATATTGCTGAAAACCCATTTCAATTTTATCTCAATGTACATTTCGCACCAATTATTTTTCAAAAAGATTATGCTCTGCATGTCAAGATTTTCGTAGCAATTGAGCATGACCGATCAAAGAAGCAAGATGTAAAGTATAGGATCTTGACAAATTAAAGGGGACCCAAAAAGTGTAGCTGGCTTAGATAGGAACTTGAGGTCGAGGAGGGTTTTCTCGTTGTTGTAATTTATCAAAAATTAAAAGGGAGAAATGCAAGGAAATCGAAGAAATCAGGCCCAAATGAAAAAGAAAAAAGGAAAGGAAAAATGGATAAACAAATAAAAAAAAGAAGAAGGAATGCGGTACACGTGGTCGCAATTGAGCAGCGGTATGACGAAGCTGGGGAGACGAATCCAGACCGTCCTTGTCACGACCACCGCCCCAATATTTTTTCTCCCTTTAACAAAAGCGGCGACACCGTGGCCTATACATCAACCCCTACAATTTGAGATTCTCCTCGTGCAATTACGACTTTACCCTTCCACGCTCCTCTCTGTCTTTTTTTTTTTAATTTATAAATATTTTGGATGAAATTATATATTTTCCTTTTTTTTAAGTAGGGACGAATAACTCAAGTTCCCAAATTTCTATTCTCGGTCAATGTCTCTATGTATATTTTCGATGAATTAAAGATTTTGCAATTCTAAAGTGAATGGATGAAGCAAGATCGATGGATAGATTGATTGGGCGGATTTTAACTCGAGTGACAATTGGTTAAAATAAAAGACTTAGAGAATGGAAGGAAATTAAATAACGTTTTCTAGGTCAAATCGAGGAATTGGGGGAGCGACAAAACCTAATAATAACATGAATGAAGGTCACGCAAGAGAGATTTTTTTTTTCTTGGCAAATAAAGATTATAGTGATAATAAGAACATGTATACAAGTTCGACACGGAATTATTATGATACAAGTACATATCATTTGTCTAGGAAAATGTCAAATTAAAAGAATATATCGAAAATCATAAATAACAATTCAACCCATTCCACACGGGTCAAATCATCAAAAGAATATGACCCTAAAAATAAATGATCCAAAGGAGTTTATCATTTATTTACTATATGGATCTTAAGTCAGCGCGGCAAAAATTGATTAGTTAAGTTCATGTACGTTGATATTACCTAGAAACCGAAATTATATTGCGACGGTGCTTGGATCTAGAGAAGAAGAGGGTGAAAATAACACGCTTTGATTTCATTCAATTAGTATGATACCAAACATTAGTTAAGAAAAAGAACATTCTCGAAGGTCATGGTCAAAAATGGAGAGTGCACGGCCTCTTCTTATCTTGCTTTTGAATTCTCCACGTTGAACGTCATCTGCGTGGCAGATAGGAAGTTCTAAAATAAATTATATTATTTTCGCTAATATAGTTTTTTTAACGCTAATTGAAATTATTTTTTGGGTCTAAACGGCATGAAATTAGCCAATTAAATCATGATTAATCAACAAGGTGTACTTGAGAATCGCCCCATGTTCACACACGGACCCCCACCATCGTAATCTTGCCTTGATCTTAATTTAATCGCCTTGACAGTTAAGGAATGAGCAAGAGATTGTGAGATCCCTCTTGATCTTTTTTTATACACACGCGCGTCAAATATTTTTCCCTAAAAAATAAAAATAAAATGAAAAATCTGTTTATATCACACTCTCAAAGACATGTATTACCTACCACCGATATTTCAAAATTTATAATAATGATGATTCATAACATAGGAAAATGTACTCTTGATTGTTAAGAAATGTCCAGGCACTCCTCCTGTGCTCTTGATATTATCTATGCTACCATATAACTTAATGAAAATATTTTATCTTATAATAATCATAATATTTTCAAAAAAATAGCTATCATCGATTATTCTATTCTGTACGTAAATTTGTAAGTCTACTTTATCTTTCAAACATTTTAACTCTAAAGTTCGAATCTTTTTTATATTACATACAATCTAATCAAAAGAGGCTCACATCTTGAAATATATTATATTTCTCTTTATATACTTGTGCAATATTTTCACGGTGTCTCAATAATTTCTAATCAATAATTACTAGTTTAAGTTTTTAACAATAATTGATTTCACATTTTTTTAAATGCCATTTTTTTTATTTTTTGGCAGTCTTTTGCCAGTTAACAAATTAAACCAGACACAATTTATTTTCTTCCCCCTTTAGGCCAATTATTACAAAAGAGAACTATTCGGGAGACACGAGAAAAAACATCGTTGGATTCCCTAGAAAGAGGACAAGGTTGTCATTTCGGATCCTTCCCATCGCAAGCATACAATGCCAAAAGACAGCGAATGGAAAACAGTCCTCTAAAAATTTTCCCTTGAATGGGTTTTACAGTTACTAAAGTCGAATATAGTTTCCAAACTGATAATGATTCATGCGCTTGATCTCTCTTGTCCGTGCCAACCCTTCTTCCTTTTCTCTGTCCTCTTTCCTCTTTCGCAGTCGCCATCATCAAACAGAGGCTCCGCCAGAGAAGCAAGCAACAGCTAGTCTTTCCCTTCGGGGAGAAGCAGAGAGATCTGAAGCAACGGGAAAGCGAAAGAGAAAGAACACCAAGATGGTTTGAAGTGGGGAAGACTTCAAGGAGAAGCAAAAGCAGCTGAAAGTCATTTCCGTTTCAGCTGCTCATCGAATTCCCATAGTAAAAGCCCGAAGAAAAAAGAAAAAAAAAATTCGGTTTTGATTTTAGTTTTGGTAAGCTTCTTTGGAGTTGCGTTTGTTCTTGCGTTGGTTTTCCTTCTATGGAAGTAGAATCAGATATCGATCTCTGTGGGCTACCCAGATTTTAATTTCGACGCTCAGCTCTTTAGGTGGATGATTCTTATTTATTATCTGGGATTTTCGGACGTGCTTTCTTGATTTTTGTCCTTTCATGGAGCTAAAAAGATTGCAAAACTGCTTCTGGGTTTAAGTTGCCGTCTCTGCAGGCTCTTTCTTGGATATGGTTTTCCAATTATGGCTTGTAAATTAAATTTTGCTTAATTATGATCCGCTTGGAGGCATGAGAAGTTCTGATTCCTTTTACCAAATTCGCTCGTACCTATCCTGCGGTTCTGATTATGAATATTTGGTGGATTCTGGTAGGTAGTTCGTTCGCTTAAGAGAAGTTCCAATCTCTACATGATTCTCGGACCTGTGTTTTTATCGATCAGGTATCAGTCGTCATGTGGAGTTTGGTCTTTGTCATTTTTCGCTTGCTTTTTGCTTGAAAATCTCATCTTGATTCATCTGAAACTGAATTGAGGTGTTCTATTTGGTCGATCTTCTGGTGACTAGGTACAAGAAGATTGAGATATAAGGCTATCAACCGTGTATATAAGAATTAGTTGGTTTGACATCGAACCAATTCTTTTGTGGGTTGGTAAAATAGCTCAGCATACTTTCACTGGTTCAAGACTCGGAGTGCACTTTTTTTGGGGGAAAAAAGAAGAAGAAAAAGAAGCTGAAAGGAGTTGTTGTTCAGTAGAGATATGGCAGCAGCAGCGGCTCTTGCAAATTCTAAGGGCATGTACTCTTGGTGGTGGAACAGCCACATTAGCCCGAAAAATTCGAAATGGCTTCATGAAAATCTTACAGGTACTATTTAGTTCTTTTTCTGGATTGGAAGAGTTTAAAGATGCTGTGATCACTACTCGAATTGCTTTATTGGGAGTTTTCTGTAATGATGTTATGCATATGGCTTTTGTATTGTCTCAGCAGTTCAGAAACATGTGTTTCTGAATTCTCTGAAAGAGACGTGTGAGAGAAGGCCATGTGATGACTTTTGTGTCCACTCTTTAGCTTCAATCTTTCGGCATTGTATTTGTATCTCGACTAAAAAGGTCTAGATCCTGAAATTGCTCTTTTCCCTGATTCTGATTCTTGAAACCAAACAAGTGGTTGCTCGCTCAATCCTGCCAAGCAACTAGCTTAGAATGGAAATGGGATATTCTAGATTAAACACATTCTTTTTTCTTTTCTTTTTTCAACATAATCGCCGAATCTTGCGATGCAAATGTGCCAAACTAGGATACAACTCTTTGACATTCACGTGCTATTAGATTGTTTAATCTGCAAAAACCAACTTCGATTAGCTTGCGTCGTTTCCAGTTGTTAGAAGTATATGGGCATAGACAACTTCAAGTGAGGTAGAAGCAGCAGGCATGATCAAGTCAAAATTGGTTATCATAGCTTACTCCTAAAATGTTTTGTGGGCAGGACAATGCTTCGGCACCCCCCTCCCTTCACAGAAAAGCTCATGTTGGCAACAACAAAATTTCCTCTTTTAATTTTGCTGGACATCAGTTGTTGATGCTTAGCAGGCCAAACAGAAAACAGATGCACGTGGTGCTTCAGCCATCAGTTAGAATGATTGGAACTACTGTCTTAACTTGAATCTAGGATTTTTCCTCATTAATTTCATTATCCTAGTTGGCACATAATGACACTTTTCTGCTATATCCCAGAAGAGAGTAGCATCACTGACGATGATTTATAAGAATGAATATGAGAACACTCCTACCAGTGTGGTTTATTTGCCTTTTCTGTCAAGACTGGATCCTTATTAGATGAGAACACTCTGGCGCTTATTTATGTTTATATTCGATTATGAATGTCATGTCATGCACTTTGTGCTTTCTTATGGCTTCCACCTCCTCTCTCTCCTTGCTTTTCCATGAGACTGACATTGCACGTGTCTCATCACCTTGAACAGATATGGACGTAAAAGTTAACCAAATGATTAAGCTCATTGAAGAAGATGCCGATTCCTTCGCTAGGAGGGCAGAGATGTACTATAAAAAGAGGCCAGAGCTTATGAAACTGGTTGAGGAGTTCTATCGAGCCTACCGTGCATTAGCAGAGAGATATGATCATGCAACTGGTGTACTTCGCCAGGCTCAGAAAACAATGGCTGAAGCATTCCCAAACCAGGTCCCACCGATGCTCTCCGATGATTTGCCTGCTTCTGAGTCTGATCCTCGTACACCCGAAATGTTATTTACCGGGCGGTCACTTTTTGATTCGGAGGATTTCGGTAAGGACTCTGGAGACCCTGCTTCCAATCTACCAAGAAGGAATGGAGCTTTCACGGAAGAGTCTGATTCCATGACTGGTGGGAAGAGCTTGAAACAGTTTAACGACATGTCCGGCTCTGCAGAAGGAAGAGTACGGCGGGGTCTCAACTTCCAGGAACAGAATAGTGGTGGTGGTGGTGGTAGAAGTTCCAAAGCTGAAGCTGAAATTCAAAGCTTGAAGAAAGCAATTGCAGAATTAGAAGCTGAAAAAGAAGCTGGCCGAGTTCAGTACCAGCAGAGCTCAGAGAGATCATCTAATCTGGAATTAGAATTATCTCGCGCACAGGAGGATTGTGAGAAACTTAAAGAACAAGCCAGACAAGCTGAGGCTGAAGTGGAATCTTTGAAGGAAGCCCTTGCAAAATTAGAGGCTGAAAGGAAGGCAAATCTTATTCAGTATGAACAGTGTCTGGAGAAAATGAGTAACCTTGAGAATGGCATTTCTTCTGCGCAGAAGGATGCTCAAGAACTTAACGATCGTGCTTGTCGAGCTGAAAGTGAATCTGAAACCCTTAAGCAAGACCTTCTCAAGGTAGAAGCTGAAAAGGAAGTTGCACTTGTCCAGTGTAAACAGTGTATGGAGAGGATATCGAATTTAGAGAATAATTTAATGCAAGCTGAGGAAGACACCAAAAAGATTGTTGAGAGAGCTGATAAAGCCGAAGGAGAAGTTGAAGCTTTGAAGGAAGAGATTGCAAAATTAGCTGCAGAGAAGGAAGATGTGGCTATAAGGTGCAATCAGTGTCTAAAGACAATTTCCGATTTGGAGCATAAATTATCTATTGCCCAAGAGGAGACCCAGAGGCTGAATTCTGAGATAGAGGATGGAGTTGAAAAGTTAAGAGGTGCAGAAGAAAGGTGTCTTCTATTGGAGAGGTCAAATCAGACTTTTCACTCGGAGCTCGAATCTTTGGTGCAGAAAACAACCAGTCAAGCTCAGGAGCTTTCCGAAAAGCAGCAGGAGCTCGGGAAACTTTGGACATGCATACAAGAAGAGCGCTTAAGATTTGTGGAGGCAGAAACTGCATTCCAGACTCTCCAACATCTTCACTCCCAATCTCAGGAAGAACTCAGGTCTCTTGCTCTGCAGCTTCAAAACAGCAATCAACTTCTTAACGACATGAAAGTCCATGATCGGGGTTTACAAGATGAAATCCAGAAGATTCAAGAGGAGAACAGGAGCCTTGGTGAGCTTAATTTGTCTTCATCTCTGTCGATTAAAAACTTGCAGGAGGAGATTTTAAGCTTGAGGGCGATGATACAGAAACTTGAGGAGGAGATTGAACTTCGCGTGGATGAACGTAATGCTCTTCAGCAAGAACTTTACTGTCTGAAAGAGGAACTAAATGACCTGAACAAGAAGCATGGCTTTGTACTTGATCAGGTGTATGCAGTTGGCCTTGACCCGGAATCCTTTGGGCAATCTGTGAAGGAGTTGCGGGATGAGAACTCGGAGCTGAAGGAAATGCGTGAACAAGATGCAAGTGAGAAGGAGGTTCTTCTGCAGAAGTTGATGGTCATGGATAAGCTTCTTGAGAAGAATGTTCTCTTAGAAAATTCCCTTTCAGACTTGAACGTTGAGTTAGAAGGGGTGAGAGAGAAAGTGAACTCATTGGAAGAATCCTGTGAATCTCTCTTGCAAGACAAATCAAATTTGGTTGCTGAGAAGGACACGCTGATTTCTGCATTACAGGCCACAACGGAGAATTGCCAGGAACTTGCAGAGAAGAACAAGATCTTAGAAATTACACTTTATGATGCAAACACAGAGCTTGAAAAGTTGAGGGAAACATCAAAGATGTTAGAGGAGTCTTGTCTGTTGCTTGGGAATGATAAGTCCGTCCTGATCACGGAGAAAGAAACTTTAGTGTCAGAACTTGGTTCTACTCAGAGAGGAATGGAGGACTTGGAGACAAGATACAAAAGGCTGCATGAGCAAAGTTTGCTACTAGAGAATGAGAGAGCATCTTTCTTGAATGAAATCTCGAAACTGAAGGATATTTTGGATGTGGAAAGGCAGGAACATTCCGATTTTAAGGACCAGAATAAAGCGCAGTTGGCTGATTTAGTCTCTCAGCTCCTTCTCCTCCAAAAGGAATTGCTGTCCAAGAAAAATGAACACCATGAGGAATTGGATAAAACTATGTGTTTCCAGATTGAAATCTTTGTCTTGCATAAGTTCATACAGGATTTGAAGGATAGAAATTCTTTCCTCAAGTTAGATTGTCAAAAACTTGTGGAAGCATTCAAATCCTCGGAAGAACGAGCTGCTCAGTTGGAGCATGAAAATTCTGCTCGACAAATAGAGCTGAAGTCTCTCTCTGATCACGTTAATGTACTGCACTTGGGGCTGTCCCAGATATCCAAGATGCTTGCAACTGGTGCAAAATCTGGCTTCCAAGATGATCTCAAGGAAGATCAACCTCTTCTAGATCCTATCATTCAGAAGGTCCAAAACTTGCAGAGGTTGCTCTCTGAAACTGAGGAGGAGAATCTGCGGATGTTCACTGAAAAATCAGTCCTTGACACAATGCTGAGGCTGGGGGAGCTGGAGGTGGCTAGTCTCGTGGCTAAGATGACTACCCTTGATGACAAGCACAGGGTTCAGTCTGAGCAATTCCTTTCATTGCAGAGGGAGACCCAAGAAGTGACGGAATTTAGTGAAGATCTGGTACTGAAAGTGTTAGAGGGACTCTGCAGAGAAGAAGTGCTAAAAAGTGAAATGAAGGTTTTGCATGGACAGCTGTCAGCTGTGCGAGGGGATCTTGAACGTCTAATGGAAGATAACCACACAGTGCACGGTGAGAGAAAATCTTTGATTGATCAAGTGTCGCTTTTGAGTGAAGAAAAACGTATACTGAAAGAGGAAAATTGCATTATCTCTGACCAAACCATAAGTGAAGCTACCACTTGTCTCATTTACAAGGATTTTGTCCTTCAAAAGTTTTTGGAACTGAAGGAATTGAATAAAGCGTTGTCAGAACTTCACTTGGTCAACATGGAACTGAAGGAGAAGCTAGAACTTGCGGAGCACAATTTGGAGAAAAGGCAAACAGAGAAGTTGCAACTTGAGGGATTGGCGGCGATTTCAGAAAAAGAGCTAATATCTGTTCAGTTGGTCAATGACCATCTGAATGATGAGATAGAAAGTAAAAAGGAGATGCTGTGCCTGATGGAAAACAAGCTTCTAGAAGCAGAACAGATGGTAAATGCAGTTGCCTCTGAGAAAACAGAGTTACAAAAAGAGTTGGACCATCTGAAGACTGATTATGCTGAAGTTCAGGTGACAGGAGAAGATCGTCTGAGGCAGATTCTCAAGCTCTCTCAAGACTGTGATCATCAAAGCAAGGAAGGTGAAATTCTGCGTGAAGCAAAACAGCAGTTAGAGATGGAACTGTCCAAGTTACTTAAAGAGCACGATGATTATAAAGTCAGGGAACAAAGCCTGAGTCTTGAACTGCAAAAGCAAAGGGATGAAATTGTACAGTGGGATGAGAAATCAATGGCACTTCTCAGCGAGCTGATCTTTTCGGCTGTGCGAGAGGCATTGTTTGAAGAGAGAATTTATGAACTCAGCGAGGCATATTGGAGTTTAAGTGAATCAAAATCTGTGGAGATTGAACAGCTAAGGGATAGGGTCTCCACTTTGGAAGGGGCAAATGAAGGGCTAAATGCTAAGCTTTCTGTTTGTATGTCAGATATTGGTTACTTGAAGAATTCTGTATCTTCTTTGGAGAGTCTTACCTGTCTGTCAAAACAACTCAAGAAACCTGCTGATCACAATGTTACGGTAATGTTTTTAAGTTTTTCTTGGTTAATAGGTCACATTGAACAGAATTCACTTGGTAGTGAGGAAAATTTCTAGCATATGACCTTTTCGTTTTCTTGCCTCTACCAATTTAGGCCTGCCACTATTGGTTACAGTAACCAGGCCTTATGAATCTCTCCTCTATTATTGGATGTTTGTTGCACCCCGGATCATTCCCTTCTAATAGTGATAACAGCCTCTGTTGTGTTGGTGATCCACAATTTTGCTTTAGGAAGTTTATGCAAGCGTTCCTTATTCTCTTCGATCCCTGTGGAGTTCATACATATGCCTTTTTGTCGCTTTGATGAGAGTTTTTGTGTTTTGAAATATTTTCTTGTGCTAGATATTTGTGATCATTGATGTGATTTATGGTTTTTGTCCTACCTATTTTCAGGATGCCGAAGTGACTGGTGACCAGGACACTGATAAAGATCAAGAGGCTGTTGGAGATATTACATCCACTGTATCAGACGGATCATCAGAGATCCAGGATTTGCATAGGAGAATCCAAACCATTGAGAAGGCACTTCTGGAAATGGAGAGGGTTGCGACCCAAGAAAAATCGCAAAGTAAGTCCGAAATAGAGGCCGCAATGGAAGAGATTGAGAGGTTAAAATCCAAAATCAGCTTGGATCAAGAAAACAGTTTGGGCAGCCAAAATGGACCTGGTGGACTTAATGACGGTGTTGCAAATGGTGTGATGCTGCAAAAACCCAAAACTGAGATAACTGAAGCGGAGAATGAACTTTTGACTAAGGACATCATGCTTGACCAGATCTCTGAGTGCTCATCAAAAGGTTTAAGCAGGAGAGGAACTTTGGAGGCTGATGATCAAATGCTTCAGCTGTGGGAAAGTGCTGAAAAGAGTGGGAGCCCCGAGGTGAAAATGGGGAAAGCACGAAAGGGAACTGTCTTGTCGAGCGACTTCCATGAAGTCAAATCCCATGGGGAACACCGGAGCCTGAATCCTTCTACCGAATCGCTTCTTGAGAAGGAGCTGGGAGTCGATAAACTAGAGATCTCCGGGAGTTTCGGAGGGTCCCAATCTCAAGGAGGCAACAAGAAGAAAGTACTGGAAAGGCTAGATTCGGATGCTCAAAAGCTGACAAACCTGCAGATAACTGTGGAGGACTTGACGAAAAAGGTGGAAAATACCAAGAAGGCCAAAAAGGGGAAGAGCTCGGAGTATGACGTCGTGAAGGTTCAGCTGGAAGAAGCTGAGCAAGAGATTGCTAACTTGTTGGAGACTAATAAAAAACTTTCGAAGAGCGTTGAGGATGGTTTCTACTACGACGATGCAAAATCTGTTAAAGAGTCGGACAACAGTGGGAACATCAGTAGGAGGAGGATATCTGAGCAGGCTCGGCGAGGCTATGAGAGGATCGGGCGGCTGCAGTTGGAGGTGCAGAAAATACAGCTCCTTTTATTGAAGCTGGATGAGGAAAAGGAAAGCAAAGGTGGGAAAACCAGCATGCTGGAGCGGAAAACAAGAGTTCTTCTGCGAGACTATTTGTATGGCCGGAACAACCAAAAGGGTAAGAAAACGTCCTTTTGTTCGTGCATGCAGCCACCTACGAAAGGCGACTGAGCCTTTTCTTATAGAGTTAGTCATCGGTTTTACTAGAACTAGTTTCTGTCTATAATCTTTCTATCATAGAGTTGCGAAGTCCGTATTTTGCTGGTGTTTTGAGAAGAGGACTAGGTCTCTTCAATGTAGAGATCCTTTTTTGTACATGAAAGGCCCTATCCTACCAAATGTTGCTGCCTTTTTCATTCTGTCTTGCTGTGATGTTTACTCTCTGGTGTTTCTCTGCATATATTTCATCTTCCTCATTGCAGCATATACTTTCACTAGATTATCGTTTATTTAGCTCCGTCCAAACGGAATAAACCAAAGTTGGTCCGACCATGGTCGAGGACTGTATCTTTCGCCTACATGGGAGTCGATCAGCGAGAGAGGAGTCTCGCTTTATGCAGCCGTCGTTGTAGGACCTGAAGGATTGTGCAGTAGTGAACAAAAAGCTTGAGCTGATTCTTGCTTGGTTGTGTTGATCTGAAATAGGGTTATCAATCAAGTGCGAGGTAGAATCTCGCTTTTTAATATGGTACCGATTGAGTTTGAGTTTGATTCCAGTGAAAGAAATCTCATAGCTGGCCAAATTGTGATGTCTCTCTAAATTTATGCACCTCTCTCCTGATTACATCTAAAATTTATCCGAGGTTTTTCCTCTGCCAAAAGGAGAAAGAGGAAAATTGTATCCCATTCCAACTGAGATAGAAAAAAATATTCATAAGAACGAGATGGATCACATAGCCTTTTTTGTTTAATCAATGAAAGAGCGAGAAGGGACAATTAGCGCTCGTGACCCCTCCTAGCATTATCAAAAAGTGTCTCACACCCGTTATGTAATGTTCTGCTTCGGCTATAATTACTCTGCACCATCCTTGGCCAAATGTCCAAGGTTAGTGTGCGTGTAACTGCAGACTTATCAAGATGCCTGCAATCAATAAGTTTCTCTGCGTGAGTTTTGTCCAGAGGTTTGTTCACGACATGAATCGAATAGAATTTCAATAACCATGTGAAGATGTAGCAAACACATACCAAGATTGCATTTGAATACATATGAGTCGGCGAATAGCCAAATATGTACCAATGCTGCAATTAATCACTAGCTTATGATGAGTGAATGCTAGTCGTAAGAGCGCATATATATATTTTAAATTTCAAAGTACTAGAACTATCCATTTGACCTATTTTTCCTCTAATTTGTCATAGGTACTCAAGCCAACATTAGGGATCCAATTTCGTCCAAATAATATGAGATAGGAATGATCGAGCTCAACACGTCTTCTATAGATCCTGTTCTTCTATTTCAGTCATTGGTCAGCACCGACGAGCGATGCTATAGAGAGTTCTCAATCATTACGTTACAACCCATCATATTTCATGAAAGGACGTTGTCAAATGGAAATGCAGCTCATAAATTAAATGTCAGAACCTCTTTCGAAATCAAATTGATTTGGCATCATAATGAGACTGAATTAATGAAAAATTTATTGGATAATTCGACATTCCCTCATTTTCCGGATGGATATTCAATATACAAATCAATGAAGACAATAAATTGAAGTTATGAAACTCATGTCCGCACGGTTCGTCAGGCACTTGACTTTGTGATTGCTCAATTATTGCAATAAGTACTTGCATGATTGGTGGCGAAGCTTCCGATTGATGGATGAGGCAAATGTCGCCTAATTAAAATTTGGGACCGTACCAGTTAAAGTCGCTTCGTTCTTTAGAAGATTAGGGAAATGATGCTACCTCTCAATGGACCCTCCGCTGTCCAATCTGCTTTACAATCACATTAAGTGTAGATGAGGATGTGCACGGATGAACTAATCCAGGGTCTCCGTGAAGGGCATTTTTCAATTGATGATATTTGGTCACATGCCCCAATTATTTGGGGATGATTGGCAATGGATTAATGTGGGGGAGTTGGTGGCCGGTTGTAATCTTTGTATGATGATCCGGATTTGATTATGATCGTGACATTGATTGGATTTTCGACTTTTGCTTTGGAGGGCATACGGTGAATGGCTCATTTATGTTTGTCAAAGCTCTCAAAGAGAATCGATGATATAAAAAATGGGGTATCTTTTTTGCCATAAAAAAGGCAAAATTGTGCACGCACACCATTATTGAAAAGGGTAATTAGCGTTTGTTTTCCTCGCTTTTAGGTTTGGACTCGTAACAGCCGCGTGTTTCGCCTAAAAGTCGATGAAATGCCTTTAGAATATTGATTGACCCATACCAATGGGCAAAAGTTGTGAACGTTGGTTCTTTTGTTCATTTTTAAATGAGAAATGGGGAAACTGATCAGAAAAGATATACTAATTATATCGTAAAATTTTCAACTACATCAATGTAATTTTAAACATTTTCGTGATGGTACCAATTTAATTTAGATCGGACATTGTTGATGTGAATGCCAGCCATCTTACTTGACACGGCTGGCATTGATGTAGATATTTTTAATTTTTTTTCTTTCCCTTTCTTTTTGTAAATGATTGGCCGCCGGCCTTGCATGGGTGAGAGTCACCTTGCTAGCCATAAGTGAGGGTTTGCCTTGCCAAGCTATGCCTAGGCAAAGTGCCAAATTTAGTGAGGCTAATCCTTACACATGCCAAGGTGAGGCTCGCCCAGGCAAGGCCAACTCACATTGGCCGTGAATTGTGGTCGTTGGCGGCAAAAAGAAAAGGAAAAGAAAAGAAAGAATTTAAAAAAGAAAAAAGTTTATAAAAAGAAATGTCCATATCAGTGCCAACTATGTTATGTAAAACGCTCGACGTTCATGTTGGCAATTTCCGAAGTAAATGATTTGAATGGACCGAATAAACTTATGACTTTTTTAGTACTTTTTCTTAGGAAATGTAAATGATGAGGAATCAAAAGATACTGATTCTGTGAAGCATGGTTATTAGTCATGTAAAAGTACCGCAAACATGAAAATAAACTAGAGATGTACAAAGTGTGTTTTGTGGACGGATTGGCGGTCCAATGCAAAGAATACAACATGGATATTTGTACTTATAATTCAAAGGCAGCTAAGTACTGAAAACTCCCTACATGGCTACTATCATTCAGCAAAACTTATTTACAGACGGTTACAATTTCTGGCCTCCTCGCCTCCACTACTTGGACGGTTGCATAGGCTCTACTTCCCTATTGGCGTCCTTCCATTAACACTGAATCTATCGATTTCTTCGCCCTAGCGCTCAGCTCAATGACATCTCCGTCGGTCAGAATTGGATATTTTTGTCGACTGGTTGCACTTCACCAAACGGTGATTCTCAACACCAGGCCATTTTTCCGTTCGTGTTGTCATTCAAGCAAACTCCTGTCGACTAGGCAGTCTAGGCTATGGACTACAAAACTAGGAACATCTTTTATCTTTTTTTAGTGTGAACAACGTGCTTGCGAATTTTCTCAATACATCCCATAAGTGTAAACTTGTGTATCTCTGATAATTAATCCGTGTGGGAGGAACATGAGATTGTCGGGATTGGATATTTTTTAGGGAAGTTGTTTGTTTTTTTGCTTTACTTTGGCCTGCTGGAAAATGTTACATTGAATATATGAAGCTTGGCAAGATTGATTCCATGGATCTACTCGGAAATTGGATTGTGGAATTAATAGGTAGTTCTCAATTCTAATTTTTTGGAATTGGTTTTTAGTGGGCAATTCCCGATTTCAGGGTAAGAACCGCCACCTGGACTTTGCTCACCTCTAGATTTAGTGACGACATTTTAATGACTTGATTGTGCTCTCCGTCGTACCGTTTGGTATATAGTGAAATATTGTATTACTCTTCCTGTAATCTAGGTCCACGAACCGCATAAATTCAATATCCGATATATTTTCTGATTTTTGTATTCCTACATTGTTATTGTTGTTTTTGATAGCTTATTTTGCACAACTTTGTACGTGCGCAGCTCAATTGCGAAGTGGCAACCTCTACCTGAGTGGCCCACGACCACCCTAGTGGCGCACAGTATGGAGGGGAGAGAGAGGTGAATAAGGAAGGAAAGAATGTGGCGGTCGGAGGCAGGAGGGGGTGGAGACGGCGGACGACGGCGTTAAGGTGGGATGCCGGTGGACGGAGGCTCGGCATGACTAATGCAATGGCTGATCGTGGCGGGTAGAGAAGAGACCCAATCCTAACGGATTTTCTAAAGAGAAGGTTATTTTGTGATTTCTCCTTGAAGTTTTGTTTCGACATATAAAAGGTATCTAAATTTATTATTGTTTCGTAATTTTTTTTAAAAATACTTTAGAAAAATGATAATATTTTCTGTTTTTTTTTCCATTAAAATGTGTTCATTGACTAGCTTGTGACCCAAAAATTAGAAAATTGAGAAAATTAAAGTTATTTTCCATGAAACAAATGGGATTTAATAGGTTATTTGATTCGTGGAAAATGCATAATCTGAAAAAGAATATTTCATTAAAATGATTATTTGTATCTTTTATAAAAAATGAATAAATAAAAATATTTTCGTAATTCATGAAAGTCGTTAAACATAAATTATCGCAAATAAAGAAAATACATTTCATCGATTAATTATTTTAGATAATAAAAAATCTTTTTTTGTTCCTGAAATAATAAAACCTAGATTATTAAAGAATGAAATTGTAATTCTGTTTTTGAATTTTTTTTCTATAATTTCGATTCGGTTTGATCCAATCCAATTTTATTTTTAATATATGCTCTTCTTGCCCAAGGATCTGCAGTGCGATTTCTTGCGACGGTGACAGAGAGAGAGAGACGGCCCTACTCTCCTACCGAATGCTGCTGCCATACCCGCCCGTGCACCGCCGTCGTTTTCAAGAATCTCAAGAAAATATACGGAAGAAGGAAACAGAACAGGACAAATTTCAAACAGAGCGGGGGAAAAAAAACACAGGGGAAAGAGGAAAAAAGGGAAAAAGGAGTGGGGATGGACCGGATGGTGGTGCCAGTTGACCCTTCCCGGTGCCCGAATTCTTTTGGTTTTTGAACGTTTGAATTCCCATCTCGGCGTTCCGCTTTCGCTTTCTTTCCAGTTCCTTTTGCCGCTGCGCGTCCCTGTCTTCCCTCGCCTCCGCACACCGCAGAACGAGAGCTTGCACCTAAATGGACCCGTCGATTGTTGAAGCGCAACTGTCGGCTGAGTAGGAGAATCTTGTTCGGGGTTCTCCATTTTCTTGAAACACCCAACTCTTCGTTCTTCGTAATATCACCACCGTCCTGTGCTTCAAGGTATCGGGTTTCTTGTTCTTTCTCGCGTTCTTGCGCCGTTTTTCTCCGTGTAGGATTCGATGTTTCTCTGGTGGTTTGCTTCTTCTTGTTTGTTCTTGCTGTTTCGACGAGAAATTCGAGTGCCCTTTTTTCCTTTTTTCCCTCGTGGGTGCTGAGCATGTTTACTCGCGCTTGAATTCAGCATTTCCAGTAATTTCTGTCGCTTGCTTGCGCAAGAAAATGGCAAGCTGGAGGGTCTTGGGCTTTTAACTCCAGTTTCACTACGTAACAGAATGTTGATGGGTTTGGGATAAGATTATTATAAAGGTAGGGTAAAGCCACGGTTTTCAGACATTTTTATCGTCCCAGTAAGGAGGTCGCTTGGTAGTGGTTCGTTTCATTGTGAATTTGGTTTCTTGTATAATATTAGATGCACGTACGAAAAGAATTTCTCTTCTGACTGAGTAAAGTGGAGTAGGCCATCGTATTCTTCTCCTCTTTCTCGTAATATATGTTATTGGGGAGAGCATCGGAATTGGTGATCTCACGTTTCTTGTGCTGTCCTCTATCTATGCGCTGAATATATGCTAGGCGTTTTTCTGGAGTTCCCAACAGTGGAAGAGCTAAGGATAAGGAATGGAGCAGTATGAAGTTTTAGAGCAGATTGGAAAGGGTTCCTTTGGGTCTGCTCTTCTCGTGAGGCATAAGCACGAAAAGAAAAAGTGAGGTCCCCTGACTTGCGGATCATATACAGAAGAAAATGGTGCATATGCTTACTTTTGTTGATTCGGAAGATGTTAATTCTCTTATGGCTTTTCATTCTTCTTCCAGATATGTCCTTAAAAAGATTCGTCTTGCTCGCCAAACTGATAGGGCCCGTCGATCTGCTTACCAAGAGGTTAGTGTTATCTCTTAAATTTGTGGATCTGTTGTTTGCATTTTATACAGTGGTTCTGATGCATTCTTTTGGTCTTAAACATGTAGATGGAGCTTATATCTAAAGTACGTAATCCTTTTATTGTGGAGTACAAAGATTCCTGGGTAGAAAAGGTTAGCTACTTGTGTCACCATGAATCCATTTCTTAATTATTTTCTGTTCTTCCTCCTTTTAAATAGCAATTTTAGCTTACTGTTTCCTCTTGGTATGTCACATTGCAACTAATGTTTGGTCCTATAATTAATGACTGCTAATTGCACTTTCAGGGTTGCTATGTTTGCATAATAATAGGTTACTGCGAGGGAGGAGACATGTAAGCACCATCCAATTATTAACTGAGAAGATCATTTCTTGTATAAATCATTTTGCAATTTTGGTGACATCAGCATACTACTACTTGTTATTCAGGGCAGAAGTTATAAAAAGGGCTAACGGAAACCATTTTCCAGAAGAGGTTGACACTTCCAGCTTAGCTTTTACATTATAATCCCATATTCATGACCACGGTATCCGTCTGATGTCTAAGTGTTGTAATCTATTTCATTCTCATACCGGAACCTGAATGATTTGCAGAAAATTTGCAAGTGGCTGGTGCAACTCCTCATGGCACTTGATTACTTGCATTCAAATCATATTCTCCACCGTGATGTCAAGGTATTTGGCATCTTTTCATGCAGTTTGTGCTAGGGTATTACTCTGTTTCATGTCCCAATTTGCAAAATGTGCGATGAGCTAAAGATGTTCCAATTTGCTTCAGTGTTCAAATATATTTTTGACAAAGGATCAGGACATACGTGTAGGTAAGTAATCATTTTTGCTGGTACTCCTTTTGCTTTTGCTTGACGATTCTCACTAAATGTATTGGTTCTGTGTGTGTTTATATTACCTGATTATGGTGTTGCAATTATGTGAAATGAAGTACATGCTGGTGCAGGTGATTTTGGTCTTGCCAAACTGTTAACTTCTGATGATCTTGCTTCTTCGGTGAGTATGATGGTGTAAAGGAGCATAACTTTCTCTTCTTTCCTGTAAGGATTTTATAAACAGTTGTTGCTATTAATTGCAGGTTGTCGGTACTCCTAGTTATATGTGCCCTGAGCTTTTGGCAGACATACCATATGGTTCAAAATCAGATATTTGGTCTCTAGGTATTGCTTTCTGAATATCTAAGCACTTGCTTGGACTTTCAGTTGAATTTCTGGTTTTACAGTGAGGCTCTCTTTGCAGGATGCTGCATATATGAAATGACTGCTCACAAACCTGCATTTAGAGCTTTTGTAAGTTTTTCCTTTTTGATAACAAAAAAGCTTTCATAAGTTCTCAATTTGCTTTGCTTTTCAGATATTGTTTCTGATAATATTATGTTATTTCTCTTTGTTACAACTTATCTTATATCCCTCTTGAAGTAAAGTAACTACAGTAGAGCTGTTCTCCCTATCAGTTGTTAAATTGTGTGGTCCTTATGTTAACCTTTCAATCTTGGCAAAGTTCTTTTCTCTGATAATCATATTGTTGTGAGGTTTTCTGCATATACAGAGCAATATTTCCTTGGTGCTTTCCTGTCTTACTGTTGTTTTGGCCTATTTCTCTGAATTGCAGTGGAGTTCATGCTCTTTTATTATTTTAGTGCTTCAGAATGCAGAGAAGTGATGATATATTTGGTTTGGTTTGGTTTGGTTTGCTTGTTCATTGGTTGAAGAGAGTAAAATGATGCATGTTGAGCTCAATCCATGAACTGTGATAAATGGTTTAGGATGCATGTAGAGCTTTACAAAGTTTTAAGGATTCATTAAATTCTCTTCAAAACTTATACATTTCCAAACATTTAATTTACTATTGTCTACTTTGGTGAACAGGATATGCGAGCTCTCATTAACAAGATAAATAAATCTATCGTGGCTCCATTGCCAACAATGTACACTGGTGCCCTGTGAGTTCTCTCTATCTACCTGTAAATATCTTGCCCTCACATTCCATATTGTGGAACTCCATTATGCATCAATGGCTACTTATCTCTCTGAATTGGTTATAACTTGAAGTTATTGGCATGTTTTGAATACTTAAATTGGTCATGCTGTATTGACCTGGTCTTTCATCCTGTTTATTGTTACTTCAGGCGCGGGCTCATCAAGAGTATGCTGCGGAAAAATCCTGAGCTAAGACCCAGTGTATGTCCCTCTCCCTGCTTCTCTCACACCAAATTTCCTCCTCCTTACATTTGTTGTTGTCTTACACGTTTGTGTTGAGGTTGACTTTGTCTTGAAGATAATGTTTTTATTGTACACTATATTTATTCTCTATTTCCGTCTGATTGCTTAGCTTAGGTTGTTTCAGCATGACATGGGGCATTGTTCACCTCTATCTTGTTCTATTAACTCACAAATTTGAACCATGTTGTCTTTCACAGGCTGCAGAGTTGCTCAATCATCCCCATCTTCAACCTTATGTTCTTAAGGTTCATCTCAGATTGAATAGTCCGAGAAGGAATACTTACCCCATGGACTGGTGTCAGCCTAATTATATGAAGAAAATTAGATTTGTGGAGCCAGAACCTGTTTCCATTTCATTAGATAGAGAAAAGAGGTGGTCGTTCAGTAATGACCGGACCTTGAATCCTAGCATTTCTGGAACTGAACATGATTCTTTCTACTCTATGCGAAGAGCACGGAATTTCTCCATTATTACTGATAAGTTTGCAGAGATGTCAGTTGACCATTCCTCGGAAGAAAATGTGATCTTCGACTCCAAATTCGCAAAGCTTCCAAGCATAGCCAAAAGCCCAAGATTGAACCCAGCAAAAACTGTTGCTGCTCCCAGGAGGCAGTCAACTCTGTCAACATCCCACGTTGGTCCAAAATGCGAAGTGGTAAGTTGTAAAAGAAAGATTAGACTCAATGAATTCGTTCTATTTTCTTCTGCATATGCAGTGTCCTCTGAGGGCTATCCATCTCCAGTCATCAAATTCATAAATTAGTAGCTTTTTCAGGAAATTTCCTTGAGGGGCATTTGGTTGTTTTTCCCCCGGCTTCTGTTGTAATTACATACATGCCTTGCCAAACTTGACAGCTGTCAGCCTTTGTCTATATTTGTCACATTGTTGCTATAGTTATTCATATGAAATTATGCAAGACCTAAGCTTTAGCGAAAGGGAAGTGCATCTTACAAGTTTTTTAAACTTAATAGAGGGAAATGCTTTGACATGTTGGAAGCATAGCTGATTTTTCTTTTTTTTTGTTTGCTGTATTCATAGTTCGTGCATAAATTTAACTCTCCTTTTTGGATCTCATTTGTTTCAATAATTTGTAGCGTCTGCAGTCACGCACTCCAGGAAATATTTCTCAACCATCACGTAGAGTCTCTCTTCCATCATCAGCAACATCCGTCGCCTCTGCAACTCCATATAAGACAAGTGCAGGCCTCCTTCACAGAATCCAGTCTCCAGATGTCTCTGTCAATTCCCCGCGGATTGACAAGATTGCAGAATTTCCCTTAACATCTCCTGAAGGCTCCCTTTTACCCACTCCTAGAAATTCTTCAACGTCCCCTCAGTGCTCATCCCCCTCACCTGTGACCGTCCGTTCAATCACTAAGGACAAGTGCACAGTCCAGATTCTGGATAAGGCCCACCATGCTGAACATAACCATGAAGTTGATGTTGCAAGCCATTCATCTTTCGAGTCGCGGCAGCACCGGTTTGACACCTCGTCGTACCGGCAGCGAGCTGAGGCATTGGAGGGGTTGCTGGAATTCAGTGCACGGCTGTTGCAGCAGCAGAGGTTTGATGAGCTTGGTGTGTTGCTAAAGCCATTCGGACCCGAGAAGGTGTCGCCAAGAGAAACTGCTATCTGGTTGGCCAAGAGCTTTAAGGATACTGCAGTGAAGTGAGCTGCTGGTTTCAAGTGAATGGTAATATACTTGTACATGACTTCTTCGGTGTCTTTAGGTTTACGTGTCTTAGATTATGAGGTAGTATGCGGTATGTGTGTGGAGAACTATAGAAATTTGACGGTATGCGCTAGGAACTTGCTTCAGGTGGCTTTATTGATGCGGGTTCTTGAATCTTGATGTATCTGGATTTCTACATCCATTGAATGTGATGTTCTTGGATTGCGTTTGACATTTTTAGATCGAATGTTCAGTCATGCTAGACTGCTAGCCATGTATCAAGAGGGTGATCTGAACTTCATCCATGTGAGGGTTGATATTTTCCCGGAAGCGATTCTATTCAGTAAAACGTGATTTGGAGCTTGAATAATCGTTGAACATCAGTGTCTGTGCAGAGATCTACTGTTTCTTTCTGCCGCCATATACTTGTGTTCGTGCTTTGCGAGTCGACCATGGTCACGATTCATGGTTGTTCCTCGATTTTCGAAAAGAACCAGAGGGTACACGAAGATTCATGTAGAAGTCCATTTAGAAAATCTTTGTTCGGTTCCAGATCATTGCTACGTCTCTGACTTTGTGGTCCTAGCGTGAGCAATGGCTTATTGCCTATCGAATTCTGTGTTGATCTTTCGATGAATGAATCCATTCCAATGCGATGCATTTTGGATTATTGCATTTTGGATTTTTTTTTCTCTGATTTGGTATAAAATAGTAAAAATTGTCGTAAAAATGGTAAAAAAAAAGATTAATATCATAAAAAAACTTGTTATACTTGTGATAGATTTACCTTAAATTAATATTTTGATTATAAAATATCTTAGACTGATATACTTGTGACAAATTTTACCAAAAAGCTAAATGAATACATTTTGATAAAAAAAATTTCGGTTAAATTAGATTAATATCATAAAAAAACATAAATGAATGGTAAAACTTCAAATTAATACATTCTTCAACTCTTATTTATCACTCAAATTTATAAAAATTACAAGAAAGTAATTTCATATGTATTTTTGCTTCGAGTTTTAAGATTTTTAATATCGTAAAACTTGTCACAAAAATACATTTTCATTTTAAAATTTTTAAAGAATACAATTAAGTTTATAATTCATCATGAAAGTCCAATCAAATCTCAAAACTTTTAAAAAGTGTAATTATATCTTAAAATTTTTCAAATTGGTCTAATTAAGTATTTTCCTTAATTGTAATTTTTTGAAAGCACTTTTATAATAAATTTTAAATTTCAATTGTATTTTTAGATGTTTTAGAACTCGATTGCATTTTTATAATATGATTGCATTTTTGAATGTTTTAAGATTCAATTGTATTTTTAGGACATGCTTATGAAAATTTTACGAGTGAATTACACTTTAAATTTTATGAATTCTAATGCATTTATTCTTTTAATATTTTATCCTTATTAATTTCTAGAATAAGAAAATTGAAAATAAATATTAGCAGAGGCATCAGGACTCAGGAGACTTAAGTTCGCGCCGCGCCCTCCTCCCGGAGGAGTCCTCCGCCGGAATTGCTGCCCGGTCGTCACTCCAGAATCTCCGAAGAGGACGGTGAGATAAGGACGATGGAGAGAGCGAAAGCAGAGACGGCGACGGTGATGCAGCCCTACGAGCTCTCTTACTCCGATCTCGTCCTCCTGTCATCACCTTGCCGTCATTCGCCGCCGCCGCCGCCGCCTTCTTCCTCGTCGGAGGCGGAGCTCCGGCGGCTCGATTCGATCCGGGGGAGCGTGATGGAGGCTCTCGGCCCCGCCGGCCCTGGCCTGCTGTGCGTGAGGGACGTCCCCGAAGCTTCCGCCCTCCGCCGGCAGCTTCTTCCTCTCGCTCGCCGCCTCGCTCTTCTCGATCCCGAGCGTCGCAGGAGCATTCTCCAGGTATTCTCGCCGATCACTAGCCTCCTTTTGTTTTTAAAAATATGTACTTGCGCGGCAGTGATTGGTGATTATCTGGTGTCATTCCGCAATGCGTATTCGATAAAGAGAATGGAAATTTTTGGCCGCAAATGGTAGTTTGTAGACTTGAGATTGTATTGTTGGTGAGCTATCATCTCATGCCATACGCGCAGTATACTTATGACTTATCTGGGTTCGGAAATGACTCTGTGTAGGTTTTGTCTCTCGTGCCATTTGGTTGGCAATTTATCAGCATTGTGGATGCTTCTGTGGTGTATTGTAGGAGCAGAAGTGGAGACATCGTGTGAAATACACTCGAATTGCAGCAAGTGCGACTTGTGAGAATTTGTATTTCATTGATCATGGATATAACCTGTGGGATATATTGGCATCTTGATTAGGTTAGTAGAACATAGAGATCAGGAAGAATCATGTGGAACTAAAATATTCAAGTTGGGAAGGAGCGTGGAAGGAATGGTGTTAGTGAGTGGGAGGACAGGGATCAACTCCCAAACCTCAAAGGTCAAGGATGACATAGAATTTGTTATCATGAAGTTTGGTTGAGCTTTATCTTTAGTCCAAATTCTCAATGTTGTTTACTGTGTTGTTGGTGCATATTCCTTCTCGAAGAACCTTGGTATTTATTATCTTATGTAGTTTTTTATCTTTCCTTTGGGTTTGGGTATCTTATTCTCTTATTTTGAATGTCAGGCTCATCAACTGGGGACTGATGTTCCTATGAAGGATCCCCATAGAAGTGTCTCCTCTTTTGCTATGCAACTGAGATATGCTCAAGGTGTGGAGCTTGCTCAAAGCAAAGGAAGTAGTAGCATAAATTGTTTAGATTCAGAAATGGACAGTCTTAACTTGGATGTTACAATGGAATTTCAGGACAAAGAGTTTGATCATCTTGGGTTTGTTTTCAAGAAGCTAGGTTATTTGATGATGGAACTGGGGCTTGGTCTTGCACGAATATGTGATGGGGCCATTGGTGGCCATGAGTTAGAACAAAGCTTAGTGGAATCGTGCTCTGCTAAGGGGCGTCTTATTCACTACCATTCGAGGGCAGAAAACCTTGTTCTCAATCAAGATGCGAGAAGACTCGGATCCAAGCAAGGAATTGCTAAGCAAAAGAAGGTAGATGAGCATGCTTTCTGTAATGGAAGAGAACCCCAACCAATTCCTCAGAAGAAGACAAATGGTGTTGAAGCCAAGTCTCGTGGGTCCAATTCCAATCTATGGCAGCAGTGGCATTATGACTATGGCATTTTCACTGTTCTAACAGCTCCTATGTTTCTTTCACCTGCTTTTCCACCAGAGCCAAATTCCGATTGTGAAACTTCAGCAGCCAGAGTTGAAGAGTGCCCTTACCCGGATGGTCTGACATACTTGCAAATTCTCAATCCCATTAGAAATGGTGTCTTCATGGTGAAGACATCTCCTGAAAGTTTCATAATTCAAGTGGGTGAAGCGGCTGATGTCTTGTCCAGGGGGAAGCTACGCTCAACCCTTCACTGTGTGTGCAGACCACCAAAAGTTGATAATGTGAGCAGAGAAACCTTTGTTGTGTTCTTGCAGCCTGCATGGAGTAAAACTTTCTCTTTATCTGATTATCCGATGGATCGGTTACCGTCATACCCTGAAGTAGCTACTGATAATACTTGTCTCGCTGAGCAAAACAGGACGAAACTGATTGATGAAATCCAGAAAACCGTCCCTCCCCTTCTCTCACGGTTGAAAGATGGGATGACTTTTGCTGAATTTTCACGGGAAACTACAAAGCACTACTATAGCGGCAGTGGCTTGCAGTCCAATAGATTGTCGGATCTTTGATGATGATTGACTGCATATTTTCAGTTTAACATTTGCTTTTTCAGATTTTCTCCTTTTCATGCGCATAGGGATTTTTTTCCTGCTCATATTATGTTACCCCTCTTGATCGATGCAAGGCTTTATACTGACATTCTCCCTTTCAAACACCTGGAAAACTAAATATTGTCTAAAAAAAAATCAGAGATGATATTTAAAAAGTTTGCTTTTGATCGATTTAGAGGATTACGCATTCAGGACACTAATATTTTTACCGTTGATTTCTTCTGCAGATGCTAAGTTCTTGTGAATCTTTTGCAACTTATCATCTGTTTTGTTTATTAGTTACTTGCATTATGATTAGCCTTACTTCCTGTAGACAGAAAGAGTTGACCGTGGAGAAACTTTCTTGTTTTGAGCGATAATAACTTTTTCACTAGCTTTTCATGGTGACTGCTACTCGACATACCTCATTAGTCATTCATATCATAGTTACTACAAAGATTGGGAATCAAATCCCAGTTGAGTTTCTTTAACATAGTACAGAGGGCTCACAAATTTACTTGCTCACGTAGATAGTGTGTTCTCAATTTCTCTGCCTTCCATTCCCTATTTACCTTGTCAATAAAAGCTTCGATTCTTCTTCTCAATTCATCATCATCGTCATTATTACTTTCACTTTTATCATCTTCACACTTGTTGTTGTAGCTCCTGCCTTCCATTTCTAAGTTTTCAGTGATGCATAACTCCATAACCTCTGGCGATGTCTCCTCATGTTTGGGTGGCTGCTCAAACTCTATTCTCTTCTCATCGATCACACTGTTGTGGGTGAGAATTGGAAGATGAAACTCACTGCCTTCTTCAGAATTCGAGCTGGGTTTTGGGGCCATGAGGATGATGACTATGAGTAAATTGCAGAAACAGAAGACGACGAGAGAGTTGGATGCTACCTGAGCTACCAATTCTGTGGTGAGATCCAACATTGCTCCAAGGACAATTTGGAGCAGAAGTGAACGAGAAAATAAGGAAAAATGCTTCAAATTTGATAGCAGAACATATGTTGGCAAGGCCCTTTTATAGCTTCTGTGAGAGAGAAGTGTGATGGGGAAGCTTTTCTAGCATAAGCTGTTGACCTGATAAAAGAGATGTAGTGTTGAAGCAACTGAGAATTGGGATATTATATGCTCGTTTTGCTAGAGCACTTATATTTGTGATGGAGAAGTGTGACGGAGAAGCTTTTTGAGCATAAGCTGTTGACCTGATTAAAGAGGTGTAGTGAGAAAGCTACTGAGAATTGGGATACTATATGCTCGTTTTGGTAGAGCATTTATTAATACTTGTGAAGCCTCTTGCTAGCCTGGCCATCGAAGTTCTCTCAATTTTTCTAGTATCAAGTGCATTGTCCAGAGAGAGACCCACGTGCAATGCAATCTCCCACGAAATCGCAGCTTCTAATATCGTCAGATGACATGATTATTTACGGTTTAGGTTTGGATTTGAGATTGTTCCAGCTCGGGCTGAAAGTACCTCTAGACCAAACCGAATCATGCCCTCCAATCGACTTTTAGGTGAAAATAAAAATACCAAGTTAGCCTCAAAGATAAGAGAAGCACGCGGATGTGACGACCAATCGCCACGTCATAGATAGACATCGCCTGATAGGTAGGCAAAAACGACCGTGGCAATGTAGTTTTGTTGGGAGGCCCTTTCCAACGCCCGTTGTTTGTCCCCCAACTAACACATGGAGGAACAGAGTGTGGGGTAACTTCATGCAACCACTCGGTTGACTCTATTTTATTTTTGTCCTAGTGAAGTTTGAGTTCTATGTGTTGACTTGTACGTGAGGCATTAGTAAAGCAGGGTTTCACATTGAATAGTAAATGTGGAAAAATATAGCCAGTTGAGTAAATCGAGAACTTTAGGTCATGTCATTTTTTTATAATCTAGGGCACGAGAGCATGAAGACTTGGCTGTCCGGAGGCTTATGGACGCCCTATAAGCATATTTGATATCGTAATAGCTGAAAAAGAGATGCCATCTCATTCCTACGTGCCTTAATCAACTGAATGAACCACATCGCTTGTATTTACACTCCATACCTCATTTAAGGTCAAGGCTAAAGTTGATATAAACCAATCAAACGGTGGGTCATGTCATAAATGATTTGATGTAAATTGACCCATTTATTCATAATGTAAATTTCTCGATTTATACCGACCCGACCCATATTGTTAAGACATTTTCATGTTTAACTAAATTTAGGAAAATTTGTTTAATTTTTTTAAATTATATTTTTAAAATATTTCCATATAATACAAATCTAGTGGTCAATTTTTATAACTTCTTCTAAATAAATTGAGACCCGTTTGTTTCACGGAAGATGTGATTTTTTTGGAAAATGTTTTCCAAAAAGTCATTTTCTAGAAAAATAACAATATTGTTTAGTGCTTGGTTGAAATGTGAAAATGAACTAAAAAATATATTCACTATTTGGTATGGAAAAATCCGATTTGATTTTCCTCTGTGCACTATTTTAATATTTTATATTTCATTTTCTTTTCTTTTTTCCTTCTTTTTTGGTCAATTGCTAGGCATGGGCTAACTTAAACCTTGTCATAGACTAGTAAGGCTCGAGCTCGCTCAATTCCAATAAGGTCGACTTTGTCTGAGGCCGGTGAGGCTTGAGCCTCGTTAGTACTTGAGATCTGCAAGCTCAAGTCTTGCTAGCGTTAGTGGTTGGCAAGGCCTCGGTCTCACTAGATCAGCGAGCTCATCCTCCATTTGTGGTTGATTGTTGGTCGTCGTTGTGGTTGTCCAATGACCAAGGAAGAAGGGAAAAGGAAGGGAAAGAAAAACAAAAACATACAAAAAAGGAGAAAATAAAAATTATAAAAATTCAGAAATATTTAAAAAATAAAAATCAGAAAATTAAAAAAATTAAAAATGACCTATTTATGATTTACTTAAGCTAGTTAGATGACCCATCACGTTGTTAGGTAACCTATTTATAACCCATTTAAATTTTTTTTTTAAATTTAAGGCAGGCCATTCATAACCCACGCCATTAAATATGAGTTAAAATATGAGTGCTAAACCAATTTTGCCACCTCTAGTTGGATATAAGCATACACTATCAACTTAGGCTTGGCGCTCATGGCCCACGGGTCCTTTGGGCCCAATGATCCTAGAGAATAATGTTGCGTTGATCTTTGACGAGACTGTTCATATAAGTTGCACTTAAAACTGAAAATAATTAGAAAATATTTTTTGTTATTTGTTATGAAAAATTTAATTTGATTTTCTTGAGGAAAAATTATCAAAATATTCAAAATATTTAATTATTTTTTTTCTTTTTTTTCCCTCAACCTATCTGCTGTGCCATAGGTGAAGGATGAGCTCACCTAAGGCCGGTGAGACTTGAGCTTGCCAAATTTAGGCAAGCTAGTTGAGCCTTGCTAAATCCAACGAGGCTCAAGCTCACTAGATCCCAACGAGGTTGTACCTTCCTAGATTCCACGAGCTTGAACCTCACTAACCTTGAGCAAGCTTATCCCTCGCTTGTGGCTAGTCACTAGCCATTGGCATGACTAACGACTAGCCGAAAAAAGAAGGAAAAAGAACAAAAGAATAATTAAAGAAAATAATTAAAAATTCAAATTTAAAAACAAAACAAAATACAAATAATTAGGAGTGCATCAAGGAGAATGTTAATAAGGGGGAAAGTAAGCGGAGGGAAAATGAATTCCTCTTTTCAAAAAAAGGAAATTAGTTTCCCCATTTTAAAAATATTTTTTCATGGATGTAAAATGTTTTTTAATTAGTTTATTTTCTATAAATCAAATGCTAGAAAATTTGAAAATTTTATTTTTGAAAATTATTTTTCGTAAAACAAACACTGCCTAAATACATTCTCGATTTGAAAACTCTTAAATGTCCATGAGTTCGTATACAATGTTCCCAGTGGCCCAAAACACAGCATAAAATGTTGAATGCTCCCCGTCATTCATTACATGACAGCTCATGAGCATCTGCCCGTAACTCACCATCAGGGGTGTTGACATCTCCTACCCCATCAGGCATCTAGCTAATTTCGAAACAACTATCGATTATCTTGGAAAACAAGAACATGAACAAGCAGGCACTTAAGAATAAACTAACAAGTCCACTTGCTCCTGTTCACATTGATAGTGCGTTCTCAATTTCTCTGCCTTCCACTCCCTATTCACCTTGTCAATAAAAGCTTCGATTCTTCTTCTGAATTCATCGTCGTCTTCATTATTGCTCATGCCGTCATCTTCGTCACCGTCTTCGCCCTCACTGTTGTAGCTCCCCTCTTCCTTTTCTACGTTTTCACAGACGCATAACTCCATGACCTTATCGCCTTCGCCCTCACGGTTGTAGCTGCTTCCTTCCTTTTCTACGTTTTCACAGACGCATAGCTCCATAGCCTCCGGCATCGTCTCCTCATCTTTGGGTGGCTGCTCAATGTCTATTCTCTGCTCATCCATCACACTGTCGTGGGTGACGACCGTAAGATGAAGCCCGCTTCTCTCGTCGAAATTAGAGCTGGGTTTTGGGGACATGAGGATGATGACTATGAGTAGATTGGCAAAACAGAAGGCGGCGAAAGAGCTGGATGCTGCCTGAGCTACCGACTCCGCGGTGAGATCCAACATTGCTATGAGAAAAAACTCGGAACAGAAAGGGAAAGGAGAGAAAAAAGGGAAAAAGGCTGATCAAATGTGATGGCAGAAGATGTGTGCCGAGGCCCTTCTATGGCTTCTGCGATGGAGTAAGCGCGACGGGGAAGCTTTTATAACATAAGCTGTTGACCTGATAAAAGCGGTGTAGTGTGAAAGCTAGTATGAATCGGGATACCATACGATATTTTCTCTTGTAGCATTTACTAATATTTTGTGAATCTTCTTACTAGCTGGGCCATGGAGGTTGTCAACGATTTTCTGGTACGAAGCGCATCGTCTGGAGAGAGAGAGAGAGAGAGAGAGAGAGAGAGGGCAATGGGAGGGCAATGGTCATGTCATCTGATTATATCAGAACCTACGTCGTGGGAGAATTCTGCCCTCTCTCTGTCTCTCTCAAATGGAGAAAGGCCTTGCGTCCGAAATACCGGTTATACTTAAAAAAAAGAATATGGGAAATTTCATTGGACTACACTAGTTGTCTTTAACTAGAAGCTTCCATGGAAACCCAAAATTGAAAGCCGAACTGGCAAAATTGGTGAAACATTTTGGTGAAGGAAAATTTATCCTTTTAACCTTTGTTGACTCATATCCATCCATCTATATACTTGAAGAATATTTTATCATTTTTTTTTGAAACATTTTTCTTTTGCACGTTAGTGGGACGCATTTTGTTGATTTAAGAAGATATGATGGCAAAAATCAGAAATCAACGAGAGTTCCAACAACGTTGCTGACAACAACCCATGCATTATGATACTTCAGCTGTGAGGAAGTTGATCTTACGATGCATCGCATTGAAGAACAATTAAGAGATGTTGTTCTAAATTCCAAAATGATGTTAACCATGAGACAATTGTTTGAAGAGCAGCAAAATGACATAGCTGTTGTGAATCACGTGCTATGTGATAAAGTTGATCATCATTGATATTGTGAATGACACCCTATTGAGGCCATCATCATCCAATGAGTACGTTACTAGTCCTCCTCCATTTATTGATGCTAATAATGTTGGTCAAAGTGGTCAACCCTTATAAGAATTATGCAAAGGCGAATCTTCTAATCAAGGTTATAATAATGGGAATAATTGGGCAAATGCTAGTTAAAATAATCAAATTAGTGATGATTATTTGGCAAATCAAACTTGTTGATGAACCGATCATATAAAAGTCATGCAAATGTAAGGTCAGTAGCTCCATTGGTACTACTTAATATGAATATTCCTATTGGGTCTAAAAAGTCGATTGACATAGATAATTTGGCAAGATCAACATCACTGCCTAGGGGCAATATGCCTAACCAAATCCACATTTGAACTCTGCATAGTTTGCTAAAGAAGTTCAACAACATTTGATATTAGATAAGGGTGTTATCATACTTGTTTATAGGAAACCAAATCCCGAATGGATCGATAATCAACTTTTTCCGAGCTTCAATACCAAACTTCATCATTTTTACTGGCAAGGAAGACCATCAAGCACAATGTTTGATTTATAGTTTAGTGTGGGGGAGCAGGGACAAATGAGTTTCTAATACTTAGGTTAATTCCTTTATCTTTGTTGAAAACCCCTTTTACTTGGTGCACTGACTTATTGCCCAATTTTGTTGGTAACTAGGTTACGATGGAAATACACTTCCATTCTCAATTTTAGAAAATGATATACAAAGTATCCGTTGCTAATTTGGGTAGACTTTATAAAAAATTATGAGTTGGTCGATCTATTTATTGCTCGATTTAAGAAGGTTAAAATTAAATGACTTATTTCGCTCTCAAATAAAGAATTCATGAAATTGGCTTTAAATGGGTTAAATTTAACTCTCGAGAAGATTCGAAAGGCCAAAAATTTACCGATATAATTCAATTGGCAGCGTGAGTATATAAGTACGAGTAATTGATAAAGGATAGAGAGAAAGGGCTACATGAAAACTTTATACAAAATGTGGCTTATGTTTGTCAATACTTAAAGCTTGCCAAAATAAAAGAAATAACCATGGATAGGGCTGAAAACACTCAAGTTTACTTGTTCAATATTAATAAATCGGCTCAAATCTTTGACTTAATTTTGAAAGATAGCCTAATTAAATTAACCAAACGTCACATAATTCCGAGTAAAAAAATTAGTTAAAAAGAGAGCAAGCGGTACTATTTATGGAGCCATAACAAGTCAATCATATTGTTTTTAGGAAAAAAATTCATGAGGCAATTCCATAGGAAAATGTCAATTTGCCGATGATAAGAGAGCATACGATGAGTCTCAATCATCTAATTTTATAAATCAAATGATCGATGAATCACTTAATTCTTTGAAAAGGGGCATATGTTGATGAAAAAAAAACATTTTTTGGTTATTACTGACAAGTAATGAATTAAATCGATATAGATAATTTGTTTAGAATAGTTGACGACTTGAAAAGAATCGACAACTTCGATAGAGTTAAGGACACCGGACATCAGCTATCAATGAGAACATACCGATGATGATAGTCATCGACATTAACATGTAACTGTCAAATATTGATATTTTTGGATATGTAACTTTTTGTAGATAAGTGTTGCTTTAAAATAGGAGATCACAGAGTAATTTCTTGTAACCACGGATAGAATCAGGAAATTATTTGTTCTTTCAAATTCAATGACTATTGCATGTAACTACCTGAGTGTTTTAATCGTAAAGAAGTCCCCCAAATCACATAATTCAATGTGCTCATAGAAAAATATTATTATCTTCACTTCCTGTAATTTACATCGTTGGCAATGGCTTGTTCCTAGTGTTTGTAAGTATAATCCCTATCATTTACTTTCCTCTCCAAAATCAATAAAGGACCATTCACAATTTTTGTTGATTCATATTGATCCATCCATATCTTTGATGGATATATTTCATCAATTTTGGTGAAACTCTAGGGAAGCTTGAGTTCTATGTTGATTCTATGTGAGGCATTAGAAAAGCAGGTGGATGGTAAATGTGGAATAATACAATTAGGTAAATGAAGAACTTTAGGTCACATTATTTTTTTATTATAATCTAGAGATATGAGTGTGGAGACTTGGTTGTCTTGAGGGCCGTGCACACCCTACAAGTCCTATAAACCGGTTAAGTTCAAACCTTTGACCCGTATAGCTATCTTGATCCAAAGAAGTTTTCAGATTTTCTCCCTTTTCTATGTGTGTGGATTCTTTTTCCCTCTCATATTATGTTACCCCTTCTTAATTTATGCAACGCTTTGTACTGACATTCTCCCTTTCAAGCACTCTAACTGAAGAACTGAAGATTGGCTAAAAAAACATCAGATATGATGCTTAAAAAGTTTCTTCTGATCGGTTCAACGGATTAGTTATACGTTCAGGACACTAGTGCTTCCATTGTTGATTTCTTCTGCAAACACTAGATTCTTTTGAATCTTTTGCAGCTTATCATCCGGTTTGTTCATTAGTTACTTGTATCGAAAAAAGCCTCACTTCCCGTTGACGAGAGCTGACACTGGAGAAAATTTCTTATTCAGAGCGATACTAATTTTTTGCACTGGTTTTCTGGATGGCTGATGCACATCGTAGCCTCATTAGTCATTCATATCATAATTACTACAGAGATTGGAATCAGATCCCAGTTGAGCTTCTTTAATTAGTACAAAAAGGGCTCAATAAAATCCACTTGCTCACATAGATAGTGTGTTCTCAATTTCTCCGCCTTCCGTTCCCTATTTACCTTGTTTATAAAAGCTTCAATTCTTCTTCTGAATTCGTCCTTGTCGTCATTATTACTTTCGCCGTCATCTTTATCATCAGCTTCACCCTCAAGGCTGTAGCTCCTGCCTTCCTTTTCTAAGTTTTCACAGACGCATAACTCCATAACCTCTGGCGTTGTCTCCTCATCTTCAGGTGGCTGCTCAACGTCTATTCTGTGCTCATCCATCACACTGTCGTGGGTGACGATTGGAAGATGAAATTGGGTCCTCTCTTCGAATTTGGAGCTGGGTTTGGGGGACATGAAGATGATGACTATGAGTAGATTGCAGAAACAGAAGACAACGAAAGAGTTGGACGCGGCCTGAGCCATGAACTCTGCGGGGAGATCCAACATTGCTCCGAGAAAAGTTTGGAACAGAAACGAACGAGAGAAAAAGGGGAAAATGCTGATCAAATGTGATGGCAGAAGATGTGTGCCAAGGCCTTTTTATAGCTTCTGTGATGGAGGAAGCGCAATGGAGAAGCTTTTCTAGCATAAGCTGTTGAGCTGAAAAAAGAGGTGTAGTGTGAAAGCTAATGTGAATTGGGATATTATACGCTTGCTTTGTTAGAGCATTCAATTATATATCTGGTAAACGTTCTTGCTAGTTGGGCCATCGAAGTTCTCTCGATTCTCTAAGTACGAAGCGCATTGTCCGGAGAGAGAGACAGAGGGACAGAGCCCACATGCAGTGCGATTCTCCCACGACGTGGCATCTGATCATCAGTTGACATAATTATTGCCTTCTCTCTCAATTAGAAAAAGCCCTCGTGTTGTGAATTCTAGTCATTAACTATTAGAGTTTGTTCCAATAGTTACATGAGAAAGGTAAGAGGTGGGGGTTTGAATTCCCACCTTCTCAAGGATGATTTGGGTGAAAACGATTTAGTTACATGAGTGGATTTTGATTCTCAAGTTCTGCAAGGAGGCAAGGTAAAAGTTTGAGCAATTAGAGTAGGAGTAAAGTATGACCGATTTAAAAAAAGAAGAAAAAATTCCAATTATTAAATGCTAACTGATGAACTTAAAAGAAACATGAGAAATTTCCATCGGACTAAACTAGCTGTCATTGATTAGAAGCATCCATGGAAATCAAAAGCTAAAAACCAAAACTGAACGAATCGAACCGGCAAAATTGGTTATGCTTTGATTTGCAAGAATTAGTCATTAATCCATTACTTTAGTTTCGGTGTTATTCATTTCAGACCGATAAAATCAAACCAAATCAATAAATGTAATTAATAAAGCTTTTGTGTCATTGACTATAATGTTCCTACAACTAGATTGAAAGTGGGTTGTGAATAGATATGTTAAATCTTGAATAATCACCATAGAAAGTTATTGCACATCTTCATGTTTTTAACTTTAGCTAGTTATAATAGGCATCTTCTATGTTATGGATATCTTATTTAATTTTATCGCGATCAAACTCCTTTGATTCCATGCTTTTATAACAATACTATTTGCTTTTTAATGAATTCCATTTTACATAGAAGTTCTATAGCCTACGTAAGTATTAAATTTCTTACCTGTGGGTCGGCTTGATTCTGAAGGCAAGATATCAAACCAAATTATTATCGGTTCTGTTTGAATTGTGATCTTATAGATTTAGTTTAACTTTGAGTTTGAGATTTTTTCAAACCGAAATTTGTTTAGTCTGGGCCAAGAGTACCTCTAGACCAAACAAGATCAACAATTAGCATCTCCAATCGACTTGTAGGTAATATTCGGCGAATTGAGAGTACCAACTCAGCCTTCCAAAGTCAACTCCATCACCTCCAAGAAAAGAGAAAGCACACGGATATGACGACCAAGCGCTACGCAATCCACTGACATCAGCATCGGCAAGGTACAGCGGCATCCCTTCCCATGGGAGATGTTGTCCAATCGAGAATTAATCAGGAAGAGCGAAAGTCACGGGATTAGTTGGCAGAAACGACAATGGTAAGGTAGTTCAGTTGGGAGGCCCTCTTCAATGCCCTCTGCTTGTCCAGTCCCCACCAACTAACACATGTAGTTCTATACGTTGACTTCTATGCGAGGCATTAGTCAAACAGGGTTTCACATTGAATAGTACGTGTGGTAAAACCTAGTAGTTGGGGAACAACTTTTGATCATGTCGTTTTTTTATTATAATCTAGGGGTACTAGCATGGAGACTCGACTATCTAGAGGTCCATGAAACACCTTATAAGTCCTATGAACCGATTAAGTTCAAGCCTTTGACCTATGCAGATGCCTTGATCTAAAAAAGTTTTCAGAGTTTCTCCCTTCTCTATGGATATTCTTTGATCTCCTCTGCCACTTCCTGATTGACGCACTGCTTTATACAGACATTCTCCCTTCCAAGCACTCCAACTAGAAAACTGAAGATTTGGCTAAAAGTACCATCAGAGACGATATTTGCAAAGTTTGCTTTAGATGGGTTCAGAGAATTAGTCATGCGAACACTGATGCTTCCATTGTTGGTTTCTTCTGCAAACGCCAAATTCTTGTGAATCTTTTGCAGCTTATCATCTGGTTTTGTTCATTCGTTAATTGCATCTGGATGAGCCTCACTTCCCAAAGACAGATAGAGTTGACCCTGGAGAAACTTTCTTGCTTTGAGCAATACTAATTTTTCGCGAGTTTTTTTATTGGGGTGACTATTAGTCATTACTATCACGCTACAGAGATTGGGAATCAATCCCGATCGAGTTTCTTCAACTTAGTACAAAAGGGCTCACAAAAATCCACTCGCTCTCATAGACTGCGTTCTCAATTTCTCTGCCCTCCATTCCCTATTTACCTTGTCAATAAAAGCTTCAATTCTCCTTCTGAATTCGTCTTCGTCGTCATTATTACTTTCGCCACCATCTTCATTGTCATCTTCACCCTCGCCGTTGTAGCTCCCGCCTTCCCTGTCTAAGTTTTCACAGAGGCATAACTCCATAACCCCCAGCGTCATCTCCTCGTCTTCCGGGGGCTGCTCATCCATCGCACTGACTTCCTTGTCTAAGTTTTCACGGAGGCATAACTCCATAACCTCCAGCGTCGCCTCCTCGTCTTCAGGGGGCTGCTCATGCATCGCACTGTCGTGGGTGACAACTGTGAGACGAAACTCGCTTCTCTCGTCGCAATCCGGGCTGCGTTTTGGAGCCATGAGGATGATGACTAAGAGCAGAATGCAGAAACAGAATACGACTAGAGAGTTGGACGCCGCCCGAGCTACCAACTCCGTGGTGAGATCCAACATCGCTACGGGTAAAACTCGGAATGGAAACGGAAAGGAGAGAACAAAGGGAGAAACGCGGATCAAATGTGATGGCAGAAGAGGCGTGTGCCAAGGCCTTGTTATAGCTTCTGCGATGGATAAGGGTGATGGGGAAGCTTTTTGTAGCATAAGCTGGTGAAGTGATAGAAGAGGTGTAGTGCGGAAGCTACTGCGAATTGGGATATGACGCGTTTACTAATATATTTGCGAAGCTTCTCGCTAGCTTGGCCATCGAAGTTCTCTCCATTTCCAAGTATAAAAGGCATTGTCTGGAGAGATATCCCACACGCAGTGCAATTCTCCAGCTTCCTCGAAGCTTCTAATGTCATCAAGATGACATAACTAAATTTTTTAAAAAAAAAATTATAAGAATTGTCCATGTCAAAGTCAGTCGTATCACGTAAAACCGAAGGACTTCATTGGCAAATCGTCAAAAAATTTAATGCTAAATTAACAAAATTAAAAATTTAGGACTATATTAGTCGTTGTACAATATATTTATGATTTTTTTTATAATTCTTCCCTACCCTACTAGACTTTAATTAGAACTGTCCGTGGAAACTAAAATCTGAAAAAAAGTGAAAGTCATTCATAGAGTATGGGATCGCTTCACACCTCTTGCCTATCGAAGTTTTGTTCACGAGAACTAAATTGACAAGATTGATTGTGCTTTGGTTTTGCAGAAATTATATATTGGCCCATTGCTTGGCTCTATTGTATACGTTGGAAACCCAATAAAATCAAACCAAATCGAGAAATGCAGTTGATGAACCTTTTGTCTTATCAACTAATGAATTTCATAGTTTCACATACAGCCGTGGAAGTCTTCCTATTTAAGAATTCTTACAGTCGGATTAAAAGTTCGTCGTCCATAGATATTGAATCTTGAATAATCACTATAAAAAGTTATTATGCTTTAAATGTAGCTAGTTGAAATAGATATCTTTTGTGTTAGGTATATTTTATTTGTTTTAATCACGATTATAACCCTTTCCTTTAATGCTGTATAAATATACTATTTGCTTTTTAATGACTTCTATTTGACATTGAAATGTATAGCCCAAGTAATCATTAAACTTCTTATTCATACTTCTGCTTGAAACCAAATAATCGGTTCAGTTTGAATTGTAATCTAATTGATTTGGTTTGGGTTCGGGTTTGAATTTGAGATTTTTCCACGACGATTAGTTCCATTCAAGCTGAAAGTACCTCTAGAACAAACTGAATCACGCCTTTAACATCTCCAATCGACTTTTAAGGTCAAACTAAAAAAATACCGAGTAAGCCGTCTAAGTCAACTCCATCCCCTTCCAAGCAAAGAGAAGCACGCGGATATGACGACCGATCGCCACGTCATCGATCGACGCCACCATCACCAAGGCACAGCGACATCCCTCCCCCATGATGTCATATGGTTGAGGATTGATCAGAATGCCTGAAAGCCACCGGATATGCTGGCGAAAACGACAACGTTAATGTAGTTCGGTTAGGAGGCGGTTTTCAATGTCCTTTGCTCGTCCACCAACTAACACATGGAGGAACAAAGTGCCGGGTAATTTCATGTAACCGCTCTCTGCTGACTCCTTATCTTTTTTATATTTTCTAGGGAAGCTTGAACTCTTTTTGTTGACTCATATGTTATGCATTAGAAAAGCAGGGTTTCACATTGGATAGTAATTGGGGAATAATATAGTTAGCTGGGGAAACGAAAACCTTTAGGTCATGTCACTTTTAATTATAATTTAGGAGAGCATAGAGATTCGGAACCAATTGAGTTTGGGTTTTTGCCTTGTTCAAGTGTTTTGACTCAGAGTAGTTTCCCATGCTGTTGGTGGGATTCCAATGGGTGATGTTCAGTTCTTGCGCTGGAAATCTCCCAATGCCTCAACCAACTGTACCAATCTTGAGAAAATAGGTCACGTCATTATTTGGAAACAAAAAGGTTGTGAATGAGCATGCTCTGCCTAAGTGATTTTCTTTGTGTACTATGGAACTCAAACTTCAACAGTCAATCTGAACAGTATACTTGTGTTTGATTGTCGAGATTATTCGACCAGATATAATAAAATTAGTAAATTAAGAAATTCGTCAAAAATTCTAAAGTTAGGATTGGGCAAACCTTATTGGGGACCTCTTAAATGTCACGATAAGAATGTTCCATGCACCCTAAGCAAGGAATGTCGTGTGGGCCATCCACTGACATCAGCATCGGCAAGGTATAGCGGCATCCCTTCCCACGGGAGATGTTGTCCAGTCAAGAATTAATCAGTAAGAGCGAAAGTCACCAGATTGGTTGGCAGAAAGGACAATGGTAAGGTAGTTCAGTTGGGAGGCCCCTATTCAATGCCCTTTGCCTGTCCAGTCCACCAAGCAACATATGAAGTTCTATATGTTGACTTCTATGCGAGGCATAAGTTAAGCAGGATTTCACATTGGGCACTACATGTGGTAAAACTTAGTCAGTTGGGGAATAACTTTTGATCATGTTGTTTTTTTATTATAATCTAGGGGTATTAATGTGGGGACTCGACTATCTAGAGATCTATGAAACACCTTATAAGTCTTATGAACCGATTAAGTTTAAGCCTTTAACCTATGCAAATGCTCTGATTTAGAAAAAATTTCAGAATTTCTCCCTTCTCTATCCATAAAATATTCTTTGATCTCCTCGTATTACGTTACCCCTTCTTGATTGACGCACTGCTTTATACAGACATTCTCCCTTCCAAGCACTCAAATTGGGAAACTGAAGATTTGGCTAAAAGTACCGTCGGAGACGACGTTTGCAAAGCTTGCTTTTGATGGGTTTAGAGAATTAGTCATGAGTTCAGGACACTGATGCTTCCATCGTTGATTTCTTCAGCAAACGCCATATTTTTCTTGGGAATCTTATGCAGCTTATCATCTGGTTTTGTTCATTAGTTAATTGCATCTGGATGAGCCTCAGTTCCCATAGACAGATAGAGTTGACTCTGGAGAAACTTTCTTGTTTTGAGCAATACTAATTGTTCGCAAGTTCTTTTTTGGGTGACTATTAGTCATTACTATCACGCTACAGAGAATGGGAATCAATCCCGATCGAGTTTCTTTAACTTTGTACAAAAGGGCTCACAAAAATCCAATTGCTCTCACAGGCTGCGTTCTCAATTTCTCTGCCCTCCATTCCCTATTTACCTTGTCAATAAAAGCTTCAATCCTCCTCCTTAATTCGTCGTCATCGTCATTATTACTTTCGCCACCATCTTCATTGTCATCTTCACCCTCGCCGTTGTAGCTCCCGCCTTCCTTTTCTAAGTTTTCACAGAGGCATAAGTCCATGACCTGCAGCGTCGTCTCCTCGTCTTCAGGGGGCTGCTCATCTATCGCACTGACTTCCTTGTCTAAGTTTTCACAGAGGCATAACTCCATAACCTCCGGCGTCATCTCCTCGTCTTCAGGGGGCTGCTCATCCATCGCACCGTCGTGGGTGACAACTGTAAGACGAAACTCGCTTGTCTTGTCGCAATCTGGGCTTCGTTTTGGAGCCATGAGGATGATGACTAAGAGCAGATTGCAGAAACAGAAGACGACAAGAGAGTTGGACGCCGCCTGAGCTACCAACTCCGCAGTGAGATCCAACATCGCTACGAGTAAAACTCGGAATGGAAACGGATAGGAGAGAACAAAGGGAGAAACGCTGATCAAATGTGATGGCAGAAGAGGCGTGCCAAGGCCTTCTTATAGCTTCTGTGATGGGGAAGCTTTTTGTAGCATAAGCTGGTGAAGTGATAGAAGAGGTGCAGTGCGGAAGCTACTGCGAATTGGGATATGAAGCGTTTACTAATATATTTGCGAAGCTTCTCGCTAGCTTGGCCATCGAAGTTTTCTCCATTTTCAAGTATAATAGGCATTGTCTGGAGAGAGATCCCACATGCAGTGCACTTCTCCAGCTACCTCGAAGCTTCTAATGTCATCAAGATGACATTACTGAGTTTTTTTTTTCTTTAAATTATAAAAATTATCCATGTCAATGTCAGTCATATTACGTAAAATCTAAGCACTTCATTGGCAAATAGTTGAAAAATTTAAGGCTAAATTAGCAAAATTAAAAATTTAGGACTATATTAGTCACTATATAATAGATTTACGACTTTTTTGGATAATTCTTCCCCACCCTACTAGACTTTAATTAGAACCATCCATGGAAACTAAAATCTGAAAAACCAAGCCATTTTTTTTATGAAAAGTGAAAGTCATTTCATCGAGTATGGGATCGCTTCACATCTCGTGGTGCTTACGCCTCTTGCCTATCAAAGTTTTATTCAAAAACCTAGTTCGAGAACTAAACTGACAAGATTGATTGTACTTTGATTTTGCAGAAATTACACATTGGCCCATTGCTTGGCTCTGTTTTATACGATTGAAACCTTATAAAATCAAACTGAATCGAGAAGTGTAGTTAATGAACCTTTTGCCTTATTGACTAATGAATTTCATAGTTTAACATATAGCCGTGGAAGTCTTCCTATTTAAGAATTCTCACAATCGGATTAAAAGTCGTCCGTAGATATTGAATCTTGAATAATCACCATAAAAAGTTATTTTGCTTTTAACTTTAGCTAGTTGAAATAGATATCTTTTGTGTTGGGTATATTTTATTTGATTTAATCACGATTATAATCATTTCCTTCAATGCTGTATAAAAATACTGTTTGCTTTTAATGACTTCTGTTTTACATTGAAGTGTATAGCTCAAGTAACCGTTAAACTTCTTCTTCATGCTTCCACTTGAAACCAAGTTATCGGTTCAGTTTGAATTGTGATCTAATTGATTTGGTTTGGGTTTGAGATGTTTCCACATCGATTGGTTCCGTTTGGGCTGAAAGTACCTCTAGACCAAACCAAATCATGCCCTTAAGATCTCCAGTCAACTTTTAAGGTCAAAATAAAAAATTACCAAGTAAACCGTCTAAGTCAACTCCATCCCCTTCCAAGCAAAGAGAAGCACGCGTATATGACGACCGATCGCCACATCATCGATCGACGTCAGCATCACCAAGGCACAGCGAAATCCCTCCCCCATGATGTCGTATAGTTGAGGATTGATCAGAATGCCTGAAAGCCACCGATAGGCTGGCGAAAACGACAACGTTAATGTAGTTCGGTTGGGAGGCGGTTTTCAATGCCCTTTGCTCCTCCACCAACTAACACATGCAGGAACAAAGTGCCGGGTAATTTCATGCAACTGCTCTCTGTTGACTCCTTATCTTTTTTATATATTATAGGGAAGCTTGAATTCTATTTGTCGACTCGTATGTTATGCATTAGAAAAGCAGGGTTTCACATTGGATAGTAAATGGGGAATAATATAGTTAGTTGGAGAAATGAAGAACTTTAGGTCATATCACTTTTAATTATAATTTAGGAACACGAGCATAGAGACTTGGAACGGGTTAAGTTCGAGTTTTTGCCCTGTTTAGGTGCATTGACTTAAAAGCAATTTCCCATGCTGTTGGTGGGATTCCAACGGGTGACATTCAATTTTTGTGCTAGAAATCCCCCCACGCCTCAACTAATTGCGCCAATCCCGAGGGAATAGGTCATGTCATTATTTAGGGAGAAAAAGGTTGTGAATGAGCACGCGTAGGCTAGGCGATTTTCTTTGTGTGTCATGGGACTCAAGGCCCACCAGTTAGTTGCGAACTGTAAATTTGTGTTTAATTTTCCAGATTATTTAACTGAATAGAATGAAATTAGATAGAATAAGAAATTCCTCGAAATTTTTAAAGGTAGGAATGAGCGGACCTTACTGCTGACCTCTTAAACCTTATGATAAGAATGTCTTATGCACCCTAAGTAAGGTATGTTGTGTGGGCCATAATAATTACTCATAAGCCCTTAGTTCTTATTGGGCCTAGGCTTAAGCCCTGGATTGACGATCCTGTTAAAGTTGCACCACTGAAATACTAGCTAGATAAAGCACCTTAAAGTGGCATCTGGTTCACAAGAACTACCACAGGCATATTTGATTTTGTAATCGCTGGAGAAGAGATGGCATTTCAGTCCTAAGCATTTATCAGGTAAACAAACCACATCGTTTGCATTTTACAAACTCCATGCATTATTGGAGAAATGATCAAGCATAAAGTTGCATATAAGCATATATGAATGGTCTTTGACCAGACCATTCATATAAGTCCGGCTAGACTTAAAGATTTATGTTAATATGGACGTGCTTGGACAACAAGTTAGGCTCGACTTTAGGGTCTCTTTCAACCTAGGCCCACTATATGATCACTTGTATTATCAACCACCAATAATTTCTACAAACTCTTTATGGCCGACAATGACCAATAATTTGTTCATGTTGGCTCTTACACCGACATATTATGATTTTTATTTCCGATAGGCTCTTATCACAAAATGAATAAGATTCGACATGAAATTCTTTTTTAAAAGCCGAAACTGAAAAGTTAATAACTTCGAGAGGACAACGCGAGGGAGGAGAGAGTGTGTCACTCTTGAAGCTAGGACATCTTATTTGGCTTATATTTAAGCTTACACAGGTGGTTTATACAGTCAGGAGAGCATCACCAGATGTTGGATAAGGTATTAATTGTGCTATTCATGCTAATCTTCGACAAGAAAGAATCTGGGATGGCCAAATGACCAGACCAAAGAAACTCAGAAAGGAGAGACCCGGCGGGTTATCACACGCGACCTCGAAGCTGAGTTTGATGGTAAAAAAATTACATATTTAAACGCATCGACGATCTAAGAACCCTTAAATAATCCGTATTAGAATACAATGTTCCCAACAAGAATATAAACAAGCAGGCATTTAAGAAGAAACGAACAAGAACTGATGATAAAGAAGACAGAAATGAACATGAGTGGCAGCAGAGGTGATAGGGACAAAAGGCCAAAACCCTGCCGAGAAAAAAAATTGCCCAGCCAGCCAGACAGCCACAGAACTGCAAAGGCAGATGGACAAAAGTGTACGGACGAATCAAAGGAGAAGAACCAAGAGAGAAAAAGGAGTGGAAGCAGATGGAATAAAGGGAGAGAGCTACGCATATTACGTATGGCCTTAGGGCTGCTTTTACTAAAGCGATGATGAAGTAGAAGGGCGAGGGAAGGCAGAGGTTTTAAATAGCAAAAGCTGACAAGCTTCTGTATCATCATCTGCGAGTGTGGAAGATGATGTTCTCGAGATGGGGAAGGAAGGGAGGGGATGGGAAAAGGAAAGGAAAGGAAAGGAAAGGAAAGCAAAGCGGAGGGTGACGTGATTCAAAAGCACGCGCACTCCGATACCAAACAAAAGAAAGAAACCCTACGACAGGCCCTCCTCCCAGCTCGCAGCTTTTGTGCCCACAACAGCTGTCCAAAACGAGAGCTGAGGAAGAAAGGGAATGGTCCTTCTTATGGTGCCCATCGTCCCAGGCACCGTCGGGATCTTGTCGGAGAAACGCTTAGCCTAGTTTCAAGTGGAATCACCATCGTTGTCGATCACGTGGACTTAAGTAAAAAGGGTCTATCAGGTCCTTCATATGTTATGGTGAATCGAGTCCAAGTAAGAATTTGCCAATCCTATCATAAGTAGTCATAAATCAGTTCATTCTCATTGCTATTCAATGTGAAATGCTGCGAAACACGACTATAGCGATTTCTCTTATCTATTTCATTGCAAATGAGTTTATTACATCTTTCGTGATTCGAATCTTTTTCATAAAACAGTTATTTACAATTCTCTATATCGATTTGTGGTGCAATAAACTGATTTAAGATAGTTTATGGCAGGGGGAAGTCGTGGCACCATAAACATGCTCGAAAAGAGAGGCCCCTCCTATGGTGGAAACACTTATTATGAACCTGGTGGACCCAATGAAATCGTAATTTTTTAGTAACACGACCCCTGTGCACTATTGATATAGTAAGGATTTACTCAGTCCATCAAGGACGATCTATGGTCTAGGTAAAGAACATTCTCTTCTGTGGTCCTTTATGATCATAACACATCATAGCTCAAATAATTTGTCATAATACACGCGAAATCTTAGAAGATCTTAACATTATTAAAATACAAGCCAATTTAACCGATGCATCTCTTGTTGTTTATCCAACACACAATCTCCCGTGCTTCTGACATATTCGCGCGCATACTGTTAAAGAGAAAAGCAAAGCCAAAGTTTTCAACTCATCAATCGTTAATATTCTCCATTTTCGTTCAAGATCTTGAAATGAATCATTGAAATACTCATATTTCCACGCGGTGCTCATTCTGAATAGCATGAGCATGTGTACTTCAATGTATCCATCACGTACGCATGGAGACTGTTGCATCCTGTCCCGACCTCCAGACATGTCGGGTCTCACGACAACGCCAGGGGCTCCGGCCAACGACGTGCGATTTCGTCGTTGGCGTTTGTTGGGAGTATATTCAAATCACTCTGCTCAGTCAGCATCAGGTCAAACTCGAAGGAGAGGTCTGAAAGTTCTCTGTCCGGTTCTGCATCTGCTCCTGGGACGATGGGGCTCTTGCATAGGATCGTGCTTTTCACAGCTATGGGTGGATTTTGAACGAGTGAAGACATGAGGTAAAATATTCTTGTTACCACAAAAGCACGAAAGACCCTCATTTTTATGGAGGATATTGTCTGAAAAGAGGGAATTTTATTCTCCCGTGAAAGGCCATAAAGCAACTAAACTTGTCGATCTTTTGATGCATCTCTATGGGAAAAAGCATAATCCTCGAGTCTCTTTTTTTTTAACTTTCTTAAAACCAAGATCGAGATCGAGGTAGGGCTTTCGCAGCAGCACTGGCGACTCTGCCAGCCACACCGCAGGATTGAAAAGCACAATTCCACCACATGCTTCCTCCCCGCCATCGCCTGATCCACTCTCTGCCCTCCTCCTTTGACCAAACGCTTACCATTGGACCATAGGAAATGGCAAAAAATAGACTCTACATCATGGAACGGGACAAAAAATTGCACGCCCGATGTGATTAATTTCCATAGCAAATTCATACGCCTACCGTAACATCCCAAATCCCACGTCGAATGAAAAGAGACCTCGTTGATCAATGCTGAGTTTAATATGTTGTAACAAGGTGTTGAGATCTTATTCGAGGTCAACAGAAATCAAATTCGGAAAACTAAAGTTATTACATTGAAAATATTAGGGGGAGGATAACTTTTAGAGGATACAAAAGTCCATTTCCAAAGTTGATATGATCAAGGATTAGTGTTTATGGTGTATGAACATGACAGGCTATTTTTTTAACCAGATATGAAGCATTGATTATGAATTGGTCTTTTTCAAGTCACCCTTACAAATGAATTACCACTAAAACTTGAAATTATGCCGACCATTACATCAATATCCATATATTCATCTCCACCGTTGAAATCCTAGATTTTTTTCAAAACCATCACTTGAAAGGACATATATTATTGCGCGAGTCTAATTCACGTGAACATGGTACGTGTGATGTGAGTCCATAAATAAGACGGGGTCCAAACATATACCCCAGTGAATTAATCACCCTCCTCTATATATTTACTTGCTTTGAAACGTCAACCGCTCTCCACAAGAGTGCTCACACCACACGCCTCCATGGATGCCGCCGCCTTCCACCGCCACACCCGCCGGCAGCCGGAGCTCGCCAACTTGGGCGGAGCTCAGATATTGGAGAGCCCAAAGGAGCCGATGGAGTTCCTGTCGAGGACGTGGAGCGTGTCGGCGCTCGAAGTGTGCAAGGCTCTTGCTCGCCACCATCGTCGTCCTTCTTCTCCTCCCCTGCTTCCTACCTCCTCCGCCACTCCTTCCATGGCTTCTTGCAAGTCGGTCAACGTCTCCTCATGCGCGACTCCGACAATTAAAGAAGAGCTAATGATCGACGAAGAGCCTGTCGTCGTCGAGGACTTCGCAGGCTCTCTCCATTCGAATCATCGCTTCTCGTTCAACTCCACTGCCACTTCGCAGCTCGTTCTTGAACGCATTATGTCGCAGTCGGTGAGTACTGGGATGCTAGACATTGCATTCTATGTAGTTTCTTTTGTTCCGTTGCAACATCTTCGTGACTGTACTTCTACTGCAGAACTTCATAAAAAAAAATTGTTGCAGTTTGGATTGGAATGTGATCACAACCATTTAAGGATAGTTACCAGATATAGAGTACTTTATAGCCCATCTAATCTTGTCAGCTTAAGTTTTTTTGGAAAACGGCTTGTCTGACACGGTGTCCAAAGCACGCGCCATCGGATCGAATTCAGACATTGCCTCTGATATTAATGTTCTGGCTAATATTCCTGTCATTTCGGTCATTCCTCTGTTCCCATTATACGTTTGATTTGACTCCGTGCATAGGTTGTGCAGCAGGTAATGAGCTTTAGGTTTCCATACTTTTACTGTCTTTTTTCAGTTTAGTGACGAAAGATTCGATCTACCGTATGAACTGTTGCATTCAAACTCCGAGCTGAAGAGTCTCGGTTTTGACGATATGTATAAGAAAGCTGCATCACGATCAAGTAGCGTTGGTTTTCAAGTGGGTATTCAAATTTGCAGGAGGTGTCACCGTTGACGTCCGGGAGGCTTTCTCATAGCAGCGGCCCGCTGAACGGCGGCGGCGGTTCTTTGGCGGAGGACAGCCCTCCCGTTTCTCCTCCTGATGACTTCGACGACATCGTTAAGGTCTCTCTGCCCCTCTCTCCTCAAAACAGCTCTTTCACTTGTCTTTTCCACTGCTTTTAACTGCGGAGATTTTTCTTTTTTCTTTTTTGGTGGGAAGTTCTTTTCTTTCTTGATAGTAGTTCACCTGCTCCGAGATTATGATTAGATTACTCGCGGCTTAAATTAGGTTGGGCACCCAAGTGATATAATTTATTTTTAAATTGGAAATGAAAAAAGTGAATCACAACCATTGATTTTGTGGGTCTCACGTGAGTCTCTCACGTAGATCTGACAAGATTAACGATTTTTATGCATTAAATCCATCGGTATTTTTCTTTTATTTAAGGATTATATACATGGGATATAATCAGTTACTAAAAATGAAAAATGCACGAACATCGCTCTTTGAGTTTTACTCTCGGAAACAAGGTTTAGTAAATCTCGAGCAACCGTGTTCTAAACAGATGCAAGCGTGCTGCTATCGCTACAATAACCCTGGACGCATTTCTTGTCGTTCATTTGTTCATAAGCCAGAAAACAAGAACCATATTCCTAGACACTGACATGTTTTCTAACAATCAAAATCACTTGTCAAAGTGTTCCCAGATAAATGCACTAACTGATGTTTTCGATATCAAGTCATTACTATTCGTAAATGATTACTGTAAATCATGATGGCAGTTCTTCCGCTCCCACAACACTCTGCAACCGTTATTCACGGGCGGCCGTTCTGTCACTGCCGGCACCGTCACTACACCGGGCGGGGGCAGAACGGTCGGGAGGTGGTTGAAGGACAGGAGAGAGAAGAAGAAAGAGGAATCCCGAGTCCAAAATGCGCAGCTGCATGCTGCCATCTCTGTTGCCTCAGTGGCATCGGCTGTAGCAGCAATCGCAGCCGCTACAGCTGCCTCCTCTTCTTCAAGAAAGAATGAAGAAACAGCGAAGACCGACATGGCAGTGGCATCGGCAGCGACACTGGTTGCGGCGCAGTGTGTGGAGACTGCAGAGACCATGGGAGCCGAGCGCGACCATTTGGCTTCCGTTGTGAGCTCTGCTGTCAATGTGCGTTCGCACGATGATATCACGACTTTAACTGCGGCTGCAGCTACAGGTACTGCTAACTCCTTTTGATGATCATGGAGTTAAACAGCTCTATCATGTCAAAGTTAAACCAATGCAATTGGCTGTATCGTACGAATCCGAAGGACGCTCCACATGCCTAGTTCTTAGATCATATAGAGGGGCACCATTTTAAGCTTGGTCGTATACGAATCGTGGAATCATTTGGATTGCTCAGGACAATGAACGCAAGATGACGTGCAAAAGAAACATGTTCCGTACGTAAAATAATCAACAATTGAGATTACTGATGCACAATAATTCTTTTCAATGGAAACTCTTTAGTTTATGCATAGTGCTTATGCAGTCTTGGGCTTTTGTCCTTGCTGAGCAGCTTTACGAGGAGCAGCGACGCTTAAGGCTAGAGCAGCGAAGGAGGTATGGAATATCGCAGCAGTGTTGCCATTGGAAAAGGGTGTTGGGATCGGATGCAGTGGTAAAGCTAATAGAAATGCCAATCATTCTAGCCTCGGCAATAGCGGGGAACTTGTTGTGGCTGGAGATAACTTTCTTGGCGTCTGCATCCAGGAATTTCTTGCCAAGGGAACCGAGCTTCTTAAGCGCACCCGTAAAGGTACTTTTCAAATCTGGAAATCCGGTGAAGATAATAGTACTGGGGATTCATATGCATATTGATTGGATTTTTTGTGGCGCAGGTGATCTTCACTGGAAAGTTGTGTCTGTCTATATCAACCAGACCGGCCAGGTTCGTGTTGCTCTTTTCAAGTATGTTTTGCCTTATTTATTGTGATTGTGGAAAGCCCCTAGTCTTGTTTTTATCATGATTAGCACCCTGAATCTAGGACAAGTCGAGCTACAAACAAGAAAGAAATTGACCGATCCCCAGATCTAGTCATTGTTCAGTGGAGCTGCCTATAGAGGGTGCTACATTCGATCAAATGCCGGTCAGCATACATAATAGAGTCGACTTCTAATAAATCAGGAATTTCAATAGGATTAGGTCCTTGAACTAACTGGAGGAAAATATGACCAATGTCCAAGACAGATTTCGATGGTACTGGATTTCTCTGGTTTTGTCATCAGATTGGATCTTCATCTGAGTTTTACGCCTTTTTCAGGTTATCCTGAAGATGAAGAGCAAACATGTTGCTGGAACCATAACCAAAAAGAACAAGTGTATGTCCCTTCTGCCTCAGATGTCTCATGCATTTCTTAGATCTCAATTTTTGATTCAATTAGATCCAGAGAAGAATGAAAATCATTTTGGAAAACAGAATAGATTCAATAACCCATATTAACCATTCACTTTGCTGGAAAAATCAGGTGTCATCGTGGAAGTGTACAAGGATGTGCCAGCTTGGCCAGGGAGGCACATCTTCGACGGCAGTGAACAACGCCGCTACTTCGGACTCAAGACGGCAGCACGGGGCATCGTAGAGTTTGAGTGCAAGAATAGACGGGAATACGAGATCTGGACACAAGGCGTGTCGAGGCTTCTGTCTATGGTCGCGGAAAGAAAGAGCACCTCTTGAAGTCAGTCTGCATGTTCAAGATGGGAAGCCTTTGATCTTCACTATTAGATATCCTGCTTATTCTTCACTTTTCTGCTTGAGGTTTACTTATCCTCTCAAGCAGCTGGATTGGCTGGACTCTAGGTTGAGCATATAGGTTTGCTCCGAATGCGTTGGGTCTATGGATATTTACTACATCCCTGGACGGCGAAACATCATGAACACACATCATATATATGAATGCCTCGAGATGGACTCGTTGTGGATTATCGTACGGAAGGATGAAACATTTGATATGTACGGAATGAATTTCTCACTTTGTCTATAGATAAAAACATCCCCTTGATATTAAGTGAAGAGATGCTCTCAGCTTTTTACAGTATGATCGACTCTACAATGAAAGGCCGATTGAAACCAAGAAGACATTCTCCATGCGCACCGCAGCGTCCGAGAGAGAGGAGACCGACTCAACGATTCAAGACTCTACTCGGATTCTGCCTAGGACCGAGATTGCTTTCTCATATGCTAGGACGCAACTAATTTAGTATCTCCCTAGTTACGCGGAGATAATTGACTTGGCCAGGGAGGATATCTATCTCGTAACCGCGCATTTGCGAGGATAGTGGATTTGACAATGGAGGATATCTATCTCAAAACCGCGCATGAATTTAAACCATTCGTCCCGTCTTAGAAAGCGAGACTTCAGAATTGTCCCAAGTTGAAAGGAGGAAAAAGAAAAGGCACTCCAAGCACGGCCCGCATTAACAAGATACAACCATCGCAATGAAAAACAACAGTTCTCGTCTGCGGTACTCGCTCCAAGTGAATTTGGCTTTGCACCTTCATTCGGGGAAACAGTCAAGATGACTTCCTCTCCGAGCATGTAGAGGTCGCCCACCTCGTCAAAATCAGCCAACCCTTTATTTATGATTCCCCCAGAAGCTCTTAGCGCTAGAATACAGTTTCTTCGCGTTATTGGATCCCTTCCCTCTTCACTCAATTTACATAAGAAAACAACGCATCATCTATAAGCCGCAGTCTCTCTCAGTTTCTAAACAGAAAATAATCCCATTCCCCGAAGACATCTCGGCAATCAAAGAACATTACCCCATATATATACTTAAAACTCCATGGATCATGCCCTCAAAACAATGCTGCACTGCATACACATCCAATGTTTGTCAAGGAAAAGTTGCTACAACGACCAACAATTCCTGCTGGTGCCGCACCAGAAGATGGGTGGAAAATGGAATGTATAGCATTCAACAATGTACACAATCAACATTGACCGACCGTCCCTTTTTCCTTTTCTTTTTTTTGTTTAGTACGTTCACTTGGTGGAAGGAGAGACCTAGAAACTAGGAGTGCAGAAAAGACATACTCGGACCAGAACAACACTGTCTAGCTCTCTAGCTCTCGGCAGCTCTGAAGACGGTCAACAAAGATAGGAATAGGTTGATTATGTCGAGGTACAGTGAAACTGCAGCCCAGATGTATTCATCATATGAGTAGCGTTTGATGAGATTGTCTGTGTCATAGACGATGTACCCACAGAAAATGAGCGACGCCAAGCACCCGTATATCATCACAGAGATCTTGCCCAAAGGAAAGAGGATCTGCAACCACAACCAACACCATGACAAAGAAGAGTTAAAACTCCACATAAAAAAATTGTGCAGTAGATGGCTTAATACACATTTTGTTCCACTCATATACCTGTATAAATGCAAACACCATAAGCACAATGATGGCACCAAACAAGAAGGGTCCAAGGAAGTTGAAATCCTGGCCCCTCCTAGCAGCCCAGAATGTGTAGACAGAAAGGCCAACAACTACAGCAGCAGTTAAAATAACGGCTTCCAGTATGACCTTCCCTGTTGCCATTCAAAACAGCATAAATGATGAGATTCTACAGGCTTAATTAACAAGCACAGACATACAAGCAGGTGCTACCTCCTACATTGAAAATTAAATTGAATGGTGCGTTTGTTTCAATGAAAGTAGTTTCCTAGAAAGTGTTTTCTGGACTTTCCGCTGTTTTTTTTCCAAAAACGATTTGGTCAATAGAAAATACTTTCCAGTCAATATGAATATTATGTATTATTTTAGAAAAATGAATTCCTGTGCATGGGAAGGGGAAAACACTTTCCCTCTTTATGAGGTCTTTAGGTCATTCCATTTTTGTTAGTTTAAATGTTATTCAACTATTTTCCAAATGCGATCCAAACGCTTGAAAACATTTTAAATCACATATCATCAAACACAAGAAAACTAATCATGGAAAATGATTTCCTGGAAAACATTTTCCAAAAATGGTACGATTTTCGCGAAACAAACGCACCCGAAAAAGAGACTCCAAAAGCAAGGGGAAAAAAAGAAGAGAGAGAACATATTTAGATGCCATCACCATAATTTTTCAGGAAAATGCCAGCGAGTTTCCTCCAGGGCAATAGTTAAGCCTCAACAAGGAAAAAGACAAAAAGAAAAAGAAAAAGAGGGCAGCCTAGTGTAGGAAGCTCCCACCATGCAGGGTCTGGGGAAGGGCCAGATCACTTTCCGTCCCGCTATGCACTATTTAAGCCTCATTGAATATGCTTTTCTAAAAGTTAGCCGTTTTAAATTGGGTACTTCAAATTTCAAAGTATCTCAAAAAATGTATTTTCCATTTCTGATTAGCTTAGTGCTCTGGAGGCACTTGTCTACGAGACCTCTTATCATAGAAGCACAAGTACTTTTTCGGTTGATGGGACATGAATGCAAAAAATACCTCTTAAATCTTTAATTATGATCAAACAAGCACACGCAACAGTACAAGTGATCAAGCACAAAGCAAAAGACTATCAGTGCAGCACCACAACCCTATATTAGCTAGTTATCCAAGAACCGATAGCTAGCCATCAACCGATTTGCTCAGGCAGAGTGGCCCCATCTCTTGCTATCCAATCTAAACCATAATATGCAAGTTGGAATTACTTCACGCGGCTACCACAGTTCACAACCCCACTAAATCATCCCCAACGCACTTACTCTAGCTTCATAAACACAAGAAGGAATCCATTGTCACACCTCCTTAATTTTTTTATGTATTCAATAGGCATGGACATGGAAAGATTATGAATATCATAAGCTTGAGGAGCCAAAATATCAGAGAAGATAGTGTTATCCTGATTATAGGAAACATTTCCATTCTTCCACATGAGTTCTCTATACAGATGAATTCACAGTTCAATCTAAACTTCAAATTCTCCCTCTTGAAATTCAACTTAATTACGAGCTTCCCGGGAATCAATATATTATAAACAACCCAAATCACAGCAAAAACATAAAACCTATCCGCGCGATTGGATCAAAGATGCCATCTCCATGCCCTTTTCCAGTAAGCAATCGAATGTTACGAGAAATGAAATCCGAAATCTAAATAAGAGAACGAAGCTCACCGCTCGTAAATGCACACGTCAACCCAATCGCAAACGCCAAGGTAATGGTGAAAATACCGAGCAGGAGATAGTTCACAGGATGCCGCTGGTGATAATAGTACAACGGACAAAGAACTGCCACAAAAATTAGTCAAAGATTCAAAACCGTCACTCAACCGATCAAAACCAGCGCCAATCGCGCCGGGGGGGAAATTTTCACAAAAAGGGAAGAATCCACGGCGGAATCCAGGGAAATAACGCACCGACGAAAGGCGTGATGATGAGGACGATGTAGAGCGCCAAGCCGGCGCTGGTGCTGACGAAGAAATGGGCGATGGGGTGGACGGAGACGACGACGGCGCCGACGGCGATAGTGACGAGCAACTGGAGCGCGACGATCGAGTAGATTTTCCGGATGAAGGCCCACCTCAACTCGGGGGCCTCGAGCATCATCGGGTACAGGGGCCGCGCCCCCGACTCCACGTCCTTACGGTGCGGCTGCGTCCACATGATCGGTCGCGGCACTGGCTTCGGCTCGACGGGACGGGATGGGTCCTCCTAGGAGCGGTCTGAGGATTTTCTCGGGGCGGAGGGAAAGCTGCGAGAAAGCGAGAGAAAATGAGGGCGGTTTTCCCGTGAAATTTTCTCAGCGAGAAAGAAGAGAAGAAGTTGAAGAAGATGAAGAAGGCGTGAAGGGGGGTTAATCAAGGCAAGAGAAAGTTCGAGATTCTTCGCGTGGATTTTATGCAATCGAGCGGTGGGGATTCGCTGGGGGGACACGTGGCGCGCCAGCCCAGCGGTGAGTGGGGACTTCACGGGCTTCGCACGAAAAAATTATTGCTTAAAATCATTACTCGAATTTTAGTTTTTACGGATAAAATTTTGCTAAATTACATGTTATTGGAAAAATATTCCATTATAGCGATTAATATATATATATAATTATTTCTGGAAAAAAATTAACATGAATTTGACCGATTAACTTGTTATTTATTAAGGCATATTGCGATTTATTGCGGCTCGGACGAAATTTCGATAAGATTTGGATTCCTCCACGTAACGAAATTTGGCCGGGGGTGACTTGGCCATTAAGGAGTCTGCTTGCACGTTTCTTTGGAATTATTATATTACTCGAATATTCGCAAAATTAAACGTGCTCCAGAAGGTGGATACTGGATATTCGTCTGGTAAAAGAGGCTCGTGGGCCCCAGATTTTTTTTGGAATTTCCCACATAAATGCAAATTTTTTTCTCCAATTTCCGCCGCTGTCGGAGACTCTGATCATCGGACGAGACGGTTGTTTTGGTAAAGAAATGTCAAACCCATGTCATGACGTCGCGGCGGTGCTTGATTAAGGTCTTGCTTTTGGTCGAGAAGTGGGCCTGAGCCCAAATTAAATTAGGTGACTAAAGTTAAGAATGGCAAATCCCGATCTTAGATCCTTAATAAAGAAGGAAGGAGATCCTTAATAAAGAAGGAAGGAGCCATGTTACTCTTTAAAGTTGCGTTTGGTGTTTCTAATTCGGATTGAGATAAGATTGTATAAAATGAATTTGAAATCATCCAAATATCTACGGATTGTAAAAATATCTCATCATATATTTTGTGTGATCTTTGAAAATCTATAATCTAAAATAGAATTAAATTTTTTTAAAAAGCTTTGAAACTCCCATCTCCTATGAACTCTTCGTGTACGTGAGATTCAAACCCTTTTGATCACGTATTTAGAAAGTCGACCTTGGAGCACGATGACCATCAACCGTCGCGAGTTCACGAGATTCTGGGACAGCCTTGTGAACAGCAAAGGCACGTCCTCTAGGTCGTACGGCCCGACTTCATCGCCAAAGAGAGCGGCTCCTCCGCAAGGGAAGCGATAGCGAAGAAGATGTGCATCGCGGGGGTGGGCTGTGGAAGGAGGCATGCACCAACGTACCGCCGTGACGTACTTGATGCACATCGAGTGGAACTCAATGCTTGAGAGTGAGAGATCCCTAAGAAGCCAGTGTTGTGCTGATCGTTCTTCATCAACCGACGAGTGAAAAGTCAGCTTGGGAGTCACGCGTGAAAGGTCGAGCTCGAGCTCAATGTGAAGGACATATGCAAGTGGGGTGGAAAGGATGATACGTGCAAACCTAGCACAACACTGTCCTTAGACTTCTTGTCACCCTCACTCGTCGGAACATGATCCTCTACCGATGGTGATGACCAGCCTAGTCAAAGGCGATGATTGTGCAGCAATCGAAAGTGATGATGATTTGCTATCTTGATGGTGTCCTTGCGTGATGCAAAGTAATATGTAATGCGTCACTCTATTACGTTATTTTTAAAAAACATTATATCCAATTCAGGCTTTTTCCCACACCTTAGGTTCGATTTCTTATCCAGCATTTTATTCTAATGTATCTGGATTTATCCGATCTGAAAAATGTTACAAAACATCGAACGGGATAATTTGTTATTCTATATAGATTTGAATCCAAACTACCAACAGCCCAACAGATTAGGTAGGAGGGAGATAGCTTTTCTTTATCACCTCTAGGCAGAAGCGAACGAGTGGGTCTTAATCCTAGAAGAACAGCCCAAGTTGTTGTGCAAGAAATTACAAAAACATTGCGGAACCCATGTGGCTTGAGCGAAGCATGATATGCTTAGGGTGCGAATGATAAAATTTCTAATTAGAAATTGATTTCTGGAACAAAAATAGTTTTTTCTATTTTTACTTTTGGATGAATTTCTAAGAAAAAATACGCGTTTAATAACGACATAAAAAATTTATACTCCCGAAATAGAAATTTGTTTGATAACGATATAAAATTTCTCCCTCCCAAATGACAGCGGCGGGGAGGGAATGGCAATGACAGCCAGGCGATCGGTAGTGGTGAGCGAGCAATAGTGATGACAACGACCAATGGTGGTAGATGTCTAGCGATCAACGACGATGGTGGCATGTAGGCAGTGGTGGGACAACTAGAGATTAGGGAGAGACTCCTTCGAGTAAGAAGTGAAATGTAAAAAAAAAAGGAAACAATTTTTGATTTCTATTAGGAATTAGAAATGATTTACTTTTGATTTATATTCCAAACTTATTTTTGGAATAGGATTCTATTCGAAAAATAGAAAAAGGAAATTATTTTACCAAACAAATTTCTATCCTAAAAATAAGTCTGGAATAAAAAAATAATTCCGGAATAAAAATAGAATGGTTATCAAGCATATTATCATCCAAGCAATTTTTTCAAACATTTGGAAAACCATTTCTTCTATATTTTTTAAGGATGTAAATTTGAATTGTTGTGTGACATCTAAATAGGATAATTAGAAAAAAAAATCCTAAATCTATTGTGGGATAATGACACAAAAGAAACTTTACCCTAATGTGCAATATGATCCATAAACTTTAAATTTGTCTAATGTGATTTATAAATTTTAGATAAATGTTAGTCCGGATGTTAAATTAAATATGTACCAAAAGTTGAAAGATCAATTCAAGTTTAAAGATATTATTGAATATTTTCACACAATTCAGTGATTAAATTGAACATGTACCAAAAGTTTAGAGGCCACATTGAACAAATTAAAATTTTAATACACATTGAATTAAAGTTCATAAGCCACCGAACAAAATTAAAATACAGAAACCACATTGCACATTAAGCTAAAGTTTAGGGACTAATTGTGTCATTTATTTCAATTGATTAAATCATAAACTTTTTAATTTGACAAATTTAGTCTTAAACATTTTAATGATTTATTAATATAATCATTCTGAAAAATTATGACCACAAACCATTAGGTGAATACAAATCGTCCTATATGGCACAGTCATTGCTAATATAACTATTCTTTTTTAATTTTTCTTTTTTTTCCATTTCTTTTTTTATATTTTCTTTTTGAAAAATGGTTCACAAAAAGTAAAAATTGTTCACATTAAAGCCTATAATGCCATATAGGAGGGCTGACATTAACATCAGAAATTTTTAGGCAAAATTGGCTAGAAATGCTACATTAACAAATCGTTAAAAAGTTTAAGATTGAATTGACCAAATTGAAAAGTTTAGACTAAATTAGCATTTATATAAGATTTAGGATTTTTTTGATAATTTTCCTCTTTTTTTTATTGTCAAAAATTCCTCCTCACCTAGCGTCTCCAAACTATTGTAGCTTGAGTTATTCTTATTCTTAATGATTTAGGGCCCGAGCATAGAGGTCCCATTAGTTGGAGGTTCATGAAACATCCTAAAGGTTTATGAGCCGGCTAAATTTATGCCTTCAAGGCTGTATGTCGCTCTAGATCATAGCAATTTGCACGCAATTGACTAGAATTTGACATGCAATTTATAGTTTCTAAGCTGGGAAATTCTCTGATGCCCCAACTAACTATGTCAATTTTAGAGGATGAAATTACGCAGGTGTTCTAATTTCTTAGACAATAAGACTATGCTAAACACCCAAACAGATGAATTTTCTCACTTCCAAAGTCGGTTGTTCTCGTCTTGTTATGTGTAACTGGTAAATTGAGAATAAAAATACCTCCTCAAATGAGAATTGTTAGCAAGTGTTCTAGGACAACGTGCTGGCAGGATCACATATAATGTTACGAGATATACAGCTCGATGCTTGTGTCTGTCGGGAGGTGGAACCCATCGAAGTCACCAGAACTTGCCAAACACCCACCGCAATCAATGGGTATGCATTGCTCATTTCCGAGGAAAATCACGTCCACTTTTTCCCCGGGCCCAGCCCGGCCCAGCCCACCATGATAAGTTCGGGATAGCAGGAAGCAAGGAGTATGACCAATCGGCCCATTTAGTCACACCTATCTAAACTCTTAACCCCAAAAGTGAACAATTCATACTAGATTCATTCATAAAAATTTTTACAGTTTAAGTAAAAAAAATTAAAAACACTGGATCCAACGTTAATAATATACTCCTTCTTTATGAATTAAATTAGCAACGCAACCCTAATAAAGCATTAATTTAGATGACAAGAGAGCTCGATCTTCTTTCTGTGATCTTATCTCTACAATCTTGGATGTAAGTGTTAAACCAAAATCTCGAATGCCTCCTCAAAATCGCTTGAGAAGATGACTAAACAAGAAACGCAAAAAAATTTCATATGTTCCGGAAGCTTGCGAACTTAGGAATGGGCATTGAACGGTCAAAGTTGTCTCTCCGAGGTCGGGCAGGGGAAGAAAGGAACATGACCTCTTTAGGACTGCGTGCACCCAAATTCTCATGCATTTTGTCACTGGCATTCAGATCGGAGGCGACCAAAGCTTCCATACTTTTTAATTTTCCTCTTCCTTTTTTTCTTTTCTTTTTTTCCTTGTTTCTTATTTTATTTTTTAATATCTTGAAATTAAGTTGCCACTAAAGTAACAGCAAAGCAATGTGTTGTCCATTTCACAATTTTCGGTTCTGCTGGGGACAAGCCGTAGTGGAATGGAGCCAAAACACAGACTTCTTGTGTCCCCACCTCAATTAAGCGGTGACAGTGATGTATTTGGCTATTGCAACTTCATATATATATAGTGCATATTTTATTTTAAGAGACTATAGACATTGATAATCTAGAGTAATAAATTGAGAATGTCATGAATATTACTTGCAAATGTGATGGATACTGTAAATGTGTGTTTAGGTTAACATTCTTTTCCTCTTCTTTTAGGCCAACATGTAGATATAGTGTCCATTTGTCCACCTTTCATTTTTTTTTTTCTTGCCCTTTACTTCCTCTTTATAAATTTTGAAAAAAATAATTATATGTGGATCCACGTGTTAATGTTAGCACATTTCGAGAGATTTCGGATATTTCACATTGAATAAATGTGAAATCATGAGGGATGTAGATAATGAAGGTAATGAAGAGCCAGAAATATAATAAAGGTGGGATGGCCAGAGTAGACAATCGGTAAAAACGGCGAGGTTTGGATTTATGGCAATGTTTCCAAAAATTAAGACTTGGAAATACAAGGGTAAGGCTCACATAAATGATAATTCATTTAATAGGCATTAGAATTGATATTATATTCGCTTGGTTTAAGTGCAAAATGTTTCTTATAAACAAAGAAGAAAATCGTCCATTACAACCTACTCATGAGAAGTAATTTTACAATATGATTTTATAAAGTGTTAGTTATAACTGGACAAAAATTATATAGTACAAGATACAATGTACATCCAACTAGAAGTGATCGGTTTTGAGTGAGTCAATTCTTACTCTAGAACTAGGAACCTAGCCCATTTGGTTTTAGAATTGGAGTGATCAATTTTAGTCAATTCCAAGGTTGGTTCAAAAACTAGTGATTCCTTCTTTTTTTGGTTTCTTCTATTCCCTACAAATGGGAATTTCACAATGTTAAAAAAATTATATGTAAGAATATTAATTTCAGTTTATTCATTAAATAAATGTTTACATGATCAAGGGCATGGTGCTAATAGACGATCAACTAGTTTTCCATTGGATTTTGCAGTCATTACTCTGTTACATGACATCATATCAACATGTGCTAAATAATAAAAGATCGTATGTATAAGGATAGACAAAATAATAGAGGAGTGCGAGTCAATTTTAAATGAAAATTGACACGTAATTTACAATTTAGGGTTTGCCTCTAAAATAAATAAAAAATTATAAAAAATAAGTAATACGTATTGGTCCATCAGTCTAGTTTCTTTAGTGGAATTGGGAACCGAACCAATTGTCCCGCGAACCATTAGAATCAATCAATTTGATTCGATTCCCAAGTTGGGTAGGACCGATGCATGCCCTTATAGCCAACATTATTTTGCTTGAATATATGCAAAAAAACAAAACGACATTATGATAATAGAATCTAAAGATAATGTTATCATGAGTTTACAGCAATTATATGAAAATAGACCATTTAAATAAAGATACTTAAAAATTATTGCGTTTAATGATCAAATGTGGTTTTATGAAAGTGAAAATTGGCTCATTTAGCTCGTTAATCAACTCATGAAATAGACTCAAACTAGAAGAATTTTACCATCTACATGTCTGTTTTATTCACGTATAACTCATTTTAATGCTAAAAGAATGAGAATTAATTTGCAAGTTCGTTAAACACAAGAGAAATGAAAGTTTGGTAAATCATATGCAATGCTACGTATGCTTTTCAAACAAGCAAGTGGCCGGTATAACTTAAATTACGAAATTTAATGGTTAGGGAACTTAAATGAGTGATAAAAAAAGTTGTGGCCATAAATTAATCGCCACACAAAGGATTTCAAGTTTCTAGTGTACTTTCTAAGGATAAGTATTTTGCTAACGAGATTTCTAATTTTCTATAATTACGAAAATTTGAAAGTCAGGCCATATGTTTGTTTGTTTATTTATTGGGGCAACCAAAAGATCATGGGTAATTTAATGCTTAAGGAGCATACTTCTATATATAAATTAAACTTGCACAGGTGTTCATTTGCTGGCATAACGAATGCAAAATGATCCTATATTTTCGTCGTTGGCTTGAGTTTTGGCTTGTCCTTACTTGATCCGCTAATTTCGAGAGCAATACACGAGCATGAAATTTGCTTGAATACTGTGGGCTCCCTAATTTAAAATTGTTTAAAATGAATACTCACACTTTTAATGCGAAGATCGAATAATAGGAGATATGGTCTAATAGCATAGTTCTTCCTATTTTTTGGAAATTTCACATTTTTAATAAGACTTCTCTCGAAAAATTATGTAAAATTAAAAAAAATATCATCCAAAGAAGTTGTCTGATCGACGAATAGACACGTAGAAAGTTTTGTCCTTTCAAACTCGTTGCTACAGGACGAATAGCAGAGAGATGCTCCAACACTAACAGTATGGTTCTCTTATTTTCTTATAAATTTTGTGTTTTCATGAGATTCCTCTCGAAAAACAGCCCATACGTGCTTAATTTTCTATACATTTCCTTTTAATCCATAACTCCATTTATAAAATAAAGTATGGGATTTTAACACTACCCTTCGTTTCGCCATTCATGGTGGCTCACATTAAAATAAATTTAATCACATGTCATAGTTAGGAATGGAACATGGTCACCACTTTGCCTCATAGAATATTAGGTTCTCTTTATTTCTTTTTCTTTTTTTTTTCTTGGGTGTGTGGGTGTCTGAACTGTGAAGAATTAATATTATTATTATTATTATTGTTATTCCCCTTTGGTGCTAGTTGTGTGGGTGAAGAACAGAGTCCACCAAATTAGCTGGGATTCCAATGGAGCCCAGCTGGGCACGACCAGCACCATCATTTTAAATCATTTTCTCCCCTTTTCCTCGTTACCCACTAAACTAAATCACCACCCAGCTCCAGAAATTAAGGGCAGGGTCCCCCTTTGATTCGGCTTGGTTTAATTAAGAGAACTACTTACTAATTCACCCAAAATTTTTAAATAAATTATAATAAAAAGAAAAAAATCAAAATACTAAAAAGTGAAAAGACAAAACTATATTAACCCAAACATCATTTGTTTTTTTATAAAATTTATTTTATTTTTACTCTAATTTTGACTCTCTATCCCTTATAGAGTCGAAATCACACTTAAAACATTTTAATCATCTTATTTTATATCTATTCTAACTCTTACTTTCATACTTTTTATCATGCTTCCTTATGAGGGTAAAAATCGAAATCCATACTTAAAATTAAATTATCCTTATCCTAATTTTCAAGAAGGTCGGGATTCGAATATCTAAGTTGTCCGTGAAAGAAAGATGAATAAGGGAGCAAACCTCAATTATTTCTCGGCAACATCGTGTGAAACATCTTGATTGGGTCTTTAAAGGTCGACCTTGAAACGACGTCGCATCTTCCTCCGTCGTGTGACTCATGTCGTCGTCTTCCTCGGCCCCCTTCCGGATCTGAAACCGATCCCCCCCACCTCACACTAATTTATTGCTTTTTCAGCCTTAATGTTTTCTCACTTCAGTTTCTGTCGCCCTGCTCTGTATCTCTCTCTCTTCCTCCACTCCGACCAAAATAAATAAATAAAATTTGAAAAATAGGAACAAAGGAAAAGCGACAACTTTCGCATTTACCGAACGAAAAGCGGAGTGCGCGTAGGCATATACGCCTTGGGGGAAGACGTTCGATCCTCTCTCTTCTCAGGCTCTGCAACCCATCCGATCTCTCATGGGTTTTCAGTCCACTCCTCTGTTCTCCGATTCGTGCTCGGCTCGGGGAAGAATGGTAGGTTTTCTCTCTCTCTGTTTCCCTTTTCGAAAGGAAAAAAAAAAGATTGGTTTTTTAAATTTTTTTTTACTGTGCTCGTTCGATTTTGGTTTTTTCTGTCGTCTGTTGGCGTCGTTGTCGAAGATAGATTGAGTTTGATTCGGGGGAAAATGATGTTTGCTTTGTTGGGTGTTTTTCAAATTTCGTGTTTTTTTAGGTAGAGATCTTTGGATAACCGCGAGTGGTTGCCGTTTTCCTTCTTTTGGGGGATACAGTGGGAGTTAGGTTGAGCTCTACTGTTCATCCTTTTTTTGTCTGATCTAAGTGACCATCGATCTTTGTTTAAGACTCAAGCAAAGCACGGTCTGGATGTCATTCTTTGTTTCTTTTCTTTCCTTTCTTTCCTTTTCTTCCGAGCTTGCAGACTTCTCCGGCTCGAATTTGCAAAAATCGCGGCTTCTTCCGGAAGACGAGATGATGAATTATTGATCTTTGGTTTGAATTCTGGGTTGAGCTCGTAGAGCGTTCGAAGCTGGCGATTGTGATGTCTTCTTGGTGTTTGGCAGCTTAGGTTGTGATTTCTGCTCAGCCTTGCGGTTCATGATCGGAAGGGGTGAGCTTTTCTAGTTGCGGGGTTTCGATTTGGACATTCTTTGTGTGTGGGATTGTTTGATGAGAAGTACATCTGGTTATTGTGGAGATCTGGGAGTGGTTCCATCTCTTTTGCCCAATGAGGACTTTCTTCCCCTCTGAGTCCTGTAAAGAGACACAGCTCAATGCTCTCAATCCACAGTCTTGGCTTCAAGTTGAAAGAGGGAAGCTCTTGAAATCTTCTCCTCAGTGCTATTTTGCTTCATCTATGTAAGTCCTCTAATTTTCAGCTTTGAATTTTTACTTCCCCTAGTGTTTAAAAGTCGATATCTTATGGTTGAGGTAATTGTTGTAGAGAATCTCTCATCAAGGTCCCTGAGCCGTCGATACTCCCTTTGTTTAAGCCAGTTGATTATGTAGAAGTCCTGTCACAAATTCATGAAGAACTCGAGACTTGTGCTCCTGAGGAGAGGCCGAATCTCTATTTGTCAAAGTTCCAGGTCTTTAGAGGCCTGGGAGAAATCAAATTGATGAGGAGAAGCCTCCGTGCTGCATGGCAGAAGGCTGCCAGTGTGCACGAAAAAATTGTTTTCGGTGCATGGTTGAAGTATGAAAAACAAGGTGAGGAGCTTATTGCTGACTTGCTCGCAACTTGTGGCAAGTGCGTGGAAGAGTTTGGCCATATAGATGTTGCCTCAATGCTTCCAGAGGATACAAATGTGAGTTCTTGTCAATATGTTTTGACTAACGACGATAAAGTTTCGAGGAGTGTTACTTTTAGAATTGGAGACGAGAATATAGTTTGTGATAGGCGGAAAATGGCATGCCTTTCAGCTCCTTTTCAAGCAATGCTTAATGGGTGCTTCACAGAATCAGTAAGAGAGGACATAGATTTGTCTGAGAACAATATCTCTGCTGCAGGCTTGAGAGCTATCAATGAGTTTAGCATGACCGGGAATTTGAATGAAGTTTCTCCAAATCTTTTACTGGAAATACTCGTCTTCGCAAATCGCTTCTGTTGTGAAAGACTAAAAGACGTGTGTGATAGGAAACTTGCAGCTTTTGTATCCTCGAGAGATGATGCGGTAGAACTCATGGAATACGCTCTTGAAGAGAATTCCCGTGTCCTTGCAGCTTCGTGCTTGCAAGTGTTTTTGCATGAACTTCCTGATTGTTTAAATGATGACAGGGTTGTGCAAATATTTAGCCTTGCTAACAGACAACAAAGGTTGGTCATGGCTGGGCCAGCTTCTTTTTCACTGTACTGTTTACTGAGTGAAGTCTCTATGAACCTTGACCCTCAGTCAGATAAAGCTGTTTGTTTCCTGGAGCGATTGCTGGAGTCTGCTGAAACCGAGAGGCAGAGACTGCTGGCTTTCCATCAGTTGGGATGTGTCAGGCTTCTGAGGAAAGAGTATGATGAAGCTGAGCATCTTTTTGAGGCAGCTGTTAACGCAGGTCATATATACTCAATTGCAGGCTTGGCTAGACTAGCTTACTTAAAGGGTAAAAAATCTGGGGCCCATGACAAGCTCAGCTCCATTATTTCCTCTGGAAGTTGTAAGCCACTGGGATGGATGCACCAGGAGAGGTCATTATATTGTGAAGGAGAAAAGAGATGGGAAGACCTCAATAAAGCAACTGAGTTGGATCCAACTCTACCTTATCCTTACATGTATCGAGCTGCTTCCTTAATGAGGAAACAAGATGTCCAAGGTGCGCTTGCAGAGATCAATCGGATTCTTGGCTTCAAACTTGCATTAGAGTGCTTGGAACTCCGTTTTTGCTTTTACTTGGTCCTTGAGGATTACCAATCAGCAATTTGTGATGTTCAGGCAATTCTCACGCTCTCTCCAGAATATAGGATGTTTGAGGGACGGGCTGCAGCATCCCAACTCCGCACACTTGTGAGAGAGCACGTTGAGAGTTGGACAACAGCTGACTGTTGGATGCAATTGTATGAGCGGTGGTCTTCAGTTGATGATATCGGTTCACTCTCTGTTATTTACCAGATGCTCATTGAATCTGAAGCACCAAAAGGTGTTTTGTACTTTAGACAGTCGCTCCTCCTCCTCAGGTAGGCAGCTGCATCATATTTGTCGAGCGCTTTATCATACCTATTAAAAGCTTATATGTGAGTATACGTGGTTACTCATGCATTTCAGTGTAAAAATTGCAAATACATAGATTTACAAAGATTTAAATCTCTGGAACATCCAATTATTTCTGAGTTCACTGCCTTATTATTGAGAATGCGGATGTTAATCTTTCGGTGTATGCTTCCCTAAATTAGAATTTGGATTGGAAACCTCTTTGAGGTGGAGACCAGAGAAGTCATTCAGCTTAAAGCATTTGGCTGGAGTATTCAGAGAAATATTGTTCTAAAAGACATTGAGATTATTAGTTCCTTTCAATCCTACCATATATCTCTCTATGCAAGTCTTTCTTTGGCAGATTGTTTTATGGCTCTCATATTGCTCATCCAGGAGGTGACTACTATTGGACCAAAATTACTCACGGCACCGTTATTAGATCATCTAGAAAATTACACAACTTTTCAGATGGCTTGAATTTCGTGGCAGAATATTAGAGCACTGTCCTTATTGTGGATCGTTAGAAGAAATGGTTTATGTCTATATCAATATCAGTTGGACAATGCTTCATGAGGAATTCCTTTTGTAGGGTCATTAGTACAAATTCACACATAGGGTAGCTTATTCTTGTTCTTTCTTCCGTATCTGTTCTCTTCTTTTTTGGGGTGGGGGGGGTTCTACTGAAAACATTCAAATTCTTTTAGATGTTCCTAATGGATGTCCATCTTAGCTTTGGCAATTGCAGGACTATTTTCTGAAGTTTTGCTCTTTCATGGATTCTGTAGTTTTTTAATCTCTACTAAAGATGTAACTCATTTATTAGCCCTTTGAATGCATGTGCTCTCTTACTTAAAAACAAAGAAATAAATTACTCAAGTATAGTTAGGTGGCTTTTACATAAGCCAGCCTGAGTGAGAATTTGTGTCTGTGTATTTTTGAGAGAGAGAGAGAGTGGAAGGAAGGGCACCCCCCGGGGTGGGGGGGGGTGGTTTAGATGGAGGGAGGGAGGTTTCCAGAAATAGAGGCGTTAAAATATGGAAATGTAAGATAGACATCTTACTGTTCTTTGAGGGAGGGAGGTTGCCAGATCTGGATGCGCGAAAATGTGGAAATGAAAGATAGACATCTTACCGCTCTTTGAGAGTACCTTTGTTTCTTGATGCTTCCGAGGACATTGTTCTGGAGATTATCTGTAGAGCAGTTGCTTGGATGTCTGTTCATTTCTCTTGACAAGGCTTGTGCATTTGTTCCTCTGGTGTTAGCTTCCTACCTCATATTCCATTCCCTTTTTTGTTTATCGCATTATTGCCTCTTCAGAATCCAGGTCGTCTCACCCTTGCTTCTAAGCTATATTCCTGTTAGCATTATTTTATGCTATATCTATATCTACAGACACATTGTGGAGTTCTGGATGACATTTGACCGTAAATTCATTGCACTTTTGATCAGGTTGAATTGCCCTGAGGCAGCTATGAGAAGCTTACATTTAGCCCGGCAGCATGCCTCCAGCAAACATGAGCGCCTGGTTTATGAAGGCTGGATCTTATATGACACTGGGCATTGTGAGGAAGGGCTTCGAAAGGCCGAGGAGTCTATTAAAATCACAAGATCCTTTGAGGCCTTCTTCCTGAAAGCCTATGCACTGGCAGATTCTAGCCAGGATACATCTTGTTCGTCAACTGTTGTTTCACTTCTTGAAAATGCGTTGAAGTGCCCCTCAGATAGGCTTCGCAAAGGTCAGGTAAGCTTTCTGGTTCCAATGTATGTACCTTATATATGTATAGGTTTCCTTTTCTTTGTAGTTCTGGTCATTCAATGGATATCTTCTCCTTTCTAATATCATTTCCAGTGTGTTGTTTCCCTCTTGGTCATCAAGTTGCTTATTATAATCACATCAGTTCTTTGGGCGAATTCACGAATTATATTTGACAATTTTAGCATATAAAGCAATTAATTTGTCCTTAAAAAATTCTGAGCATCTTGATTTGATTTGCTAAATGTATTAAATAAAAACTCTGCATCCTTGGAAGAAGTGGCTGATATCAAATGTTTTTCTTAAAAGTGTAAAATCAAATTTGGCATAATTTAGATGTTATCTCATTTGCTTAGATCACATAAACAATCTGTTGGATGTTGCAATAGCTGTTAGATCTCATTATCGAATGCTCAGGCTACTGTTATCTTACTCGTGACAGATGCTACCTGCTATATTTGCAAGAAAGTTACTGTTGCTGTGCATGTGAGAAGAGAACAGAGTTTTTATCTTAATCTCCTGTTAAAAGCATTTATATTCTGCAAACTTATGGGCTACGTTTTCGCATTAACTTTGCTGAAAGAGACAACAAGCTTTTCGTCTATGATCTTCATTAATCTTTGTGGTATGAACTCAATCACATTGGCAGGCGCTGAACAATCTTGGAAGTATCTATGTCGACTGTGGGAAGCTAGAATTGGCAGCTGATTGCTATATTAACGCTCTCAAAATCAGACACACAAGAGCCCATCAAGGGCTTGCTCGAGTACATTTTCTCAAAAATGACAAAGTTGCAGCATACAATGAGATGTCACAACTGATAGAGAAGGCAAGGAATAATGCATCTGCATATGAGAAGAGGTCTGAGTATTCTGATCGCGAACTCGCTATGGCCGACCTTGAGATGGTTACCAGATTAGACCCACTTCGTGTCTATCCATACAGATACCGGGCTGCAGGTTATTGGTCTACCTCAACTTTGTGTCATACCTTATTAGTGTTTCCACACTAGTTCTTTTGTTAATATGTCCTATTCTTGAACAGACACTTTAAGCATGCATGCATGTCAATGCCTAAGGTGACCTTAGATGAGCATAGTCACTGGGGATAGTCCGTTCTACTTTTTTTCCCAATGTAGAAATTTCTTCATTATGCAGTGGCATCTTACTGCATTTTGATAGCAGATAATTAGGATTAAGAGTTTTTGACATTGATGCTGCTCTTCATGTATGTATAGTATCTATCACTTGGGTCCTCACTGAAAGTTCCTTGTTTGAGCCAGTGCATGTGCTATCATTCTTCTTGACTCAGATGATCTCTAGATAACTGATGGTTCTGTGCTTTTGTACCACTATCCAGTTAGTCAATCTGGTTCCCTGAGATTTTTTTCCTTTGGAACTTACACAATGAAGCCTCCAACCCACCTCTCCCTCCGGTTCCCTCTTCCATGCTTAATATTGTGATCCCGGAAATTTTGATCCCTAGTTTTTTGCTGTTTTCAGCTGGTTAGTGAACTCTTTAACGATGTCTTTCTATTTACATTACTTTTCTCAGATGATAGTGGTTTAGGCTTACTTTCGCATAACTCATTGTTGTTCAGTGTAACATGTAATTATACTTGTTCATGCACTTGAATTGTAGTCTGAACATCCAAATATATAATTCCATTATCTTGTGAGATTAATCAACACTTAAATATGGAAATTGAGCTCATTCTCTCTCTTTAAAATTGACAGTACTAATGGATAGTCAAAAGGAAGATGAAGCTATTGCCGAAGTTTCGAGGGCAGTTGCATTCAAGGCCGACCTTCACCTTCTACACCTGCGGGCAGCGTTCCACGAGCATGTTGGCAATGTCATGGGTGCCCTCCGAGACTGTCGAGCAGCTCTCTGTGTCGATCCATACCATCAAGAGATGCTGGAACTTCACAGCCGAGTAAACAGCCATGAGCCATAAGTCTGGCCAGGGAAGCAGAGAGTGCATCTAATATTTGAACGCATGGTGTACAGTAAATGCGCTTGAATCATCCTGTAGGACCACATTGTATCCTTTTTGGGCCATTATCAATGGATTTTGGTAAGTTATATGTGTCCTTTTCATTTTGTTCCATTGTATGTGAGGAAAATGTCAAATGAAGCGCAGAAAGTTACATTCCTTCATCTATTTAGTCGGTTAATGCATTGCTAGTTTTTGATCGTGCAAATATCAAATCAAAGTGGACGAATTGTGCTTAAACAGCTTAAATATGTTAAGAGAGTAAACACAATCCTCCAGGTTCTTTGCCATCGCAATGTGAGCATCGGAATTGCTATCCTACCTGCAGTTGCGTTGTAGGTGCACGTTATCCAAATCTTTATGCATGTCCACTTCGCGTAAGGTAATAAGGGAAGAATGGACTTGTAGTTCCATTACGTCTTGACGAAATATCTATCCATTTGCAAGGACAATTATTATCCTAATGAGAAGTGATGCCTGTGGTCCAATTAACCACGAGACGGACTAACATTGGAGTTCTTTAAGACAACAGGGACATGACCTTTGCTAAGCGTAGCTTTCATTTACTGCTGTTTATGTACCGCAGCTTGGCCTAATGAATGTGTGGCGAATGACGAGAGTCCGGTGATTTTTACACCACAAGCTTAAATATGTATCTTAGAGATGACAATATTAACTTACAAAAATTAAAGATAAGAGACTGCAATGACATCCTTAAAGTTGAACGGAGTGTTTTGAATACTCTCACACGGTTATGGTAACATCCAATCCGAATGATCATGTTGTCGATTCATGGAAGTTTTGCTGAGAACGTCAAAGAGCAGGAAATAGAAAAAAAATTGTACATTTGTTGAATTGTATATACAATACCGTAATATACACAGAGGTACACCAAAATAAAATAAAAGGAAAGAAAGACTTACGCAAAGGCACACGCTCGTGTAACAATCTATAGTAAGCTATAACTGATGACTCGCATCATTGGCCACTGCCGCAAAAGCCAATATATGAATGGAGAAGATGTACATCAGAGACACTGTATCAGGAACATCATGGGCATTTAAATAAGCAGAAAGTGAGGATGTCGACAGATGTATGCTGGAAGTTGCTGGAAACTGTTTGCCTCGCCTTACCGTGACATCGGAATGAACATATAACAATCTCCTTTTGCAGCTGCAAAGGTATTTCCCAGCTGAAATATTCACGTCTCAACAATAAAAAATCACATGCTACTAGTAGAAAGCAGTGAACAAAATTGAATGGTGAAGCAGATTACCATTATTACACATATTTCCCGATTTATTTTCTGTGGGGTACATTCCTTTCCATGTCGAATCAGTAGACCATAAGGATAATCCATGCCATACCCCTCTGATAACAGGAGCCCATAAGTTCATATTTCAGATGTTCAAGTCTTCCCATAATTCATGTCTGATGCAGATTTTCAAAGTAAGGATGTTGCAGAGCTTCATCAACCCTGAATCGGTCATCCTGCAATTCAATATGTATTTTAACGTATGTCTAGCAATAGGAATTTAAGTTTTAAGAGATCCTCTGATTTCAATCAAACAATTACACCTACATGTCCTCTCCATCACAATGCGAAATGCTTAGAAAAAGAATTAGAGTTTCAGTATGGTGAGTATTTTGAAAGCACAAATTCAATCTAAAAATTTTTAAAAAAAAATTCCTGATACATTGCAAGTGTTGCATGTTTTCCTGCATGCATGATCAGGTCAACTGCACTGAAAGCCAAGAGCCCATATTGACATAACTTTTGGACTTCTGGTGCTAGTTTAAGGAAAAAAATTTGTCTTATTTTTTTAAGTAAAAGTAATCCATGGGCATACTAACCAATTTTGCAAAATCAACTCTCATGATAAGGCCAGTGGATCGAGGATAGCATTTACATCAAGACTCACGCCACGTGTCCCAAAACATTGCACTAAAAGCCAAGAATCCATAATCCTTACAAAGGGTTCTCAAAACTATGAAATTTTCTCCTATTTCAGATACTCTTTTAAGCAAGCCAAAAAACAGAAAACTTTCATAAAGCAAGAACAGGGCCAGTAGAAACTTCCAAGTTTCTTATTTTCTGGATATGGAGTGAAACTTTTTCCAAGATACTTGTTGAGGACCTCACATAAAAGCCATTATACTTGCAAATATCTGAAATGCCGTAGGACTATGAGACTTCAAGCAACTTTTCTAAGGAGTCTTTAAGGTTTTTCAGCTGATTCAACCCATTGTAATCAATGTGAATGCTCCTTATTTACAGAAGACACACCAGCACATCCTTGAGAAGAAAAATTCTATAAGCATTCATTTGGAAATTATATATTTTAGAAATTGATTTGCACTTTTCATTAGGTTGTATCAAAGCAAAAGCCATATTTTATACACAGGCCATATTTTATATGCAGACCACAAGTCTGTGGCAAGCAAAACATTCTTCGAGAGGAAATAGTTAAGATAGTCATTTGCACAATGAAAAACTTACTGGATCCCACAGTAAGAGATGGCGGACCAACCGCAGAGCCCAAACATCCGAAAAGCTGCAACATTTTTGGATAAATGCTGTCATGATCTAGCAAGACACAAAAGAGAACAAGGAAGCCTTGCAGACCGGCAACCAGACTTTGAAAGCATATATGAACTATGTAAGATAGCGGGAAACATACCCAATTTTAAGAGGATCTCTGCTCTTTATTTGATGTGAGAAAAACTCTTCCGAACATTTCCAGGAAGCCGGTGAAACTCCACTCTGCATCTCAAAGTAGGAAATGATTGTTAATACACTTTGACATTAAAACCACCAAGTGCCAATATCTAGTAACTTGACAAATAATATGGAGATCACCCTGGTTGGGATATTAATTTGAAATCATTTTAAAACTTCAGCATCTTCTTTACTCATTCATTAGGAAGATTGGGGATTAAAGTTAACTGAATTAAACTTCAAGAAAATTGACTATTTCTGGCAAGTTCGAAAAAAAATTAAGTAAAAAAGCATATACTCCTCAAAGAACGGCAGGTTGTACAAAAGAAACTATAATGTCTAGAGTAGTCAAAAATCAGAGTGTTGGGGGTTACCTTGTACATTGCACCACCAAATCGATGTTTCAAGGAACTACCTGGGATCAAGATGCACATCTCCATAAACGATCTAAGTCTGACACATGCACAGAAAAAGAACCAATCTTTAGAAAATATCTTTAAACACATCATGGCACAAAACTTTAGCAAAGGATGGTGTTTCAGTTGGTTCTTTATTAACTTTTAAATGTTTACATTTAAATGTGCCAAGTATTGGGCACTCGACAACCATCTCAATCTATCTGTTTTACAACCCTTTCATTGCATATAAATGACATGCAAGCTATACATGCATTTTTATGGAGACACAATCCAAAAATTCATGAAAATTATTAAATCAATCCTAAACCTATGACAACCAATTTAGTTTTAAGTTTTTCAATATTACTAATTTAGTCGCAAGTCTTTTGATTTTTTTTCAATTTAGTCTTTCCAGCTAATTTATGACAAACAATGTTGACCGGAAGGTCCAGCCAATGTAGGCCAACCGCAGGCATTTGATGTGGACCATTGTTAATAGAAACAATGCTATTAATAACAGAAAAGAAATAATACCAGAAGCCCTCTTTCCCCCTGATTCACAATTTCAAACTCCTATGGCTGGACCCTAATTTCTCTCCCGCTTCCCTCAAATCAGCCCTAATCAACTCCCCCATATGGCCCGAGGCGTTCATTCATCAAAATCATCAATTCCCCCCGATTGCAGAGACTTGATTTGCTCATAGTTTCCATCAGAATCCTCATTCACTCAATTCGAACCTTAATACCATCAAATTTCCCTCGAGATTCTGCAGTGAAAACAACAAAGTGTGGTGGTCCCAATTTGTGCATGGTATCGGGAGTCTTCAGTGACTCTCTTCTTTTTTCATTATTCACATCAAATCGTTGGGATTAGATGATTCTCCAATAAATAATTAGGATGGCACAAGTCCCACAAATGGTTCCCCTGTAACTTGGTCCTTTGTGGCCATCCTGTGAGAAGTCCCTAATATTTTTCTTTATATCCACAAGCTCTTCATCATCACCATCATCATCATTAGTCAAGAATCTTGACTCGACTGGAAAGTCTCTATCTTCATTTCCAGAATCAATTTCCATGGTACTTACCTCTAAATCAAAATCACCCAATATATATTCAGCACCCTCTAAGCTAGCATCAACATCATCATCATCATCAACTAAATCATCTTAATCTAATCCACCCTTATGCTGAACCACTGTCTCTTTACCTAAACCAACAGCATCATCAACCTCACATTCATGAGCACCATCACCCATACCAATAAAATTTTCTCCATGAACTTCAACCAATGCATAATGCAAATAATGAAAAACAAGATTAATAACATTGCTATCGATGAATACATAACTCAACCCATCATGTGGAGACTTCCTAGATATCTTTAACTAATCTTTTTGAATTAAATATCTATCCACTCTCTCAACGTGTGCAATGAACCTTCAATAGCTTATTGAACTAATAACTACTTGTATCTTTCTCCAACATACTCAAGAATTCAGCCATAGACAAATTTTCCACCGTTAAAAACACAGACCAATGCTGACTTGTTGCTCATCTCAACCCTAATAAAAGGGCAACATATATGATAAATAGACACATAAGAGAAGGACCAACAACAGCACATGCAAAGAAACCAAGCCAAATAGATTATACAAATAAGACATGGAAAACACACTCATTTTGCGACCACAACGAAAACATAGTGTTCGATTTTTTTTAGGTAAGAGATAGTGTTTGATTGTTCTCTGCCTTCTTGTAAGAAATTGAAGACTCCCAATAACATATGCAGATCGGGACCACCACACTTTGTCGTTTTTGCGACAGAATCTCAAGGTCGAATTAAATGTAATGAAATTAGGGTTCAAATGGAGGGAATGGGATTATGGGCATATTGGGTCTCTGCTATCCGGGGGAATTGGGGATTATGATGGATGACAGCCTCAGCTATGTGGAGGAATCAATTAGGGTCATTTGAGGGAATTAGATTTGGGGGAAATGGGAATTAGGGTCAATTTAAGGGAAATAGAAGAGAAATTAGGGTTCATCCATCACAAATTAGGGGAAGAGAGGCTTCGAGTTTTTCTTTTCTTTTAATGAAACAATGCCGTTTTCATTTAAGGAGAAGGGTGTTGTTTCTATCACCATAGTCCCCATCAGAGACACATAAGATGACCGGTGCTAATCAAACCTCTAGGTCAGCATATTCTAGAGAAGGACTACATTGAAAAATCATCAAAAAGATTAGGAGTAAATTGGCAAAATAGAAATCTAAGGACTGAAAAGGCAGCGGTATGATTGATTTGGTAATTTCTCCCCAAACATCCTCTTTCTATTGATTGGAAACGAATTATTTTATGAGTTAAATTTTTACGAGAGAAATTTCCCATTTAAAATGATACAAAGAAACCATAATACACGAAGTAAGGTGTAGACTTACCTATATGCCAACTGCTTTAAATCTTCACTCCATCCCTCAAGATGTTGATCCAAAAGAGTACGGGTAATATCACTTACTTGAAAAACATCCGGTGACCCTAGTATTAACTCTAACATAACCACACCAACACTCCACATATCATACCTGTTATCAAAACAGCATTGGAGATTAACAAATATCTGTTTCTACAGAGAAAACAACACTCTTCAAGCTAAGGAAAGCTCACTTCATGGCAGTTGGCTCGTGATACCATGTTTCATTTAGCAAGGCTTCAGGAGGAGTATATTCCGTAGTTTGTTCAGCTCTGGAGAAGCATCAAATACATAAAAAGGGAATGAAAATCACGCGAAGAAGATGACAACTTTATAAGGGATAGTTAAACTGTTCAACAAATAAAGCTCTTTTTTTGAATGTTACAAGAAGTTCGGTTTCTTCTAATAATGTAATACCTTGAAGGGCCAGCTGATCCATACAGATGCTTCAGAGTGAATTGATTTATTGCACTCCCAAAGTCAATAATGCGCCTGACACAGGATTACAAAAGCATCAATAAAAATATCATGACATATAGAAAAAGGCAGAATTGCAAAAATATTTGTTCCCACATGAGCATTTAAGATGCAACTCACTCCCTCACTCTAAGTAACAAAAGTGAAAACCAAGAGAAACAACTGATCTAACCCTTGGTATATGGAAACTTCACTTCATCCAGAAGAAAGACATTACAAGAGCCAAATTAAATGACTTCGAGAAGAACCAAGAATAGCAAAGGATTTGTAAGAGGATCAACAGATTTTGCTGAAAATTCGATGACTCCTAAAATAACTCAGTAGCAGTAGCTAGAAGGATGCATCGGGGAAAGGAGTATAAAAGTTAAATATGTGGAACAATTACAACATTGTCAATATTAATATCCAATTAATCTATCCATCCACCAGTAGTTAGGCATATTTTAT